>OY037007.1:60999552-62199552 GCA_955831195.1 Pilophorus perplexus | reverse complement strand
TCAAAAATCCCATTTTTAGCCCCACGAATGCCCTAAACATCGCCCCAGTGAAATCGGATCGTTCCGGGACCCCAAAAAATGGATTCTACGTCCAAAAATACTTCGAAAACGACACCTAACTCGATCCCATAGCTAAAAGCCTTCAATAAACCCCTCCCGTAGCCCCATTATAGCCCCATAGCGCCCCACGGGTTTGGGCGATCGGACTGAAAACCTTGCGGGCACAACTAGATGGTAAACCAAGTATTTTGTCAAAATTTCAGATTTAAAAAAAATTCCTACTGCCCAAAACGGCCTGGACGGCGGACGGACATTTCGAATTTAGAATGTAGACCTCTTGAAACGGATAATGTCAAATTTTGAGCCCGATCGGAGTCGTCGACCCCCGTCGCGAAAACATAGGTGTATTATTCCAAGAGTAATAAACCAAAAAAAGAGCAATTCACTTATTAATTTTGAACGAAAGAATTCTGAGGATTGGTGGGCGGGTTTTACGTCGAGTTGGAAAAGGATATGAAACATACGCATAGTGTAATGCGAGCTTTAAAAGGAGGACCCCCTCTGACCTCACCTGAAAAGGAGCCGATGTTTCACGCCTTTCACGCACCAACGTATAGATCACGCTCATTTCGGATACATTTTTGATTGTGGGTACTTCGGTATTGTCGCACATTTCTTTGGATTAAGCAAACGATATTCAGACCTTCCCCACCTAAACCCCCAAATACAATTCCATGCGTCCTTAGGCGGGGTTGGAATTGGAACGCAAATGGGTAAGCTCGGTTTTTATGCTTTAATTGATTTGTTTTTCGTATTTCAGACTACACCGAGAGCGCAGAACTCAACAGTGAGACGGTAAGAGCTATAAACGGACTCCTATCAACTAATTTTTGTCAATGTAAACAGACGTTACTTCGCCAACCGACAAAAGACAGCTTGCACGGAGGTTACTCTAATAGAGAGCTCCGATTGGCTAACTGATAAGGAGATTTCTCTAGCAGCGACTATTTCCCCAATTATGTATTAACAAGTTCGATTGTACAATGCCTAATAATCATCCCTCGGTGTTCAGGAGGGAAAGGAATTTATTCGACGTCACCAGAATGATCAACTCTCATCTTGGCGAAAGGCGAACGGATCAACCTGTCACCGTATCGGTTCAATGGCACGACCTGGTGAAAGCAGACGTTTACCCCCTGATCAAAAACAAATTAGCGGATGTGATCCTCGGTCCTCTACATGAAAAGACTCTCCGAGTCTTGCACACTCTGGGTAAGTTATAATTCACGGCTGGTCCTTCCAAGTTCTAGAGAAATGTACTAAATTAAATTTATGTTACCTCTTAGTTTCAGCGCAATCGAACTCTGAATCGGACTCCTTGATGAAATCTTTGTTCATGGATTTCGTCACTGTATTCACTAGCATGCACTCTATGACTATTGAAATGCTGAAAAATTTCATCTTCAAGGTCAGTTACCCAGCTGCTGTGTACAACATGCTTTATTGCTTCATAGTATTGGATGTTTTCCTGCTTCATCTATTTTTTTCCAGATCGAGTTTATTCTTTGGATGGTTGTTCATCTTGAGACGACTTCCGAAAACGCGCAATATGATATTGACAAAATCCTCGCGCGTCTACTCAACGTGTGGACCAAACAACATTACACTTTCTCCTGGGCCCAAGTCACTCAAATCTTCATCCTGGCCGAAGAATGGTCTCGAACTCATGAAAAGAAATGCCCTGTTAGTTTGACGGCCTCATGTTTTTATTTTATTTTATGCATCTGCCCCCTTATAATCAGTTTCTTCAGGGGCTCTGGATTTTCAGCAACAAAAATCACCTCATAAATAATCCTTTTTTTTTTTCAGAATTTCTACTTCAGTCGGCATTACGCTGTGCCCCTAACTGAACACAGGAATGATTGGTTCACTCCTCAGAATTTTGATGACGTCCTCCAATTGTTGGACGGACGCTCAGTTTCATGTTAATCGATACCTCACCCCATTTCAAACGATTGTTCTGTATCCCTTTTAGTGACCCCCCCCCCCCCCACTAACTTCTTTTGGTTTTTCGTCCATTTGTTCAATAATGTAAGGAATGTGGGACTTAGAAATTACTTCATAATTAGTTGGCACTTTTCAACGAAGTGTTTTGAACTTTTTATTTAGTGTGGCCTTCCTTAGTGATTTCATTCTTCGGTTTTCATAGATGCGAAGCAGCATTAATGGAAATAATTTCAGCTCCATATTATACGTTCTTATCGTTCTTCACATTTTGATGATTTTGTCCATTTGATTCATATAACGTTCACTTCAAAGAAAGCGTTTTACAATAAAATTGTTTTCAAACATTTAAAATTGGTGGCCATTCATAATGTTGGTGGTACTTTGTGAAGAAGTAGGTACTCTTCAGTTAATTTGAAGGTTTTTTGTAAAGGTTTTTTCGTGTTCTTTATTTCGTATTTCAACAAGGAAGCATGTTGTGCTTTGCTATTTTCACCTTTATTTGCCGAAGAGTTCTAATAAATTATTGGATTCGTTCTATCCTTGTGTTGTTCTTCCATCTTCCAAACGATTGCAAAGCTGTCTAAGGAAAACGAGGTTACACAGTTGTGACTGGTTATGAAGTGAAGGAGGGGGATCGTTCCAGTACAAGATAGTTTAATAACAATTAATTAATTTAATTTAATGTAATAGTCCAATTCACACAGAACGGACATCGGTCGGCGTCGTGGGGCTGACCTGGCACGGGCGTGGCGGGGACGTGACCCCATGCAATGCTCACAGAAGGGGTGGGACACTGGCGGGAAAGGTGATCCAGCACAATGTGTCATCTTCATCTTCTGGTTTTGTCAATAACAACAAGTGCAACATGGTTGTTTCAAGCATTGATGAAGATGAAGATGTGCTGGATCAAGCGAGACGCTAGTGTCGCGATGCCAAGCTAAGAGAGACGCGGCGTCTATAATATACAGTTAAGAAGATCGGGCCAACTTCCGCCCCCTCCCGAGACCACCCCGTCGATCCGAAAACTTTCCCCCCCCCCCCCCCCCCCCCCGATATTCGGTGATCGGAAAGTGCCCTGAGCAGAAATATACCAAATTTGAGAGGTTAGCATGTTTTGGGGACTTTTATTATTTTTGTTTTCTTCTCGGCTTCAGACACTCGTACAGGCCACACCGCTCAACCGAATTCATTCGGCTTTTCTGGAACACCTGTTTTCACCGTCCTGTGAGAATCACGAGAAGGCCTGTGTCTTCACCAACTATGATGACTTGTTCGTGGTTCTTATTGACGGGGGATTCCTTTTTCATCGAGTGGTGTGGCAGTCAAAGGCAGACCACACTTTTTATTCCCCAAAGCGCTTCACACACTCCAACCTCGTGAAGCGCCATTTGCTTTTTCTTCACGCCTTCAGTGGCTGTGACATAACATCATAATTTTACAGGCAAGGGAAAATGAAGTTTGTGGCAGTTATGGACAAATATCCGCAGTTAGAACATTGTGCTCACTGTTCACCAATGAGAATGCTTCTCAGCAGGATATCGCAACCGCCGGCAATAAATTCTTGCGCCAACATTTTATTTGCTGCATTTTACAGCTCAAAGCCCGGAGAATCGCTAAACCAGCTGCGGTTTCAGATGTTCCAGAAAGCCTCTCCAAACCTGGTTTGACCTGGCATCACTACCACCTATAGGTGGTATACCGATGCAACCCTTGAACACCACTCCCTTCGAACCTACCACCCGGTTCAACACTGGTATGGTTTCGACATACCTGCCACTTATTGGGGGTGGGAAAGGAGTGCCCAGGGTTTGGTCCCTTCCACCACCAAGAGGGAAGCAGCACCCCCCGAAGTACTGATTTCTCTGTCATGCAAGTGCATGAAGGGCTGCATGGGTAGATGCAGCTGCCATAAGCACGGAGTGAAGTGCTCGGCAATATGCTACAATTGCAAGGGGCAATCGTGCTTGAATGCTCCATTCGAAGTGGAAAATTCATCTCAGCTTCCACCAATGGATGACGAAGACGACGACGACGAGCTGGACACCATTCCGACCATGGCCATGGTATTCGGAGAAGAGCACGGTACTGCCCAAGAATCCACAAGTTTCCAGACATCGGGACCGCCACCTTAAAAAAAACCACAAATATAAATAACCCCAATTGACTTTTTTTTAGGAATTAAGTTATGCTGACAAACTAATTAACTTCATTCATACCTATTATATATACTACCAATAAACTCTAGCATATCGAAGACTCATTTTTATACAACCTTAATTTCTCGGTCTAAAATCATTTCATCATGATTGGTTACGTTTTTTACTAGTGAAGTTAAAATTACAGTGAAGCCCCTCTTAGTGGACACCCTTCTGAATGGACAGTTTGACCAAGGTCCCGGCGTAGAGATAGGGGATTCAACGTGTTTGAACCCCTGTATAGTGGACACCCTCTACAGTGGACGTGGACACTAAAATGGTCTTTCTGAACACCTTGAAGTGGACAAAACTAGATGGTAAACCGAGTATTTTGTCAAAATTTCAGATTAAAAAAAAAATATATATTGCCGCCTGTGGGTGTATTGCCGCTTGTGATTTGTGTAGATCATGGTACATGATTGTCTTATGACTTAGGTACCTGTGGGACACCCCCAGACCCCCGGATTATCTAAGTTTTGATCAAGGATCATAGCAAAGAAACATGGTACATGTTTTTCGGATTGGTATATTTAAATTCGCGATAAGGCGCCTATAAGTCACGACAGACACACAGACAGAAAGCTCAACATCTCAAGGGGGGCTCGACCCCCCTAAGCAGACATAAACGGTCCACCAAACCAATAGAAAAAAATTTCATCAAAATCGGATCAATATTTAGGGAAGGAGAGGGGGTTGAAGGAGGGGAAAACGGAAAAAATCCTTGAGGGCGCTCAACCTATCTCAGAACGTACATCATTTTTGAATTTCTCGAGATTTTCAAGAACATATATACAATATATATAATATACCTATACATTATATTTATATATATTTTATATAATTATAGAAGGTTATCGGGTGGTAAGGGGGTAGATCGGCGAAGGGTTTACGGGGGGGGGGGGGGGACTTGACTCCCATTCCAATCCGCAGTCCAACACGTTTCGCGCAAATTCGCGGGGTTGCGCGCGTCGCGCGGGATTTTAATATAGCCTATGCTGGGGGCAATCTCACCCGAGACCGTTAGAAAAAAAAACCATTCAAATCCGTTCAGCCGTTTAGGCGCCTATAAGGCACGACCGACACACGGACAAACAGACAGAAAGCTCAACATCTCAAGGGGGGCTCGACCCCCCCTAAGCATACTTAAACGGTCCACCAAACCAATAGATAAAATCGCCGTATTTTTATCGCTTACCGTTTAGGAGGAGGAGAGGAAAAACCATGTTCCGCGAGTACAAAATTTCGAAATTTCGCAGGGTTGCGCGCGTCGGGCTGGGTTTTAATATAGCCTATGTTGTGGGCAATCTCACCCGAGATCGTTAGAAAAAAAATCCATTCAAATCCGTTCAGCCGTTTAGGCGCCTATAAGGCACGACGGTTTACGGGCGTTGTACTCACGTCCAAAAACTCGTATTTTTCGAAATTTCTCAGGGTTGCGCGCGTCGCGCGGGATTTTAATATAGCCTATGTTGTGAGCAATCTCACCCGAGATCGTTAGAAAAAAAAACCCATTCAAATCCGTTCAGCCGTTTAGGCGCCTATAAGGCACGACGGTTTACGGGCGTTGTACTCACGTCCAAAAACTCGTATTTTTCGAAATTTCGCAGGGTTGCGCGCGTCGCGCGGGATTTTTATATAGCCTATGTTGTGGGCAATCTCACCCGAGATCGTTAGAAAAAACCCCATTCAAATCCGTTCAGCCGTTAAGGTGTCTATAAGGCACGACGGTTTCCGGGCGGTGTACTCACATTCCAATCCAGAGAACGCCCGTAAAAACATGTACCATGTTAAAATTCCTACTGCCCAAAACGGCCTGGACGGCGGACGGACATTTCGGTTTTGGAATCTAGGCATCGCACCCTTGCGACGAAAGTGTCACAACTCAAAAAACTGCGTTTTTTCTTTTTTATATTTATTTTTATTTATTTATTTTATTTATTTATTGAGAAACGGGCAGAGCCCAATTATACAAAAGTAATACATACACTCGTAGGCAGAAACATATAAATCACTAATTATCGTAGACAAAATTTGTCTATTTAATGGAAACACAACCGAATCGATGCATATATAATTATGAATGGAGACCTAAATTACAAATAAATGGAAGTAAATGAAATGAACTTTATGGCGATCGGTAACACAGATAAAGAAGTCAAGAAGAAAGGAAAAATTCGTGGAGCGTACGTTTGAGGTGAGTAGGAGAGTAGGAGAAGAAGTCAAGATATGGTGGGGAGGAGGTGAGAAGGTTGGCAAGACGGGGGAGGCGACAAAGCGTACGGTGGTAGAGGTAATTGGTTGGCGAAAAGGGAACGTTGAAGGGGTGGGCAAAACGCGACGAGGGGCGCGGGGCTCGCAGACCAATTGAGCGGAGAAGTTCGGGAGAATTGATGCGACCGTGAAGAAGTGCGTGGAGAAAAACCAAATCAGCTGACTGGCGGCGGTCGACAGGCCTCAGCAGATGGAACCGAGTAGAGAGAGCAGAGTAGTTAATCTCAGTGCGAGGAATGCCCAACTTATAGCCCAGGTACCGCAAGAATGCCCGATGCACACGCTCCACCTGCTCAATGTGACAACTATAGAAAGGGCTCCACACCACCGACCCATACTCCAGGACAGGCAGCACGAGAGAGCGATAGAGGGTCACTAGAGCAGGGGCCTCGGTAAATTCCCTCGTGTTTCGCCTAAGGAACCCAAGGGCTCGCATACCGCGCAGGGCGACCTGGGATACGTGGTCAGAGAAGGTAAGCTGGGCGTCAAGCAAGATCCCAAGGTCACGAACTGAGGACTGACGAACAAGAGAAGCCCCGTCGAGTTGGTAGTTGCAAATGATAGGCTCGACAGTGCGGTGGAAGGTGGTGACCGAACACTTTGATGGGTTTAGCTTAAGGCCGTTTTGGCAACACCAAAGGGACAAAGTGTCGAGACAGTCCTGGAGGGGGGAACAATCAGACTAGTTGCGGATGGGACAAAAAATCTTGAGGTCGTCGGCATAGATAAGGTGGGAACACTGAGTAAGGGCAGCCCCGACACTATTCATAACAAGGTTGAAAAGTAGTGGGCCAAGGTGCGAGCCCTGAGGAACCCCCGAAGAGGCAGCGAAAGAACGCGAGAGGGAGCCGTTCATTCGAACGGTCAGCTCACGATCAGACAAGTAATCGCCAAACCATCCCAGCAAAGGACCGTACACCCCCAGGCCAGCCAGAACACGAAGAATCACGCTATGAGGAAGCTTATCAAAGGCCTTTGTAAAATCAGTTGAGATCACATCGACCTGGTAACCCCCTCCGAAAGCCCCCAGCACAAAATCCTGGAAAAGCACCAGGTTCGTCACGGTTGATCGTCCCTTCACGAATCCATGCTGCTCAGGAGCGATGATGGAAGTTAAGACAGGGGAAATCCGATGGACGACAAGCTTCTCAAAGGTTTTGGGAATGGTCGAAAGAGAGCTGATGGGGCGGTAGTTGCTGACGTCAGACCGATCACCCTTCTTGAAGATAGGGGTAACAAAGGCTGTCTTCCAGCAGGCTGGAAACTGCCCTGCAGCCAAAGAAGCATTGAAGAGAGTGGTGAGAGGGGGAGCAAGAGTGGCCGCACAGGCTCGTAAGAGCACGGGGGGGGCACGCCATCGGGACCGGGTCCCTTGGATGGATCAAGGTCAAGCAGTGCCTGGCGGACCTCAGCAACACAGAGTGACAGTTTGCCGAGTGAGATTGCATCAGGGAAAGCGATCGAAGGAGACAGGTGCTGATCAGGCTCGTAAACTGACGAAAAATGACTTGCAAACAGATTGGCAATGGCATGGGGGTCATCAGCGAAAGTCCCAGAGAGGTGCATGCTTTGAGGGGGAGCGGAGGACCCATTATGATAATTGACATAATTCCAAAAAGCTTTAGGGTCAGTGACTATTGATTCCTGGACAGACGATAAGTAATGTCTATAACAGGCCTTAGACTCTGCCTTGCATTTAGGACGCAGATGAGAAAATGAAACATAGTCCTCCTCCAAGCCAGTGCTCTTGTAACGTGAATGAGCATAATTTTTGCGACGTACGAGCGAAATGAGACTGGGGGGAAACCATTTGGGGAAAGAAAATGAAAAGGTGCGGGTCATAGGGACGAACAAGGAGATGGCCTCGGAGAGAGTTTTATAGAAACTGGAAACAGCGTCAAACAATGGAAGGGTCTCACAAGCAGACCAGTCTTGCGTGGAGAGATATTGGTTTAAGGAGTCATAATCACCCCGCTTAAAATTATAGGTGAATTGCCTGGATGGGCCGAGACGAGGAGAGGCAGAGGTCAGGGTAGCAACGAAAATAAGGGTTGGATGGGCAACATCTTCAGGCACAAGGGGCTCGCCACCCCTAACAACTAGGTCATCAACAGAAGAGAAGATATGAATAGCTTTAAAATAAAAAAATAAAAAACGAGCTCTATCGAAACAGTTCTAACTTGAGGGACTCTAGTGAACAGTAGAGAGCAGTTAAATCGGTTTCGAAGATCAACCCCCTCCCTCAGAGGAGTGGAACGAAACGCTCGATAAAGTGGATTGGTTCCAGGAACTGATTTGCTCAATTAAGAGGATTGAGTTAGGTACCTATATACATACATAGGTACAATTTTTTTTTTTAACAAAAGTGAGTTTTTCAAGTGTTTGTCTCTGAAAAGCCCCGTTATAGTGGACACCTATCAAGTGTCCATTATAGAGGGGCACCCCTCTACAGTGGACATCTGTGTTGGTCCCATCACTGTCCATTATAGAGGGGTTTCACTGTATATGAAAGAAAATGAAATACTGACTAAGTAAAATCTAAATAAGTAAATAATCATGAATAAATGACCAAATAAAACAAATAAATGAAATCGACCAGATCCAAAGGAAATGACCAGATTCTCGGATTGGTATAAAATGTACCTAGCATTTCTGGTGGTGACATAAATGAGCTGTCGAAGGCGGAATTTACCATGAAATTTGATTCTCTACAACTTTGATTCTATAACTTTAAGTTACAGCGGTCTTACTGTGACCAACATGTGGTTTTGACGAAAGTTGGTAAAAATAGCCTATCTTTGACGAACGATTGTGGCTAAACCGCTGAACCGATTTTGATGATTATGTATTGTTTTGAATAGCGAATTTAATGCTCTTTCATTTTGTAACGTATACATTTTTCTGTGTGATGGATAGTTTCCGAGTTAGAGGCGAAAAACTGAAAAAAGTGCAAACATTTCGCGGTTTTTCGGCTGCCAAAAGTTGAGCTCACCACCTGCGATGGTGCAAACTCAGATTCCGTGTATTTAGGACCATTAGAAGGTATTAAAACGATTTCCGCTTCGGTCCGAATTATTCCGTTTTCTTTTCCTTATTTTACTGGACTACAGTATAAACGCTTCATGAAGAACAAAGGCAAAGGTTTTAAGGAGTACCTACTGACTACGAATTCGAACGAAGTGGATACGAATTTTGAGTGAAGTTTTTTACCGAAGGTACAGAGGTCTAATGTGGAGATTAAGGAGGGAAATAACTCCTCTGCTGTTGTGGGTACTAAATTGAAGTGCGGGAACCAGTTTCGAGCAACTAAGCTCATCTACAGCCCAGAGGAACTTGAAGTAGGTAACTAGTTGATTTTTAAGTAGGTATAAACCTGCGTATAGGTTCAACTACTTCATGTTAGGTAGGTAGGCCTACTCTGGGCTATAATTGTAGCCCCCCCCCCCCCCCCCCCCACAGAAATGAGGAAAATATTTCATTACTCTGAAATAATCACGATAAATAACTAGTATTTTATTTAACATGCTTTGAACAAGTAAAATAAATCATTATTCTATTAATTTTTTGTGCTGCAGTACTTTAAAACGTGATTTTCAGTCCCCTGAATTTAAAAAAATGTTTACTTCCCGGGACCTCACCCCATTATACTACTGCAACAACAGACGATTTCTCTCCCTAACCTCCACATAATAGATATCAATAATCTAATACATAATTAGATTGAAATTATTTCAAGTGTGCCACATCGCGAACTGACTGTTCCCTGCGGGCAACATTTGTCAGAATTTCAGATTTGTTGACTCTAAAAAAGAAATCCTACCGCCTAAAAGGGCTCAGACTGCGGGGGGACATTACATTTTTGGAACCTACCCATCTTGAAACGTTAAATGACAAATTTTGAGGTCAGTTCAAAAAAAAAAAAAAACCCTAGAATAATAAAACAAATTCATTAACGGTAGAAAAAAAGCTCAACAAGAGAGACAGAGATCAATTTGAGGCCAAACTAAATAAACCAATCAGGAGGGTTTGTAATCTTCATGAATAGAGAATACCGCGAGTGAGAAACAATAATTAGGTACCTATTCGTAAACGATGAATTGTAATAATCAGTTCATACCAAATAAGTAAAATATGCGATTTTCGTCTAAAACACGGCAACGTGACAAGTTTCTTTCAATTTGTTACTCTCCCGGATAATATTATCACATTGTGCGATAAGTGGAGATAATTTCAAATGAATTGGACAGAAATTACATTCAAATTTAAAAAACGCTGCAAATTTTACACAAGGGTTTATTATTCTTTTATATACGTTACTTGTGCAGAAATTTAATTCTGTCAATGAAAAAATTAAAAAAAAAATTTTTTTTTGCATTTTTATCTCAAAAATTTTTTTTGAATTTTTTTGTTCAAAAATGTTTATTTCAAAAATTCTTTATTTTTTACTCGAAAAATATTTAACATCCTAGGATCCTTAAAAAATCCCATTTTTAGCCCCATGAAAGCCCTAAAGATCGCCCCAGTTAAATCGGATCGTTCCGGGACCCCAAAAAATGGATTCGACGTCCAAAAATGCGAGTCAAACACAGACCTTACAGAGATTCTGTGGTACCGAAAGAGGGCTACAACTTAGTAGGTAACAATGAATCAAAATAATAACAATGATTATTATTCTTAGCTAAGTACCTATACTAAATTTTTGACCCCTCTGGGACTCAACATTGCCCTTAAACATCTCATGATGCGAAAATTCCTTCAAAAGCCTTCAAAAACCCCTCCCGTAGCCCCATTATAGCCCCATAGCGCCCCACGGGATTGGGCGATCGGACTGAAAACCTTGCGGGCACAACTAGATGGTAAACCAAGTATTTTGTCGAAATTTCAGATTTTTAAAAAAATTCCTACTGCCCAAAACGGCCTGGACGGCGGACGGCGTACGGCCTACGGCGGACGGACATTTCGGATTTAGAATGTAGACCTCTTGAAACGGATAATGTCAAATTTTGAAGCCGATCGGAGTCGTCGACCCCCGTCGCGAAAACATAGGTGTATTATTCCAAGAATAATAAACCAAAAAACGCTGCAAATTTTACACAAGGGTTTATTATTCTTTGATATTGTGCATCCTATACAAAGATCCATCCATCCTATACAAAGATCCATCCTTTTTAAAGATCCATCCAATACAAAGATACTATACAAAAATCCTACACAAAGATCCATCCTATACAAAGATCCATCCTTAAAAAGATCATTCCTATACAAAGATCCATCCTGTACAAAGATCCATCCTATACAAAGATCCATCCTATACAAAGATCCATCCTATACAAAGATCCTTCCTATGAAAAGATCCTTCCTATACAAAGATCCATCCTATACAAAGATCCATCCTTTACAAAGATCCATCCATCCTATACAAAGATCCATCCTATACAAAGATCCATCCTATACAAAGATCCTTCCTATACAAAGATCCATCCTATACAAAGATCCATCCTATACAAAGATCCATCCTTTAAAAGATCCATCCTATACAAAGATCCATCCTATACAAAGATCCATCCTATACAAAGATCCATCCTTACAAAGATCCATCCTATACAAAGATCCATCCTATACAAAGATCCATCCTTTTTAAAGATCCATCCTATACAATGATCCATCCTTCACAAAGGATGGATGGATCTTTGTATAGGATGGATGGATCTTTGTAAAGGATGATCTTTGTATAGGATGGATCTTTGTATAGGATGGATCTTTGTATAGGATGGATCTTTGTATAGGAAGGATCTTTGCATAGGAAGGATCTTTGTATTGGATGGATCTTTGTATAGGATGGATCTTTGTATAGGATTTTTGTATAGGATCTTTGTATAGGATGGATGGATCTTTGTAAAGGATGGATATTTGTATAGGAAGGATCTTTGCATAGGATGAATCATTGTATAGGATGGATCTTTGTATAGGATGGATCTTTGTAAGTATAGGAATGATCTTTGTAAGGATGGATCTTTGTATAGGATGGATCTTTAAAAAAGATGGATCTTTGTATAGGATGGATCTTTTTATAGGATGGATCTTTAAAAAGGATGGATCTTTGTATAGGAAGGATCTTTGTATAGGATGGATGGATCTTTGTAAAGGATGGATCTTTGTATAGGATGGATCTTTGTATAGGATGGATCTTTGTATAGGATGGATCTTTGTATAGGAATGATCTTTGTAAGGATGGATCTTTGTATAGGATGGATCTTTGTATAGGATGGATCTTTGTATAGGATGGATCTTTGTATAGGAATGATCTTTGTATAGGATTTTTGTATAGGATCTTTGTATAGGATGGATCTTTGTATAGGATGGATGGATCTTTGTAAAGGATGGATCTTTGTATAGGATGGATCTTTGTATAGGATGGATCTTTGTATAGGATGGATCTTTGTATAGGAAGGATCTTTGCATAGGAAGGATCTTTGTATTGGATAGATCTTTGTATAGGATGGATCTTTGTATAGGATGGATCTTTGTATAGGATGGATCTTTGTATAGGATGGATCTTTGTATAGGATGGATCTTTGTATAGGAATGATCTTTGTAAGGATGGATCTTTGTATAGGATGGATCTTTGTATAGGATTTTTGTATAGGATCTTTGTATAGGATGGATCTTTGTATAGGATGGATCTTTAAAAAAGGTGGATGTTTAAAAAGGATGGATCTTTGTATAGGATGGATGGATCTTTGTATAGGATGGATCTTTGTATAGGATGGATCTTTGTATAGGAATGATCTTTGTAAGGATGGATCTTTGTATAGGAATGATCTTTGTAAGGATGGATCTTTGTATAGGATTTTTGTATTGGATCTTTGTATAGGATCTTTGTATAGGATGGATCTTTAAAAAGGATGGATCTTTGTATAGGATGGATGGATCTTTGTATAGGATGGATCTTTGTATAGGATGGATCTTTGTATAGGATGGATCTTTGTATAGGATGGATCTTTGTATAGGATGGATCTTTGTATAGGATGGATCTTTGTATAGGAATGATCTTTGTATAGGATTTTTGTATAGGATCTTTGTATAGGATGGATCTTTGTATAGGATGGATGGATCTTTGTAAAGGATGGATCTTTGTATAGGATGGATCTTTGTATAGGATGGATCTTTGTATAGGATGGATCTTTAAAAAGGATGGATCTTTATATGGGATGGATCTTTGTATAGGATGGATCTTTGTAAGATGACATAGGATGGATCTTTGTATAGGATGGATGGATCTTTGTATAGGATGGATCTTTGTATAGGATGGATCTTTATATAGGATGGATCTTTGTATAGGATGGATGGATCTTTGTAAAGGATGGATCTTTGTATTGGATGGATCATTAAAAAGGATGGAGCTTTGTATAGGATGGATCTTTGTATAGGAAGGATCTTTGCATAGGATGGAATATTGTATAGGATGGATCTTTGTATAGGATTTTTGTATAGGATCTTTGTATAGGATTTTTGTATAGGATCTTTGTATAGGATGGATCTTTGTATAGGATGGATGGATCTTTGTAAAGGATGGATCTTTGTATAGGATGGATCTTTGTATAGGAAGGATCTTTGCATAGGATGAATCATTGTATAGGATGGATCTTTGTATAGGATGGATCTTTGTATAGGATGAATCTTTGTAAGTATAGGAATGATCTTTGTAAGGATGGATCTTTACAGGATGGATATTTAAAAAGGATGGATCTTTGTATAGGATGGATCTTTAAAAAGGATGGATCTTTGTATAGGATGGATCTTTGTAACATCCGGGGATCCTTCAAAAATCCCATTTTTAGCCCCACGAATGCCCTAAACATCGCCCCAGTGAAATCGGATCGTTCCGGGACCCCAAAAAATGGATTCTACGTCCAAAAATACTTCGAAAACGACACCTAACTCGATCCCATAGCTAAAAGCCTTCAAAAAACCCCTCCCGTAGCCCCATTATAGCCCCATAGCGCCCCACGGGTTTGGGCGATCGGACTGAAAACCTTGCGGGCACAACTAGATGGTAAACCAAGTATTTTGTCGAAATTTCAGATTTTTTTAAAAATTTCTACTGCCCAAAACGGTCTGGACGGCGGACGGCGGACGGCGTATGGCGTACAGCGTATGGCGTACGGCGTACAGCGTATGGCGTACGGCGTACGGCGGACGGACATTTCGGATTTAGAATGTAGACCTCTTGAAACGGATAATGTCAAATTTTGAGCCCGATCGGAGTCGTCGACCCCCGTCGCGAAAACATAGGTGTATTATTCCAAGAATAATAAACCAAAACCGTCCCGTAGCCCCATTTTAGCCCCATAGCGCCCCACGGGTTAAAGCGATGGGACTGAAAACCTTGCGGACACAACTAGATGGTAAAACAAGTATTTTGTCAAAATTTCAGATTTTTAAAATAATTCCTACTGCCCAAAACGGCCCGGACGGCGCGCCGCGGTAATTTCAACTTTTGGTTTATTATTCTTGGAATAATACACCTATGTTTTCGCGACGCGGGTCGATGACTCCGATCGGGCTCAAAATTTGACATTATCCGTTTCAAGTGGTCTACATTCTAAATCCGAAATGTCCGTCCGCCGTACGCCGTACGCCGTCCGCCGTCCAGGCCGTTTTGGGCAGTAGGAATTTTTTTAAAAATCTGAAATTTTGACAAAATACTCGGTTTACCATCTAGTTGTGCCCGCAAGGTTTTCAGCCCGATCGCCCAAACCCGTGGGGCGCTCTGGGGCTAAAATGGGGCTACAGAAGGTGGTTTTTGAAGGCTTTTGGCTATGGGATCGAGTCAGGTGTCGTTTTCGAAGTATTTTTGGACGTAGAATCCAGTTTTTGGGGTCCCGGAACGATCCGATTTCACTGTGGCGATCTATAGGGCTTTCATGGGGCTAAAAATGGGATTTTTGAAGGATCCCAAGAAGTTAAATATCTTTCGAGTAAAAATTAAAAAATTTTTGAAAAAACACATTTTTGAAAAAAAAATCGCCTCAAAAAATTTTTTTTGAAATATAAAAATCCAAAAAAATTTTTTTTTTAATTTTTTTTATTGACAGAATTAAATTTCTGTACAAGTAACCTATATCAAAGAATAATAAACCCTTGTGTAAAATTTGCAGCGTTTTGTCTTCTGTGTTTACGAATTATGATGTCGCGAATCATGTTAGCCAAATACGCCCGTCTTTCTTCCCAACATGCTTAGTTCATTTTTCGGCCGCCAAGAGGGAGGCTCACGTAGGCCATATTCTTCTGGTCGAGTACTAGTACCCGCATCAAATTTTGATCCACACCTCCTCGGGTTTTCCGTCTTGTCATGAAATGTGGTCATCGATTCTTCTTATGGTCTTCCTGAAACATAGTACCGTAGGCAGTAGTTTAATCTGTGACGGTAGGTAGGTACTATATTTATGGTATTTATTTTTTTTCCTTTATTCATGTTATCGACCCGTGGGGTGAGATTGAATAATATTGCGACTCATTAAATGAGTATTAAATTTTAATACTCATAATATGAAAAAATAAAATCCTTCGGTAGCCGGTAAATTTTTCGATTTCTTAAGCATTTTCGATGGACGTAGTTGCACAAACTGTCCACCAGTAGGTTTTCCGCCATCTTGAAGTGCCGGTCTTTTTCCTCGTGGGACCGCGTGTGAGGATTGTACGCTGTTCTGAGTTTTGTGGTTTTTGTCAGCAATTTTTTGGTTCCTTTTCAAAGAAGCGTAATATGCAGCAGATATTATCTACAGTTGTTTCTTGAATTGAGAGTTCCGACTGGTAAGTTTCCGTTTCTACCCTATTCTAGGTCGTTCCAAATTTCACTTGTAGGCCTAACCTGTTGCTGCTAGAGCGTCGGTGGCTCAGGGCCTCAGATTGTATGTAGCTTCGATTCAGGCTAGATCCTGAGTTAATCGGGTTATTCAACTGGCTTGGGTATATTCATTATGCCGATACATCTTGAGAATAAATGAGAACTTCTTCCCGGAGGCAAGACGATCGGCCTCCTCATTGCCCTCAGTGCCTACGTGCGCTCGGGTCCATTTTAATGCGATGCTCCATCCTGCCTCCCTTAGAACGCTAAACAGTGACGAATCGCCTCAATAATGCTCGCCACGCATTCTCCTGGTGTGCTTCGGGACACTCTGCTGTCAGTCACTTTTCGGCTAAGAATTTCCAGCCGCTGGCGCTGGACCCAATGTGTCGCCTCCAGCAAAGCCAGGACCAGCTTAGTTGATAGTGCACCTCCCGGCTAATCTGAATTTCTGCTGGTAGTAAAGTGCCTTGTTTGCCAACGCCTCCACACGATATTCATTATAAGGCAAAAACAGACACTCTTGGTGGATATGGAAGTTCCAACACTGAATCGATCGTTACCTATTGTCCAGTATCCCAGTCCACAACAGCACCCTTGACGACAACCAACAACTTGCCGTATTGTAACTTTTGTCGTAGATTATCTGATTGTGGCCCATTTTCCAGAAAATTATATTAGGCCTGCCTTCTGCTCGTTTGAAACGAGTCGTTTCTTTCCAGAGTCGACCTATGAACTCCGCTACCTCGGTCACTGTTCGATGCGCTTTCAGTGTGCAACGTTGCCAGACGAAACCCGGCTGAGTTTTTCGAAGGGATGAGGGAGTGAGGGGAACGCCGCCCCTATCCGGCTGTCATTCGCTAGGTATATGAGATACCTACGAAGATTCTTCAACTTCAAAATCAAGAAGGTTCGCAGAGCTGGTTCTGGCCTATTGGAATCGAATCAGAACTCGAACGCTAAAGGCGAGCACCGCATGTGTGGAGCCGCGCACCACATGCGGTGCTCGGTTTCCTAGTAAGTAGTGTGGAGGGGTGCTCGGGATCGCTCGTGCAACGAGTGCTCGTGCGCGGGGATGCTCCGACTGGTATCGGTTTTTACCCATTTCAAAGGAGATGAATATTCGCCTGGTAGGTATGTAGAACCCGCCCCGCTCCACACCACATACGGCTTGCTCGGGTGTGCGAGTCGGGACATTTTTCTCGGAATAATTTCGATAAATAATAATTATTGGAATTTTAGTTTGGTTGTTTAGGTTATTGACGTTCGGTCAATGAAATGAACATTGGAATTTTACTTATGAAGCTTTTACTTGGAGAAATGAATCAATATTCTATTAGATTTTTTGTGCTAAAATAGTTAAGAACGTGATTTTAGTCACCTGATTTAAAATTTTTTTACTACCCCGGACATTCCCCTCCCCAGACACACACAAAAAAAAAAAAAGTTACGTCACTTAGGTGGGTTTTGCGTTGCAACTTTTAGATTTGATATTTTTCAAATTGTTTTTGGCAAAATAAGAGGAAACCCCCAGGATGGCAGGAACTGTTGAGTTGTCCTGTAGTGTGTCTTTCCTTGGAACGTGGCTGTGGTGAATCCGGTATCAAACACGAAGAGTCGTAGATGGTATCGGTTCTACCACAGCTCGCATTTAAATTGAAATTTTATGGACTGGCTTCCCTAACCGAATTATTGTCGGCGTGTGAGGCCTGGTCGTCAAATTCAATCATACGAAGGACAGTTCTCCCGGCTCCTAACTTAATAGGCAAATTGTTGCTTATAGGGGCCTGGTCAGTTGTCCCGCGCGTCATTTCCATGGACTTACTTACTTTCTGACTATTTGTGGGGCGCATTTAAACACGTAATCTAAATGAATTCGCATTCGAATGAGAAAAACATTGATTACCTTCACTGTATCATGAGTCATCAGTCAAATCTGCAGCAGCAGCAAAGATACCCTAGCCCGTTTGCCCCCCCCCCCATCAACGAGTCAAACAACTCTTACGAACGCACCCTTAAATTCAGAAGTAGTTGGGGGTCTAATTAAATGTGTTACCTACGTGGATTCGACCTCTGCACCTTCTGCAAACAACCACTTCGTGATACTTAATATTTTACACGCAGAACCACTTTATTAGTATTTCTTTCGATCCCCTATTTCTCTTTTCCAGTACATAGGGCAATTGCGAATGAACTACTGGGACTACTATCACCGTTTTGCACTTGAAATGATGCTAATTAAATTTCCTACAAGCTCACAATGGAGAGTTCTTGTCGTAGAACAAATCGTTTCGCCATAATTCAGCTCGAAACGTTACCCAAACTAAGAATTTACACTTTTTTTTTTGAAAACTTTGGCAATCTTTGAAGAGCTGTATCTCTACAACCAAAAAGTCAGACAGAGCTCGCTCTGAGCTCAAAATGTTGCGAATATTATCGACTTAAAAAAGTTTATTGGTTGCCTCTTCGAAAAATCGCATAGGTACTTTATGAGCGAATATCAAAAATCAAAATATGTGCAAAAGAGAGAAAAAAAAATCGGGGTTTTTTGGCTACCACGCCGCTTCCACACGTTTTTCATACTCGCAAATCTGGAATCTTACTTCCAAATTTTACACAAGGGTTTATTATTCTTTAATATAGGTTACTTGTGCAGAAATTTAATTCTGTCAATAAAAAAAATTTTAAAAAAATGGATTTTTTTTTTTTAATTTTCAATTTTTTTCAAACATTTTTGTTCAAAATGATTTTTTGTTTTTTACTTGAAAAATATTTGACCTGGGATCTTTCAAAAATCACATTTGTAGCCCCATGAAAGCCCTATAGATCGCAACAGTGAAATCGGATCGTTCCGGGACCCCAAAAAATGGAATTATTCCAAGAATAATAAACTAAAATAGCTACTACCTAAGCTAGTGTTGCCAATGTTGTTCTACTGGACTATGCGGCATGGGTCGGGAGGACTTAACGCCAGTTTCGGAAGCCTTCAAACCAAATAACCTCCGTAAAAACACATTCTGTGTTAAAATCCTACTGCCCAAAACGGCGGATGCATTTTCGGAACGCATGATGCTGGGAGACAAATTTGGTAGCAATCGAAATTTTCGACCCTTGTCGCGAAAAAATGAGTTGAATATGCTGAGAATGCGATGTTTTGATTCTAACAAACCAATGATTGCGATTTTTCGACTTACGTTGCGTTCAAGAATTAGTGAGACTCGAACTTTCTAATCGAAACATCGTGATACCCAGTTCATTGGCCAACATCAGTCTCAGATACTGATCAACAGATTCTGTTGGTGAGAAAACTTTGTATTTTGACCTGTCGCTAGGTCACATTGTGATTTCTTGATGCCCAACTCTTGTTGAAGGATGAGATATCGTCATCCGACTATCGATATTACCGCAGCCATCGGTGTTGCGATATCGGTCTATCGGCTAGGTATATCAATTTTTTTCTTTATTTTGCAAAGTTGTATTTCATTCCTCTAAATAATATTTAGATATATTATATGGCTCAAATGTTGTGAATGGCTGATCTCATTGCCTCATATGTGCCAGTAATTGTAAAACGAATGTTAATTTATCGATCGATCGATATAGACATCGAAATATCACCTATCGACTGCGAACCCTACTCTCAATCGCCTGCATTGTCATGAACTGCCTCATTAGAAGTTTAACATTCAAGCGTCAGGGTTGCCCTCCTTTTTTACTGTTTTGTGTCCGAGTTTGACTCCTCTCGAATTTGATAAAAATCTATTCACTGTATGCAGTTGTGTTGTATGTGTGGGCGATACAACCAGGTATGCTACCTTTCGTCAATGAACCTGTTTGTCTGTATTGTCCTTTTTAAAAACATTTGCCTTTCTGTTGTTCAATCTACAGCCAATATAGTTTCGCCTATTTTTTGCTTGGTTCGAATGAATTGTTTTCTTTTTGAAGCGAAGCTTTTATACGGACGCCCCCTCCCCGGTTAGGAACGCTCGCCGCTCGGGGAGTCTCCCAGTGAAAATCGTGAGTCAGTTCGTGAGTGAGTCTCAGACGTACTCAGAACGGGTGGAATCCGAGGGGCTTCAGGGACGTTACAAAGATGGAGGTGGCGGGGAAATTTTTGAAGTGAAGCTTTTTTGAAGTGAAAATCGTGAGTAAGTCCTTAACGCGATATATATAGGACACTATACTGGCAGCTGATGCGGACTCGGAGCGCCCGCACTCACTCCCGGTGTAGGTATGCAATAAAACTGATTTTGCAAAATGATATAAAGCTTCGCTTCCTTTTTCATTCCCCCGAGGAATGCAAATTATTTTGATAAGAGGCCTT
This sequence comes from Pilophorus perplexus, assembly GCA_955831195.1. Taxonomy (NCBI): domain Eukaryota; kingdom Metazoa; phylum Arthropoda; class Insecta; order Hemiptera; family Miridae; genus Pilophorus; species Pilophorus perplexus. The sequence continues at coordinate 62,178,905 of OY037007.1, read as the reverse complement.
TTTGGTTGTCTAGTTTTCAATGGTACTGCATCGACACCTGCCCCAATCCGTTGTTTTTATGCCCCCGAGCGGAAGGGGCTGATAATAATTATAAGTGGCCACGTAAGTATGAGTAGTTAATAATTAAGCCCCGTAGATGAAATCACTAACATAAATATGACATAAGTATGAGTAGATAATACAGGATTCACTCCACCCTACATCATTAGCGCATTTAAAAATCAAAGATCATTTAATCACATTGCCCCTGCGTGTAGCCATGTGGTGGTATTCATTTTGGGTTGTTGGCGCTTCTATTTTTGCGTGTTTACGAAAGCGGTGGAACAAGAAAATGAACATTGGGAAGGTGAAAACGGTCTCATCATATGATCAAACCTGATCAAACAAGAACTTCAAGGACTACTAAGGAAGTTCAGGGTGCAGTGCTGCTTGGGAGAAAACCGCCTTGGGGTACCTTGGCGCTGCACCGTATTTTGAATCACCAATCTAGATATTCAAAACCAAGAATCAAATATGACATACTTTAGACGCTTGAGGTTTAAAATCAAGAAAGGAGGTTTTGAGTCAAGAAAAGTCTTCTCCAAGTTAGTTTATTAAAACTAACTTAGAAAAAAAACAAAAACAATCAAATCCAGTTTGTCTGTAACAGAAACTCCATCTGATGGAGTTTCTGTGACTCCCGATATTGAGCTTTCTGCGAATTTCTTGAATTATTTGAGAATTATTCTTTCTTACGTTGTGTTTTGGCTAATAAAACCTTAGCTCGAGAGGTTTTATTATTTCACCTACTTAGAATGGACTGCGCTGGTGGCATATACACTAGGTGGTGGGTCGTAAAAAATTGTTTTTTTTTTTTTTGTTTTTTTTTTTAATTTTTGCACCGCTTTGAGATAGTCTCCACTGGAGTTCTCAAAGTGTTAGAAAGTCACTCCACAAAAATCGGTGCATAAAACGCAAATGAAGTGCCGCCCCAAGCTGTAACAGTAAAATTGGTCAATTTATTCATTGAAAACGAAAATGTCTATTAAAAACCGAGAAATTGCGATATAAAGCAGAAAAAACACTATAAAGTGACGAATTTTACTGTTACAGCTTGGGGCGGCACTTCATTTGCGTTTTATGCACCACCGATTTTTGTGGAGTGACTTTCTAACACTTTGAGAACTCCAGTGGAGACCATCTCAAAGTGGTGCAAAAGAAAAAAAACACATTTTTTCGACCCACCCTAATATACACCATAGATGCCTCCACCGCACTCCATTCTAACCTACCATAACCATAGATTCTATGGACGTATGTAATGTTATACCAGTATGTTGTTAGCTTGAATCTGAGCCAACTTGAATAAAAATCTCGTAAATTAGTTTTCAAACATTCTTATACTTGTTAGTATCCGATTATTATAATTGGATCATCATCATTTTGGTTTATTATTCTTGGAATAATACACCTATGTGATCGCGACGGAGATCGACGACTCCGATCGGCCTCAAAATTTGACATTATCCGTTTCAAGAGTTCTAGATTCTAAGACCGAAATGTCCTTCCGCCGTCCGGGCCGTTTTGGGCAGTAGGAATTTTAAAAAAATCTGAAATTTTGGCAAAACACTTGGCTTACCATCTAGTTGTGCAAGGTTTTCAGCCCGATCGCCCAAACCCGTGGGGCGCTATGGGGCTAAAATGGGGTTATGGGAGGCGTTTTTTGAAGGCTTTTGGCTATGGGATCGAGTTAGGTGTTGTTTTCGAAGTATATTTGGACGTAGAATCCATTATTTTGGGGTTCGCGGAACGATCCGATTTCACTGTGGCGATCTATAGGGCTTTCATGGGGCTACAAATGGGATTTTTGAAGGATCCCATGTCAAATATTTTTCGAATAAAAACAAAAAATGTTTGGAAAATAAATTCAAATAATTTTTTTTTTTTTTTTTCAGAATGTTTTTCTTGTTTTTTAAAATTAATTTCAATTCTCACCTTCGGTTTCCCACCTAGTTGTATACGCAAAGGTTCCTATGGAGAAGGGCAGGATTGGTTTAACCAATCTGACAGGTCATCAAAGAACCCCCACCTCTTGAGACGTCGAAGACGACCGTCTTCGGGTCGCCTTTAGTCGCTAATGAGCATCATACTCGCACCTATGTTATCTCTTTCCGAGTTTTTCGTCACGATATCAATACCTTCATTCGCAAGATTGTTTCGCCATCTATGAAAAGTGTACCTGTATATTATACATATTATGCCGACGCCGTCACTACTCTTATACGCAGCCAATTACTTGCACTGATCGACTCATGGTAAGTTCATTGAATTTTTCTTTTGGTATATTTCATTCAAATTTATCTTGATTCCGACTCAAAGGTTATTCGGTGTGGTGTGGTCGGCTTCCTGATTATTCATACTGGGTAGTTGGTGAGGGATAAGCCGCAGGTAGATAGTTTTCAAGGCATATATTTTGCACAAAATCGCCTTGAGGCTTTATTTTGTGCAAAATATATGCCTTGAAAACTATCTACCTGCGGCTTATCCCTCACCAACTACCCAGTATGACTCAAAGGTTGTTAGGTTGGTTTCATCATTCATCTTGACGACGATGCCGTTATTAATTTTTAATTTTATTGGAAATTTATAATAGATTCAACAAAGCCAAGGAATTTTTTGGGTCTATTGGCCTCGTTGTATAATGACGTTAAAGCAGTGACCACGGAGAGAGTTCTGGTTTTTTTTGATTTGATATTATATCATTTGATGAAGAATTCAATATCACAGATTAGTATTTGGATAATTCCATACAAAAGGACTGGAAACCTCATAGGGAACAGGTATATAAGCTGCATAAGTAGCTACATCAAAAACTTGCTCATCACAAAAATTCGAAACCTTTTTGGGGATATCGTTAGGTAGGTACTGAGAGATATAAGATGTTAAAGGCCATTGTAACACAATGAAATGTTGAAAGATGTGTAAATTAAAATCTACCACTAGAACAAAGTGTATAATATATAGTAGGTATATTATACATGGTACATATTGTACCATAAAAAGTGAAATGGCGAGGGGGCGGGGGATCAGTAACTAGAAAATTGTAAAATTATTGAGCGAAAGAGAAGGCAAAATAAATAAAATAAAAGAATAAATAATCGGCAATAACATAAAATGGGAGGAAATAAAATAATAATAAAAAGCAATTTTTATTTTATTATTATTTTCTTTTTCATTTTTTTAACTATTAAAAATCAAATCAAAGACGGGAACGACAAAAGAAGAATAAATAAATAAATAAATCCAAAAATAAAAAAAATAGAAGTGGGAACCTACCCTCCGCACTTTCTCTATCAATGTAATACTTAATTCCATGTTACTTTACACGTTCATTTTGATTGCATGTAAAAAGGGATTCCCTCTTCCCCAATTTTTGTTATATTTTGTATTTTTATTTTTCGAATTTATTTAAATTCATTTAGGTCGTTACCGAATTGGTTTTATACCATATTTAGTTCTGTCTTTGTCGCTAGTAACGACAAAGATTGAACTTTAAAAAAATTGAAACTCGTTACCATATTGGTTCTAATTTTTTTTAAATATCATTATTTTTTATCATTAATAATATTATTCATGTATTTTTCATCCTTTCCCTCACATTTGGTTTTATTTTATAACTTTTTGGCTACATAATTCCCCTTCCCTACTTCACTACATCCATTTTGTACCTAGTGGTACATTTTAATGTACCTATCTACACATTCTTTCTGTTACAATGTATAAGGTATAATGTTTCGTCTTATCGAAGACTAGCCTACATTTTTCCTGGTTTGGCATGAAATGATTGATATCATCACGCCATTCGATTCGTATGTAATTCGAATGAAATATTATAATTCCTAACCTCGATTTTGAGCAAGTAGGACTACATCAAAAATATTTGTTTTTAGGATTGAAGTGGATTAAATTGGAGCCTGAAACCGGTATTGGATAGTGTAGAGAAAAACCTACCTAGAAAAATCATTTTTCGTCTCCTAATCAAGCTGTATGTACCAGGTAGGTTATAACACTTGAAATAATATTATAGGTATTTAATATTATTAAATACCTATTAGGTACATAGCGTAATATTATTCGAAGTATTTAAATGACGTAGTTATGCAAAAACCCACATTCAATCAATCATTCACTGAATCAATCAATCATTCAATCTTCTGTGGGCTGGTACGTGTTCGCATAACTACGTCCAAATATTATGCAAACAAGTTTTGTTTGTTGTACATACCTGCTGATAGGAACTTACAATTTATTTAAAATGCAGTAACTGTGTACATTAGAGGGAAGAAAGTTTTTCTTTTCGTAAAACTATTCATAAAGGCATTTTTTTCAATCATTTAATCGCCGACGTAGGATCTTGGATTTTAGGGACATCGCGTATCATGTAATGATAATATAATAAGACATTAATTATGATAATATAATTATGATGCAATATTTAAAACTCTCTGAGTCCTTGTTTTTTTTTTAATCTCAGTTTTTGTTTGTTTTTAACAGGTTGAGTTCTTCACTATTGTTGGAGCTGTGATTGGAATCAAAATAGTCTGACCAAGACAACAAAACAATAAAACTACGGCAAGTCCAACCCGCAGATGTCCCAGCCGATGCTATCTGGCTCTTCCATAGAAACGCGGACGTTGATGCTTTCAACGTTGAGAAAATAACAGCCAACCCAAAATCTGCTAAAGAAAGTAATGCCGTTGATGAAATTTTAATCAAAAATTGCAATCCTCAACAAAAGGACCAATTTTTAGATACTGTAAAAAAAGAAGAAAAAAACAAAACAAAAACAAAACGGATAGATACTGGAGGTCTTCCGTACAAACTTATTTTGAAAACGGGACTAAAATACAATGTATTTTATTATGATATGAGCATGTCATGCTCATTTCAAATATCGATACTGCAGATGTGCTTGTCAATGGATATCTCGATATCTTTGGTTTGATTTTTGGTATGAAAGAGTCGGGATGAACCTTCGGCAGAGGTTTACTCAAATTGCGTCTAACTTTGATATAAATGATCCAAATCTTGTTCCAATCTCCCGCGTCCCTGTGCAAGTGAGTTTGCCCCAAAAAAGTGGATATCAGGCATCTCGAACTAATTTCCCAAACCCAATTTCCTGCCGAAGCCCTAACAGTTCAAAAAATCCCAAGGACAAACTTATGACCGTGTTTGTTTAGATTTTAAGAAAATTCGAGGCGTTCAGCGTGCGTTGCTGTATGTTGGGCATAGCAGGGTTCGACAATTGACTGATCTTTACATCCTAGGCAGTTTCAAACCCCCCAAGGAACCGTCCAGCACCGACCCTGTGATTCTGGCTTTGACTGAATTGAGAGCAACCAAACATCTCACTTTTTCATTTCCAATTTTTTTAAGAGATGACCTACTAAAAGTCATCACAATTGTAGATCACTTAAAACCAACAAGAAGTACATCAAATGTGACTCCTGGTACTTGCAGGGCGAATTGCTAATTTTTTCAGAAACCAATTTTTCAAAGAAAGATTCCTTCCTCATGGAGTCTTACTCTGAATTATTTCGTAGCCAACCTTCAGATAACAAAATCGTTGGTCAAGGTATTATTATATATAATATATAATATTATAATATATAATATTATAATATATATTATTATATATAATATATAATATATAATAATATAAGAGAATATATTCTCTTATATTATTATCTCTTTTGGTCAAGGTATTATTATATTCTCTTATATTATTATATTCTCTTATTATACCTCACTGGCAAGACAACATTCAAATAATTTTTCAAGGATATCTCCTTGATAGCGAATATGCAACCGGCCTTGGTCACTGGCAAGCTACTTTCTAAGACTCATTCTCAAAAATTGTAAAAGTATATGATAGCCTCAATTATAATAATTATTATTATTATCACTTTCTATGACTCATTCTCAAAAATTTTAAAAGTATATGATAGCCTCAATTATATTATAATCACTTTCTATGACTCATCCTCAAAAATTTTAAAAGTATATGATAGCCTCAATTATAATTATTATTATTATAATCACTTAGACCCAACTCAATACCGAATAATGGACATGTTATACCCGCAAAAGAGAGGTCTCTGGTTTGTTGAGGTAGATGAGCCACAAAATGATGCCAATGAAGCCCTCAATACAGATCCAGCGAGTTTGATGTTCTCTGACGTCACTCATATTCGTACTCACCTTACTCACAATTTTGTTAGACAAATCTCTATTTCACTTTCCAGTAAACTCTTGCTAGATTACCTCTAGTGCCTAATAAATCAGAATAAAAAGTATCGACAAAAAAAAAAATTGTTGAATCTTGAAAATTTTGCTTTCTGTCGAAACCGGACGTTTCAGTTTAGGTTTCACTTTCAGGTGACCATATCGTTATTGTCTTTCATTTTAACACCCTCGATAAATTTACTTTTGCATCAGTCTCTCATTCAGTCCTAGCCAGTGTTCTTCACAGTTTGTGTGGGCATGACTCCGTTTGGCGAGCGTATCGTAGAGTAAGATTGTCCGTCTACTGCCTCTGCCCTACACGTCGTCTCTCTGGTGTCTCACATAATATGATATTATAAGATATTATCTTCGCACAGTTAGCACACTGTGCCTCATACCCTTCTATCATTAGCACCTGAACTTAAATTTTGAACTTGTGGTACAAAGGTTAGTTCAGAGCACGTTCACTTTTCTTTACTTTTCTTTGGGTCATCCTTCGTTACTTTATATCCCCGACGGCCCCGGCGGAATTAATCCTTTCTTTTATCCTAACTATATCGGGTTTTCACTCCCCTCACCTTTTCGTGAATTTTTATTTTCTATTGTTCATTTTTGATCAATAAGCAATAGAACTGCTCTTGTACCACAAGTACCCATAGTAAATACCTACAGGGTGTAAACTATATTCGTATAAATAATGTGTAGATATACATTTCTGCACATTTCATTTAAATGTGAAAGGCCAAATCAGCTCAACGTACTTGGAGAATTTCGTCCTTTTTTACGCTTTTAACGTGACCTATCAAAAACGACACGAAAAACCGACACCTGTACCTACGCTTCCAGGTGCTCGACAGTAATAATTATTGTAGTAGTTACTCTTCATGTCTCATACTTGGTTCGCACAAGTGATTTATTAACTAGTGGTTCTTTTTTCATTTCTGATTTACATCAAGACTTGATGTACTTAGAATTCGTATGAGGGTGTTGCCAGATAACAGTCTTATGTTTCATTTTTGTTTCGATTCGTTCAGTTTTGAGTCTGAACAATTTTCCTATACGGAGACTTTTCTTGGCCAACAGTTTCATTCGGAAACATCCACGAATTGGTGATTAGAGCAATAATTGCTAATAATAATTATTATTATTGTTGAGAGCCACAAGTTGGCCCCGCGACTTTTGATTGATATTTTGTACAAATTATGTTTTTCGATTTGTTTTCAACATAGAAATTGCCAGTTACTTTATATTTTTCAAGTCCCAAACCAGTTTATTCGACATTTTTCCTCATATGCAATTTTTTAACCTGTCATGAAAGATTTGTTTTTCCTGTCGTTAATGTTTCATTATTCAGTCACTTGAAGGTATTGAACGTATGACGTCAAGGTTTTAGGTAACTAATGTAACACAATTAATGTTCCTCTGAATTATCATCATAATATTATTACGTGTGGCCGCAAACTGTCAGCTTGGCCTATCGGGATTTACAAATTAAAACCCCACTTTTTCATGTAGGAAGTTTTCCTTCAACCCGCAGGCTGGCGGTTCGCACCACACGTAGTTCACTCCGGCCTCCAGCGACGTCAGTCCTACTACCTATGGCGGTCCTCCATTTGACCTCTGTGGTTTTGGGACGCGTAGTTGATAAACGAATGCCTACACGGCGAATCTGTGCTCTCGTAATAAACTGATTTCTTTTCGAGACCAACTAATTGCTTTATTTTTCATCGCTCTACTGATTATCTCAACTGTGCATTTGTACATACTTTCTTGAACGCAAAAAAGAAAAAAGAAAAACGCTGCAAATTTTACACAAGGGTTTATTATTCTTTGATATAGGTTACTTGTGCAAAAATGTAATTCTGTGTCGATAAATAAAATTTTGGATTTTTTTTAAATTCTTTATTTTTTACTCGAAAAATGGAGGAAGGGCGTTGCCACGAGAATCAGGAACTAAGGTCAACTTGGCGAGTGGCAATACGGAGTACTTTACGGAGACAGTCTTGAAATAGCGTTTGAAAGCTGCAATAATTATTATACCTTGATCTAAAGTCAATAAAGTGAAAAATTAGTAGGAGATTAGGTACGTTAGGGATGCTGAGTGAGTTCTACTTTCATCATGAGGAGAGTTTTCAAACAGGCTTGGCATTTTCAGCGTTCGCCTCATTACTAAATTTATATAAGCATGACCCCACGATCGACCTTATATCGCCGGGTTAGTAAACCAAACTGCGAAAAACCAATATTATTTCACAGAAATCTCTGTGACGATCGATTGCCTGCTTCGTCGGCATTCATATTCGGGCATTTTGTGGCCACGGGTATTCGCTATGGGGTACGAGGTTGTTCTGAGTGAAATCACTTGGGAATTTTATACTTACATTTAGGTTGAGCTTGTTCTTCCGAAGTTTTTCTCTCTGCTTCTGTTCCCACGTTGAATGCTGATGTGGATGGCATTTGGTCACCTAAACACAGAAGGAGTACATGCTAGATGTTGTTATTCACTAAATTGAAGTCACTCAATGCACCAACCCACCTCGATATCGTATGATGCTGGAGGATTTTCTTTGCTGATCAACAGCGTCACCTCTTGGAAAAGTTCGAGAATATTGGTTAGTTCACGAGCAATCTGCCATTCCCTAGATGTTAAAGATGGAAGGTCTCCTGAAATATGAGCAACAGCAGTTTTTAGGGGGGCTTTCAACAATGTGAACCTCTTGAGCATGAGGTAGGTCGAATTCCACCTTGTTGGTATTGAAATAAGGAGCTTTTTCATCCCCTATTTCCGCTGGCATTCCAGTAGCTTCTGCCTTGACAGAGATGATCAATGAAAATACGTCACAATTTTCTTCACTTTCACTAAGAGAGCATCCACGATTTCTTTTTCAACAATAATTGTTGAATTTAATTATTAAATTCAATTTATGAGCAGCACAACCTAAAAACTTGAGTTGCAAGTGATTTAGAGCTCCTATAATGTTTTTTGCGTTGTCACTGCCTCACATCAAAGATCCCAGGAGGTAAAATCTTATCTCCCAATAGGTACAACCTGCCACCTTCAAGTGAAAAGATCCCAAACTTTCAGATTTCACTGGCATGAAACAGATTTTAGTTTGTTGTTGTTTAATTGAAATTATCTCTCAGAAGAGAACAACGTATTCTGCTTTTGCAAATTACTTTTTCTACCCCTTGAAAATTACTCGTGTCTTTGATGTACACAGCGCAATCATGTTTCAGTTACGAATTTCCAACTAAGCCGTTTGTTTGGTTTACATGTCACAACTCTGTCTTTGCCACGTTTCTCCCACTTTTCCTTTCTGACGGCGAGACACCTCACAGAGGACTTTCGTAAATGAGAATTTCGCTGATTTACACGCGGGTTGACGTCTAACCCCAAACAAGTTACGCGGTTTTCGTAATATTGTTAGTAGGTACCGTTGTGGAAATTGCTCGGAGGTTCTGCTGGAAAACGACCGCCTGAAAACTTTCAGCGACGATGTAATGCGACAAGTTTTGCGTTGTATTAATGTGGCTGACTTGTGTTGCAGGAAAAGTTCAAACAGGAGTTCAAAGCCAGATTTCCCTTCAGGAAGCAGTGGGCGTTGAACTTTCCATCGGGGAGCGACAGCGTGGACCTCGATAAACAGGTACTTATGGTTTTTTTTTTTTTTTTTTTTTTTTTAAATTTGGTTTTTCGTTCTTAGAATAAAACCATATTCACACTTTACGAGCAGGGCAAGGCTCGGTTTTGATCGGTCTCATATAAAATACATGTAGAATGCTTTCGTTCACAAAAAAAAAAAACATTTTTGAAAAAAAAAAAAATCCCCCCCCCCCCCCCCCCCACAAATTTTTTTTAACCCTAAATATAAAAATCAAAAAAAATTTTTTTAATTTTTTTCATTGACAGAATTAAATTTCTGTACAAGTAACCTATATCAAAGAATAATAAACCCTTGTGTAAAATTTGCAGCGTTTTTTTCTGTAATTCACGTGGGGCCATGAATTGTCCGGGATTTGAAGGTTGAGAACCTTTTGTATAGGTATGCCTAGTTATTTTGTTACTTTTCCGTTATCTCCCCCCCCCCCCCCCCCACCACTCGATTTTGAGTTTCGGTTACCGGTCAAAAAGTTCACGGACAGAAAGTTCCCGCAACTGGTCTCCTTAGGACAAAAAGTTCCTGCAGCTAAAATGATGAGGTTGAGGAAGACGGATGAACGGTTGGTTTGAATTGATAATATGCTGACCATCAAAGAGCACAGATCAGAGTAACAAGCCTTATCAAACGGTTGATAAGAGTCGCGTCGTGGGAATAGACGGGCATTCAACAGAAAAAAAAAAAGTTAAATTATACATTTAAAATAAACGTAGACCTAGACCCAAAACAAAGTAAATGAACAAAAGTTAAAAATTAAATTACATTACATTTCCCAGATAGTTCACAGGGGCTTGAAATTAAAGGTGGGCGAAAGTTATTAAATTAAAAAAACTTTAACAAGTCATGGTCTCTCTCTGTTGTTCATGATCTCTCTTGAATGAAAACAATACGACTGGACGTAAGCGTGAACGGGACTAAACACATTTCACATTTCTTTACTTGAACAGGAGCGAGAATTTGGCTACACATTGACAACATAACACCGCCTAATTGAATTTGGTTGAATCCATGAGCGCGAACGTCCGCTCCATTGATTCTGAAACCAGGTTTGAGAGAAACTATTGTTCACAGCGGGTTGAATTGTTCTTGGAATCATTATACCGAATGTCGTGAGATGTTGCTAAATAGGTACCTACCATAGGTATCAAAGGCAAACTGGACACTGGTAGGCAGGTATCTATATCTTCGAATCGCTCCCAAAAGTGATAATTTTTCTTCTATTTATGACTTAAATTTCAAGTAAGTCGTTGCCTTGGGACAAGTCATTTCGGGCCGGTTTTTGATAGTAAACTCAAATTCAGAGTTCGGATAAGTTTTCCTCGTTTTAAGACGCTCTAAAAATTTAAATTTCATAAAATGGATATAGAAGATGAATACCTAAATAAGGGATTATATCGTGTTTGGAGTTTTAGTTTTAGTTCGAGCAAAAAAAAAAAAAAAAGTATGTATCGCGTACAAGATGAGTTTTATTTTTTTGAGCTGAAAAATGTCGCTCAGGAAAAAGCTAGCTCAACCCAAAGAGCGAAAAAATAAAACTCGAAATTTGATATTGAGCGAATCCGAGTAATAAAACACCCTCTAATTCATAATTTGTGAGAGTGGATTGAATTGGAGTATCTTTCATCCGTCTCCCCGCGTTGGTTCAAGGGGCAGACATCGTCAGCACATTGAACCATTACACATTTCATCGCTCTACAAGCCAACTCAGTACGTGGCCGGAGATAAATATCACTGAAGGGGTACCGAAAGCTGAGTGCTACAGTTTTACAAATGACACATCAAGATATAAGGTGTGGTTCACACCGTTTGAACTACTGCGCTTCGACTTCGTGGGTCTTCGATGGTAGAATATAAATTTTCATCAAGATAAGGAATGCCAAACGGTTTTTTAAAGGGGGGGTTAGTGATAGGGAGTGTGTAATGAAAACAGAAAAAACGTCTAGAAGGAGATGGGACTTGGAAATTTTGACGATTGTTTTAACTTTGTTTAAGAATCTTAACATCTGATGTATCATTGCTTACTACGGAATTCGGTGATTGGAGGAGGGCCCGAACCAGAGAAATGAATTTTTCTTCTGCATTTGCTCTATACAAAAGAATAATAAACCCTTGTGTAAAATTTGCAGCGTTTTACTTCACGAATCAAGTTCTTGTAGATGTCTAAGTAGACCCTTCACAGTTCTTTCTATCTGATTCTGACGGTCCTTGAGAGGTCTCTTCTGCTGGTGATAAGTGGGTCAGCATGAAGAGGTTTTGCATAACATCTATGTTAGATGTAAATAGTCGAAATTTATGGAGAATAGTTGAAATCGCTGGCGTTCTTAGGGCCTAATGACTTGGTAAGTTGGTGATGTTGGAACCTCTAGAAGTTAGTAATGTTGCAGTTTTTTTTCCCCCGAAAATTTTAAATTATGATGCCTAGTGTACCTACATAAAGTTGAACATTTTCTCACCGCCACTCTCCAAAAGTATATGTTTTGCTGTTGTTTTGCTTTTGAGTTCTTGGCTCAATTCGCTATAAGTGATAAGTGTTTTGAGTTTCTGTGGGTATTGAAAAAGAACTTGGTGAAACTAGGCACCAAAGTTGAGTGGAAAATTATTCTAGATACATTTTTTTTTTTAATATAATTTTATTTCCATTAATAAATTAAGTAAAATAACATACATAAGGAAAATAATACATCTTTTTCTAATAAACTAACTTAACACGTTTTTGGAAACGTTTAGTTCTTTTTATGGGCCGAGCCCGTGGTGGAGAATGAGTATAATATACTCATATTATGACATCAATGACCGAGTTTTTTTAAATGTATAATCATTTATATTTAATATTTGTACTTCTGAAATGAATATTTATTTCATTTAAGCATGAAACTAGCCTTGTGTTACATAATCCGTTTTCAGCAGAAGTTTAATTTTACTGAAATGTTTAGGTAAATTCATAATAAGCGATGCCCTAGTTTGGTTGGGAGAGTGTTGAACTCTAAAATCCCACGGTACGAGAAAAAGTTTTGAGTTTTGGGAGGGCCATGAAGGTGCCTGTCGAAAAACGAATGTGTGCGTAGGAACGGTTATTTCATTAAATGAATAAACAAATTTTGTTTTTAATATGCGCTTCTTTTGTATAGAGTTTGAAAGTTCAAAAGCTTCTGTTCCTCAAATAGCGGTGCGGTGTGGGCTCTAAAATGTGCTTTCGCGGTTGTCCGTATGAAATATTTTTGTATCACTTGTATACTTTGCACGGTTGAGGCTTATGCACTTCCCCATACAGGGAGGGCATAATATGCTCTTCATCTGTATTATAGAAGAAGGGACAGCACAAGAGCGCAGTAGACCTGCCTCAGCAAGCTCTTTTTCGCCATTTTCTTCAAGACAGAAAATATGTACAATGTACATAGTGTATGTCATACACTTTCGTAGTTTTTTTTAAAGAGAGCCGATATGCGTTTGTCCCATTTCAATTCGTTAAATTTGAGTGGCTGCCATTTTGAATCGTCACTTGTCCTGACAGGGTTGTACGGTACCCTACACCCCATCGAATATACTACTAATTTAAATATGCGGCATTTTTATATCCCTCCGGTTGAATAGAGTGCACTCTTGTCTCTCGAACTATAAGAATGGCGGCGAAGAATTGTTAGGGAGAATTTTATTTAACACCGGGGGGGGGGGCATTTGATTACATTTTGAGTTGTGGCATTTTTCTTGTAGCACAGCCGATACATTTCTCGATACCTTTGTTTTGTACTGGAAAACATCATTTGAAATGAGATTCTCGTTTCAATTTATGCCACGTTTCATCATCATTGAAGTACATACAAATACAGATTTCTGCATGTATGGCATGGACTGAAATGTGACTTTTTCCAGTACAAAACAGAGGAAAGACAGGGTGGCCGCCATCTGGAAAAGTCAGGGAAAACCTGGAAAAGTCAGGGAATGAAAAATTTCAGGAAAAGTCAGGGAAATCGGTCACAAGTCAGGGAAAAATTTTTGATTAAAAAAAAAAAAAAAAAAAAAAATCAAAAATTGTATTAAAATACGAATTTTGTTTTGTGACAAGTTTGTCCCTCTCTTCCGTCCCGAAAATGATGATAATTTTTGAATTTTGGTGGGAGCGACTTTGCCGGGTTTGTTTTCCCCTCACTCTTCATCCATGTTGCCCGCACGAGTTCAATGAGTTGGCGGAATTCCCGTTACAGGTATAATATCCCCATTCACGCGATGAAAAGTCCCACTTCATGCACCAATATCCCTCTCTTCATAATGGAATGTTCCACTTCACCCACGAAGTAACCTATCAATCTTTCACTTGGTATTTTGGTTCGAGATCTCTGTCCTTGTAATCATTACTAGTTAATTAAAAAGATTTTTTTTCTGTTCGGGTACGTACCCGACGAACTCCGTGTTATAGTTGTTTTTTACTAAATAAACACGTACTAAAAAACAAAAACAAACGTACCCGAACCCTGCTTTTATTCACAGAATCTGGCTTCTCGAAAATAATTTTTTCTAGCTAAAAATAATTATTATTTTTAGCTAGAAAAAATGTAGGGAGAAATTATCGGGAAATCCGTTAAAACTGATGGGGAAGTAGGGAAAATTTTGAGCATATGATGGGGAAATCCGGGTGATGTGTAAGGTATAAATTATTCTATTGTTTTTTATTTTTTAAGTGTTACTATTTTTGTCAAATAAATAGTTTTTAAAACGCAGTTTACTTATCTACTTTCCCTGGGTTTTAATTGTTTGGTGTAAAAATTTATGTATTTTCTAATCAACTTTCAATAACAAAAAAAAAAAAAAATAATAATAATAATAATTCAAGCGATTAAAATTATCAGAATTAATAAAATGTCAGATTAAATTATTATTATTAAAATCTCAGATTTTGAATAATTTCGGGTCTGGAAATTATAGGTCGACAACTTAGAGAATAACTAGGGGAGTCACCGAGCCTCCTTCGGAGGGGAAGTTGGCCTTCCCTTTCCAGGTAACCCCTTTAAGCTCGGAAGGTGCGCGCGTAATTCGAAAACTCAGGCCTCAGGATATCTGACCGCTTGGCGAGTGTGCCTAATTATTAGTATTTCAGACCGTACACAAGGAGGGGTCAAAAGTGATCCTATGCACCTTCATGAAGATTCAATTAAAAAAACAACAGATTATGTATTAACAAAAGAAAAAATTGTATTGCCTGGTTTTAATAGGCAGGTACCTATTTAAGTGTGTGGAAGAAAAAAAAAGGGGCTTCTGAGAAAGAATGATCACCTCACGAAATTAATAGATGAACAGTATTATTATAGGATTATCGCTTCGAAGCGCTATAATGACAATGAAAAGAGAAAGGGTTCGAGAAGCCCATCGGCCTGGTCAGGAGGCCAATTTTTTGAAAAATGCGGGACGTGAGCCCCGGCGGTGTGCCTAGGAAGGGGACAGATTTCACTCTCGGGATGCCGCCAGGTTCGCTGCACGGTGTCATTCCTTAAGTTGTCGACCTATAGGTATTTTTGCAGGGAAAAGTCAGGGAATTAATTTTTCCCAGCTTGGCGGCCACCCTGAAAGAAATACGGCACCTACCTGAGATCGAGAAAACTGTCTCAATTCAAGATGAGACGCGTGAATCCCAAAGTGCTAATTCGAGCGTCTTTGCTCTTGGTCCTCTCCCCTTCGATTGTTCGTTGATTTTAATATAAGTTTCCGCCTGAGTGTTATTCAACACGTCAATCACCACATGTACGGACCCGTGAGGAGAATAAAATTGCTCTTTCAGATGACGGTGGAAACTCTCTTTATTGTGTTTGCCTTTAGTGTGCAAATTATTGTGTTTTCCCTCTCGCATCTTTGCCCTCATGACTCGTACTCGGACTTCTGCTGTTTCTCTTTTCTCTCTACGTTCGCGCTCCCACTGGCGCTTATGAAAGTTTCATAATGAAACTCGGCCAAAATGTGTCTCGGACCAGGACCTGGCGCTTATGAACGGTCCGCTAATGAGCTTCCTGTGCACAGCTGGCGCTTATGACGGTCATGAGAATGAGAATGAGGAGGTTTATTTGTAAAGGCCTTTCGGCGATACAAAGTTAAAGCAAAACAGTAATAGGTACAGATAATTCAATAACTAAAATGACACAACGTAAATAGCTACAATGATATAACTTAATTAGTCACAACAAAAGTACAATCGCTACAGTAATGCAACTTAATTAGTCACTTAAATATAATTAGTACAAAAACCTTCATTAAGGAAAAAAGCCCTAGTTCTAATACAGTTTACTAAGAAGCAATACATTTTCTTACAAGATAATAAATCATTAAAAGAGAACAGAGAGGCCAAGTCATGGTGGGACAAATCGCTGAAAAGAAAAAATGAAAACGTTCGCCACGAACCACAGGGCCAATGAACACATGAAATGGAGGATTGAATTTTGGGCCTCCAAATTACACATCGGACACTCTTCGGAATTATTGAAAGCGGAAAAAATCCTCGAGGGCGCTCAAACTATCTCAGAACATAGATTATTTTTGAATTTCTCGAGATTTTCAAGAAAATATATAATATGTATATACATATATTATATTATTATTATATTATTTGCCGGGGTGGCAAGGGGGTAGATGGGCGAAGGGTTTACATGGGGGGGGGGGGGACGCTTCACTAAGGCGAGGGGGAGGTAGAGTTTGCACGGCGCACAGTGCGTTATTTGAGCAATTTAGAGGAAGGAAAATCGAAAAAAGGAAGTTGTAATAAAACATTTAGAACCTCATGTATGTGTACATGGGTACCTTGTGTAAGAGAAAATCGACCGTGGAACCTTCGACCGGGAAGAACGGTGCACTTGCACAAACATGACGAGCGATAATAGACCGATTGTTGAACTTCTTCAACTAATGAACGTCTACGTTTCAGTCGTATCCAGTCAAGGCAAGTGTGATGCTAAATTCATTCGACACCTTATAAGGTACGTGAAACAAATTTCTTCAAAATTTTATACGCTTTCCATACGCTCATCTATAGGTGGGTATTATGAGCAATGTTGTGTTTTCTTTAAATAAGCTTTAAAAAAAATCACCCCAGATCACCTCTCTGTTTTTTGGGGATCGTCTCTCCAATACGTACTGATGAAGAGGCAACCACTGGATCTTGCCCTTTTTTGCACGATTTTTGAAAAAGTCGATTTAAAGCCAAATTATGGTTTAAAAAATTTTTTTTTTTTTCGAGAATTGCTGTGAGTGAAAAATTATTTATCGTTATTTGTGCCCTTTTTATAGTAGTGCACCTATGGGTACCTCAACACATCGAGAGTTGTTTGAAGTGTGGCACAATGCCGGTGATGAAAACGCTGCAAATTTTACACAAGGGTTTATTATTCTTTGATATGAGTTACTTGTGCAAAAATTATTTCAGTCAAAAGAAAAAAAAAATTTTTTGGATTTTTTTTTCTTCAAAAAATTGTTTTTTCAAAAATTCTTTCTTTTTTACTCGAAAAATATTTAACATACTGGGATCCTTCAAAAATCCCATTTTTAGCCCCATGAAAGCCCTATAGATCGCAACAGTGAAATCGGATCGTTCCGGGACCCCAAAAATGGATTCTACGTCCAAAAATACTTCGAAAACGACACCTAACTCGATCCCATAGCCAAAAGCCTTTAAAAAAAAGCCTTTGGGTGCCTTAAAGCCATCGGGAGGGGCTCGAAATCGAGTTCGATGGGTGGGGGTGTGGGTGGGGGGTGTTAGAACGAAAAAGGGCTCGAATTTGGGTGCCTTAAAGCCATCGGGAGGGGTGTTTATGAACACGAAATCGAGTGGGGGGGGGGGGGGGGGGGATAACGGAAAAGTACCAACAAAAAAACCTCCCGTAGCCCCATTATAGCCCCATAGCGCCCCACGGGTTTGGAACTGAAAACCTTGCGGGCACAACTAGATGGTAAACCGAGTATTTTGTCAAAATTTCATATTTAAAAAAAAAATTCCTACTACCCAAAACGGCCCGACGGCGGACGGACATTTCGGATTTAGAATGTAGACCTCTTGAAACGGATAATGTCAAATTTTGAGGCCGATCGGAGTCGTTGACCCCCGTCGCGAAAACATAGGTGTATTATTCCAAGAATAATAATCCAAAACGGCTCCTTGCTGGGTATTTTTGAACCCGAAAAAACGTGGGACAAACGCGAGAAAGACGATTTATTTCGACTAATTTCCCGGACGAATTTCCGATTTACGATTTTACCGACGTCTTCCTCCAGGTCTGATCTATACGGCTCGTATTGGTTTATTATTCTTGGAATAACACACCTATGTTTTCGCGACGGGGTTCGACGACTCCGATCGGCCTCAAAATTTGACATTATTCGTTTCAAGAGGTCTACATTCTAAATCCGAAATGTCCGTCCGCCGTACGCCGTCCGCCATCCAGGCCCACCTAAACCAATACGAGCCGTAGGTATAGATCAGACCTGGAGGAAGACGTCGGTCAAATCGTAAATCGGAAATTCGTCCGGGAAAATAGTCGAAATAAATCGTCTTTCTCGCGTTTGTCCCACGTTTTTTCGGGTTCAAAAATACCCGTCAAGGAGCCGTTTTGGATTATTATTCTTGGAATAATACACCTATGTTTTCGCGACGGGGGTCGACGACTCCGATCGGCCTCAAAATTTGACATTATCCGTTTCAAGAGGTCTACATTCTAAATCCGAAATGTCCGGGCCGTTTTGGGCAATTTTTTTTTTTAAATCTGAAATTTTGGCAAAATACTGGTTTTACCATCTAGTTGTGCCCGCAAGGTTTTCAGTCCGATCGCCCAAACCCGTGGGGCGCTATGGGGCTAAAATGGGGCTATGGTAGAGGGTTTTTGAAGGCTTTTAGCTATGGGATCGAGTTAGGTGTCGTTTTCGAAGTATTTTTGGACGTAGAATCCATTTTTGGGGGTCTCGGAACAATCCGATTTCACTGTGGCGATCTACAGGAATTACATGGGGCTAAAAATGGGATTTTGGAAGGATCCCAGGAGGGTAAATATTTTTCGAGTAAAACATGAAGAATTGATGAAAAAAAAAAATTTGTTTTGAAAAAGAAAAATCCAAAAAAAATTCTTTCAATCGAAAAAAAAAAATCCAAATTTTTTCTGTTGACAGAAATAATTTTTTCACAAGTAACCTAGGTATATCAAAGAATAATAAACCCTTGTGTAAAATTTACAGCGTTTTTTCGTAATTCTTTCGACCCCCTCAACGGCCTTTGGTGCGAGAAAATGGAAAGTGAAAAAACTCACTCGGGAACGCGTTATCCCGTACCACCTACCACCGACCGTCGACCGTCTACCACACGCCGACACACACACGATTTTATATTATTGTATGATGATATGATGATGATTGGATTGAACCTCTGCACCTTTGGCAAAGGGGAACAGCTTGATGGGCTGTGTTGTCATGATTTGACTATCTTCTTAAAACGCTGTTTTTTCTGTTCTAGGTCCTGAAAACCACCCAGGAAAATGTCTTCTAGCTGGAAGCAACTTTTTGATAATATCCCATCGTTCGACCTGCTTGGTCCGGATGCTCAAGAATGGGAAAAGTGGTACCGTCAGTTCAAGAGGTTCGCGCTTCTAACCGATTTTGACCAACTACCCAACTATAAAAAGGTAGCATTTTTGTCATTGAAAGTTGAAAACTTCTCTGCCGATGATCTTGGAATAGACGAAAACACCATACAGTTCGATGATTTGGTGTCGAAGCTGAGCACACATTGCTCGCCTATTAACCTACGACAGCAATTTTTCAAGACATGTCAACAACCAAGCGAAACATTTGTGGAATTCGCCAGGCGCCTCAACACACTCAGCATACCGTGCCGTTTTCTGGAGGCTGACTCCATAGTCAGGGATATATTCATTTGCAACATGAATGATTCTCATGCAGACATTGCTGAAAAGCTGCTTGCTCACCCTGGGAATCTAAGTTTGGAAAAAACTGTCATGCTTGCAAATATTTTGTCAGAATCTTCAAGATCACCCGGATTCGCAGTTTGTTCTTCGTCGGAGGATGACAGAATTACCTTGATACCCACAGGACGTTCTATCTCAGAGGTCAGAGAGACGACAGAGGTCGTTGAAAAACATATGCCTGATACCAACATTAGCATCCCTGACTTGTCCCCTGAGTTTGATGCGAAACCAAATGATCGGGCCATTGATTCTTCAGCTCGCGACTACCAGAAAACAGACAAAGAATCCATCTGCCAGACAGTGACCAGAGATCTAAGTTGTTTCTTTCGTGAAAAAGACGTTGTCTCGGGGGCCCTAAAAGGTGATGAGCCAGTCGACAGTCGACCAACTGTCACTTCTCAGAACTCCTCTCTAACCATGAGACAAGCTCTGATCCGCGATGGACGCATTCGTCAAGCTGAAAAACCAGCAAAGCTTTCTGACCTCAATCAGGCCTTGTTCAAGTCGTATGGTCCCAACCTCGACCACCGCAAAACAGGGCATACGAACCCTTGGAAACAAGCGCCTATTCCTTGGGAGAAGTACCGTACTGTCTGTGTGACCCACAAGAGTGACAAAAACATCCTTTATGTTTGTCCCAAAGACAAAATGAATGACTTGAAAGAATTCACTGCATCTATGAATGCTTGGTATTCCGACAAGATGAATGTACGTCAACTACGCGAATTCAAGGAAGGAATGACGTGCGCTTCATTCTTTGAAGGCAATTGGTACCGTGGCAAAATTCGCAGTATCAACCAACGAAACTATGAAGTAGTGATCCACAATTACGACTATGGTTTTGATGTCACTGCCGACACTGCGAATATCTTCTTCGTTCCAAAATGCTGCTTCACTGCTCCACGGCTTACATTCCCCATCAAAATCGACTCGGCTGCGAACGTCAAAGACGTATTTGATGTTAAACTCATTCGTGAAGAATTTGGAGTTTGGCGTTGTGACGTGAGAGAGTATATGGACGCTTCCAGCTACAAATCATTCACTGATTCCATTGAACCTACTTTCTGCTTGGAAAAACTCGCTGCCAAACCCCGACAAAAATGGGCTACACCGTTAACCCCTCAAGACGACCCTAAAGGAAATCCCCACCCTACCGAGCCCGTGAAACACGTCCAATCAGATCACATTGTCAAAGCGGCTTCACCAATAAATGCGTTAATCTCGCTCAACGAGCCCTTCGATGTTTGCATAACGCACAAGTCGGGAAAGGACGAAAGAATTTTTGCAGTCCCTACTTGCCAATATGAAACCCTCGAAAAAATGATGGCCGAACTCGCGAAAGCTGAAAAGAAACCATTGCTGCAAGTGAAAATAGGTGAGATAATACAAGTACGATTTATTTGCTGAGAATGGGCTAGGGAACATAACGTAAGGTAGATGCGGCGAGATAGTGGGAATCTATCCTATAAAAAGGCGATTTCAGACGAAGTAGTCTATTTCCACGATAAATAAAATAATAACTTGTAGACGCGTTTCGGTTGACTAGACCATCATTGTATTGATTCGATTGACTAGACCAGTATTGTAGGTGGATTATGGTCTAGTCAACCGAATCGCGTCTACAAGTTATTATTTTATTTATCGTGGAAATAGACTACTTCGTCTGAAATCGTCTTTTTTTATATATGGGCTAGGGAACACAAGAAAAATATTTTTGTTTTGTTATGTGGGTGACCGTAAATATGGTCTGTCCCCGCCAATGAGGGAGTCTGTCCTGAGATCATCTCCCCCCACTTTACTTCAAAATTTCGAAATGGGGGAATGCTCAAAATTTGGTACCTTTTTAAAAAAAATTTAATGAAAAGTACTCGCTGAGGAGTTTCTAAAATGATGGCGACCTCGTCCAAAAGTCAGGGATTATTCCTATAAGTAGGATTATTCGGGGTAGGCAATCGCCTCGCTTACGTCACAGATTGGGCCCTATGCCGTCGAACGAGTCAACCTCACCTATCAACGGCCCTTACGTTCTGTTCGGAAAAGTTTTTATTTTTTATTTTTTCACAAGTAAACTTATAAGCAATTTCTCATTGACATTTTACTTAAGTAACTGATTTACCAATCAACTTAGGTACTTCACCAAGTCTCTTAGTTCTTGACAATTATGGGTACATTTGTCGCACCGACTTGTCACTGACTTCTCACTGAGCGGATTTGTTTTCCCGAAAACACTCACATTCACTTCCACAGGTCGTGAGGATTCTTCCTCTTAAGCCGTCTGAGTAGGTCTTCAACTTCAAGCAAGTGGACGGCTTCTTCGTTGATGTGACCTTGTAGTCTTTTGAGATGTGACCTTGTAGTCTTTTGAGATGTGCAATGGCCTGCTTTTTTATGACTTCATCAATGGTTGGAATAGATAGTTCCTTGTGCAGACGGGCATTCCTGGTGTACCGATATGCGTCGACACAGCAACGCAGTACGTTGTTTTGGAACCGCTGGATAATGTCTCGGTTGCTTTGAGCTGTGCATCCCCACAATTGTGCACCATAAGTCCAAACTGGCTTAAGGACTTGATTATAGAGTGTTAATTTGTTCTGGGTTGACATTTTCCATCGCCGACCCATTAACCAATACATTTTTCTGAACTTGAGCACCAACTCTGCTTTCTTTCTTTTAACATGCTGTTTCCATCGGAGCTTTGCATCTAAGGTCATGCCTGCCTAAGTACTTAGCTTCGTTAGCATGTGGTATGATCTTGCCATTGAGATAAACCGGGAAGTAGTCGAGCTTGCGATTAAGAGTTCGGAAAAGTGACGTCAACGTTATTACTTTGTTTGTAAAGGGTTTGTTTGTAAAAAAAAAAAAAAAAGTAAATCTTTTTCATTGTCGCGTTCCTACCTAAAATCATGCCAACAGAAAAGAAATGAATTGGTTTGGTGTTGAAAACGCGACATTAGAATTCCTTCGAAACAACCTGTGACGTAAACGAGGCGATTCCCTACCCCGAATAATCTTACTTATATGAACAATCCCTGACTTTTTGGTCGAGGTCGCCATCATTTTAGAAACTCCTCAGCGAGTACTTTTCATTAACAATTTTTAAAAAGGTAAAAAATGTTGATGAGCATTCTCCATTGTCGTGGAACTTACTCCGTAGGAGCCCAAAACTCACTGCTCACTGCTTCAAAAGTATGAAGTTCTTTCAGGAAAAAAAATGACATGCGGTTGCCGTTGCAGAGGAAGAGGAATCGAGATCTCAAATTTAAAAAATAAAAACCAGTAAAATTGTAGTTTGATTCAAACATTATTGTCAAATTACAATAAAACTACTAAAATGTAGTCATTATGTATTAAGAAAAAGATTATATAGGTACATAAAAGTAAACATTACATACAGTTCTTGAAGAAACACCCGTTGCTGCACTTGTCACATCGCGAACGTTCACTTTATTCTGTTCTTCCTCCTTCCTGGTCATGAAAAATTGCGCAACGGTGTATGCAATTTCCCTCGCCTGACTCCTCAACGGCTTTCCTCGAGAAAACTTTTGTTTTCTTTTCTTCCATCGTTGAAAATACCGTAGTAAAAAACAAACTACGCCTAACAATAAACCCTAATAAACTATCTAGGGAGAGAGCTTGGAGGATAAATTGCCCAATTTCAACACTTGTTCAACTAAATTTTAATACTTTAAATTTACAGCGATTTTCATCAGATTCCCGTTGATAACTAGTTATTAATGTATGCGTGTTATTTAGATATATGTACTTGATTTGAAAAAAGAAAGATAACATGCATTATACTATAATTTTAGATTTACGCAGAGAGTATTTGAAAGAACAGATGAACAGAATACAGGCAAGTAAAGTGCCAATTTTAAATTCCAGGTCTCTTGTGTCTTGCCTCCTTGGAGAAAGACGGCCTATTGGGTTGGATCAGAGCGGTAATCAAGAAGGTCAATTTCATAAACAAGAAATGCGTTTTGCAGTTAATCGATTTAGGCAACGAGATCATTCACCAGATGTCGGATTTGAAGATTCTACCGGACAAATACGCCCAACACCCTCGTTACGCTTTAGAGATGAAAGTATGTATGCACGGATTTTATTAAATTTATAATATTTTTCTCGTAGGTCGTCTTATGGGTACATACTAGGGCATCCATTTACTGTATAAATCATTTAAAGCAATTAAGAGTGCAGTAAATCGTGTTTTACAGCTGTAAAAAAGGTACTTTTCCGTTATTACCCCCCCCCCCCCCCCACGCGATTTTGGTTGGCTTTGGTTGCCCTAAAGCCATCGGGAGGGGTGTGTATGAAAATCGAAATCGAGTGGGTGGGGGTGGGGGTGTTATAACGGAAAAGTACTCGAATTTGGGTGCCTTAAAGCCATCGGGAGGGGTGTTTATGAAACACGAAATCGCGGGGGGGGGGGGGGGGGGGGAACGGAAAAAATGCGTAAAAGCATAAAATTGGGACAGACAGGAAAATCGATTACGAAAACATAATCTGTGCCCATAGCATCTATGCATGTGGTCCAATCAGGTTGTCTGGACATTGGGACCAACTCGACCCCTAGTGGAGTCCACGTGCGAAAGAACGGATTTTTTTCATCAAGTTAAAGGCCTGTTCTGGCCCGGACGGCGAACGGCCGACGGGAATAGCGGATTTGGATTCTCCGTAGGTACCTTGAAACGTAAAATGACAAAGTTTGAGAGAAAATAATTTTTTTCTATACTTACGATCACAAAGACTTTATTTTTAGACTGAAGAAAACCTCCTCGTTTACTATTAGAAATAATAAGCCAAAATTGAAAACCCCCGTTAGGTTGGACGGGAGCATTAAGTATAGGTATTCAACTGTAGGAAAATCTTAAGCTAACCAGGCTGCCCCTGTGATGTGCCCCGGGAATATTTCCCGGGGAAAGGGGAATTTATCAGGAATATTCCCCAAAATATAAATTCCGGGAAAAATGAGGAATTTATTTTTTCTCCTCTTAAAACATTAAATGTTTGAAAAAAGTAAAATGAGTTGAAAATTTTCTTTCCTGTTTTAAACTCTTTCTAATCAATTGATAGGCCATAGTGCCTACCTACCTTTGCTGCCTAATGATTCTTGATGTATCGCATCAGGTATATATACCTGTGATTTATGTGATACCTGATGTGCTAAAAGGGTAACTACCTACTTAGGGGACAGAATGATATCTTACAGGCGTATCCAATTTATGAAAAAGTAAAAAATTAAATTAATATTTCGTCATAAATTAATATTTAGGAAGTCTCTCTGGCTCGCTTCGCTCGCTCCCCTAGTGGGGTGTATTGCCGCCTGTGGGGTGTATTGCCGCCTGTGGGGTGCGTAGCATCGATGGACACGTTCAAACCCCTACTCAGACATAAGGCCTCGCTCCGCTCGGCCCCTCCTATTCGTAGCAGAGACGATAGAAAAAATCGGCGTATTTTTAGGGCTTACCGTTTAGGAAATTATTATTTTTAATTCAATTCAACTTTTTTTAAATAAAGGCCTCTCCATCATTCAAAGTTCCCTGGACCCTCCGTTTTCTAAGATCCCTGGCCCCGCGCGAATTAAAACGATCCAATTGTCTTCTCACCGTGAAATCGCCCCCTCCCCCTCGGTTTTTTTGAAATCCGACTTCGGAATCGGATTGGCCATATTTTGGCGCGCATTTGGTTCGCGGATACCATACCCAAAAAATGGCTCCTTACTGGGTATTTTTGAACCCGAAAAAACGTGGGACAAACGCGAGAAAGACGATTTTTCGACGAATTTTCGACGAATTTCCCGGGCGAATTTCGGATTTTCGATTTGACCGACGTCTACCTCCAGGTCTGATCTATACGGCTCGTATTTTTTCGTAATTTTTTCGACCCCTTAAACGGGCTTTGGCGCGAGTTGAAAGTGGAAAACGTAGGACAAACGGGAGAAAGACGATTTTTCGACGAATTTTCGACGAATTTCCCGGGCGAATTTCGGATTTACGATTTGACCGACGTCTTCCTCCAGTTCTGATCTATACGGCTCGTATTTTTTCGTAATTTTTTCGACCCCCTAAACGGCCAGCGAGCGGAAAGTGAAAAAACTCATTCGGGAACGCGTTATCCCGTACCAACAAACCACACGGCTACCACACGGCTTACGGCCGTCGGCCAACACAATTTTATATTATTGTATGATATGATGATTCCTAATACGACTAGAATGCTGCCTTCTGATATTGAAACAATGTTTATGTACCTTCTGTGTTCATGGAATATAGTTTAAATAATTTAATTGAGAAAAAAATAAATTCCCGGGAATTTGCCCATCACTGGGCTGAACCAGCCTTGAAAAATATCACCTGGGAGATGTTTTTGGGTCGCTAGAGAAATGAGGGTGGGTAACAGTGGATGCTAAGAGGGGTAGTAGGTAGAAGAGAATTCCTTGGTGATAGGTATTTTTATCTAAAAAACTTGGAAAAAAATTGTTCACCAGCAAATAGCCCAATTTGCTGGGAAAGGCCACTTCTAATAGCCCTAATTGATATAAGTAGCAACCTGACACGTTTTCCCCCGAACAGAGCTAAAAAGATAGCACAATCTGGGAACACTGAAAGGTGAACATTTGCACGATGGTGAAAATGTGAAACACAGGGCTTTGCAGTCGGGAGGGGGCTGGAGGTTGCTGGGATTGGAAGGGTGAGGAAAATGTAGTTCACATCATTCGGGACTTTGATTCACGGTAAAAAAGAAAGGGCTGTAAAGCGTAAAACGCTGTACATTAGGGTGGGTGGTTACGCATTTTCGTAATTGGAAAACAGCGCTGTAAACGCAGTAAAGCTGTAATGGATGCCCTAGTACATACTAACTTTAGCATCCTTCCAGTGAGGTGTCTACATTTTGATTTGGGTTGTCCTATGTAAGTTTCTAACACAGGGCCTTGGAATTCGATAGACTGGAAAATCATCCGTTTGATTGATTTCCTAAAACATCTAGGCGTGTGATAGCATTTGGGGCTTCCCTAGACTCTCGCTTATCGCTTAAAGAGACCATGCATTTCGTCATGTTCTCATAAGTGTGATTACTAGTATTCCCCTCACGAGTTTTAATCGAATTATATTATAATCGAATAATTTGTATCCTCGTCAGCTGCAATCTGGCTCAGACTACAACTTCGAAGAAGGTGCCCTGTTGACGGTTAAGCCAACTTCCCAAGACGAGGATGGCGTATGGGTTGTGGAGATAGTAAAATCGGAAGCAAAGACTGGTGGCGAAGTAAAATCGGAAGCAAAGACCGGTGGCGAAGTTGAAGTCGTCGAAAAATCTGACTCTAGACCACCTCCTCCGATCCCAGACGACGTCACTACGAAGGTCGTTGTGGTGTATAATGGCCCAGAAGGGTTGTTCGCTGTTGAGAACGTTTCGATTATGACAGAACGGATCGAAAATATTCAGGAAGTAAGTTTTAACTTGGATCATTCCGCAGTTTTTGATCGACAAATATGAAAAAGAAAGAAATCAAGTCTGAATGAAAAATTTGTCAACATGAAGCTTTGCCAGAGAGGGTAGCGCTCTTTTTTGGGATAAAAAAAAAAAAAAAAAAAAAAAAAAAAAAATTACAGAAGGGTCTATCATTCTTAATCTTTGGTATTAACTATCTAAATATTCATTCTGTCAAAAACAAAATTGAAAATTTTTACAGAAGGGTGTATCATTCTTAATCTTTGGTATTACTTAATTATCTAAAAATTCATTCTATCAAAAACAAAATTAAAACACTGCAAATTTTACACAAGCGTTTGGTTTTTCTTCGAGATAGGCTAATGTATGTAATGTGTAGCTCAATTAGTAGAAGCTGTGTAGGTCAATTAGTTTCGGAGTTATGGCACTTTGAAAATAGGCAAATTTTCCAAAATGTGAACATTTTAGTTGAAGACCTGAAGACAGCGGAAGTACGTTTTTCTAAGTGGTTTCGGCTGTAGCTCAAGAACTATTGGTCCGATTCCAAATTTCTTCTTTTTTTTCTCGTGAAAGATAAATAAATTCCCCATCGCAGCCGTTCTATGTGAAATTTTGATTTGAGCGTTGATAAGGGAGGGGCAGGTACGGCAAAGAAGTGGCAAATTACGAACAAAACGTGTTTCTTTGCACATTTCTGCCTATAACCCGGGAACGGATGGTCCGATCCTACTTTTCTTTTTTTTTAGGTGAAAGCTGATTGAATTTTTAAAAGCGTGGGGGCAATAAAATTTCGATCGGAGAAATAGTCTTGGAGGGAGAGAAGAAAATCTTCCGAAAAACGTGGTTATAGAGGGTCAAATATCTTGTTTCCACCCTTTCCGACGAATACGATCGGCACTTTTATTGTTTCAGTAGACATGCAATGTGCCGTCCCCTGTATAAATTTAATCAGCTTTAACCTTAAAAAAAAAGAAGTAAGATCGGACCAACCGTTCCCGCGTTATAGCCAAAATGTGCAAAGAAACACGTTTTGTTCGAAATTTGCCGCTTGTTTGCCGCGCCTGCCTCTCCCTTATCAAGGCTCAAATCAAAATTTCACATGGAATAACTGCGATGGGGAATTTATTTAGCTTTCACTAGAAAAAGAGAAATTTGGAATCGGACCAATGGTTCTTGAGCTACAGCCGAAAACGTTCTGAAAAACGTGCTTCCGCTGTCTTCAGGTCTTCAACTGAAATGTTCAAATTTTGGAAAAATTTGCCTATTTCCAAAGTGCCATAACTCTGAAAGTAATTAACCGACACAGCTCCGGTTGGGCTTAAATTGTCACATATTTAATGCTATTTGAAAACTCATATAGGTAGTAGTTTTCGTCGGACAATGCATAGTTTATTAGACGTAGAGCAAAAACTGAAATAAGGAAGTTTTTTTTTAAATTCTTTATTTTTTATTCGAAAAATATTTAACATCCTGGGATCCTTCAAAAATCCCATTTTTAGCCCCATGAAAGCCCTATAGATCGCCCCAGTGAAATCGGATCGTTCCGGGACCCCAAAAAATGGATTCTACGTCCAAAAATACTTCGAAAACGACACCTAACTCGATCCCATAGCTAAAAGCCTTCAAAAAAACCCTCCCGTAGCCCCATTTTAGCCCCATAGCCCCCCACGGGTTTGGGCGATCGCACTGAAAACCTTGCGGTCACAACTAGATGATAAACCAAGTATTTTGTCAAAATTTAAGATTTAAAAAAAAATTCCTACTGCTCAAAACGGCCTGGACCGCGGACGGACATTCCGGATTTAGAATGTAGACCTCTTGAAACGTATAATGTCAAATTTTTAGCCCGATCGGAGTCGTCGACCCCCGTCGCGAAAACATTATTATTCCAAGAATAATAAACCAAAATAGCGGTTTTTCGTGTGCTACGCGTGAAGCACAACTTTTGGGAAGTTGCAAAATTGGGTAAACACTACCGTAATGGGTCCAAACATGTTAAAAAAGCAGAGATACATCTCGTTTTGCGAATTTAACGATTTTTAGTGCCGATCAGCAGACATCAGTGTATTATTCCAAGAATAATTATTATAATAAACCAAAAGTTGGGGGGAAAAAAATCTGCAGATGTGGGATCACAAAAAATTCCATGTTCAAAATTTCTCGAAAAACGACACTTTATTTGACCTCCTCGCATTCTTTAAAAGTTTCATTTTTAGCCACTTGAAAACCCCATAAATCCCCACAGTGAAAGCGGATCGTCCAAAAATGGATTCTACGTAAGAGTCGAAAACGACACCCGAATATGTATCATACCTGATAACCTTCAAAAACCCCTCCTGTAGCTTCGCGGGTTTTTGCGATTGGGCACTACTAAATGGTGAAAATTTCTGATTAAAAACCACAAATCCTACTGCCCAAAGCGGCCTAGACGGCATGTCATTTTGGTTTATTATTCTTGAAATGAGTGATACACAGAAATCAAATGTCAGCACCATCCTGGGCGTTTTGGGCAGTAGTAATATTTTTTTATACCTGATATTTTGTCAAAATACTCGATTTACCATCCATTTGAGTCCGCAAGCTTTTCAGCCCGATCGCTCTAACCAGTGGGGCTTGAAGGGGGAGGGGGGGGGGGGGGGGGTTACAGGAGGGGTTTCGGAAAGTTTCGGCTATGGGTTCGAGTTATGTGTCGTTTTCGAGGCATTTTTGGACGTAGAATCCATTTTTGAGGGTCCCAGAAAGACGCGATTTCACTATGAGACCTGGGACCTTATGGGATTTTGAAGGACGCCTTAGAGGTCGTTGTGGTTTCATTTTCCGAGTAATTTTGGACGTAGAATCTATTTTTTGTGTCCCACCTCTGTCCTGACACTGGACAGGAACATTTTATTTTTTAATTTTTTTTTAAAATATTTTTGGTTCGGGAATTCTTGGAATATGAAGTATGGAATTCTTGGAATATAAAGTATGACATATACATTGTGTAAAATTTGTAGCGTTTTGGAATCTAACACACCGACACATTTTCGACCCCCGTTGCAATACGTAGGTGTAATAAACAAACAAAAGAAACAAATGAATCGTGTAGGTAGGTACATTTTGAAATGTTCATTTTTCGCGTGTTTCTATTTATCAATTTATTTATTTTTCATTTCATCATTTTTATTTATATTTATTTATTATTATTATTTTATTTATTTTTATTATTTTATTTTATTTATTTATTATTATTTTTTTTTTTTTTCAGGCCGACCTTTTTACGCTCCAAGCTGCTCCGATAATCGGTAACATGTACGTAGCGCCCGTTGATGACTATTTCCAGCAAGTGAAACTTGTGTCTATCGGAAAAAATGATTGCCGCGTAGTTTCCCTTGAATTTGGATGCGAAGTGGTTGTTCCTATCGACGCATTGAGAGAGGTTCCACCGGAGTTTTCCAGTAACGACAGTACCGCATTGAAGGTAGGTTGCAGGCTTATTTTAATATTTATGAATGTTTCACTTTTGCTTATCTATTTGATCGTTTATATATGTAAATTTTTGACTTTTCTAAGATCTCCGGAGATTTGAGCGTTGAAACAGGCACTGAACTGAATGTGAGGGCTGTTTTCCAAGAGAGTACTCGTTCCTGGGCAGTTGTGGTTGTACCTGAATCTGCTGACAGCAATGTGACTGTATTACATGATAAACAAGCCCCTGGCGAAGCATCTTCACGTCCACCCCCTCCTATCCCTGAGAACGTTTCCACTAAAGTTATCATTGTGTACAATGGAGTTGAAGGTGTGTTTGTCGCTATAAAAGAAAAGTTGGCCGATTTAACGGAGAGCGTTCATGAGGTGAGTTTCAACATTTTGGAAATGATGATTTTGAACTCATGTTCCAAGTTCATACTGTTTGTTTGATTGAATCGTGCTCTGTATGCTTCTTTTTTTCGTTCGATACATTCTATCCCTTTTTTCTGATTCTTCTTAATAATTAACCTACTTTCAGGCAGCAAAGATTCCTCTTCAAAATGCCCCGATCATTGATAACCTTTACATAGCACCTTTTGATGACGGTTACTACCGAGTGAAAATCAAATCGCTCAAGCAGGATAAGTGCCACGTAGTTTTCGTTGATTTTGGGAACGAAGCGGATCTGGCCATCAAAGACTTGAGGCAGCTTCCACCTGATTTTGCCAGTATTCCTGTCAACACCTTCCAGGTAACAAGGACCTTCAAGTTTCCGGGAAAAGGGAGTTTATCGACAAGATTTTTATACTTAATCGGCCTGACATGATGGCGGATTAAGCGGATGACATTAGTCATTTCGCGTTGCATTGTGATGAGGCGCGAATCCCGTTGAACACCGTGGGAATTGAAGCGCATCTGAGTTGCATTAACTAATTTCATTAGCTAATAAACAAATTAGCCCCCTTCCCGGTTATGTTAGACCGTTAAAGTAATTAATGGCGGAATTCATGGGCATTTCTCAATCCCTAACTCAAATTGCGCCCTCAAGCACCAAAGCTTGTGGACCTTTAGTTATTCATAGACCGCGAGCATATCCTCAAGATGGAGACTTGGGCAAAAAATTGAGTAAAGACTTGATGTTCAAGATGTGATGTCAAGCCATCCATTGTTTGTAATCGTGTTAAGGAAATGATCGTACGAACCTGGGGAAAAATCTGTTGGTGTTTTGATCGAGTTTTTTCCAGATTGAGCCAAGAAGTTCAATCACCTGCAATTCTACCTTCCACCACTATGTACTCACTTCAGCTTCCGTTAAATCCGTTCCTTTCTCATTCAACAATATAAAATTGAAAGTTAAACCCGAAAACAGGAGCGAAGGTAGAGATTCTCCCTTGGAGAATCAATTTTTTTCCCCCAAGTAATTAACAAAGTTCTATTTTAAAGCCGTGTTTCCTGGCCTAAGTGATGAAACATTCATTGGCATTATTTGAATCAGAATCACCGCAGGAGTATTCCGAAACAGTAAAGTGAACTTTTCCAGGTGGTTTCTGGCACTGACAACATTATGTGGGTGCCATATGGCTGTGATAGCTTGCATCTTAATTTCTAAATCACCCCAATTGTTATTTTATTTTATTATTTTTTCTTCAGATATCTGGTGTTGTTGACGTGGAAGAAGGGGCCGAAGTGAATGTGAAGCCTGTTTTCCAAGAGGAAGACCGTTCTTGGACGATTGTAGTTGTACCTGCAGCAGGCGATGATACTAATGTGAATCCACCAGACGATAAACAAGCCCCTGGCAAAGCATCTTCACCTCCTCCACCGCCCATTCCGGAGAACGTTTCTACTAAAGTTGAAGTGCTGTACGTTGGTTCTGAAGGGGTGTTTGCCGTTTGTAGTGAAAAAATGCACGAATTGTCGGAAATGGCCGCCAAGCTTCAAGAGGTGAGTACCAATGTGCTAAGCTATGTGGAACTTATGAGTCTGGTACTTGCGCTTTCATGGTAATAATAATTTGATTGCCTTACGAAAATTGAGGAATTGATTAACTTAGTTTTTTAAATTATTCTTTTATTGACACCAAATGTGAAGCGAAACATCTGGTTTAGTCTACCTACTTATGAATAATATTCATATATTATATGAATTGTCAGTGGGAAACATGGCTACGCTCACGATGTAAGATGCCTAAGAACAAATACGTGTGTTGTTGCTCTGGATAGATGAACGCAGGTTTTCGAAAAAGTGGGTTCATGTGCGATTCGCCTGTCCTGAGCTCCTCGCGGGTTCTAATCTGCTAATCGATTTCACGGATCCGACGTTCTGGACGACCCGCGATCCCATCACGTGCTCCTGTGTGATTCTGATCCTCCATTCGGTTGGATCACATCCGTCCCCGCGAACCCGTCGCACGGTGACACGTTCTATTTGTCGACGAAATAACCATCCGCGTCAATGAGGTTTCCATCGGTTCCGAAGTGTAACTCTTGACGGGTCATTCTTCAGAACTCACGCCCGAATTCGTTGAGTTGGAAGAGTTTGAGGGTAGAACCAAAACCCTTTAGTCTAGGTTTGTAGCTCATTAGCTGGATTTTGTTAATGTCCGTCCGCCGTCGTAGCCGTTTTTTGTAGTAGTTTTTTTTTCATACCTGAAATTTTGACAAAATACTCGGTCCACAATCTATTCGTGCCCGAAAGGTGTTGAGCACGATCGCCCAAACCTGTGAGCTCTATGGTGCTATGAAGGTGCTACGTGAAGGGATTTTGCAGGTTTTCGGGAATGTTATCGAATGGGGTGTCGTTTACGAATATCTCTCCAAGCATTGTACAGAGAATTTTTGTTAATGGTTTTTTCAATGAAAAGAATTGATTTGGACAAGTGACTTATATCAGAGGATAAAAACCTCTTGTGTAAAATTTGCAGCGTTTTCTGAAAGGTGCTCCACCTACAAATTTTCCACCTACAAATTTTTGAAAGAATTTTAAATGGTGAGTACAATGAAAGTTGAATCCAAAACAGTCGTTGCACTTGAACGGCTCCGGCACTATTTCTTTCTCTCATTTTGCGCTTTCGCTATAAAAACGTCCTGAAATGACAAATTTTGTTATTGAAATTTTAGATGATTCACACGGGAGGCTTATGATTCCGTCCTGTACCCTCATTAAATCGGAGACGCTAATCTCTCTCCTGCTCGAGGCAGCTTTGGTGTAAGTTAGGACTCGCCCCGGAATGCAGTTGTTATCTAACATGTAAATAAACAATCCAGGGACGGTGACTCGGTATCGGCGCTCGCAGAGCCACTTCGTGCGTGTGGTTGTCAATGTTAGAAGCGATGTCGTCAGTCCAATGTCGTCAGTGCCAAGCTGAATAAGTGTTTCCAAGGCATGTCAAGATGGTCCCAAGCTTTCAAGACCTGTCTGGATCTTGCGTACTTGGTCCCACGCTGGCTAAGGGTTTTAACGGCTTGCCAAAATGGTCCCAACGTTTCCACAGCTGTCCAAGGCTAGCAGAGCCACGCGCGGCGGGCTGCGAACTCAATTGGCCATTAGATTACTATTGTTATATTGCTAGATTATTATTGTTAGTGACGCTCTTAAGTCAGAACCTACCCGTTTTGTTTATTATTCTTGGAATAATACACCTACGTAATCGCTACAGGGTTCGAAAATTCTGATCGGCCTCAAAATTTGACATTATTCGTTTCAAGAGGTTTAGATTCCAAAAACGAAATGGCCGTACGCCGTCCGCCGTCTGAGCCGTTTTGGGCAGTAGGAATTTTATTAAATTTGAAATTTTGACAAAACACTTGGTTTACCATCCAGTTAGGAGGGGACAGGGTGGCCCCGTGGACTAAGGCGACAGAGTTTCGTCTGTTTACATATCATTCGGAGCGCTGATCAGCCTGGTTCAAATCCGGGGCCGAACATCAATGTTTGACCAAAAGTCAATCACGTGTCTTGTCGGCAGACCATTCACCTCTGAACGCAAGTTTATGTGAATCCATTCTCTGGAGGAAGAATTTCTAAAGCTTATCTAAGCACAGTGCGGGGTCGGCTCCTGCCAACCAATTGGTTAACAAAAAAAACAACACGACTTTTCTTTTCTTTTTTTACCATCCAGTTGTGCCCGCAAGGTTTTCAGCCCGATCGCCCAACCCCTTGGGACGCTATGGGGCTACGGGAGAGTTTTTTAAAAAGGTTTTCAGCTATGGGGTCGAGCGAGTTAGGTGTTGTTTTCGAAGTTTTTTTGTTTTGTTTTTACGTTGAATCCATTTTTGGGGTCCCAGAACGATACGATTTCACCGTGGGGATCTATGGGGGCTACAAATGGGATTTATGAAGGATCTCTGGAGGTCAATTATTTTCCAAGTTAAAAAAAATTGAAAAAATAAATTTTTTGAAAAAAAAAAAAATCTGTACATCTATCTGAACAATGTACAGATTTTTCTTTTATATAAATGAGTAATAAACCGTAATATTTGCATCTTTTTTACTTTTGCTACTGTGTAGTAAATAACCATCATTAAGCTTGTGATTGAATCCACCCCAAAGTAACCGGGAGGGAATCCTATAAGCCAACTGACCGCGACTGGGAGGGAGTCCTATACTTTCCTGAAGCCAAACGACCGCGGCCGGGAGGGATTCGTCCATCCGTGAGCACCACCTGGTGCCTAATGTCTCACTATCCATCTGTTGTTCCAGTCTCGGATTTGTAGGCTCTTGGAACTGATTTTATCTGTCTGAATCAGATCCCTTAGACCAATATCCCTCAAAACCGTGTATTTATGTTCATTTGGTGAGGGACTGTCTCTCTTCCTCTACCCATCCTACTCCCGTTTTGGCAATCGAGGCATTGAGAAGCGTCTGCCCGATCACCCTGACCCGTACACGAGAGGGTTTTAGAGGATTGAACGTAGCTAAGGGTCGCTTTGGCCGAAAAATCCTTTTGTGGGGTCTCAGGTGCATCCGATCACACTGGGGATGTACGGGGCTGTTAATGGGACTTTTGAAGGCGAGCGCCATCGAATGAGGTCTTGCTTTTGAAGTACGTTTGATCGTGGCTTCCATTTTGGGAGTCAGTTGTCTTATCAGAGTGGCCGTGTTGTTCGGTTTAGTAAGAACATCGCCGCATGCTCTGGCTTTGACCAACAATGCGTGACGTAATCTGCTTCCACCTCCAGTTCGAAATCTCTAAAAGTCCATTACGGCTCTGCTCGTAACTGTACTGATTTTCGAATTGAAAATTGGTGACAGGTGGTTAAAAGGGCGCTGAATCCGAATATGAAGTTAGAAATGCGACATTCCGACCTTTTCATCGAGCCCATTCATACAGAATAATCATAAACATTTGCGTCAGGGTTTTAGGGGAGACAAATGAGTAAAACCCTACGTTTAGTAAAAATTGCTCGTGTTGAACAGTTGATCCCAAACGTTATTTTTGGGTATTCCGATCCAGGTAGAGTTTTAAAATCTTCAACTCAGGCTTATCATTTTGTGTGTTGTGGTGCGTAGTTTTCATAATATGAATTTCAATAGGTATTATTGAAAGCGAAAAATTGAAAAATGAACGTGGGCCTTCTGTCATCCATGCGAGGTTGAAAATGTTTTTACTTTAGTTAACCCCACATCGACGATGTTCAGTTATTCCTCTATTTTTCATTTTTATTTTTATTGTTTATTTATTTATTTATTTTTTTAACGCACCTTCCAGTGTTTGAAAGGGTTTCAAGGGAGCTTGCGGTACATTAAAACAAGGTCACTCATTCAGAAATTTCCTTACGATCCGGGCAGTATGGAGTAGAACTACCTTCTGAGCTTCGACTCATGTTCGGGGTGGCAAATCCAATGCATGAAAACTATCATGCAGTGACTTTGGAACTATTCCCTCGGCAGATATTACAAATGGAACGATTTGGACTTCCGTCATACCCCACATACCTTCAATCTAATAAGCGAGATTGCCCGTACTTTTCTCGTTTTGTGCTGATGGTGGACAAGACTTTGTGGGCCAGTGGGACTGCAATGTCAATCAGCCAAGCTTTTCTTTTCGACTTATCCAGTAAAATTATGTCTGGCCGGTTATGAGTCGTCCAATCTGTCGAAATCGTTCGGTCCCAATACAGTTTCCAAATTTTAATGTCTTCAAGAACGTCTTTAGGAGCCTACTGGTAATACGGCGCTGTGTTCTTCACAAGGTTACATTTGAAGGCGAGTTTCTGGTGTATAATTTTTGCCATATCATTGTGCCTGGAGAGGTTGGCAGTTTGAGCCAGGCATGGGCAGGAGGCTATGATGTCGTCGGTCGTTTCAGGTTTGCTGTGGCACATTCTGCAGGAGTCATCTTCCATGCTGGGTTCCTTGATGATGAGCTTCTGGTAATTCTTAGTTTTGACCACATTGTCTTGAATAGCCAAAATGGCTCCTCTCCGTTTCCACGTACAAATCGCCACGCAATAGATGCCATCAGATCAACGTGTGGTAGGCGAAGCTTGTTAAAATGGCCTCCATGGTTTGCTTTCTGAGACCACTGGTGTTCTAGCCCTGAAACAGTTTCGGCTTGCTGGTCCGTGGATTCATTCCCCAGATTCAGTGGGGTGGCACCCTTATCCACCAGGAAGACAATAGGTTTCGTCATGTCTCCTTCTTCTTTCGTCTTCTCTCCTTCTTCGATTAAAGAAGTCCCTCAAGCCATTCACCTGCTTCGACCAGAGACTTTCAAGGTTGATGAGACCGCGTCCTCCTCTTGATCTAGGGAACATGTCTCTCTCAATGGCTGATTTCGGATGTCGGCCGCGGGCTCGGGTCATATAACTCGGATTTCACGTTGTAGGGCCCTTTTATCAGTTCTCGACCACTTGATCACACCGAACGAATAAGTCAGAACTGGGACGGCGATGGTGTTCATGGCATATTTAGACCAGAGCGTAGCGGCCATTTTAATCATTTCCTGAACTCTCCAGTGATCTCTTTCTTAACCAGGGTGGCCGCCATCTGGAAAAGTCAGGGAAAACCTGGAAAAGTCAGGGAATGAAAAATTTCAGGAAAAGTCAGGGAAAAGTCAGGGAAATCGGTCACAAGTCAGGGAAAAATTTTTGATTAAAAAAAAAAAAAAAAAAAAATCAAAAATTTGGGGGAAGGGAGGAGTTATTAAACTAAATTCATACTGAAATTAAATTCTAATTATGAATTTATTTCAAGAAATCAGAAGGGGAAGGCCGAAAAATTTATTGGGCCTCAGGTGGGACTCGAACCCACAACCTCTGCATTACATGTGCAACGCTGTACCATTGAGCCACTGAAGTCCAGTAGTCATGATAGAGCATTGGAGATTAAAGGTTCAACTGTCTCCTCCAATCAAAAATTGTATTAAAATACAAATTTGTTTGGTGTCAAGTTTGTCCCTCTCTTCCGTCCCGAAAATGATGATAATTTTTGAATTTTGGTGGGAGCGACTTTGCCGGGTTTGTTTTCCCCTCACTCTTCATCCATGTTGCCCGCACAAGTTCAATGAGTTGGCGGAATTCCCGTTACAGATATAATATCCTCATTCACACGATGAAAAGTCCCACTTCATGCACCAATATCCCTCTCTTCATAATGGAATGTTCCACTTCACCCACGAAGTAACCTATCAATCTTTCACTTGGTATTTTGGTTCGAGATCTCTGTCCTTGTAATCATTACTAGTTAATTAAAAAGATTTTTTTCTGTTCGGGTACGTACCCGAACCCTGCTTTTATTCGCAGAATCTGGCTTCTCGAAAATTATTTTTAGCTAGAAAAAATGTACGGAGAAATTATCGGGAAATCCGTTAAAACTGATGGGGAAGTAGGGAAAATTTTGATCTCTGATTGTGGTTGTGACTAGGCAGTCGGGCTCTCTAAAACCGTAGGTACCTAAAGGTATCTAACTAGTCTTTTAAATATATTTAATTCATCTCTGTAACAAGCAACAATGTGACTAGATGTAATAGATCCCATCCTAGTAATTCCATGTCATATGGATACAACCACGTTCCAATTAAGGTATAAATTATTCTATTGTTTTTGTTTTATTATTCTTGGAATAATACACCTATGTTTTCGCGACGCGGGTCGACGACTCCGATCGGGCTCAAAATTTGACATTATCCGGTTCAAGAGGTCTACATTCTAAATCCGAAATGTCCGTCCGCCGTCCAGGCCGTTTTGGGCAGTAGGAATTTTTATAAAAATCTGAAATTTTGACAAAATACTTGGTTTACCATCTAGTTGTGCCCGCAAGGTTTTCAGTCCGATCGCCCAAACCCGTGGGGCGCTATGGGGCTACGGGAGGGTTTTTTGAAGGCTTTTAGCTATAATATCGAGTTAGGTGTCGTTTTCGAAGTATTTTTGGGCGTAGAATCCCTTTTTTGGGGCCCCGGAACGATCCGATTTCACTGGGGCAATCTTTAGGGCTTTCTTGGGGTAAACATGGGATTTGTGAAGGATCCCTGGATGTTGAATATTTTTCGAGTAAAAAATACAGAATTTTGGAAAAAAACACATTCTTGGACAATCCAAAAATCCAAAAAAAAAATTTTTTTCGAGATAAAAATAAAAAAATTTTTTTTTTTTAAATTTTTTCATTGACAGAATTATATTTCTACACAAGTAACGTATATCAAAGAATAATAAACCCTTGTGTAAAATTTGCAGCGTTTTTATTTTTCAAGTGTTACTATTTTTGTCTAATAAATAGTTTTTAAAACGCAGTTTACTTATCTACTTTCCCTGGGTTTTAATTGTTTGGTGTAAAAATTTATGTATTTTCTAATCAACTTTCAATAACAAAAAAAAAAAAAAAAAAATTCAAGCGATTAAAATTATCAGAATTAATAAAATGTCAGGTTAAATTATTATTATTAATAATTAAATTATTAAAATCTCAGATTTTGAATAATTTCGGGTCTGGAAATTAGGTATTTTTTGCAGGGAAAAGTCAGGGAAAAGTCAGGGAATTAATTTTTCCCAGCTTGGCGGCCACCCTGTTAACGCTTGAGTGGTCTTGGCCTCTTGATTGTTGAATGCCCAAGTAGTTCTAAAGATCCCCTTGTTCCATGCTGGAGAACACTGAAGGGATGTGGCGGTGGTAATTGCTCGGGTCATCATGTTTCCCTTTCTCCAAGTGGATCTCTTTACATTTGTCCTGCCCGAATTCCATGTTTATGTCTTTGGTGAAATCTTGAAGGACATTTATCAATTGATGGAGATCCCGTCTATTGGCTGCATAAAGTTTAAGGTCGTCCATATAAAGAAGGTGTGAGATTGTGGTTATTATTATTATTATTATTATTATTATTTTAAGCTTCTGCATTATTTGTCGGATCAGCTCATTCGTTCGTCCTAATTCATCCTAATACTCACTTTCCCCATTTTATTTTCAGGTTGCAAGTATCCCTCTTCAAAATGCCCCGATCATTGGTAACCTTTACCTTGGACCTTTTGATGGCTGTTACTACCGAGTGAAAATCAAATCCATCAATCATGATAAGTGCCACGTAGTTTTCGTTGACTTTGGAAACGACTTTGATCTTCCTATCACAGAATTGAGGCAGCTTCCACCTGAGTTTGCCATTTTGAGCTACACTTTCCGGGTAACTGATTTGCGATAAATTCCTAAAACATACGCATAATTCAATGAGAGATAATTATTGATTTTTTCCCCCTAATTGTTTTCAGATAACTAGTGTTGTTGACGTGGAAGAAGGCGCCGAATTGAATGTGAAGCCTGTTTTCCAAGAGGAAGACCGTTCTTGGGCGATTGTAGTTGTACCTGCAGCAGGCGATGATACTAATGTGAATCCACCAGACGATAAACAAGTCCCTGGCAAAGCATCTTCACCTCCTCCACCGCCCATTCCGGAGAACGTTTCTACTAAAGTTGAAGTGCTGTACGTTGGTTCAGATGGGGTGTTTGCCATTTGTTGTGAGAAAATGGATGAATTCTCAGAAATGCTCATCAAGCTTAAAGAGGTTAGTCTCAACATAATATTATAGTGCAGCTTCATGTGGTACGTACGTTGTTTTTGCCTCCAATCACTAGGTCTTATTACTATCAGATAGTAAAAGATAGTAGAAATCAGATTCTGATTTCTCTGAGCAGCAATGACTGCTTGGCCAATCATGACAAAATTCCTCTGTAAACTACTCTCAATATAGAATACTAAACGGCGTAAGTTTGGCTGGAGAACCCGCTCGTCTATTTTCGGTAAGAATTGGTTACCAACGATGTAAAGTGTTAACGTAACTTGGTGTCGCTGCTATTTGAGGTCACCTCACTCACACCTTGCCGTCAAGCAGCCCGACCGCTTATCACGATTATTCATTGATTAAACTAGGGGAGCAGTATTTGTAAAAGATCGCAAATTTTTGTTAAATCACTTTTCTTTTAGTTTTAGGCGTT
Organism: Pilophorus perplexus; assembly: GCA_955831195.1. Taxonomy (NCBI): domain Eukaryota; kingdom Metazoa; phylum Arthropoda; class Insecta; order Hemiptera; family Miridae; genus Pilophorus; species Pilophorus perplexus. The sequence continues at coordinate 62,137,711 of OY037007.1, read as the reverse complement.
CTTACATTGGGACGAGAGCGCATCACGTAGGAAAATTATTTTCCCACTTGTTTAGTATAAGTAGAAAATTTCTTTCAATAGAAGATTTAAAGTTCATTGTTATTTTGGGTGAAATAACAGCGTCACAGCGTTTTGGCTGGAATTGCTCAGGATGCGCTGTTTAATATCAACGCTCAGCTAATTTCGGTATTTGGGGTTGCGGCAAGGTATGGTAGGTGTGACATCAGCTCAAATAACTGGGACATCGTCAGTTTACCTACTCAGTACCCATTTCTTCCCAAAAATAAACGAGCGGGTTTCCTGAGTGGTTTAGCATTCTATTTGAGAGTAGTTCGCATAAGAATTAGGAATGGAAGTGCACCCGAATTTCGGGTTAAATCATCCTGTACCATGTTGTTAGAAGTCAAAAAGTGGAAAATACATCACTTTTGTGACAAAAAGTCTTTCACGTAGTTTATAATCGTCTTAAAAAATTCTGGCCGATTCAAAAATAAGTGTGGGTGACGTCACCCACAAGTGTTCCGGTTTCCGATCAAAAGACACCAGAGGGCAGGTCGATTTTTTCTTCTATTTTCGATTTTTTCTTGGTGTTTGGCTCTAGTGACACTGGAGTAACGCGAAAATGGCCGTGTTCGCTTTGTTTTGAATGGGATCATGCTTATTTACTCAACTTATTTGTGATATAAATTAACTTATTCCAATGACCGATTCTTTAGTTTTTAGTTTTGTAATGGTGGCCAACTTGTCGACCAATAGGAGCTGACCTCGGGTTTCCGCCAAAATTCAAATAGCAATTTTTCCATAAATTTTATAAATTCATACGAGCTTGCGCTTTGTGTTTCAACCCCATTTTTAGTATTATTTGGACGCCTTCTATCGATAAAAAAAAATAATCCAGAAACGCTTCCATTCGTAATTGTTTTCCTCTTTTTAGGAGATTCTTCGACCAAGCAACTTCTCTATTCTCCGTACTAACTCCCTTCCCTTATTTTAGGCCGAAAAGACCCCTCTTCAAAGCGCACCGACTTTGGATGACGTTTACACAGCTCCGTTTGAAGGTCATTACTACCGAGTGAAAATCACATCCACTAAGCATAATCAGTGCCACGTAGTTTTCGTTGACTTTGGAAACGAAGTTGATCTTCCTATCACAGAATTGAGGCACCTTCCTCCTGAGTGTGCTCAATTTCCAGTCTGTACCGTCCAGGTAACTGATTACAGATTACAGTGATTAACAGGTTATTTTCAATTAGCGACCCACCTTTCTTACAGTGTTCCTGTAAGAAAATGTTCTTCCAAAACTGTTTCTCATTTAATAATTGAATTGATTCCTGCCCGAGTTAAAGTTATTGAGCGGGGCAATTTCGGAGAGGGAAATAATATTGATTTTTTTAAATTTATTTTTATTTTATTTCTAGATTTCAGGTGACGTTACGGCTGAAGAAGGTTCCATACTGAGCGTGAGACCAGTTTTCGATAAGGATCTGGGTTTCTGGAAGATAGTGGTTGATGAGAGTGGTGAAAACGTGTCGATTGAAAGACCGAAAGCTAAAGAATCCTCGCCATTGCCACCTTTGCCTGATACGCCTCCACCTGATGTGCCTATCCCACTCGACACTTACACGAGTATTTTTGTAATTTACGACGGACCTGAGGGAACGTTTGCTGTCGCTGGGGATAAGCTGGACTCACTTTCTGAAATAATAACGAAAATCACCCAGGTGAGTGGCTTTGACCAATGGCTGGGTTTTGGTTCACATGGGGAGAGCTTTATGTTGTTCAGTTCAATTGTCGTTGATGATGGAGCGTTGAATATTTGGAACTGTGGTTCTCTGGGGTCTGATTGCCGAATTGTAGTTAGAGCCTCATATGGAGTCCATGCACGGTTTGGGGTTTTCTTGCTTGCTTTGATGGGTCAGGTGCGTCGTGGAAGCTTGGGACGAACTGTTTTATAGGATTTTAAACGGAAGAAGTTGAATTTCAAACCGTTATTAGCTTCTATAACTCGTTTTGCAGTTCCTCCAACTTGTTTCAAAGATATTTAAATCTGTTATATGATGGCGTCATATGATAACCTCGTATCTCAGAAAAATCAAACGTTTCAGGGGAGACAAAAAACTGATTATGACGTCAGAAATGTTGATTTTTATTGCATCAACCGTCCATGACATTGTGTCACACACATTGTGTCTCAATGGACTACCGACGATATGATAACCACGTATATCTGGTTGTTCTAAAAATTATAACCTCGTATCACGGAAAATTGGTTATCAAAAAGGGGCGCTAGAGGGCAGAAAAATGCGTTTCCGCCAACATTCAAAATTTGAATTTATTCAGTGTATTTAATACTGGCCGATGAGACGAGGATTTCATTCAGAAAATGCAATTTTAAAAAAAGGCCAAAAATTGAGATACTTGGTTATCATATGACGCCAAATTTTGTTCTTCAACTGGGTTATAAAAATCTTCACAGTAGATGCGCTCCTGCCCCTTCTGATTTAGGTGGCTTGGCTTGAACAGTCTTAAGGAGCCCCCTGCTTGAAAATGAGAGTGGTACTGCTGGCACCTTCGTGGAATGGTGAGGCGGTGAGAAAACTGGTTCAGACAAAATGTGATTTAGCCGCCGTGTCTCTCTCAGAGTCGTTACTCCACTAAATTTTAGTGGGTTTCTTGATAGTATTACAGCCTGAAATTCTCATGAACGTTGGGGAATTGTAGAACTGTATTGTATGGTGTCGTCCCCACTGCCTATGACATAGCATAGAATGTATTGCAAATTACCAGTAATCACGTTAGACCCCTTGAGGGTCTCAACGTGAGAATAAACATCTATTTGGGACTTCTCATTAAGTTTGTCGTGTTAACTAATTGAACATACCTACCTTTTTATTTCACAGCTGCAACGCACTCCACTAAAAGCACCTCCTCAAGTTGGCGACATGTGCATCGCTCCCTTCGAGGGTACTATGTCCCGTGCCCGAATCCTCTCCGAAAACCAAAATACATGCAGCGTTTTATTTGCCGACTTCGGGAATGAAGCCGACATCCCCATTGATCAGCTGTGTCAACTCCCTCCTGACTACGCCTACAACATTTTCACATTCAAGGTATTACCATGAATTTACTTTTTGTATCATCAACAAATTTGGATCAGTTTGTCGTCTGTGCATATTCTCGTTAAATTCTTAACTTCCATGTATATGATTCGATTTTGGTAGACACCTATTACGCCTATCCTACATACCTGGTTCATTCAAGAGGTATGTATAGTTCTCCCTCCAGATATTGCGCTCCAACCCTGAACTCTGGTGGCGGAAATCGAACTACTCTTTGCACGAAATTTCCCCGTTCCCTCTCGTTTTTACCTTCCTAGTGGCAGCTCTTCTCTTTTTCTCCCTTCAAACGGTTTCGTTGAACCTAACGACTTATATTTTAGTTTGTCGTTGTGGAGTTACTAGGAAGAATTAGGAATACCTCAACATTTAAAAAAACAGTATTGTTTAATTTATTTTAATTTCTTCTTTTTAAGTTCTTGAAGAAACTTGGTTCTGCACTAGTCACATTGTGAACGTTCACTTTACTTTGTTCTTCCTCCTTCCTGGCTGTTTGGAAACCAAACTGGTAGGGATTTGGAGGGTTGACGCATACGGGTCACAAAAGGGAAATACCTTCGCTGAAGATCTACGTCGATCTGTCTGGGCCCAAGACGTAGAAACCCCTCTTCCGTCGTGCTTGAAGACTCCTCAGGACGACTGGGAAGGGATCGGGGCCCAGGATGACGGGAATTTAATAGGTTTTCGAGGGGGAACCGAAAGGGGACCACGTTCAGACCCGATTGCTCTAAATCCGTTTCACTACACGCCGAATGTTTATCGAGGCGTTTGGAAAGCTGGGAAAACTGTTCGACTCGAAATACCGGGAAACTGACGGAAAAGCCGACTAATTTGATGGAACGACAAAGTCGGACCACGAGGTGAGCCGGTGATAACAAACGACACTACCCCGACGTGTGTCGAAGATTCCTCGCGACACTAAGTGCTCCTTTGGAAAAAGACTATCACAACTCAACATTTCCAAGTTTTGACTTAAACCCACATATGGACTTGAAAGTGTCGGGAAAATGATGTGCTTTACCGTTCCTACTCATCCTGACATTCCTGTCGCCAGGACGCGCTGTGCATCTCCCCACTTCATCTTAAAGTAATGAAGAAGACCGTCACATCTCTAAATGTAATAGTCTTGGTGAGTTGTTTCTCACCGAATTTATTTTCTACTCTTTCCCAAATCCTCTGTCAGAATTTCGAGCTAATTTTGTTATTTTGTTGGAGATATCTAGTCTTGACCAAACATTTTCCTCTCTTCGTCAATTTCTTGGCCACAGTGACAAATAATTTTGCACAATGAGCTCCTTTAATGATTTAAAAAAATGTTTTTCCTGCAAAGGTCGTGCTTCAAAAGTTACGAAAACGGGTCCATATTGCAGAAAACCCGTTTCAATTATTTACAGGGCCTTAGGAAAAATTTGATATTTGAATTCCGAGGTCTGGAGAGGGTACATGACGTGGGCTGCTTCGTCGTCTTTTGATTGGCCGGGAGATCCCTCTCTCTCTCATCTACGCAAGTCAGCCAACTTTGCTACGCGAAAAGTCGACCCCAAAAATCGAAAATCGGGTTAATCATTATAGAAGCAGGGGGTGTTGAGGGAGAAAGCCGTTGGTTATGTTGTTGAAATGTTTATTGCATTTGATGAAGTATGCAATACATCTCGAGGCGCCTTTCGCTCTTCCCACAGGGTTTGAGCTCTTCAGGAGGTGATTTGGTACCTACCGACACATGATAAATTTTTGCTTTACGAGGAGGTCCGAAAAGACCAGTCTCACGTCGCACAGGACTTGGTTATTTACGCGACGTGCGCGAGGTGCCAACCAACGGCTTTCTCCCTCAACACCCCCTGCAAGTTAAACATGAAAGCCGCCCAAAATAAGCACAATCATTATAGAAGGTCATTCGAAAATTGAGCATAGAGATTATTATCAAAGAATGTTATTCAAAAATCGACCCGGGCCGAGTGTTTTTATTCCGATTCGGTTCAGATTTATTATTTAGCGCTCTGGCGGCTCTGTGCCCAACTACTCGACGCCCAGCCTGGCGAGGTGTGACGTCAAATTTGCCCGGCGTTCATTTCAAAATCTCTAACATTTCGAAAACGGCTCAGCGCGTACCTATACGGATTTTCGAACTAAAAATTGGGGTTTATGGGTTTTAAAGGGTGCTGAATCCGAATATGTTGTCAGAAATGCTGAATTCTGACCTTTTCAAGAAGCCCATTCTATTATATCTCGGAATAAGGGATGAAAGCTCTAATTTAAGGGTGTGATCGAGTTACTCAGTAGAGGTGAACCCTGCAGTTAGTTTCCTAATGTCCTAAGGATATGCATGAAAACGAAACTGTCTCTCAATCTTGTCGCAGGAAGCTGCAATGTAGTTTAATGCTCGTTCAAAACTTTAAACGGCTTTACTGAAAAATTTTGTTTTTTGAGTTACAGTGGAAAATCCATTAACCGGGGTCCGATTATCCGGGAGTTCCATCAACCGGGGTTGTTTTGAACGAGAATCTCAGGTCCTTCAACCGAGGTTATCTTCCGACTTTGACCCCCCTCAACCCGTCAACCGGTGTTTGATCGCTTTTGTCTAGGAAGTGGAGTGAGGTGCCGTGTTCGATGCAATTTCGGACGTGGTATCAATTAAGGGGTGTTCCTGAGCTATCTTAGCACTCAATTCTGGGGGAATTCTGAAGGGCTTCAGCCAGGGAATGGAGTAAGGTATCGTTTTCAATGTAATATTAGACCTAGTATCGATTATTAGGGGCTCCAGAGCAGTCTCATAACTCCTCGAGGCTATTAAAGGGCTACAGGTGGGAGTTTTGAAGGACCTTCCTCCAGGAAGTTGAGTGAAGTGTCGATTTCGTTGTAATTTTGAACGTAGTATCGATTCAGGGGTGTTCCAGAGTTGTCTCAGTACTCTACCTGTCTATTAAGAGGCTTCAGGTGGGACTTTTGAAGGACTTTCCTCAAGGACGTTGAATGAGGGGTCGTTTTCGCTCCAAATTCTGCATTCCCCTGTGTTTTCTGATAACTAGGTATTACAAGTACCTACGTAAATGCGTTCCGGTTACCCGGGATTTCTGATTATCCAAGGTACCCCCCCCCCCCCCCGCCCCGTCCGCCACTGTTAATGGAGTTTCTACTGTTCGGGTTTCTTCTGTGGTCTGTATGATAGTCTTGTTCCAAAGGAGCGATTCAAGTCTTGAAGATTTGTTTCGGAGCGGATTACCGATAAATCGAAGTGCATTTAAAAGATTTGAACTCGGAAAGACCCGTAATTAAACCCGTTTGTTTACATGGTTTACAGTGTCGCCATCCAGCGAAGTTAGGTAGTAGGAGTCCAGGAGCCAGGTAGTTTGAGGTGGAAAGTATTTTGAAGTTTCTGAAATTTTCACAGGTCACTCAGGGGTCCTCTGGGATGTTAATGTCTTCGACCTCGTAGACCCTGTGCTAAGGCACTTAGTCAGCGGACTCCCTCCCTCGGGATGACATTGATGGTTGCATATCTAGTCGTTCAAAGTTCCAGGGAAAGATAGGTTTTTAATTCTATTATTTATTTATTTTATTTACTTATTTATTTATTTATTCACATAAATTTTTAAACAAAATTTGTTTTTCGTAAACTTACAATGGAGCTTTCCCTATTCCAGTCTTTTCGATACCGGCCTAAAGGTCTACGACCCGTCCAGGCCCGACTCGAACAGCTCTCGTTGTACAATATAAGTATATGCGATTAATGTATATAACTATTACATTTTTAATTACAAAGTCCTAAAAGTAACTCTAAAAATAAAATACAGTCCAACTATACTACTACTAAGTAAGTAGGTACTTAACTAAGACTAATTTTACCCCTGAATACATATTCCCCTTAAAACTTGAATTTTTGAATAATGACATTTGTGTTTGCTTGTTCCTTCAGGTAGGCCAATACTTTTTTCTTAAACTCTAACATAGATGTAGCGGATTTAATAGTATACGGGAGATGTTCAAAAATCGCTGGTGCCAACCAAGGCAGCTGTCTTGTAAAGAAATCACTTCTAGAGCGTTCTATTGCCAGCATGCTAGTCATTGTCGATCTCGTGAACCTACTTCTTTGATACTTCTGGAAATCATCTTTAGTTTTGTACACATACACTGCCAGTCTATATATATAAGTGATCCTCGGAGGTAGTATTTCAAGTGTGCTATATAGGTTCACAGAGGATGAGCGCCTGTTCGATTTCAATGCTATTCGTAAAAGTGTGTTGATTGCCACAGTCAATTGCTACAGTCATTACTCTGGTACGCACCGCCCCATGCAAGTACTCCATATATTATTAAACTATGAACAAATGCGTAGTACGCCATCGTAATATTTCTATTATCTAGCCAGTTTCTAAGAATAATGAATATATGAAATGTTTTCCTAACTCTAGCTATAAGTCCATTGATGTGACTCTTCCATTTTAGATGTTGGTCTAAAGAGACGCCTAGATATCTAATCTCCTCAACTCTATCTATTCTCTCACACTCACAGGATCTGTTTTCTTGTTCATGGCAGTTTTCTTGATGAACAGAAAGAAATGACTCATTTGGCTGTCCTGCTATGTTTATTGAGAATGGATTAATTTCTGGAATTTGGTTCGTGGGGGGGGGGGGGGGGGGTGTCGGAGGGTATAGTATACCATATGTACTATGTGTGTACGTTGATACGTTGAATACTCGATTAATGATGATTAGTGTATTTTATGGGTGCGGAAACGCCCTTTTTTCCGCTAACATCAACGTTTTGAAAAATGTGGCATTTTTTAAAATGCCATAGTTTGGTACCTATTGGACCGAATTAAAAAAGCAGGTAGTGCAATCGAAATGAAATTTAATGTACTTTTTAATGGTGTAATAAAGAAGTTCCCTACGAGCAATAGTTGTCGAGATATTCACAAAAAACCGAAAAATACGGTTTTACCCCTCCCCAAGTTAGCACAGGGTCTACGAGGTCGAAAACTTAGCATTGACATCCCAGAGGACCCCTGAGTGACCTGTGAAGATTTCAAAAACTTAAAAGATTTTTCAGCTCGAGGCTGATTTTTCTACCCGGCTCCTGGACTAAGTTTAAATGGGGCGATTCACGAAAAAAAAATCCTCGGAAAAAAAAGTCCCGAAATAAAAAGGGCCCGAAAAAAAAAATCCCAGTTCCTTACCTCCTTGGGTGAATCGATTTTCAGTCATTTTTCGTTGTTTTTCCCCGCTCTCACGGTGATTGGTACAGGTTTTATCTTTTTAAGTACGTTTTCACGTTTTCAAAGGTTCCGGGACGAATGAAGGCAGAATTCGTTTGCGTTTTTTCAGACTTTATGATTTCTGAGTCCGGGCTTACATCCTCCTGACGAAAAACCATATTAGGATTTCATTTATTGTTATTGTTATGTATTATGAAATGTAATATTTTATACTTTCGGATTTCCCCCTTTTTCCATTTTTCCATTTTTCCATTTTTTTCAAAAATGTTTTTCAATTTTTGGTTTGGGGATTTTTTCTCCGCCTTTGGGCGGTTATTCTTAGGGTTTTTTTACGGGGAGTTTTTTCCGATTACCCTACACAATTTATCTTGCTTGATTCTACAATGGCTTCCCACGAGAAAGTCTACTTTTTTCTTCCATTGTTGGACATATCGTCGTCACGAACTATCAACACAACGGGTGGATGGAAACAAAACGGCGAACAAGCTGAGAAAATGTTTCCAACAGAAAAAACTGAAAATCCCTTCACTTGACCTTCATCGGTGTTTCGTTTTCAGGGTCGGAGCTCAATATTCTTGTGGGAGACCTATAGTTAAGAATTTACTTGGCGGACTTACCTTATGTTTAATACCTGACACCTCTTTTTACACCAGTATCTTTTTTTCCCGAACCTCTACGAGTCTACAGATAGTTTACTGGTTTAATTGATTTTCGAATAATTTTTCACGGTTGCTTTTTACAGAATTAGTTCTCGTTACGATGCTTCACAAATGTTTGATGGTTTTGGTTAATTTGGGGGTTCAAAATTTCAAGTATTTTACTTCATTCTTTCCCTGTTCCAGATCAAGGAGGCACAGGGAGCTGGTAAAATGCTCCACTCCAACTTCCAAGGACCCGTGTCGCCCATTGGCTTCGATACTGACGGATCCCTTTTGGTAGTCGTCGCTGATGCTAATGAACAACACTAAGAGAACTATCACCTTAACGGCAACATTTCAACACTAACTTTTATTTTGTGTTTAATTGATAAGGCCACAGTTCATATTCCATTTCTTTTATCAAGAATTTATTATTCTCTTTTATACTTTCAGAAAATATAATTAAAGGTTGAAAATTTAAAAATTTGAGGAAATTTGGTAAAATGAAAAGGTGGTATTTGCGTTTTAGATTAGCAAGAAGTTTCAAAGAGACTTCGCGTGATTAGGTTTAAATTTTCGTTTTTTGAGTGTGTGGTTTGCTCCTTTTTTTTCTCCACCTTTGTTTTAATTTTGACGTCACACTTGAGGGCGACCATCAACTCCTACCCACGGTGGTCAAACCACGTGTGCCAGCGTATCAACTCCTACCCGTCTTCCGAGTTCGGAGATATCAAATCCTACCCTTTGGTTTTTGACCGTCAGAGATACAACATGCTGACTAAAATTGCGATACGATTGTTAGTTTATCGTTTGCTATCATTAATCATTATTTAATTTTTAAATTCAGCTTGATTTTAATGATAACAATCAAAAACTCAAACCCTGATCTCAGGAACAACATTTCAATGGGTTGAAAAACTTATACGTGAACGGTGAAATAAGCACTTATCAATATGTTACTCGTGTCAGTCACAAGTTGGCAGAACTTTTCGACAACCACAACAAATGACAAATGAGTGATGTTTAAAAAAAATTATTTGATGTTTTGTTTGAGATATTTTGGTTGATGAATCCCCGCACTTGAGAAGTCTTCAATACGGTTCAGCTCTCGTTCTATCAGAGGATTCCCGAGAAGTGAATCTCGTTTTTAGTTTCATTGCAAGTTTTGGAATGATTTTGTACATTGCCAGAAGACATACTTCGTTTCCATCTGTTTCTAAATTCGTATTTGTATAAAATTCTGCTTAAAAATTAGGTAGGGTCACATCAGAAATTCTTGTAAAACTGATTGACAAACTTCATCAATTTTGATTATATTTAGAAAAATAGAAAAATAAGATAGTTGTGTGAAAATTTGACAGATTTGGTGTAACTTGGGTGATTATTTCGATCCTCAGTGTGGGTAGAAGTCAGTCTTATTAGTTCTTCAGTTCTTTGTTTCTTAGTTGACTCGTTCTTACCTTCCGTTTTCAGTTTTTGCGTTTTATGCCTATTTTTATTAGTACCTACCTGCTGTAAAAATTCACTGAAAATACAAAAACTTCGTTTGAAGACAGTAAGTGTTATTTATAAGGTTTACCCGCTGTGATGTTGGGTGGTGGTGGTGGGGGGGGGGGGGTAAAAGTTTCTACTCACTTGGCACTCATTTTGCTCACAAGCCCTTCGAAGATAGCGGAAGCTTTGTGTTCACTTTCTGAGTCGAAGACAGGTTTTTGACATTTTATGTCTTTGCTTTGGCACATAAACTCAAAAATCGTCACGAAAACTGTTGACGAAAATTGTCCCAAGCCGTTTCTAGGGAAATGGAACTTGTTTAGTTTTTCCTTGGCTGTAAGTGTAGCTTTACACTCTAGGAAGCTGTAATTTCGTATGTAGCCTCTATAGGACATTTACTTGACGATGCCCAGGGTCCGGATCAGCTGAGTGGCTCTTAAAGCTAATTTCTATGATTTACACTGTGGGAAGCTGTAATTTCGTATGTAGCCTCTATAGGACATTTACTTGACAATGCCCAGGATCCGGATCAGCTGAGTGGCTCTTAAAGCTAATTTCTATGCTTTACACTCTGGGAAGCTGTAATTTCGTATGTAGCCTCTTTAGGACATTTACTTGACGATGCCCAGGGTCCGGATCAGCTGAGTGGCTCTTAAAGCTAATTTCTATGCTTTACACTCTGGGAAGCTGTAATTTCGTATGTAGCCTCTATAGGACATTTACTTGACAATGCCCAGGATCCGGATCAGCTGAGTGGCTCTTAAAGCTAATTTCTATGCTTTACACTCTGGGAAGCTGTAATTTCGTATGTAGCCTCTTTAGGACATTTACTTGACGATGCCCAGGGTCCGGATCAGCTGAGTGGCTCTTAAAGCTAATTTCTATGCTTTACACTCTGGGAAGCTGTAATTTCGTATGTAGCCTCTATAGGACATTTACTTGACAATGCCCAGGATCCGGATCAGCTGAGTGGCTCTTAAAGCTAATTTCTATGCTTTACACTCTGGGAAGCTGTAATTTCGTGTGTAGCCTCTTTAGGACATTTACTTGACAATGCCCAGGGTCCGGATCAGCTGAGTGGCTCTTAAAGCTAATTTCTATGCTTTACACTCTGGGAAGCTGTAATTTCGTATGTAGCCTCTTTAGGACATTTACTTGACAATGCCCAGGGTCCGGATCAGCTGAGTGGCTCATAAAGTTAAATTCTATGATTTACACTCTAGGAAGCTGTAATTTCGTATGTAGCCTCTGTAGGACATTTACTTGACGATGCCCAGGGTCCAGATCAGCTGAGTTGCTCTTAAAGTTAATTTCTATGCTTTTCACTCAATTGTAATAGAGGGGAGTAGAGAAGAGGGAAAGGGGCGGGTACGAAATGGGGGGGGGGGGGAACTAAAGACATAAAATGTCCCAATGTGTTGCAGACTCGTATGCAAGCGTTTCTTGCTCAAATAATCGCTTAGTCCATCAGGTTTCTTAACTCCTCAGGCTAACTTCTGTTATATATCACTAGGCCAGTACGTTGGTTTACCGGTTGATAAAGAGATGCATTTTTTTTTAAATTTTTTAAATCCAAAATTCCACTCATATTAAGGTGCTTACACACCGGACGATAACATTGTTGAAAACATTGTTACTAGCGTTTTTCAGAAAGTTTCCGTCTACACCAACGTAAAAATGTTGACAACAATGTTGTCAACATCGACCAAGGCGAATTGTTGAAAACATTGTTAGAACGCACGAAAAATGTTGGCAACAATTCTGCCTCCAAAATGTTACTGGAAACATTGCTGCTAACATTTCAAGTAACAAAGTTATTTTTTCCGTCAACATTGTCAGAAACATTGTCACCAACATCGATTTTTGCTATCGCCCAAGGAGCGATCGCAAAATGGGATCTTTCGGCAACATTTGGATTTGGAGTTATTACAAGGGCGGGGAAAGGGCAAGGGTTGGCAAATCCAGGTGGATAATTAAGTACTGTACCTACGTATCTTCACTCTTTCTTTTTTGGTTTAATAAACCAAATAAATAATATTATTCTTTGAATCTTTGTACATTCATTCTATTCATAAAGGGAATACTGAGATGGCTTTCCTGTCTGCCGTCGAATACGAGAGCCTACACGATTCAGCAGGAATTCAAAGTCCGTGGAGGATAATATTATTCTGGCAAGTCCCCTGAAACTGTCCAGCTTCATCTTCTTCAAATTCAACATCACTTCATCCTCTCGGACATCCTTGAGAAGATCCTGACCGCTAACTTTCTTCACTAAGGAGGGCCGGTCCCATACACTCTTTCTTTCACAAACCGAGTATAAAACTAAAACGCAAGCGGCAGCAGTCGCGATATCACCCACTTGCCACGCCGGAATGAACTGTAGACGGCCGCCATTACCAAAATGTTACTATGAAAGTTATCAACATTGTTGACAACCTTGTTAACGAACTAGACCCACAAAAACAGACAGAAGAATTGTTGATAGCAAAAAAGTTTATAACCTTGCTGCTAACAATGTTTTTATGATTTCTGTTGGCCGTCTCTTCTCGTCCACTAACATTTTTGTTGTCAACAATGTTTTGCTATCAACACGTTTTGTTGCCAACATTTGGTGTGTAAGCACCTTTAAATACGCAACATTTTTACGTTGCAGGACCCCCAAAGCAAACTTGGTTCCGTGTTCGGATTTCCTTCTTCTAGCCATAACTTCTCCAATTTAGATCCGATTTCATTCAAATTTCCAGGGATCATACAGGTAGGGACCCTGAAGGTCCCTTTTGAATACCATCACCATTGAAGCTGTCGTACGCACAGATATGCGGGCAAGGCTTCCTCCTAAAGTCCCACATGAATTTCATCATGATTGAATTAGCAGCGCATGTTGCAGTTCCGAATCCATAAATCAGTACCTACCAATTTTTGTCAAAATGTCAGGTGTTCGATGGTCCCCTATGACTTTCATCATGATCTCGCGACGGACAGATTTTGCTCAGATTTGCTGTGGTTGAGAACCTACACGAGGAAGCTTCTGTGCCACCTCCTTGACAGTGTATTTCAAACTTAGTTGAGAAATGTCCGCAATAAAAGGTGTTTCCTGCCGGTGATCCTGTCAACTGATCAACTTACCCCTAGCAGTCTGACAAGGGGGCCTCGCTTCACTCGGCTGACCACTTTCTCAGACGGAGGGGTTCGCTTCGCTCGTTCATTTGAATAATAGGTTCACGTTTTTTTTTTTTTTTTTTTTCTTTCAAGAAATATTTATTGCACCACGTTAATTCTTATTAGCAACATATTTTTGACATACCTACATATTTGATTGATACTACAATCTTAGATACTTCACTGTCAATTGTGATTATTAGAATTCTGCTGGTTGGTGTTGGCCATGTTCACGTACGTACGTTGAGAGGACTCTCGGGGATTTTTTAAAAAGGCCGCTTTCTTCGTTATCACATTTACTCCAATTCCCGACGTTTCGGATACATAACAGCTTCCATCATCAGGGGTCTAGCAACAAACTACAATAGGGGAATTAGGCTCATCCCATCAAGACACAAAAACTCCTATCATGCGCTCATAGGACTTACATAGTCAAAGAATTCGATACACTAGCATCGTCGTCAGTAAGGAAACTCATCATCATGATCATTTTCAGCAAAGGCACCGTCATACCTAATATGTGCAATACAATTATTAGTTTTAGTATATTGATTACACCACAAAATACATCAGATTGTCAAAAAGTTACATACCATGCATATCCCATTATTAGCAAAAAGACTGTACGGCCAGTACCCTGTTTCTTCGCAAATCAACTATATTATAGAAAATTACAGCCCTCTCTCACTTCAAACAACATAGAAAAATACACTGCCAAGGAGATGGCACAGCAGCTTCCTCGTTACAATCAAAGTGACACCATTATAAAATGCGCTGAGCATACCCCTGATTCAATCTTAATGAAACTGATAGGGGATCATCTAGAGCTATACCCACACAATTCCTGAAAATTTGATTGAAATCCGATCAAAATTGTGAAAGTTATGCCTGTTTCAAGAATTTCACGTTAGCGCATGCGCAGAGCGTACCGCTGATTCAATTTTTTACCCAAAGCCTGGGTACCTAATCATCTACGGCACAACCCGCGTAATCCCTGAAAATTTCATCAAAATCGGATCAATATTGGCTGAAATCCCCACTCCTTCCCTTCTTTAGGGAAGGAGAGGGGGTTGAAGGAGGGGAAAACGGAAAAAATTTTTGAGGGCGCTCAACCTATCTCAGAACGTACATCATTTTTGAATTTCTCGAGATTTTCAAGAATATGTATATATAAATTACGTTCGCGCATGCGCAGGGAGTACCACTGATTCAATCGTGATGAAACTGATAGGGAACCATCTAGGGCTGTACCCACACAATCCCTGAAAATTTGATTGAAATCCGATCAAAATTGTAGGAGTTATGGCTGTGGCAAGGAAATTACGTTCGCGCATGCGCTGAGCGTACCGCTGATTCAATCGTGATGAAACTGACAGGGGACCATCTAGAGCTATACGCGCACAATTCCAGAAAATTTGATTGAAATCCGATCAAACTTGAGAAAGTTATGCCTGTTTCAAGAATTTCACGTTAGCGCATGCGCTGAGTGTACCGCTGATTCAATTGTGCTGAAATTCGCATGGGACCTCAAGGAGCCTGATCCACATATTCCCTCAAAATTTGAGCTAAATTCATTCAAAATTGTGGAAATTATGGCTGTAACAAGGAAATGCGGACAGACCCACAGACCGACAGACCCACAGACCCACAGACCGACAGACCCACAGACCCACAGACCGACAGACACGAAACTAAATTTGTTCAGTAGGCTATGAAACGCAAAATGCGAGTGGAAATTTTGAATTCGGACAACAAAAATTTTTTTTCTCCCGAAAGTGAACACAAGGCTTCCGCTGCTTTGCAGACTCGGAAGCAATAGGTACCTAATTACATTTATTCCACGATCACAGAGTCTGGTAACTCACTGTCACACCACTACAGGCATACATGCATATCGATCAGGGCCGTACCCAGGGGGGGGTCAGAGGGGTTGGAACCCCCCCCGAAATTTTCCCAAAAATAAGCATTTTCAAACACATAGGAATTAAATTTACTCAAGTTATAATTGATCTTCATAGGTAAATAAGGAAGAGTACAAAACAATTTCTAGTTAAAAGTATACGTAAATAATTTATAAAATGTATTCCAATTTTACAAACCCATTCGCGTACGTGGATGGACGCGGTCCGCCGCTAACGGCGAAGACCCAAACGTTCCATTACGGAAGTTGCCGTAAAGCATGTAGTTTGGCGCTATGTATTAGGTACGATAGGTAGCAGCACGAAAAATGACCGCCATTCGACTTTGCAAATCCCTGACTATATTCTGTAGGTTGTTTTTCTATGTTCAATATGTTTTTATATGTTAAACAATGTTGAGTCTATTTGTATTGTCTATCTATTTATTTTCCTAGTTACCAAATTAACAGGGGAAATTATTTTTATGTTATTATTTATATACTTAGTGACACTAAGTTAGTGTCGTTCTAACTTTTGTCAATAAAAGCTTAAAATGGGTTATTTGACAATTTTTAAAAAAGTTTTATTGGGTAGGGCCTCCGGACCCCGCCTGGTGCCACAACCCCCTTTATATATAAGTATATATACTTAGTGTCGTTCTAACTTTTGTCAATGAAAGCTTAAAATGGCCTAAAAATGGGTTACCTATTTGACAATTTTGGTTTTTCTTGGAATAATAGGTACACCTATGTTTTCGCGACGGAGGTCGACGACTCCGATCAGCCTCAAAATTTGACATTATCCATTTCAAGAGGTCTACATTCTAAATCCGAAATGTCCGTCCGCCGTACGCCGTCTGGGCCGTTTTGGGCAGTAGGAATTTTTTTAAAAACCTGAAATTTTGACAAAATACTTGGTTTACCATCTAGTTGTGCCCGCAAGGTTTTCAGTCCGATCGCCCAAACCCGTGGGGCGCTATGGGGCTAAAATGGGGCTACAGGAGGGGTTTTCTGAAGGCTTTTAGCTATGGGATCGATTTAGGTGTCGTTTTTGAGTATTTTTGGACGTAGAATCCATTTTTGGGGGTCCCGGAACGATCCGATTGCACTGTGGCAATCTATAATATAGAAATATTATTTCTTTCATGGGGCTAAAAATGGGATTTTTGAAGGATCCCAGGAGGTTAAATATTTTTCGAGTAAAAAAATAAAGAATTTTTGAAAAAAACACATTTTTGAAGAAAAAAATCCCCCAAAAAAATTTTTTTTGGAATATAAAAACCTAAAAAAAATTAATTTTTTTTTTTTCATTGACAGAATTAAATGTCTGTACAAGTAACCTATATCGAAGAATAATAAACCCTTGTGTAAAATTTGCAGCGTTTTTTTCTAAAGTTTTATTGGGTAGGGCCTCCGGACCCCGCCTGGTGCCACAACCCCCCCCCCCCCCCCCCCCGAAAATTTTTCCTGGGTACGGCCTTGATATCGATGTAAGCAACACGGGTTTTAATCCTCTCCCAGCCCGTTTCCTTATGATTTTAATTTTGGGAAGTGGAATGATTTCTTCAGGAGAAATCAGTTTGTTGGGCCTCACGTACTGAGCAGCTGGGGTTCCAGGCGAGTTGTTGGGAAGTGCTGATGAAGTAGAGGGATGCGGATCATCTGGAGAGCAAGACTTGCCAAGAATCGTCAATCTCCCATACTGTTAATACTTAGTATGAACAGCATGGGAGATTGACGGTTCTTGGTCAAGATGGGGATTCCTTTCAGATTGGCTGTCTATCGAGGGTTGGCACGTTCTTGTAATTCCTAATAGAGAGAGGGGGCAAAAACAGGATAGTGGGTAGGCACCTACATGCACCAACATGAAACTCCCCAACCCGCATAGGTACCTACTTCGAACAATGTAAATTCTATAAATTGAGTGGATAATAGGTTAAGAAGGTACTTTAATTCCACGGAACATCGTCCAGTACTGGAGGAGAAATTTAATTTTTCACTTTCAGGACTGCGGGGAATTGCCCCTTCGAGAGTGCGGGGCTTTGCCCCATTTTTACACTTTTGAAAATGGCGGTAGATACACCAACAAAGTAAACAACAGATAACAAGGGTATTTAGAACTGGCATGTGAGACTATGAAGCTCATTGCCAGGGCCGTGGAGAGAAAATCCGGGCCCGGGGGCAAAATTCATCGGGCCCCCTTAAAAAAAAAGGTATGAAAATTTTATACCTATAATATAGGAAAATTTTTCATACAACATCAATAGACAGATCAATATTATTGATCTGTCCCATTTTGCCTCCCCTCCCCCCTTTTTTTACAAAAAAAAAAAAATCTCAAGAAAATCCGGGCCCGGGGGCAACGGGTCCAGTGCCCCCCCCCCCCCAGCATTGAGTTTGAGTCCATTCACCCGAGCTCTAGCTAGGGGGACATCACACTTTGTCCCCCACACCACGGCCAGTGGTTAGCCCTCGGTCCCAGAACTCCTCCGGTAACCGAGGAATTGACAAACCCACCCTAAGGACTTTGGAAATATCTCAAACCGTCTTTGATTTAACCGTGCAGTGTTGCCCGAGCGCGAAGTAGGATCTTGAAAGAGAGTGATTTGTGTCCGTTTTTGACGGATCGATTCATTCCGGAGAGGAGAAAATTGCAACTACATACAACAATGACAAGAAAGCCGCCTTCACAACGTTGTCCGGGACAACTTGTCCCGTTGTTCTCTGTTACTCTGTAGGGATGTTTGATACTTCTAAAGTATCGATACAGTATCGTATCGATACATCCAGACAGTATCTAAAAGTATCGATACGATACTTTCAATAAAGTATCGGTATCGAAGTATCGATACTTTTCAAAAACGCCTGCAAATTTTTAGTCGAGGTTTTATTATTCTTTGATATGGGTTACTTGTGCAAAAATTAATCCTGTCTCAATGAAAAATTTTTGAAAAAAGGTTTTTCTTTTAATTTTTTTTTTTTTTACTCAGAAAATATTTGACTTCCTGAGATCCTTCAAAAATCCCTTTTGTAGCCCCATGAAAGCCCTTTACATCTCCACAGTGACATTGGATCCTTCTAGGACCCCCAAAAATATACTCTACGTCCAAAAATACTTCGAAAACGACACCCAACTCGAACAAAACGCCAAAATAGCCAAACGCCTTAAAAAAAAACACTTTCAATTGCCCCATTTTAGCCCCATAGCGCCCCACGGGTTTGGACGATCGGACTGAAAACCTTGCTCCAAGCCTCAGGGGGTAGGTACAGGTAGCAAAAAAGGGGAACATTCCCTCGTTTGGTGTAGCTGTGGCCACACTACCTAATTTCTACTGTGATGAGTGAGTTGGGTTGGTTGGTTGGGCCAACAGTTTGGTGGTCCGCCCTTGATCGAGGACGGCTGATTCTTCTGATATGAGAGCTGGTGCAGCTCCAGGAGGTGGTGGTAGGTAGCCTACCTACATCAACTTTCTTCAATTACTGGTCAAGTTAGAGGTACTGTCAACTACCTATATGCCGTAAGTTTTGAATCTGATGAAATGTGAGGGATAAAAAAAGTATCGGCGCCGATACCGGAAAAAAAGTATCGATACTACGATATGTATCGGGGACAAAAAGTATCGATATGTATTGATACTTTTTCAACATCCATTTTTCTTTTTCATTACTCTGTCCTCTGTGGTTGTCCCGCACGAAGATCTTTCCTTCTTACTTTTGCGACATTTTACCGTCCGAAATTCGATTCAATTCTTTTCATTTCATTCATTTGTTTTCTGAACACCGTTATAAATGTAAGTATCAACTTTTACTCATAAAATGTACCTGCGACATACCTCTTTGTATACTCATTTCAATTCCCTTCCATTCCCTCTCGTCAACTAACTTCTTTTTTCAGGAGCGGCACCGAGAAGAAACAGAGCCCCAAATTTTTCTGATGCTGAAAAGAAATTATTTCTCGAGGTTTTCCTCAATTATAAGGACGTCCTTGAGAATAAAAAACCTACGCCGTCTCAAGAGAAGAGAAAATTGCCGCGTGGAGTGAGTTGGCCGATAACACGAAAACCACTCTCCACTTCAGATCGGAGGACTCGCTAAAAGGGCTTTGGGACAATTTAAAGAAGGTCGCCCGTAAAGCGAAGGCGGAGGAAAGAAAAGAAATTTTTTTAACGGGAGAGTTCATATAATATAGGTACCTAATTCGTCATAAATTAATTTCAACAAGCAGTACGAAAACCCTTCCGGTTATTTTGGTTTATTATTCTTGGAATACACCTTCATATCGCAACGGAGGTCGACAACTCCGATCTGCCTCAAAATTTGACATTAGCTTATCCGTTTCAAGAGGCCTAGATTCCAAAACCGAAATGTCCGTCCGCCGAACGGTGTATCCCGTACGCCGTCCGGGTCGTTTTGGGCAGTAGTAATTTTTTTTTAATCTGAAATTTCGACAAAATACTTGGTTTACCATCTAGTTGTGCCCGCAAAGTTTTCAGCCAAACACGTGGGGCGCTATGGGGCTAAGGGAGGGTTTTTTATAAGGCTTTTGGCTGTGGGATCGAGTTAGGTGTCGTTTTCGAAGTATTTCTGGACGTAGAATCCATTTTTGGGGGTCCCGGAGCGATCCGATTTACTCACAATAGATGACACACGAGGTCGCGGTGACGCAGGGGATGACCCTTGTCCGTCTTAAAAAAAAAAAAAACGATCCGATTTCACTGTGGGGGGATCCGTCGGGTTTTCATGGCGCTATAAATGGGATTTTTGAAGGATCCCAGGTCAAATATTTTTCAGTATTACAATACATTACAAATTTTGCGGTTCGCAGGAGGAGGTCTTCGAGATACGAATGTCGTCTCCACTCGGACTGACGAGGAGGTGCTAACGTTATTGGGGCCGTCAGGATCTGGCCTTCCTGATGTGTATGGAGGCGATAAAATCTTGAACGTGGAAAGTAAGAACCTACGCCTAAAGTGTAGAGCTAAAAAGTATTACTCGCGTTGAAGTGGGGTAGAAAGCCGAATCAGACAAATCAATTGAAATTTACCTAATGTGATTTAGCTTCGGCTTTATAATTTCATTTACGTGTCCACCCTACACCCTTTATTTACTCTAGTTTTTGGAAAATAGGATGTTGGCTGGACGCGTTCTAGATTGAGAAGTTCGTTCTTTCGGTTCCAAGACATTTGTAAATTTGTAAATGTCCGAACATCGTGTCAAATAATATTAGGTAAGTGCTATGCCGATTTTGAGTTGCTGTCTCAAGTATTTCCTGTTGTACATTTGCAGCCGGTGGTGAGTCGTCCCTGGGATGTGTAGAGGTGGTTTTAACTAGTGAAGATGTCATCATACCGGAGCCAACCACGAGTATTTTCGATCTCCCCGAAGAGGTAGGGTAAAGCCCCGTACCTCGCCCATGCTCCTACCTCGCCCCACCAGTGATATTACCTAGGTAGAGAAAGGATATAACAACTTTGAGTCACTGATTCGGTAGCTCTCTGAAAATGGTTGAATTGGCTGTGAACTTTTTTGTGATATCTAGCACTGTTATCTTAGGAGAAGGTTAAAACGTTTTTGAGGTGCCAGTTTGGAATCGTGGAAATTGTACATTTGATCGTCCCAGGGCTGAGTTAAGTCGTATTTCCGTACAATTGTTTGTTTAATGTGTTGTCCAATATGTCTGTTAAGCACTGAAAAAAAAGTTTTTGAAAAAAATAGGATCTGTGGGTGTCATGACCGTTTTTCAAAATTGGTGTGTATGTACGTACCTTGCCCCACCTCCTTGTGCGTACCTCGCCCCTAGGATTTTGTGATACCGTTGTGGTTACCAACCAATTCCTAGCCAAATTTTTCTAATTATAATTTTTTTGTTCACTATGAACTTCAGTCAATTTTAAATTTTACAACTTTAAGCTTAACAAGAAAAGTATTCGTCCTTGACAATAATTCTAGGATTTTGTGATACAGTTGTGGTTACCAACCAATTCCTAGCCATGTTTTTCTAATTATAATTTGTTTAAATTCATTAAAGTTTATATTCAATATAAAATTAACGTATTTGATTCATTTTCCATACTTCTGAGCGCTCAATTTCGAGAAATAGGGATGGTGGAGCAAGGTACGGCCCTATCTGGGGCGAGGTAGGTACTATGTTCGTACCTGGCCCCACTTTGGAGGGTTTTAGAAATTTAGCTCTAGAAAACTCGAAAACTTGAAATAACCCATTTCAACACCTGGCTCTTGTAGACAACTTATTTCCCTAGCGATCTGTAAAAAAAACGATTCGATCAGAGCCCTAGGGGTCTCCCAAGAGAGGAAAATCTGAAAAGTGGGGCGAGGTACGGGGCTTTACCCTACCTCCTATCTTTCTTGTATGAACGAACGAAGTTCATTTGAAACCTCAAATGTGAGATTCTTTGAAATAAGTACAATGTTTAATGTGGCATTATAATTGTAGGGTGGTACATCCTGGGTGCGAGCTGGCTCATCTTCGGAAGTGAAACCTCTGACTGATATTGAAAACAACAATAAAAAGTTACTTCATCTGTTTTTAGGTGGGTGAACTGTCACTCCTCATACGTATCCACAGTGTGTTGTGAAGTCCTTTCAACTACTTACGTCTGGAACATCCTACTATTACAGCCTGGAACATCCTGGACTCCTGGAAACGCAGTGAAGTTACTCAACACCTCCAAATCTGCGCCCCTCAAAATACAAAAAAGCAAAGCTTCCCACCTTGAGGACTCCCGAACAAACCTGACTCTCGCTACACTTGATGAATTGAAGCAGGATGGGAAAAGGAAAGCTGAACTTCATGGATTGTCCGTCAAAAAACTAAAATTGGAAATACTCCAGTTGAAGATGAACCTTGGAGTCGTTGATATTGATCAGGTGACATCCCCTCCCCAGAGAGTCATTGACTGCGAGAGCGGCTTAGAAAAATGTTTGATTTCCCTCCCGATGGCCCTTGGTCGGCTTACGAAAATCTTAGGTTTCCCTCCCAGCGATGTTGGAAGTCAGGTTTCTCTTCCTATCCTACTACATATATAGATAACTCTGCCCAGAGATGTGGAGGGTTTCCAGTATTAACACCAACCTGTGTAGGGTGGTGGCACCTATTATCGACATGTCTCTTATTATTGACAGTTCCACTTTCGTATATGTCGATAATTATCTATATTATAATAGGTGCCATCACCCTAATCGGCCTGTAAACAATTCACGAATTTTGTAGCCCCGTTGCGGGAAATCGGGGACATCTCCACTTTTAATTGTTTTTTTCTGTAAGCAGTACGTGTTACCCCATCAGTGGCTTCCTCGGACAACGATTTCCTCACAATTTTCCTAGGCCCCTCATCAATGTTATCAGCGGCTTTTCGCTTTGCTTTGGGAGGGAATCCTACATTTTGAACTGCTCGCGACGACTTCGCCTCCGTGGAGGGAACATTTCGATAAGCCGCTTCTCGAACTATTCGAATATCAATGACGATTCTTCGGGAGTAGGCCAGTCAAAATCGACGCTAAAAATCGCTAAACTCCCAAAACGAGATGTATCTCTGATTTTTTAGTATGTTGTTCGGACTCATTAGGGTAGTGTATAGGTACCCAATTTTGCAACTTCCCATAAGCTGTGCTTCACGCGTAGCACACGAAAAACCGCGATTTTTTTCGGCCTTATTTCAGTTTTTGCTCTATATCTAATAAACTATGCGTTGTCCGACGAAAAATCAATCAACTCAGAAGACGGAAAAATATTTCACGAAAACCGATCAAAATCAACTTTCCGCATTTTCTCCGCTCCTGTTGACAGGATCACCTTGAGTTTTGTAGTGCAACTGACTCTTATCAAGACGGAATTGCTGTCTGTTGGCCAAAATTTTAACTGCATGAATTCCCCCCAAAATGCCCCTGCGTGTCTTTGTCCCGTGCGGGTCTTTGCCCGCACATACCCCATGTACATGGGCTATATTCGTGAGCTGCGTCAAATTTCCTATAAGTGTGAAGTTTTTCAGAGGTTTTTCTTCTTCCAAAATATGGCTATTCGGCCCCACTGCAACGTCGACCAGGAGCATTCTTGTATCGGTTCGAATGCACTTTCACTTTTCGCCGCTCACTTCATAACTCGCGGTAGCAAATCCGTAGTGCCCGTTTGCATCGACCTCCATGTTATTTATGGACTGTTAATTCGCAGGCAAACGCTTGGTGTTGCAGGATGTAATGTGTTTTGGGAGCCGAAAAAGTGTTCTCTGCATCCCCTCCCATCAACAGAGCATGGATGATCCATGCTGGATATTGGATGATGGATCCGTCACTGATATTGGTGCCATCAGTTATATCATAATATGATAACTTGATGATATGATTATAACTTATATGCGTTGGTACCATCCCTCTTCCCCGGTCATCAGCAGCAGTGCGGTGAAAATGTTTTGGACGAAAATTGTATGCATTGCCGGCTGTTCAACAAAAACTATTCTAATTTTGTCGGTGGTCGACAGTCACCTGCGAGCAGGAGGGTTGTTAATTTGACGCTGGTTACTAATCTCCAAACAAAACTGGCACGTCCCACGTACACATCCTGATGGGAGAAACATTCGATAACATGCACACGTGGACCACCCACAAAGCGGTTTCCCAGGGCCTTGACGGGTGGAAGGTATCGGTGACGACAGCGTTGGGCGTAGTGTGGAGTCTTTTCCGTTTGACACCAAAAATAAAGGAAGAAAGAAAAATAAAGATGCATAAGTACCAAATGGGGGGGGGGGGGGGGCGTAGCGGTGTGTGTGATACAAGAAAGAGCGTTTATCCTGGGAAGAGGGATGTGGCCGCCATGTTGAGGCGAACCAACCAATAAGAAACTGGATATTTTCGGAGGCGGCGGGGGCGGAGCCAAAATTAAGGTGTTTCCACCCCCAGGACTGTACTCGGATAAGAGTTTCAGTCTTTTAGTTGAGCTGCTTTAGAAGCTAAGCTGTCAATTGTTTTGACGGGTAGGTTGTGTCAAACTCGACTAATCTCTGCCACACAATCCATTTATGTGCTCGTGAAAGGTAAGCAGTTTTATTCATTACTCGTTCACTCGCATGGACATCTACTTATTTTATTTACTTGTATTAAATTAGCGTTGTTACCAATGGAAAAAAAAATCTCGAATTCTCTAGTGTGGCGGACTGCCTCGCGAGTTCTGACAAAGCCACTAAGTTGGGAGGTCACCTTTTGTTTGCTAGGTACTTCTTGACCGTACGCTTCAAACGCAATTCTTCGATTCGCAATTCCTTGGCCGACAAATTGCGATTGAATCACCAACCTTGAGGTCCACTAAGAAAGTAAAAATTGGGATTAGGAAATTTGTCGGAATGTTATGAACTCAACACGCACGTGTCACGACATTTTAAACGAAATTTGTGAAAAATTCACAATTATTGTTTTGTATGTGTATGAAAATTTCATACACATACAAAACAAAACATTTAATGTATCTCTTCGCTCTCTCTCAACTAAACATTTTCTAGTGGCACAAAATACGCAGTCTAGTTTAACGAAGTTTCTTTGGTCAATTGATACACGTGCTCTTGTGCCTTTTGTAAGGATGTCGTTTTTGGACCCTTCTGCATGACAAAATCGTGTGGATTTATTAGGCTCGAAATGGGACTTTTGATGGACATTGGGGGTCGAATGAGGTGTTGGTTCCAAAGTAATTATCGACATAGAATTCATTTTTTTAAAACCCTTATTAAATAAGGATAAATTTTATCCTATAAAGAATATAAACATAAACAAATTCAAAGGAATAAACAAAAATGATAAACACTCGCATAAAATCTGCTGCATTTTGGTTTATTATTCAACGGAGGTCAAAAATTCTGATCGGCCTCAAAATTTGATATTATCCGTTTAAAAGTGTCTAGATTCCAAAAACGAAAGATCCGTCCACCGTCCGAGCCGTTTTGGGCCATACGATTTTTTTTTTTAAATCTGATATTGTGACAAAATACTCAGTTTACCGTCTAGTTGTGCACGCAAGGTTTTCAGCCCGATCGCCCAAACCCTTGGGGCTACAGGAGGGTTTTTTTTGAAGGGTTTCGGCTATGGTGTCGAGTTAGGTGTTGTTTTCGAAGTATTTTTGAACGTAGAATCCATTTTCGGGGGTCCCGGAACGATTCGATTTCACCGTGGGTATCTAATGGGCTCTCATGGGGCTACAAATGGGATTTTTCAAGGATTCGAGGAGGTCGAATATTTTCCGAGTAATTTTGGACGCATACCTAATCAATTTTTTGAGGTCCCACATTTTTTTTTTTTTTTCCAAAAATACTTTTTTATTGACACAAAATTAATTTTTGCACAAGTAACCTATATCAAAGGATAATAAACCCTTGTGTAAAGGTGACAGCGTTTTTGTTAGGTAGTTTTTTTATTACCATCACATTTTCATTAATTAGTTTCAAACTTCTGTCAATGTATAATTTTCTAAATATTACTTTGTATAAAATTCAATGCTATTCTCAGATCTCAGTAAATAATATTATCAGTAAAATCATATTATGACGATTAATTACGTTAACCAACGGGGGTACCATTTTACTCTTTCATGGTACTGCTCTTTCTTTTCTGGTAGGTACTTTTTGATCTACTACTGCTTTAAAAATGAGGTTCCATAATATTTTTGCCAACTCATTAGGTATTAAAAAAAATACCTTGAGAGTGAACATGTGATTCCCGATGTATTTACCGATATGGGTCATTTCAAAATTTCGGTAGGTACATTTTGATGTTTTGTTTTTTGCATCAATATATCGATTACCATCACCATACCACCACCATGATAGGGTGCCCATTACCATGATAGGGTGCCCTTTGGGCCGTGTTGGTTTTGGTTTTCTACGCAGGTAGGTACTGTAAAATAACAAGATGGTTATGAATGTACTATTAGGCACCTATCTGAGTGTAATTTGGCCTGAAATTGACCCACCGGTGTTTTTCTTTCTTGACGATGGGAACATATGGGCACATCATGTGATCCCCTTCTTCTGTTGTGGATCTCTCGCCTACACCTTCTCGATCTCTTCTTGATCACCTCTGGAGCTGGTGGCCCACCCAGAGCCAGTAATGGCATTAGTGGAATACTTGCCCAGATGTGTGTCGACTCCGTGGCCAAACAGTCACAAACCCTTGCCAACAACCCCCAGTTGGATGAAAACTGATTTCTGCTCCCTAGACAGAAGTTTCTGCTGATTGCAAAACCGGTTTCTGCTCAATGCCCTATGGGCAAAACTTCTCGTTAGCAGTATCTATCAAATTAGAGGGCCTCAGGTTGAATGTAAATTTCACATTCGGCCCAAGGCCCCTTAATTTGAGAATGAATGGGCACGTCGTGGAAGGCTGATTTTAAAGTGGAAGGTGTCCCGGAGGTTGTGAGTCCAGCGTTCTTCGACAACCGCTCACAAATGCTGATGCCTACTCTTATCCCTCACTAGCCACAGACAGCTGAAGCTGCAGAAAAAGCAAAACACCAAAAATACGACTGGGCAGCAGAACACGCAAGGGAATCTTGTAGGTACTTCTCTTAATATGTGCTCAGCTGACGGCGCACGCAAACGCAATTCAAGGCCTTCCTACGACGAATATTCACAACTCTCGCCAGAAGGTGGAAGAAAACGCCTTAATAAAATAGATTTATATATAATTCCATGTATACTGGATATTCTGATATATTGGAAACCTCGTGACTCATGGAGTAGGTTAAAAAGCTTGGAAGTGGATGTTTGATTTCAGGGCAAAATACGGAATCAAAAGAATATTATCATTATTTATTTATTTTTACAATATATTGCATTTTACACAGTACTCGACTGATACGAGGACATACAATTTACTATAGTAAATTATATAATTGTATTACCAGTTTGTTTGTCTTCATTTCAATTGTTAAACTTTTACAATTTTGAATTTTCGCGAATGAACAACCAAGTAACAAAAAAAAAAAAAAAAAAAAAATCGCCTAAAAACCGCATCGCCTACTCTAACATTTCTCCTAAACAGCCGTTCACCCAAATTTCACTTAAAAACAAGAAATGCAGAAGTTGCAAAGTTTGCCAAGGTTGGCATATTTTCTCCTTTTTGGCACTTTAATTTTCCGACCCAACTCCAGCTCTTTAGCGGCCACTTCAGTGTTCCCCTGTTCTTTTTTAATCTCGCGGCTAAATCGATGAATAGTAGAAGCACGTTATTTATCCATCATAGTCTGGTATCTAGTGTGCCATCCTTCCGTTTCGTTGTTCGTCCGGGGTTCTTTATTCAATGTGGCCTGAATTCCACATGATGGGTTTCTCAACGCACGCACACCCAATAAGCTGTACCTACCAATAATCGAGGAGTTTGATTTGTCGAAATTGAGTTTATCACTTTCATAGTGTTTTAGGGGGGTAGTTCTTCACGAAAATGCGATCATTTTGGAGCTACAAAAAATGTATCCCATTCAAATACGTGAATGAATATTTGGTTTCCCTTCTGAATACTATAGTGTAATGCTTCACGCAATGTATTTCAGAGAGACTTTCAAAATGGGCTGAGGAGACCGGAGTGATCCCGGAGTCGCAAGCAGGATTTCGACGAGGTAGAGGAAGCAGGGACAACATTTTTGTCTTGAATGCTCTCATAGGCTTGAACCTACCACGTATGTACTAAGGGAACCTACTTTTGTCGACTATCGGGATGCATTTGGGTCCCTCCCGCACGAGATCATGTGTTGTGTTCTGGGGCGTATGGGAATTAGAGGTAACATACTGAATGTCCTTGTAAATAATTTACCACTCTTGCGACCTTATATAAATTATTTATATTTATATTTATATTTATAAACCTTATAAGGTCGCAAGAGTGGCCAATCAGAGCCAACGAAGGCTCTACCAAATTTTTCCAGATTTTTCGAGGGATTTTGCAGGGTGATCCCTGCAGCCCGTTGATTTTTTTCCTCTTTCTCGCGGAGTTGGAAGTGTACCTGCGGCAGAGTGGGTACAGAGGAGTTAATGTAGAATCTACATTGTAGATGATGCAAACGATATCCTTATTCTCTGTTTCGCCGATGATCTATGCCTAATCGGAAGCTCTAGGCTCGACATTGAGCGGAAATTGAGCTCCTTGCATGAATTCTCCGAATCGATGGGCCTGGCAATTAACTTAAGCCTAAGGTACTTAGACGCAATTGAAACAATTCAATCCAGATTCATTAAAAGTTCCCTAATGCTCCCTAGAAGCACGCCTGGCTACCTCCTGAAGGCTAGTACTCACTGAGATTCTTTTGCGTCGGACTCGTGAGTCTGGTGCGTTGCGGTTTTTTTTTTTTTTTTTTTTTTTTTTTTGCGTCTTTCGAGAGTCTCTTGAATCACATTTGAAATGGAAAACAAAGACTCTTTAAGGGATTCACACAGCTGTCGATTTGAGCGCGTTTCTTGCTTTGGATATTTTCTTAGTGTTTTTCTTTGGATATTTTCGTTCTTTGGATAGTTTGGATAGTTTCTTGCTTTGGATATTTTCTTGGTGTTTTTCTTAGGATATTTTATTAGTTCTTATATTTTTGGGCGTGTCATTGTTTCTTTAGATATTTTGTGGCAATAATGTGGAATAACAACCTCACTCTACAATGTATAGAGGATTTTCACTCCAACCGCTGCCGGTGAGACGTTTCCTCAAAGGAGTAATAAAAAAAAAACTGCAAATTATACACAAGGGTTTATTATTCTTTGATATAGGTTACTTGTGCAGAAATTCAATTCTGTGACAATGAAAAAATTTGTTGTTGTTGATTTTTTCTCTTCAAAATTTTGTTTTTTATTTGAAAATCATTTGACCTCCAGGAAACCATCAAAAATCTCATTTGTAGCCCCATGAAAGCCCTATAGATCGCAACAGTGAAATCTGATCGTTGCGGGACCCCAAAAAATGGATTCTACGTCCAAAAATACTTCGAAAACGACACCTGACTCGATCCCATAGCCAAAAGCCTTCAAAAAACCCCTCCCGCAGCCCCATTTTAGCCCCATAGCGCCCCACGAGTTTGGGCGATCGGGCTGAAAACCTTGCGGGCACAACTAGATGGTAAACCGAGTATTTGGACAAAATTTCAGATTAAAAAAAAAAAAACGCTGCAAATTTTACACAAGGGTTTATTATTCTGTGATATAGGTTACTTGTACAGACATTTAATTCTGTCAATAAAAAACATTTAAAAAATTTTTTTTTGGATTTTTATATTTCAAAAAAAAATTTTTGGGGGGATTTTTTTTTTTCAAAAATGTGTTTTTTTCAAAAATTCTTTAATTTTTACTCGAAAAATATTCAACTTCTTGGGATCCTTCAAAAATCCCATTTTTAGCCCCATGAGAGCCCTATAGAACGCCACAGTGAAATCGGATCGTTCCGGGACCCCCAAAAATGGATTCTACGTCCAAAAATACTTCGAAAACGACACCTAACTCGATCCCATAGCTAAAAGCCTTCAAAACACCCCTCCTGTAGCCCCATTTTAGCCCCATAGCGCCCCACGGGTTTGGGCGATCGAACTGAAAACCTTGCGGGCACAACTAGATGGTAAACCAAGTATTTTGCCAAAATTTCAGATTTTTAAAAAAATTCCTACTGCCCAAAACGGCCTGGACGGCGGACGGCGGACGGACATTTCGGATTTTGAATGTAGACCTCTCGAAACGGATAATGTCAAATTTTGAGGCCGATCGGAGTCGTCGACCTCTGTCGCGAAATCATAGGTGTATTATACCAAGAATAATAATCCAAAAATAGCTGAGAGGAAGAGAACTCAAATGTATTTAAATTTTACTTCTATTACCCACTACATTTGTGAACTGTGATGAGGTGGGCTTCGAGATTAGAAACCCACCTAGCTATTGTGCCAACCCAACCGTACAAAAAGGTCGTAACCTTGGTAAAAATGACGTAAGGTCAAAAACTGATGTAATTTTTTGTTTTCAGCAATTTGAAAAAATGAACCCTTTTTTAGAAAACATACAGTCTTGATTTGGCCAGGATACCCACCTCTTAACTGATAAGTGGGCCAAAATTTGCCTCTGGAAACATTTGCTCCACGCGTGTAAACTTTTGCCCCAGTGTGTGGGGTAAAAGTTTCCAAAAGGGTGTTTCGGAAAAATGGAAAATTCGCACTCTAAATGTTTTGGTAAATGAACCATTTTTTACTGGATGAAGGGAAGATGTTAACCTACAATACAAGCCAATTTTCAAATCCATAGGACTTTTTGGAAGGCGGGGAGAACGCCGAATGTCAAAACTGGAAACTTTTGCTCCCACCCCCTCCCTCTACTTACCTCTTACAGACCTAGAATCGATGTTTCGGAATAATAATTATCGAAAAATTGCTTGAAGTGTAAAAAACATGGGTTTGAACTTCAGTTTTAACAATTAACTACCTGCCCTTCCCTTCCCTTCCCTTCCCTTCCCTTGAAACGCCCGTTGAGCACTAAAACTCCGAATAATCATAATTTAGTCAATTTTGGTTTATTATTCTTGGAATAATACACCTATATTTTCGCGACGGGGGTCGACGACTCCGATCGGCCTCAAAATTTGACATTATCCGTTTCAAGAGGTCTACATTCAAAATCCGAAATGTCCGTCCGCCGTTTTGGGCAGTAGGAATTTTTTTTAAATCTGAAATTTTGACAAAATACTCGGTTTACCATATAGTTGTGCCAGCAAGGTTTTCAGTCTGATCGCCCAAACCCGTGGGGCGCTATGGGGCTAAAATGGGGCTATGGGAAGGGGTTTTTTGAAGGCTTTTGGCTATGGGATCGAGTTAGTTGTCGTTTTCGAAGTATTTTTGAACGTAGAATCCATTTTTGGGGGTCCCGAAACGATCCAATTCCACTGTGGCGATCTATAGGGCTTTCATGGGGCTAAAAATGGGATTTTTGAAGGATCCCAGTACGTTAAATATTTTTCGAGTAAAAGCTAAATAATTTTTGAAAAAAAACATTTTTGAAAATAAAAAATTTTTTATTTTAATTTTCTTCATTTACAGAATTTAATTTCTGCACAAGTAACCTATATCAAAGAATAATAAACCCTAGTGTAAAATTTGCAGCGTTTTTGAGATAGGATGATGATTTTAGTGTCAAAATGACGAAAATAATGTTCATATGAAATATATAATATACATTTAATGTATATTATATATTTTATATAAACATTATTCCTAATTTAGGTAAATTGTAGTATTCGAAAAAATATTCACTCAAAATCGAGTTCACCCACAAAAGGCGACTTTTCAACATTTCGTATCAGTTATAACTGATATCAGTTATATATATTATATATACCTTTTGGATAAACAAAAACCTAAGTACTTAAGGAACCTGAAGGAGCCGATATTTTGGGAAATCGCTTTGGGGGTGTTCTTGTTTATCCAAAGGCTAACACATTTTCTTCATTGGGACCAGGAACAAAGAAGTTCTACCATTAGTGTGTATGCTCGAGGGAGTTCATTATTTGAATTAAAAATGTTAGGTACCTTAAATTTTTACCAAAATATTTAATATTTTGGACCCTCGAACCTGAAAAAATTGAAGGGGGAGCCGCATTTTTCAGAATGGTTCCCTGATTCGTCAAAACCTTATATTGAAATAACGTTTCATTTGCTGAACCTACAATAATACTGTTCAATAATTTTCAAATATTATTCGAAGATTGGTAAGCATTACGATGCTACCTAATGCTACCTTTCTATCAAAACGTAGTTTACTTATACTGTTACGAGAAGGTCACAATCTCAATACGAGACAGTTACGACTGAATGGGGTTAGGCGAAGAAGGTGCATCCTCTGCTTCAACTTTTGAATTTGGAAAAATACTTCAGTCGGAGACCGGTTTCGAGCTTATGCTCATTCCCACTCCTACAAAACAGCAACGTTTTTACCGACTCATTTTCTTACTCCTTAATAAGTACTGATTAGTACAATGCAATTTTAAACCTAAACGCTAAAACAATGGATGAAACTTAAAATTACACGAAGGCCATGTCAGAATAATATATTATATTCTTTAACGGGTTTCCTGCCTAATTGTATGTGCAGCCTGCAAGGAGATGAGCTCGGAGGATGAAAGAGGAGCCAGGAAGCCGAAATGCGCCAGATGCCGCAACCATGGATTCATCGCGTGGCTCAAAGGCCACAAAAAAGACTGTCCGTTTGCTTCGTGCAACTGTGCCAAATGCGGCCTCATCGCTGAGAGACAGAGAGTGATGGCTAAACAGGTGAGATTCAAGATTAATAACCAGAATAAATTGTCTCGACCTCGTCTTATTGCTGAGCGCACAACATGGTTGAAATTTGGATTGTAAGATAACAACGTTAAC
The DNA here is from genome assembly GCA_955831195.1 of Pilophorus perplexus. Taxonomy (NCBI): domain Eukaryota; kingdom Metazoa; phylum Arthropoda; class Insecta; order Hemiptera; family Miridae; genus Pilophorus; species Pilophorus perplexus. The sequence goes on along the minus strand of OY037007.1, from coordinate 62,104,814 downwards.
AATTGCATCGTTAGGTTGCGCTGAAAAGGCAGCAAGCCGCTGAAGATAATTTGGCTCTGAACCTGAACCAAGCAGTGACGGGAAAACGGTTCCGATACCTTCCGCCAGGGCCTATCGTTTCGTCACTACCAATTTCGATAAAACCCGGTGGGTACCAAATCGTAATAGTCATATGCAACTTGGTGCGCCCCAAAACTCATAGCATTCAAACGGTGTTGAACATTGGCAGATGCATCGCCTGAATCGTCCTCCGGCAATTCTGACGACGACCGAGCAAAATCGGCCAAGCGGCGAGCGAATTTGGAACTTCTGATGAAATTGTGCCCCGACAGAAAAAGATCCGTCCTTGAACTCGTTTTTAGCAGATGCGACGAGGAGCTCATGTCAGCAATAGAGATATGCCTGACGTCCATAAAAGGTGCACACTGGCTCTATCTTAAAACGATAACGTCTTGTCTGGCGCTGAGCAGCCTCAGGGCCAATATATTCAATATACCAATGATATTGTGATAAAATAGCCTATCTTGTGAAGGATTGAGATATTATCTAATTAGTTAAAAAAATATATAGGTAGATCGTCTGCTGATAATCACATGCCAGGAATTTACATCTTTTGACTTTGTCCACAGATCGGCAGCAGCAAGGACTTAGCGACTCCTCTGATGACCATCAGTCAGCATTTTCCCCACCTGCTGCACACCAAGCATCCCGCCCCCCACTTCCGCCTCCGCCATCTCACTTTTTCAATCCCTGCATTTCACCATATCCGTAAGTAATACTGGGGGGGGGGGGGATATAAAAACGCTGCACATTTTACACTAGGGTTTATTACTATAAATATGGTTTTATTGTCAATAAAAAATTTTTTTTTTTTTTTTTTCTTCAAAAATATTTGAAATCCTGGGATCCTTCAAAAATCCCGTTTGTGGCGCCATGAAAACTCGACTCCATAGCCAAACCTTTAAAAACCCCTCCCGTAGCCCCATTTTAGCCTCATAGTGCCCCACGGGTTTGGGTGATCGGGCTGAAAACCTTGCGGGCACAACTAGATGGTAAACCAAGTATTTTTTCAAAATGTCAAATTTAAAAAAAAAAAAAAAAAAACTCCTACTGCCCAAAACGGCCCAGGCGGACATTTCGGTTTTGGCATCGAGACCTCTTGAAACGGACAATGTCAAATTTTGAGGCCGATCGGAGTCGTCGACCTCCGTCGCGATTACAAACGTGCATTATTTCAAGATGAATAAACCAAAATGTGTCAAAAAGTGAAAAAAAAATTACAAAAAAAACAACAAAAAAGCTGTAAAATTAACCGAAGGGATATTATTCTGTGATATAAATTAGGAACCAATCCAAATATATTGACTCTATATCAATAAAAAAATTTAATGTAGGTAATCATAAAGTTTTTGGTTCAACGAAGTGGTTGTTTGCCGACGCGTCCAAAATTACTAGGAAAACGACACATCATTCGACGTCCTGGCATCCTTCAAAGACCCCATTTGTAGCCCCATAGATCCTCACAGAAACCCGACGGTTCTGTGACCCGAAAAATGGATTCCACGCCCGAAAATACTTCGTAAACGACACCTTACCCTAAACCTTCAAAAACCCGAATAGCCCCTTTTTAGGCCCCCACAGGTTTGAGCGATCGGGAGGAAAACCTGATGGCAAATAGATGAAGAATCTTGTTAATTGTAAAAATTTCAAATTGGCTGTCGTTAGAGTTAATGAGAGGCTTGGACCAGGTAGAAATTTCGTAGTTTTTTTTATTTTTTATTTTTTAGATCGATTTATACCTGTCTGGCCTTTCTAAAACGACGCAATTTCAAAACAGGCGCCCCAGGTTTGTAAACTATTTACAAACTCGGTACAACTGTTTTCAAACATTACCTAACTGTTGACAAAAATATAACCGCTTCTACTACTGTTAACTTGGATAAAAAAATGCTGTTTCAGGAGCTGTCCATTCTACGCGGCACCCACGTTTAGTATAAACTCAGTACTACTTCCACCTCCGCATGATCTCTTCTGTGAACAGTGCAATAAAAAAGAATAAAAGTAGATAGTGTACGTAACATCTGCATTTGTGAGTTTTATAATATTAATGTAATTAAGATCATTTGAGCTTATCGAAGATGAACTTGCTGAAGCCCAATAAGGGATCGAAGAAAATTAGTTATGTGCAAAGTTTTTGGCTACTTCGAAAAATACTATACACCTTCGCATACCTCTGTAAGAGCCTCTTTCATACTCTAGTTGGCTTACTTTGCAAAGTAGGGCATTTTGATTGTTTACCATAAACAAGTCTAGTGCTTTCAAATGGAGCATTTTTGAATTTATTGTTTATTCTATGAACCTCACTGAGGTCAATACTCTTATAGCTACATTTAGGTCTAATCATTACAGGATTTGAATTCCTGCTTTACCCGAGCGCCTAAATTTCATTTAGTATAAGTGAAATATTATGATAATGTATTATGAATGTGTCAGTTATTTACTAATCAGAAAACGGCAGGAGTGTCTCAAATTTTTTATACTGACTTTACCGCTCTTCTCAAATGTATGTCTAATGGTGCTTTTTTGTGTGCAATATTGTTGAGAAATGTTATGGTTGATCTTTTTATCGCCTCAATTTCCTCCTGGGAACGTACTTGAATGGTATGCTGTGTATATTTTTCCTGAAGCTGCAACTGTGGTTTTCGTGATAAACACTTGCATTAATTGACCGAATTGTTTTTATTATCCCCTCCATTCCTGTCTCAATGGCAATATTTAAATTTTGAAATCAATAATTATTATTAATCTTATTCTGATTGGTTCGATGGTATTCAGGAGTCAAATAAAAGTCTGAGAGGGCGAAGGGGTGCTTATCATGAGCCTAGGAGGACATGAAAGTTGGGTTTTTCCTGATTAATTTTTGAAAATTGCCGAGTAACCCCACCCACTCGAATAAATCTCGAGAAAATAAACGAATGCCAGAAACTGAACCCGTTGATCAGTCAGTTTCAACAGGTCGGCAGCCGCGACACGTCGAATCACTACGAAAACCATCCCGCTTCTTCAAAACACAAAAGCTATTTAAATAAATCCCAAACTCGTGTTTTGACAGGCTTAGTCAGCTGGTGACGCGTCGCACAGTCGAAAACACTGAAACAGCGGCCATTTCGTCTGGACGGACGCCTTTTAGAACCTGCTTCTATCTATTCAACCCATCATTACAAAAATTGATACCAAACGTGTTTTTGAACATGACTCGAATGACATAATTTAATAACAATTTTCTAATGGCGTGGACTACAGTGTTGGTATCGTGAATTCGGTGAATCTATAACGTTATGAGCAATTAGTCATGGAGCAATGGATCGTGTTTAACAACAATGAGAAATGCTGAGTGAAAAAAACTATAAGTCCAAGAGACGCAAAAATTATAAAATAATTTTATTATTTAATAATTTATTATTTTATTATTATATAACAACAATTTGTGTGTACAACAATTATTGTTGTAAATTGGGGGGGGGGGGGGGGGGGATAAGAAAAAGGAAAAGGGGAAAAAAGAAAAACGCTGCAAATTTTCCAGTAGGGTTTATTATTCTTTGATATAAGTTACTTGTGCATAAATTTAATTCTGTCAAACTAAAAAATTTTAGAAACAAATTTTTTTTTTTGATTTTTTTTCAAACATTTGTTTTTTACTTGAAAAATATTGGACCTCCTGGGATTCTTAAAAAACGCTGCAAATTTTACACTAGGGTTTATTATTCTTTGATATAGGTTACTTGTTCAGAAATTTAATTCTGTATCAATAAAAAAATTTTTTTTCGAATTTTTATCAAACATTTTTTGTTTTTTACTTGAAAAATATTTGATTTTCTGGGATCCTTCAAAAATCCTAGTTGTAGCCCCATGAAAGCCCTATAGATCGCAACAGTAAAATCGGATCGTTCCGGGACTCGAATGGATTCTACGTCCAAAAATACTTCGAAAACGACACCTAACTCGATCCCTTAGCCGAAAGCCTTTAAAAAACCTCCCGTAGCCCCATTTTAGCCCCATAGCGCCCCACGGGTTTGGGCGATCGGGCTGAAAAACTTGCGAGCACAACTAGATGGTAAACCGAGTATTTTGTCAAAATTTCAGATTTAAAAAAATTCCTACTGCCCAAAACGGCCCGGATGGTGGACAGCGGATGGAGATTTGAGTTTTGGAATCGATACCTCTTGAAACGGATAGGTCAAATTTTGAGACCGGTCCCTAATGTCAAATTTTGAGGCCGATCGGAGTCGTCGACCTCCGTCGCGAAAACACAGGTGTATTATTCCAAGAATAATAAACCAAAAATAGCTGATTTGCCACTTGGCAGGCAACGTACGTTTTCCGTGTGATTGGGCCTTGTAAAACTCGAGCAATGTGAATCGCAGTAAACCCTGTGAATCAGAACAGAGAAAAGCAGGGTTGCCAAGTTGGGGGTTTTCCCCCCAAATTTGGGTTTTTTTTTTTATCCTGCGTGAGGTTTTTTTGGGGGGAAGAATTGTTTGGGGTTTTTTTTGGGGGGGGGGGGGGATTCGGAAAATTTTTGGGGGGAAATGGGAGGTTTTTGAATGGTCAACTGCAAGTAAGGTGTAGGTATACGATCGTGCACCTGCCTAGTTGACCCTCACATGACGTCACAACCGTTGTGACACAACGCTAGGAGATGCCCTTACAAACGCTCATCTTTGCTCTGCTCGACTCAAACTCAACTCGCCTACGTCGAGCGAGCCTTTTCAATGTACGGCATAGTAAAAGATAAGATTGGGAATCGGCTCTCCCTTGAGTTTGTCCAGTCCATACTCACATGTAGGTACTACATGAAGGAAAGGGGGATCACCTGCTCAAAATTTTGGACATGTCCAACTTTAAGCAACTCGTGTACGATCATATCTACGTCAAAGAGCTCGCGTCGTGGAAGATGCCATCGAATTAGAGCTAGATTTCTTCCAAATTTGAAATTTCCTAATTGCATGTAATTTTGTAGAACATTTGGCTTATTTGCATTTGAGGGCGTTGCGCCAAATTAAAAGTGTCCTGAATACTCAGTGCTCAAAACTATCAGAATGGAGATAGAACGTTCTTTCTAAGGACGGCATTTTGCATGTTCCTGGTGACACTTGAAAAATGTAGTTTTTCGACTTCCACTGTCTCTTCTCTACCATTTTCCTACTAATTTTTCTATTTTCTGGCCGTTTCTTTGCCTGTAATGGGTACAATTTATTTCATGGAACTTAATTTTGCATGTTCCAGGTATTATTTGAAAAATGTATTTTTTCGACTTAATGTTTCTATTTTATGGCAATTTTTTTGCCTTTAGTAAAAATTTAATAAAATTTATTTCATGAAAATTCATTTCGCATGCTCCTAGTATCATTTTCAAAAAAGGTCAAATGAGGAGAAGGGCGACGGCAAAGCGGTATGAAGGACAACATTCATGTTCACCATTATTCGTTTTATAGGCTGCAATCGTTCTCTTTATAGTAATCCCTATATTATCTAAGAAACTTTTATGAAAGAAGAAAAATACAAATAATATTAATTCAAATCAAATCAAATCAAAATCGAAATCAAAAATCAAAAGCGAAACCTGTGTGACAAGACTAAAATACGACCCCCTCCTCGCCATTTGCTCAAAGCTGTTTTCAGATAATAATTATAATCATTCTCCACTTTCGAAAGACGAGGGAAATCACTTGAAAAGGTCCATGCTCACTTATGTTTTGCTCCTTGAACTTATCAACCTGAACCTTGTGACAAGCCAGGAGAGTGAGAAAAAGGCCTTTCGATGGCGAGATACGCACGTGCGCATATATGGAATGCTGTGGGTTTCATAGCTCTATTGTATCCTTACAATTTGCGTTTCTTCTTCTAACATGCTGCATGTAAGTGGAGAAAACTGTTTGTGACTGAAAAGTGGTGGGCTTTCGTAGAATGATTCAAGCGTAGACAAAAAGAGGTGCAGAAGGAGACTGTGAAGTTACATAGAACCGAGTAGGTAGGAAGGATAAATACAAAGAAGTAGATTAAATGAAATAGTACAGAAGAAAAAAGGAAAGCCTAACAGCAAAAATTATAAAGTAAAAATGAAATATAGCGACCAGCACATTAGTATCTACGAAAAAAAAAAAAACAAAAAAAAAAAAAAAGAAAACCAATGGGAGAAACTGAAAAAATTAAGTAAATAAATAAAATCGTGCTCTGTTCAAGCGTTTTTATGAGAAGAAATAAATAATTTGCATGCTACCAGATTTTCCAGAAAAAGCAAAGTCAATTTGCCATCAAAATAAAATGCTGCTAATGCTAATGTTATGGTACAATTATTGAGCTCCTGATTTAAATTATTTTAAACTTTTTCTGGAGGGCCGAGCCGTCATCAATCATACTTGATATTTTCTCTACGTGAAGAGCGTTGTTGAACCATTCAAAAAATGCATTACGAGCACATTTTCAATTGACACCTTTTTTTAGGCGATGTCGCAATTCACGTAAAACTGTAAGCGAGCTGCCTTGACCTGACATGTAGAAAGCCGGGTTTCAAAATAAGAATAACTCGGGATGGTTCCATTGTCTGAACAAAAATGAATACAGCCAGTCGAAACGAGGGCCGTGACGGGTAGTCGGTGGTTTAGATATTTAGCTTCTAGCGGTGTGAAATGAAAAAGGTTTGTTCACATTGAAGATCGGAGGAGTGGGGGAGTGATGGACCACAGTTGGTGGCTCGCCACATCTGTCCGTGTTGAGTTACTGAGCAAACACATTTCCATTAACCTGTCACTTTGAGACACGACTAATTTCAACTTGCGCTCGAACCCATAAATATCACTGGGGAGGAATATCTTCGAAGATTAACTCAATCATACGCGTACATTCCACTGTGGACTCTCCCATCAAGGACAGACCTCTCAAATGCATAAAGACTGGTCACAAAGCTGTTGAAATAGTTGTGCAGTGCGTTGCGAATGGAATATTATTCCTGGCTCTATTAAATAGAGAGCACAATGTTAAAAAATAGATATAAATGGATGGATATTTTGATTCTTGCGACAGGAATAACCCTTAAATGACATCGGTTGGGTATAATAAAATACGGTTGGATATAATAAAATAGGTAGTATAAGTTGAAATAGTTAAATCCGATTACGAGTCGAATATTCTTCATTATTATTATTATTATTTTTTTTTTTACGGTTTAAATTATTTTTTATTTATTAGGTAATGAAAAGAGTGATAATCTACAACAACGAAACCAACAACAATAACTACGTGAACAATCACCGCTTCAGTCCAGCGTGGAATCCACATTAGGAAGTCCAGCTCCGTCCTCCAGTCCCAGGCTTCTCACCTTCCGCCGAGCTCCTCTTAGCCGAAGGGAAACTGCCCTTATGACGGCGAACTGGACTCGAACTCGAGCCCACCCAACCACTTGGGAGTACGGTCTATCCCACTTCTCCGCCAGTTTATAGGCCGCTCTCCTGAGAAAGGCGTCGAATTCGCAGTGGAGGGCACCATCGCATGAACATACAAGAGGCGTGAACGACCCTCTGAGATCCTCAGCCGCCCGGTCATACTTTCTGTGCTTTTCGTTGGCGGCACTTTGGGCGACTTGCGGCCACTCCCGGGAAAGATGAGAGGCAGCGTCAGCATTTACAATGCGATTATCAAAAAACGCTGGCCTCCCACCTTCCCAGACACCGTTTATATGTATGTCGGCCACTAGAGCACTGTGACCGTCGGTACTTTCTCTCATGATTGGTTCAATGGTCGCGCCACCCCAAGCCATTTCGCCCAGTTCAACCACCACATCTCGTACCTCGTCATGGCCTCGTTTAACGAGACCCCCTTTTTTACAGTTGAGGGCATGGTTCACATCAAACACTTGCCCACACCCATCACAAACGGTTGGGAGGTTTGCAGGTGTGCGACCATACCTCAAGGAGAGTGCATCGCGGAACTGGGATGCCGACAAATCAAACCCATCAGATTTTAAGGGGATCACCGATAGCCATTGGGAACTCGACTTCACCCTTCTGAGAGTTCGTTGTTGAGCTGACTGCATTCTTTGAATGAGCCCCTCGGCCACATCCAATAGATGCCTATCTTCTCGGCTTTTCTCCTCCCTCAGTGACCTGGCAACTTGGGTTTGATGTCGTTCGAACGGCAGGGGTTCACCCGAGCATATAGCATCAACCAGAACACCACACGCCCTTTTCGAAAGTTCCTCTCTTCGTGATGCCTTTCTTGGATTCAGAAGACCCAGCCCGCCCAGCCTCACTGGTAGGCTCATCACATCCGCCTCCACATCGGTCACTTCCCGTCCCAAGATCGCCGGCATCAGCTGTGTTCGGATCACATCCCAAAGGGGTTTATATTCTTCCTCAGTTCCTCCCACAACCCGCTGAGCAAAGCTCCATTCAAACTGAAGTGATTTCGTGAATGCCGCATGAACTGCCTGGGGACTTATCTTGGCTGTCTCTGCAAAGATCCGTATGTGTGAGGCCCACCTTTCCACATTTTGCCTAACAAAGTCTGCTCTCTGTGCCGAAGACCCAACTACCCCACCAAGAAACCGATGCGAGTAAACGACCTTCACATCCCTGAAGAGTGCCGCTGCTTCGCCTTCTTTCCCGGGTTTGACAATGAGGAAACTTTTCGCTGGTTCTGGAAAGTACCCCCACTTAGGGCCTTCCTCTCTTAGGAGATCAAACCAACCTCGAATGTTCCTCAGTTTCCCAACACAGGCCGAGTCATCTGCGTACCAATTCTGATGCCACTGAGGATTTTTAAGACTTTTGACCAGTGTGAGGGTTCCTACTGCATACATCATCATTCCCAGCGGGTCGCCTTGGGTTGTTCCCTCTTGACTCAGTAGGGGTGCCTCGCTTTGACGGAACAGTATGATCGGGAACCCCCTATACGCATTGAATAGGAACCTTGAGCATCTTGGCCAAAACATTCTTGCGTTCCAAAGGGCTAATGGACGGCTCATTGCATTGAAAGCATTGGAGGCATCAACCAGCAGTACCCCTTCAGTCTCATCGTCTTCAAATAGCCTCCTTCATTATTATTCTTTTTGTGTCAGGCATAGTTCTAGAATTCTCCAACTAACCCGTAGAAGAGTATGAGTTCATGGAGACGCCTGAGGGTAAAGCACCCCTATTCACTGATGATGATGAACTCATACGGTCAGCAGGGTCGATGAAGAATAAGAAGGCTCCCAGCCCTGACATGATCCCAGTAGAAATACTGAAGTTTTTCCGTAGCAACAACCAGAACTTCTGGTCCAGAAGTACTGTTGAATATGTATCACGCATGAGTACAGGAGTAGGTCTATCCCAGGGAAGATGGCGAGACTTGTCCTTATAAGAAAGGGAAAAGGCGACCACAACAGAGGCACGTCGCGGCGCGCAGTGTGGCGAGTGACCCGATTCCGCGGACATCCCACTTTCAGGCCCTTAAGGATTTTCATTTGACACGTAACCTGCGTCTTTCATGTTTTTTGGTGGGCTGAATCCGAATCTGAAGTCAATTTGTCACTAGAGAATCAAGTTTTGGAGATATAGCCCCGTAAAATGGTGTAAACGTGCGAAATTTTGAACTTTAGATTCCGCTCAATTAAGTGCGCCTTTCTTACATGAAATTTAACACTGAATACGAATATGCCACCCATGATGGGTCTTAAATACTCCTATGTCATGGAAATGGGCAAATAACCTACTTTTTTAAAGCGAATTTTCTAAGAAAATTCAGCTATTTGTCTCGTTCAGAAATTTCACATGACCCAAAAAAAATAGCGGAAACACCTTCAAAGTCCGTTCTATTGGTTCCCCCCTTTTTGGAAATTTTAGGAGGGGGGGGCGACTCGTGAGATACCCTATATACGTACCTAACTCCCTTTTAATTTACGCGATAAAAAATCCGTTCCTTCGCAGAAAAAACCTTCTCCCTAATGATAATTATGCATAACTCATGAGTTCGTTAGCCAGCCCAATTGGAATGTGGGGAGTCGTCCAATTTCCAAAATTGTGCTCCATATAATCCCCAAAAAACCATCCTAAACCAACATTGGCATCTGGGGTGTCCTCGAATACGTATTTTGGAGTGCTGAATCGATTGCAACTAGTCCCCCAGCCCGATTTTCCCCACCCGGATTACCAAATTGGGCCAAAATTTGGCATTATTTAATAATGTAGTTCTAAAAAATAGCTTATTTAAAAAAAAGGCAAGTGAGGTGTCATTTTACAAGTTTTTTTGGTCGTTGAATCGACTGCTACCAGTCCCAATCGTAATTTCCTAACGAATGCCTATGATAGTTGGTATCACACAAAACCGAAAACATGACATTTACAGTGGTTGAGCTAACAAATTATCACCGTTCTCGGAGAGTAGGAAAAAGTATGTCGCAAAATCAACGAGATTCCCTTCAGAAATAGGTACGTCAGGAACCCGGGGATATAAGCCGTTTTCTGAACCTTTTTGAACCTCTTTCGGAAATGACCAATTTGTGTCAGCAACCGGTCAAAAACTCCCTTTTTTCATGAAATAAGTCCACAAATACCCCATAACAATTTATTTGCGGTCAGTTGTCACTACAAAACATTGGTAATACATGAACAGAATGGAACGGGGGGAAAAATTGATTCCACGAACGCATCCGAACACACCGTGAATTTTTAAAAAAATCCCATACCAGCTGCCCGAATAACGCTGATTTCCCCATACCACTGAAGTTCATTCTACCGTACGTCCCCCAAATTTGATTTTTTTGTCTCGGCAATTGGTTTTCCATTTTCCTTGGGGTATTAGGGATAGGATTTAACGGGTTTTTCATCGGTCCGAACATCTTGGTTTTTCGGCCAATGTCGCGGGTTTTCTGCGTTTTCGCCCCACTGTGCGGCGTGCCTTGACACGGTTGGAAAGCTATGAGAGAAGTTGCTGAAACCGCTGGTGCATTATCTCCAAGACACTTCACTGAGGGGGAATCGTCGGAGGGCGCCCGCGGGATTCTGTACCGTGGAGCGTGAAAAAAAGTAGCAACAACAGGCCAAGAGTTGAGCTCTGTTATTTTAACTAAATAAAAAGGAAAATATTAAAAGACCCTACTTACTGAAATTCTTTACGATAATAATTCAAGGATTTCTCAATGTTTTAGATTAAAAATGGCCCATCCATACCTAAACCATCCCCAAACAATTCATAGGATGGAAGAGAAAGAAGCTGAGCTGTAGGTTAGCTGATAGGAGAGGTGAAGAATCGAAAGGAGATTCGCTTTTTCAAGTGAATCAATCAGAACTTGATCCGCCAAAGAAAACACGGTAAATCAGTTATGGCGTGTTGACGGAGTAAACCTAGAGGAAGAAAACAAACACCCTTCACTCCTCCCTCCCGCCATCTGCACCCACCCACGCTCGCCCTGTTCGAAGCTTGAAATCCCCGGAGAGAACAAACCACGTAGAAAGGAGTGTAAACTTGATTAGGGAGCCAATGCAATCAGAATGAATTCCCCCGCGTTTGGATCGGTGGTGTGGGTGGCAAAAAGAGGACTTGGAAACTTTTGGAGTTCTTCTTAAGGTCTGATGCTTCTAGTTGACTGACAGCACTTTTTAATGGCAAAAAGAAACTTCCCTCTGCACATGCTCAAAGAAGGTCTGAAAAAACCTGTGTTCGAACCTGAACAATATCCCAAGGAACCATATTTTCTTATACCTATGGGTGATTCCACGAAAACTGGAAATTTTAGGTCTTTCAAACACGATGGCTCTCCTATTTGATTTTAAAAAAAAAATTTTTTTGGGCTTAAGGGAGAAGACGATAGCTTTAATTCGAATCAAGTTTCATCCCTTTCCTTGAAAACTTAGGTATGAAATTTCAAATTTGAAGTTCGATATCCTCATTCTCTCACGTGTCCCTTTCTCGAGTTTCCAACTTCAACAACTACTGACGATGAACCAAGTAGATTTTCGCCAAAATCCAATGTATCGTTATTTTCACCTGCTCTTCACCTTCAACTTTTTAGAGAATACGGATTTTAACAGTGAACCGTGTTGAGTAAGGACAACATCATGTGGCTGTCACGGAGGTAGTCACCTCATTCTCTCACATTATTTTGAGAAAGTCGTGTGTCCGCCATGCCCCTAGTAGGACCGGAAAAATGGGTCAGCAACACTTCCACACATCGCGTCTGCACGTCGAGAAATCGTCATTGTCAAAATATCCTCCCTCTTCAGTCGGTGTCCTGTTTTGTGGGAGAATTTTATCTTTCGGCACTTGATTTCTCATTCTCTCATCTTTCATAAAACTAGTTGTGGTAAGTTTCAGAATTTTGATTATCAGTCACATAGTGAGCATTGCCAAGTGCTTGTGCCATGTGATTTTTGAAAATTTCAGTAATAACAATGTGTGCAATAGCATCCTATTTTGAAGCCAAAAACCTCATTCTCTCATTCTCATTCTCTCACGTTAATCATAGGTAAATGAGAGAATGAGGTTCGGAATGAGAGAATGAGGATGATCCTACATTCTTACGATTTTATTATATTACCTAAATATATTTCCTATTTTTCATTAATTGAGTAGACCAACGCAATGTACGCTAGAGTCAATTTATTATACATTCAAAATCAATCTGGCGTCTCATTTTATTTGTTTTCCTCATTCTCATACCTACCTCATTCCCTCATCTTACGAATTTACAAAATTTTCTATTCTTGCTAAACGGAGCACTTGTATGATTAAATTCGTTGCTAAACTTCATCTGAACAACCTTCAAAGTAAGCCTAATCAAAAAAATCTATAAACAAAGAAAGAATTTTTCACTCATATTTGGACATCAAAAATTTCAAGTTTTCGTGGAATCACGATTTTTGCTCGTGCCACAGGCAGAAATGGATGCCAGGAAGGATACCAGAAGAAAATTAGGCTTTTTTCAGTTTTATCACAATTTATGTGCTCTTTTCTGACCTGTAAGTCTCATCTCTGATAGATACAGGTACATTTTATTATTTTGTCTGAAGATTCACTTCAATGTTCTTGAACTTAACAATTTCTAGCAAATATTCAAGTGATGCATATAAAAATACTTGAAATGTTAGATTGTTGAAATACCAACAAAAATCAATCCTAGCTAAACGCAAAGAGCAACATAGACATGATGATGACAACAGATGACTCAGCTCATTTTGGTTTATTATTCTTGGAAACCCCTGTTTACCTTGGATACACCTGTTTTCGCGTCGGAGGTCGTCGACCCCGATTGGCCTCGAAATTTGACATTATCCGTACGTCTTGAAACGTTTCAAGAGGTCTAGATTCCAAAACCGAAATGTTCGTCCGCCGTACGCCGTCCGGGCCGTAGGAATTTTTTTAAACATCTGAAATTTTGACAAAATACTCGGTTTACCATCTAGTTGTGCCCGCAAGGTTTTCAGTCCGATCGCCCAAACCCGTGGGGCGCTATGGGGCTACGGGAGGGTTTTTTTTTTAAGGCTTTTGGCTATGGGATCGAGTTAGGTGTCGTTAACGAAGTATTTTTGGACGTAGAATCCATTTTTTTGGATCCCGGAACGATCCGATTTCACTGATGCGATATATAGGGCTTTCAAGGGGCTACAAATGGGATTTTTGAAGGATCCCAGGAGGTCAAATATTTTTCAAGAAAAAACAAAAAAAAAATTTTTTTGAAAAAAAAAAAAAATTCTAAAATTTTTTAATTGACAGAATTAAATTTCTGCAAAAGTATTTGACTATTAACATGCGATAATACATGTACGAGTAACTTCTGAACCCGGTCATATTTTCGTTTCATATTATAACCAGCATCGAACCAAGGAAAAGTATTTTCACTATTGGCAAAATATTTCCACTAGGCAGGTAGGTAGTCTAAAATTGTCGTTATTATCACCTAATCATTTTAAGATCTACAATTTTGAAAACTGCAAACATTTGTGTTCATCCCACCCGAACAAAGCGACATATCAGTTCAATCGATCTCGTATTGTACTCGAGGGGGGGTTTTGTCGGGATTTGTTTCTACATTGTTCGTATGCAGCTTCGCACTCCACTTTGGTGAGGTCTACGGAAACAAGCCTTCTATAAGCCCGGGGGCGGTTCCAAACGTTTATTCTTTCCACGATCTCGAATTCCCTCCTAGAAGGAAATGAAAACCTTCGACACTTGTGTTTGTTTTGGGATTATGTGCTCAAATCATTACCGCTTTACCGCTTTCAGCCAATCCAACTCGTACCTTCGTTGAAACCCTTATACGCGATCTTGCCTCTAGGGAGGAACCTGTGAAGGAATCTACACGATCAAATATTTCTTCAACAATTGAATACTACTTTCGTACAGAAAAATGCTGCAAATTTGACACCAAGTTTTTTTTTAAAGTGAAACTTTTATTTCATGTTATTATTGACAATTTACTGAGGCCTGCTCCCAAAATAACACTACGTGCCTATTTATAATATGAAATTCATAATAATAATATGAATTTCATATTATAAAAAAGGCCCGTAGGTTATTATGTTGTTTAAATTTAATAATAATCATGTTGTTTTGTATATTAAACAATCAACTGTTTAATTTATTAAGGATTCTACGAGAATGAAAATTCTCTCTTCTTCACAGTTTATCAAAATCTGGGAATTAATGATTATAATCAATTCCCTCCTACGGGTTTCAAACAGTTCAGTTCTCAATACCTGTTGGCCCAACTCCTGGAAGTACACATCTCCTTTCTATTTTATTTCGTTCATTGATATCTTTGGCAACAATGATCCGCCTTAAGCGTTCACAAGTGTCCTGCAGGAGGGACCAAGAAAAAATGTGTTAACACGAATGACGTATGTAATAATGAGCTCCTTTAATGATTTTTTAAAATGTTTTTCCTGCAAAGGTCGTGCTTTAAAAGTTACGAAAACGGGTCCATATTGCAGAAAACCCGTTTCAATTATTAATAGGGCCTTAGGAAAAATATGATATTTGAATTCCAATGTCCGGAGAGGGTACATGACGTGGGCTGCTTCTTCGTCTTTTGATTGGCCGGGAGATCCTTCTCTCTCTCATCTACGCAAGTCAGCCAACTTTACTACGCGAAAAGTCGACCCCAAAAATCGAAAATCGGGTTAATAATTAGAGAAGGTCATTCGAAAATTGAGCATCGAGGTTATTATCAAAGAAGGTTATTCAAAAATCGACCCGGGCCGAGTGTTTTTATTCCGATTCTGTTCAGATTTATTATTTAGCGCTCTGGCGGCTCAGTGCCCAACTACTCGACGCGCAGCCTGGCGAGGTGTGACGTCAAATATGCCCGGCGTTCATTTCAAAATCTCTAACATTTCGAAAACAGCTCAGCACGTACCTATACGGATTATCGAACTAAAAATTGGGATTTATGAGTTTTAAAGGGTGCTGAATCCGAATATGTTGTCAGAAATGCTGAATTCTGATCTTTTCAAGAAGCCCATTATGTATTAATTTCAGAGGCAAACCAGTAGGTACATTGGGGTTTTTCATAAAATAAATATAAGTAGGTATGCAGTAAAAATTAATTTAACTCATCAACTGTAACTCATTAAAAAATAAAAATAAAAAAATCAGTGGTTTTATTTTGCTCCACGGGGTACGCCTTGCCCAACTGTCTCTCTATTTGCTTGAGGACGGCGAATCGCTCTGTACTGGAAGCCCAGTTTCCTCGAAGGCTCTTCTGAGAACTCCAAGAGAAGATGACATCACTAAGGAACGGATTCTTAGGTTTTTACCTATTTACACCTAAAAAAACCTAATTCTTCCCATTACACCTTAACACCTAAATTTCTAGGTTTTTTACCTAATCGACCTTTTATTCCGTCTAGTTCGTAAACTTCAAGAGCTCAGCCGTACAAGGGTCAAGGCGTTCGCTGTTGTCAACCTGAACCTGACCTTTCTTCGAGATGTGCTCTGTATCTTTCGTTTTGTCATTCATTCTTGCCATTCTCCCCTCTTGTTTACCGTTTTATCGTCAGTATTTAACTGTTTGTGACGCCGACAATATGCCTAAATCTAAAGCGCAAAAATATCGGGCCTGGAAAATTAAGGAGGTTGTTGGAAAATTTGAAGAAGATGAGGCCGCCTCTATACAAAAAGCTAAACTGGCCTTGAATAGTAGTACCTACCATAGTGTCAGCTCTCACCTTCATCAGCGCTCACTTCTCTGAGCTTCCTCGTATGATCGCGCAGCTGGCGTCCTCAACCATCCAACTCAATGACGCAGTAGGCATCATAAATTCGCTGCAGGAGAAGAAAATACCTGGGAATGCGGGAGAAGCCGTTCAGTCCAAGTTAAAGAAAGTACTTCACCGGAATCCAGGCTTTGCGAAGATGAAATTGGTTTCCTCTACCCTCCTAGGAGAAAGTCGTTGCACCGAAGATTTGGTTCCTTGGGGTCCTGCTGAAATCACCTCACTGAAATTCGCTCCCATCCCGTCTTGTGGAAAGAATATTCTCAGCCTACAAGACTATTCTTCGAAACAACCGTCAGCGCTTCCCCACAGAAAATCTCGAGAAATATGTCGTCGTTTACTTCAACCAGCCCAAATCGGCAGATAAAGCAAGACAATCATTGTCTAATTAATTAACCTATTTTTTGAATTTTTGTAATAATTTGAATTTCATTTTACGTTAAAGAATAAAAAGAACTATATTTACACAATAATTGTTATTGCTTTATTTTACGACTGTTCACTGATTCCTTCATCAACAAATGAAAATAATTTTGCACCTAAAAAACCTAATTTGACATTTTGAAAAAAAAAAAAAAACCTAAAAAAACCTATATTATGTCCACGCAAAACCTAAAACAGTGTAATTTTTTACCTAAAAATCCGCTCTCTAGACATCACATTGTGACCGCCATCCTGGTTACTGGAACCCTCTCTTCATCTTCCTCCCCCTAATCTTCGTGATGAACCCCAGCCCCCTCGTTGTCATCATTTTGGGCAACGATCATTCATGGTGAAATGAACTGGCAAATCGCAGTCACGTTATTGTCCAATTTCATCAACGGCTTCAGGCTCGTATGATGTGAATTCGAGCTGGGGTGCAATCATACCTGATTTCTTGAAACAGTTTCCAAGCACTTGCAGGTTACTCTTCCCCACGCACAATCGACCGTGTGAATCGCATCCAGTGCTGATTTTTTTTTTTTTTTTCGCGACGTATTGCGTCAGAAGTGTGGTTTTCTCAACTTGAGTCTTTCAAGAGCGCATGCTAGGTGACATTCCAATGCTGACAACACGTGGACTGAATCTTATCCATGAAATGACATTTCACACATTCAAATGACAGTTCTGATCATAATAATTATGATTAATATTATCATATTAATTATTGAACAATTATTGTTCGATACAACCGGCAATGCTGCTGGTACCACAGATTTTGTCTGATATATATACCCGGCGGTCTTGAACGGTACTTGGGCGGTCCAGTATAATAGACGACTATAACCTACTCTAGTTAAAAATTTGATGAATTACACAGGGACCAACGATACCTATCCTTATAAATAGGTTTGTAAAAATCAAACAATAATTTCTAAAAACGCATGTATTTTGCCAACGAACGTTTCTTGAAAATCTATTTGCTATAATCGTTAGAAAGACACAGTAGTGATCCTCAGACGAGATGTCACATCTCACTCATATTGATGTCGGCACTTGCGTAAAGATGTGTACCTATTTGCCAATCAGGTTTCAACGTTGACGTACAGTAAAATAGTTAACAAATATAAAAAGTACCCGAGTTCATTCCAAAATGCCAGCCGCTGAAAATCATAAGTACAAGTCAATAAAAGTGTCGCGATACGGTTGATTCAATTGACATTCACGGCAATTCCTCAAAGCTACTCACAATCAGGCATGTTGACTGTGGCTGATAAAAGGACTTTGGTTGAAACTACAACTACTTGCACGACACCGGCGACAGGTGATTGACAAGTGACTAGCGTTTCTAGGGCATATGGAACACCCTGCACCATCATAGGCACCTGGCAACGAAACAATTGTAGCTGTCAAACAAACAAGCCAATTTTAAAAAGTCAACCGAAATAGTAGTAGTAGAAACTGACCTTTATAACCGGCTGGTGAATCTTGTAGAGTTTTGCATCATAAATGAACGATACCTTGTAGTTCAAAGGGATGATATTTTGCGACATGTTCTGCAAGACTGTCCTTATTTTCATACGTGGCCCCAGCCCGAACACCTACAACATGTGAAAACTTCAAACATTCCATCGTGAATGGGTGTTCCCAGATTCATTTTGAGAAAAGTAGGGCATGAGCACCCATAAATCAGGACAAGCACTATTTTTTCACATAAAAAATCGTGCAAATTGATATTTTAATAAAAATGCAGCACAAACACGAAATATGAACAGCACAAAACATAGAAACTAGATCGAGCCTTATACTCGAATCCAAATGGTTTTATTGCTCTTCAAACCACCTCTATTATAGAGCTATAATAGCTCTGCAACCGGTTCTATCGAACTTCAAACCAGTTTGGTAGCCTTTCAGACCGGTTCTGTAGCTCTTAAACCAGTCTTATAGCACTTCAAACTGAATTTATTACATTTGAAAAGATCTCGAAGCTGTACAGCTCTAAAACTAGTTGTTTTAAAAGGAGCGCAAGCAACTGCAAAGCCGAGAAATGCAGTTAATCTCATGTTACAGTTCCGCGCCAGTCAATATTTTCCGATGGTACATTCCGGGTGAGTACCCTTTCCGCGCAATCACAATTTTCCACAATTTTGCAATCACAATAATATTATTATGACTATACGGTGCAGACAATATCTCATGAAGGAGATCAATACTCAATACTATTCATTTGCATTTAAAAACTAGTGAACCCATTTGAAAACCAAAAACCGTAGCTCAGACTTGGAGCCTCAAAGACCAACTTCTTCTTCCTCCAATTGATAAGAGGTGTTGGTGTCACATCTAATTTAAGTTTTTTGGAAGACATTGTCAAGGGCGTAAGTAAGTATACTTACTATAGGCAGGAAGTAGCTCTCCAAAAACTCTACTAGTTTCAAAAAGCAGTACATTTCAGGTGTACACAAGGGTCTCTGTGTACAGCAGTAACAAATACCTTAAAGCAGTACTGTACCTACTGCGAAAAGCAGTATATCTGGCCACCCTAACTATAAGAGACTTCGACAAGATTTTGAGACATCCCGAAGAGACTCTCGATCACGAACGCGAAGAGACTGTCGAACACGAGTAAAGGACAGATCGGCACTGAGCTAAGAGGATAACTTCTAGGACCATTAAGGAAGAGCAGCTGAGCTTTAGCCTTGTTATTCGGTCAAAGTAAGATTATATTATAACATTGTGGACATACAGTCAACAGGATAAGTTCCAGTTGCAATAGGGCAATAGGGTAGGAGGAAGATCTCTGTAGATTGCGCGGAATTGGCGAAGCTTACGGGACTGGGCCGCGCGCAACTGGCAAGGATTATCTCACAATTTCAAGCCTTTTGCGCGGAACTGGCGTTCTCCCTACATTCCAATCCATGCCGAGTGGTCTTCCATCCAAGTGCACAGTTCCGAGCAAGGAAGTGTCAACGTGGAATGTAAGTGTGCTGTCAATCAGTGACTTCTGTTACTCATTGATCCTCGTTCGACTTTTCCTGGACATCTTTGACTTGAACTCTCACCCTGAGATGCCGATTTGCAATCAAAATGCCGTATTTGTGTTGTATCTTATTTATTCCGTTCCTGAAGGACCTGATCGTCGATTTTATTTTACCTACATTTGCCATTTCAACAATGTCTTGTCCAACACGGCTTCCTTCCTTCATTCAACAGTTTCAAACGCAGCGAAACAAGCGGCGTTGTAGGCTACTTCGCACGACCCAAGAAAGTCGTGCCAACTGAAATCGCCAAACTTATTGCTAGCAACGTACTCACAGACGATGATGCAGGTAAAATAACAGACACATTATTTATCGTAAACGTCATTAAAATATTGACAACCCCTGCTTTTGGCTTGCGCTTAGCTGTATTATGGTTTGGCGCAGAACTGGCATCTACAGTATTGGCACAGAATTGTAACATTGCAAAGTTCACTTCCGCGCGGAAGTGGTAGGTAGAAAGAGTGCATAGCGCGGAACTGGTGCCCACCCGTTTTAAACATGGAACATGTAAAGGAGGGTGGGGAAAAATGAAACACAAAAGTTGGTTTTGCCCATAGCTTTTTTAGCCCACGGTTTTTGTTACCTAAAATTTTAATTTTTTTCAGTGACGCAGAGATCTAAGCTATGAAAGAAATATATCAACCGTTATTATAAAAACCATAATATGGTCTTATCTTATCTCATATTATGAGACCAGGAGAAGGCATTTTTCACAAAATGAATTTTGCTTCATTGTGCCCCAAGCGCTGGGGTACAATGAAACTGGGCAAGTGGGTACCCTCCAATTATGGCACAATGAAACATTACTTATGGCCTCTTTTATGGATTAATTATAACCTGAAACGTGAATAATGGTCTTTTAAGGATGAATTATGGCGTTTTTTTCCGGTGTTTCAAGGTTTATGGATAATTTATCCACTTAGATGAATTAAGTGGATAAATTATCCATCAACCATGAAACACCGGAAGAAACGCCATAATTCATCCGTAAAAGACCATAATTCACGTTTCAGTTTCAGTTCAGTTCATCACTCACTAATGACCCACAATACAGAGGGGGTTCAAGGTGGGGCCCAGTTTACATCGACAGTTGACCTCTGCTTTTCGGACTCCCGTTCTCGTGGCCCAGTTTACACCCGCCCCAATAAACAACTTGTACTAGGTGAGGGATTTCATTTGTGATAGGAAATTTAGCCTCGATTAAAAGAGCAAGAGAAACGTTCCCCGAGTAAAGCATATAACATTTTCCTGTACTAAACTACATTATTCTGGGGTCTAGAATAGAATATAATCGCTGCGACCGATATGGGCCCCACGTCTCACCGATTGGGCTGAAATGGGCCCCGGCCCACATTTGGAAAACACTTATTTTTTTTAAAGAATGTCTACTGGACAGAAATAAAAATAATCAAAGAGTGAAAGTAATTGCGGCGCGAATTGAGCATCTTCTCTGACCTAAACATCATGCACGGAATGAGCTCCTTGAATGATATTGTTAAATTTTTTTCCTGGAAAGTTCATGCTTCAAAAGTTACGAGAATTGGTCAACATTGGAGAAAACGCATCTCTTATTATTTATGGGCCTTAGGAAAAATATAATATTTGAATTCCGACGTCTGGAGGGGCTACATAACGTGGGCTGCTTCGCCATCTTTTGATTGCCTGAGATAGGTATGCATGTTAGCCAACTTTGCTACGCGAAGAGCCGACCCCGAAAATAAAATTTTGGGATAATCATCAGAGAAGATCAAAAATCGAGCATTGAGTTATCATCAAAGAAGGTTATTCAAAATCGACCCGGGTCGAGTGTTTTTATTCCGATTCCATTCAGATTTATTACTCAGCGCTCTGGCGGCTCTGTGCCCAACCACTTGGTGACGTCACGTGCTCTCCACTTCCAGTTCCAAATCTCCAACATTTCTAAAACAGTTCTGCACGTAATTATACGGATTTTCGAACTAAAAATTTGTGAAGGGGGGTTTTAAAGAGTGCTGAATCCGAATATGTTGTTAGAAAGGATGAATTCCAACCTTGTCAAGGAGCCCATTGTAAAATTCATCTACCTTGCGAATGTCTGGCTTTACAGGCATCAACTCCTCCAACAAAACGTTGCTCCATGTGGCACATCTGAGCTCCGGTAGCTCCGAATTTCATGAGGAAAAAAAAACAACTAAGTATACATTATCCAAACGTAAGTAGAAGGGGTCTGAGGCCAGTTGGGAAGGGTCAGGGGTGGACTGGCTTTAGCCAGCTGTGGTTGGCTCCCTTGTTGCATAACTGGAATCCGGGGCCCATTTAGGTCCTCACCTACAGTGACAAGAAAAGAAAAAAAAAAAATAGTCGGGTTTCTCACCCTAACCACCTCAAAGAGTCGGGGCCCAATTCGTCCGCATGCCTCATTCGCGGTGCCCATTTCAGAAGCTCTGAATAATATTCATTATAACATAATAATACACGGACCATGCTAAAACAATCCCAAGCTGCAACGCATGTCTTTTACCCCATAATTTTACTCATATAATCCTTGTAATTCTTTTAGCAACATGTTACGAAAATACAGCTTTCGAACTTGTCTCGATTACTTTGTCAAACTACTGCGACGAACCTCCACAATTATTCTAAGGGATTCATTTTGCACGATGTTGGCATTATGCAGAGCATTGATGTAGGACTCACTGACTTCAACCTTCATGTTGGTCCACGAGTAATTGAACCATGTGTGCATTTCTGTAAAAAATTAAAATAAAATAAATAAATTGTGAAAAATTGATGCGAAATTTACGCTCGACCCTACCTTAAAGAAAAAATTGAATTTGCCGTTTTTTTGCGATTGTCTCAAACCCCCCAAAGGCAACTTTGTGTTTGAATTTGGCTTCCCAGATAACGCATAATCCACAAACTGCATGATGTCATTTCATGAGGTCGGTTTTCACCTTTGCATTTTTGTCGTTCTCTCAAAGATTGCTCCAAAAATAGTTTGCTCTTCTTGGGGACTAGGAATTTGATGTCGTGCGGCTTGACGTAACTTAGAGAACTCATTTTGTAGTCGTTGCTAAACTGAGCTGTCCTCTTGAGGAGTTTTATATCCAAAGTGCCACCTGGAAGCAATTCACCGATTAATGCAAAAATTGTGGAATTTATTCATATTGGTAAGCTAGAAACTTTTCTTACTAACAGAATTAGGTACTTATTTTACGCATGTGGAAAATATTTTGAAAGGGCTTAGGTTCATCATGATGTAGGTCAACTAGTCTACATATTAATTTGTATCTTAGTAGATCGTTTGTCTGCTTACGAACTAAAATTACTGAGCGTAATACACTTTCTCGTCGCTCCATGTATTTGGGTACTTTGTTAGACACTTTTTTTTTTTTTTAATTTTTTTTAGAAGAACCAGACTGTACTGAACAGTTTGAAGTAACCTGCTCACTTGCTGCAACTGAGATAAGGGCGTGTTCCTCTTGTCCATATCTCCCGAAGATGAGGGAATGTATGGGCTCTTGAGTCACTATGACATACACGAGGTTTGATTCGTTGTAGAGGTTGATGTTCCCACGGGCTAAGCACACTGCTGTTAGATGAAGTGCGAAATTAGGTAGTGGTATGGCAGCCATAAACAGAGGATTATCAGGGAGGTTCAAAGTCCAATATTTGCGTCCCTTAAACAAATAATATACGTTTGAAAACGTATTAAAAATTTCATCCGGGCCGATTGAAATTAGAACTTACGAGAATGCTGACTTGAAATATGTACCGACTGTTTCAGTTTTATGCCATTTACAATCATTTTGTACGTTACCTACTTATTCATCCTCCCTTCAAAAGAAAGCGTTATGTTATTTCATACAGTTACGTATTTATACTCCAAGACGAGTTAAACCACCGATTTTGGTCAACAAGCTGTAAAAAATGTTCATCTTCAAAATTTTCGTTAGGTAATGTACGAAAACATACATGTATGCGTTTGATGAAGGTAAATTTTGTTACCTTAAAATCAAATTTTCATGCACCCGCCCTTATTTTAATGTTAATAAATAAGTATTCAGGACGGCGCACAGCGGCCAACTTTCCCGATTTCAATGGACAAAAAGTCTATGATGGTCCTTAAATCACTCCTTCACAATGTTTTCCATAAAAAAACTACTTTTCAACCCGTTTTCCCAATAATTTGGTGGTTTTTAATTCCATTTCTCCAAGGGTGTATCAGAAACCGAATGCTACAGAACTATTTCCTATAGTATTGAACAATCGACCTCTTACATTAAATGCATGCTCCGGGTCCAAAATCTATTCAATTTTAAATCAATAATTAGAAATTGCACAAAATTATTTTCGCTACCCTGTATGCATGGAATGTAACTAATCACACCAGATCTCATAGAAACTCACATTAAATGTGAGTTTCTATGAGAATCAAATTTTGATTCTCACATCTCCTTGAAACAGATCATCATACGAGTATCATATCTCATTGAGCCATTTGATTCTCTTCTAGATGGAAATCCATCATACTTATTGGAGGTCAGGGCAGAGCGTGATTTTCAAAATTTAAATTTGAGCCTTGAAGTTTTTCCTTTCAAACTCAACGAAAGAATCAAAACGTGCGTTCAAAGAAATTTTCGAGTAAACGCTTTGTTTAAGAGATATTTGGTATTTTTCATTTTCGAGATGGTGGGAAAAACACCATTTAAAATTGAAAAAATTAAAACAAAAAACGGCTTATAGCCAAAAATCGCAAAAACGCTTGACGGGATTCGAAAGAAGAAGTCTTTCCGGTCCCTATTAGGCCTATAGAGGCAAAATCATTCTGGAGTTTTGGCGCGCTTTTTGTTGTGGCTATTCCTAAGTTACGGAAGTGCACATTTTGGGTAAAATTTGAGTTTAAAAAATTCTATACCGCTTCACAGCGATGATTCTAAAATTCCGGAGGGTGACCATTGTATTCAATGACGACCAACGACCTGACCCCCCCCCCCCCCCCCCCCTTGTTCTCGACCTGACTCCGAAAAATTCCAACCAAAAATGTGAAAAGTCATGGTTGAGATGTAGGCAATTTTTTTGAGGGTTGATTTTTTCGTCTATCGCTTTCCCCCTCATGCTCACGAAGCTCCACTCACTAAGAAGAAACTTTGGAGCCAAATATGGGGGGGTTTTGAATGATGTAGGGTAGCGGGGTCGAGTGGAGTGTCGGTTATGAAGTAATTTTGTACGTTGAGTCCATTTTAGCGGGTACTAGACTCCGTGGGGATATGTGGGGCGACAAATGGGCTTTTTAAGAACTTCAAATGGCCAGGAGGTCGAGTGAGGGGTCGTTTTCATTGAGGTGAACGTTCATCAAAATCTTTTTCAGGGTAATTTTTACTCCATATCTTCATTAATATTTTCGTTTTGAGAAGACACGTTTTTCATCTTATACAAAAAACGCTGCAAATTTTACAAAAGGGTTTATTATTCTTTAATATAGGTTACTTGTCCGAAAATTAATTCTCAGTCAATAAAGAATGTTAAAAAAAAAAATTGAATTTTTTTTTTTACTCGGAAAATATTTGACCTCCTGGAATCCTTCAAGAATCCCATTTGTAGCCCCATGAAAGCTCTATAGATACCCACAGTGAAATCGTGTCGTTTCGGGTCTCCCAAAAATGGATTCTACGTCCATAAATACTTCGAAAACGGCACCTAACTCGATCCCATAGCTAAAAACCTTCAAAAAGCCCCATTTTAGCCCCATAGCGCACCACGGGTTTGGGCGATCGGACTGAAAACCTTGCGGGGCACAACTAGATGGTAAACCAAGTATTTTGCCCAAATTTCAGATTAAAAAAATAATCCTACTGCCCAAAACGGCCCGGACGGCGGACGGACATTTCGGTTTTGGAATCTAGACCTCTAGAAACGGATAATGTCAAATTTTGAGGCCGATCCGAGTCGTCGACCACCGGGGCGATTACTTAGGTGTATTATTTCAAGAATAATAAACCAAAACGAGAACAAACAACAAAATGTATCAAGTAAAAGGTAGTCAAAACCCGTGAGCAGAATAGGTTCCTAATAATATTATTATAAATGAAAATAAAGCTGTACCGTTAACCGAGTTAGTTATCCCAATAAATTAAAACAAAACCCCATCTATCTATGAAGATGGTGCACCTAGGTCAAGTCGTTTTCAAACTTGTTACATTTTCACCTTTAGGTTGTAACAATTCAAGGTGGAGTCCATGTTGGCGGTGAAGATTTTGTTGGATATCATGACCAACGAGACACAGTGAGTCATCAGTTGGGTGACAAACCTCAGGTGGTTAATCCTGAGGGAGTAGAGCGATCCACCCCTCATGGCCAAAACTACACAATATTCCACAAGATAGATCCCGGAGGCGCACAAGTTACAGCACACGTCAGGCAGCTGGAAACAGAAGTAGAAATTGGGATGAGCCGGAAAAATTGAGCTTGTACATCTGTAGTGAGTAACGAACGAAGCACTTACAAAGGCAACAACCATTAAATTTTAAGAACTCTTTTCCGTCACTTCGACCACAAATTGAGGTCATAATAGTGTACATTAGTTTTAAGTAGAGTTTACCTTGAAGTCGTTGATGATGGTGAACGTCTCAGGGTCCATCACAAAAAGTTGAGCGCTTTCAGTGGCCAACAGAACTACGGAGACGTCACGTTCAGAGCTAGCGTACTTGTTCAAAGTAGTTACACACGTTATGACCATCTGGAATAAAAACGGAAGTCAAAACGTTTCATGGGATTTGAACCCAGTGCAGTCTAATTTGTGTAAATAGTGTGGTAGTGTACTTAAATTAATATTTGAATTTAAACTTGTATGGTGTGGTTGGGGGAAGTTGCAGGATGTGCGACTTGTACATGCCGTTGTTTGTATAGGAGGAAGTGGCTGGGTGTTCCAGTGTAGACTCCCTAGGAAGCAGAAGGTCTTTGAGAGTGTTCTAACTAGAAACGTCTCGACAAGTCAACCCTGCGGAACCTTCGGAAGGGAAGTCATGAAACGAGGGACATTTAAGTCCACAGACTGCCACGGATTTCACGTTTATTTGTGAGCAACGATCCCCCCCCCCCCCTCCCAACATGTAGGCTCCTATGAAAGGGAAGATTTTTTTTTTTTTTTCAAAGGTGATGCACTTCATTCCTCCCTCTAAATTCGAATGATTTTAAAAACTGGTTGAATGTGCACTCTTTCACTATGTCCGATAGTGAGGATTCACACCATCAACATATCACGGTAACTTCTCCTCCACTCACGAAAATCAACTAAGAACAAGTTAGGGTCGCTGCTATCGTCTACTTTTCTGATTTTATGATGGGTTATTCAATAATATCATAAAATGATCTTGTGACTCATTACAGACAGAAAAAAGTGTGTCCATGGTCATCACTTTCACCCCTTCGCATTTTTTGGTTTATTAATCTTGGAATAATACACCTATGTTTTTGCGACGGGGGTCGACGACTCAGATCGGCCTCAAAATTTGACATTATCCGTGTCAAGAGGTCTACATTCTAAATCTGAAATGTCCGTCCGCCGTCCAGGCCGTTTTGGGCAGTAGGAATTATTTTAAAAAATCTTAAATTTTGACAAAATACTCGGTTTACCATCTAGTTGTGCCCGGAAGGTTTTCAGTCCGATTGTCCAAACCCGTGGGGCGCTATGGGGCTAAAATGGGGCTATGGGAGGGGTTTTTTGAAGGCTTTTAGCTATGGGAGCTATATCGGGTTAGTTCTCGTTTTCGAAGTATTTTTGGATGTAGAATCCATTTTTGGGGGCCCCGAATTGATCCGATTTCACTGTGGCAATCTATAGGGCTTTCATGGGGCTAAAAATGGGATTTTTGAAGGATCCCAGGAGGTTAAATATTTTTCGAGTAAAAAATAAAGAATTTTTGAAAAAAAAATCAAAAAAAAGTTTCTTCTCCAAAATGTTTTCCATTGACACAGAAATAATTTGTGTACAAGTAACCTATATCAAAGAATAATAAACCCTTGTGTAAAATTTGCAACGTTTCTAAAAGTGAAGCCTGTTTCACTTCTTCACAGGCTTCAGAAATTTTCTTGAACTCCCGTTATCCCGTTATCCGGGCATCCAGTAGATTTCGTAATCATATCGTCTAGCAGTGTTCACTTACCTACTCGTAGTGTTGTTGTGTAAAACTCGCGGTGTGACACTTTTTACGTTCACTCCTTCACAATAATACGATTAAGGGTTTCATTTAAGGGAGTTTCATTTTGGTTTATTATTCTTGGAATAATACTCCTATGTTTTCGCGACGGAGGTCGACGACTTCGCTCGGCCTCAAAATTTGACATTATCCGTTTCAAGAGGTCTAGATTCCAAAACCGAAATGTCCGTCCGCCGTCCGGGCCGTTTTGGGCAGTAGGAATTTTTTTAAATCTGAAATTTGGGCAAAATACTTGTTTTACCATCTAGTTGTGCCCGCAAGGTTTTCAGCCCGATCGCCCAAACCCGTGGGGCGCTATGGGGCTAAAATAGGGCTACGGGAGGCGTTTTTTGAAGGCTATGGGATCGAGTTAGGTGTCTTTTTCGTAGTATTTTTGGACGTAGAATCCATTTTTGGGGGTGCCGCAACGGTCCGATTTCACTGTGGCGATCTATAGGGCTTTCATGGGGCTACAAATGGGATTTTTGAAGGATCCCAGGAGGTCAAATATGTTTCGAATAAAAAAACAAAATCGCTGCTTTACACTAGGGTTTATTATTCTTTGATATAGGTTACTTGTGCAGAAATTTAATTCTGTGTCAATGAAAAAAAAGTTTAGAAAAATTTTCAACCATTTTTCAAACATTTTTCGTTTTTAGTTGAAACATATTTGACCTCCTGGGTACCTTAAAAAATCCCATTTTTAGCCCCATGAAAGCCCTATAGATCGCCACAGTGAAATCGGATCGTTCCGGGAACCCAAAAATTGGATTCTACGTCCAAAAATACTTCGAAAACGACACCTAACTCGATCCCATAGCCAAAAGCCTTAAAAAAACCTCCCGCAGCCCTACTTTAGCCCCATAGCGCCCCACGGGTTTGAGAGATCACGCTGAAAACCTTGCGGGCACAACTAGATGGTAAACCGCGTATTTTGTCAAAATTTCAGATTTAAAAAAACATTCCTACTGCCCAAAACGGCCCGGACGGCGGACGGACATTTCGGTTTTGGAATCTAGACCTCTTGAAACGGATAATGTCAAATTTTGAGGCCGATCGTAGATAAATACCCTTGTGTAAAATTTGCAGCGTTTTTTTCTTTCATTTCTTCTTGTGATGGAAGACAGAAGTTGGTGTATGTATACAGATGATTTGCCTACTACTGGTTTTTTTTTCACTCCTTCATCGTTCACTTCCTTGTCAAGTTCAATTGGGGGGGGGGGTCCTGGAGGTCGAAGATTTTATGTGTGGGGATTTGGTGATTGTTGTTGTTGAATTGTTGAATCAGGAGCGTTTGCGGGATTTGGCAATGTCCTCCCGTGAGGCGTGGAGATGTAGGAAGGAGCTGGTTGGTGACCTTACTTGAGGAATGGAATAAGTAGTTCGGAATTTCTGTGTGACTTAATCAGTGATTAAATTTGTAATTAAAGTTTGAAATAGGTGGTTTGTACTGTAGTTGTTTATATTCGTTTGTAAGTTTTAAGAAATTATTGTTGTTGAATTCACTTTCTTGTTCTGTCCTTCTCTTATCAATTTCGTAAAATAATTATTACTTGATTAAGCAATTTGAATTTCCCATCAAAATAGGAGTATTTATGACGGGTTTTTGAAAAATATTAAATGCAAACACCAGGCCTCACCACAATCTATAAAAAAAAAGGAAAAATTGACACTTTTTTGGTGAAGAACTGGAATCTTAAATTTCCCTCATTTCAGAGAATCACCCAAGTGATACGGCTGTTGTGAAGGAGTCTGTTTTCCCAGGGCCAAAGCTGACAACCGAGTTTTTTCCTGATCTAGTAAATATACGTAAGGTGACATAAGCCAATTAGCAAGAAGTGAAAAGTCCAGCGGGAAAGAAACGGTGAGATCGCCACATATCCGCTGACTCCGTCATGTCGAGAATGCGGCGCCCCATTGTCTTCACGCTAGTTTGAAAGGGTAAAGCCTCGCCTAGGCTGGTTCGAGAACTATGATGGCTTTGAGGAGATAATCCCGCACTCGCCTCCTCCTTCATCAAAGCGTCGCACAGTGGTCCAGAACCCCCGAAAACGTGATCGAAACTCCTAGCGACTTTAATTTTTTTACTTTTGCTTTCAAAATGAGTAGGTCTTACGTTTTTTAGTGCGCAGATTCCAAAAATCATGTTCTTATTCACTTTTGAGACCCAGAAATGGTAAAAAAAAGACATTTTTCGGCTTTTTCGTTGATTACCTGAACGTTTCATGTCAGACCCAAGTGTATTATTGGTTATCTCAACGTTTTCATTAAAATTAACAAGTTAGGTACTGAAGTTGACTCGAAAATATTGGAAAAAATAGAAAAAAATGTCCAAATTTATTTATTTGAATATATTAATCGGAAAAATATAAATGAAATAAAATAAATATCGGGTTGAGAGAGGGCACACGAAACCGATGGAAGGGAGCTCCACTTCCGTCTCTGGACATTGATCTTGACGTGGACGAAAAGTATCCCAGGTTTATGAGCAGAGATACGGACTTTGGATCAGAAAAATTGACCTACAGGCCAAGGTAGCAACTAGTAGCACCTGGAATTGGATAGAAAACTTTCTTCATACCTTTCTCGACAATCTGAGACCAATTTTTGCGCGTACATATTTTTACGATTTTTTCTACCTAATTTCGAAAAATATTCATGAAAATTGTAGGTACTTTAAAGATAATTTACTCATCTTCGGATCTACTTGTTGGCTGTGATTAACCAATCAGCAAAGCTCTCCAAATTTTGGAAATAAGAAAAAAATAAAAACTAATCGCTACGTTAACAAAAAAATCGCCAGCATCGGTCAACTTTAAACATTTCGAATTTCCTGCAAACTTTTCTAGGCAGTTTTCGGGAAAGCCTTGGCAGGCTTGGGTGTTTCAAGAACTGTAGAATAAAGGATAAAATTTTCAATTCTGTTGAAAAATATGAAAAAATTGAGTTTCGCTCACGTTTTCGGGGGTTCTGGACCACTGTGCGTCGTCATCAAATTTGTGGTAATTTCATCCTACCTGTTTTTTGGCGACGAAGTGAGATTTGGAGGTCACATACTCCTCGCGGTGTTTTGGAGACATCAAAAGGAGATTCTGAGAGGGTGAAGATAAATTGGAGAAACCCATTTCGAGGCTGAGATCCTTCAAAACTTGAACGAGATGGTCCGCAGTTGAAATTTCACTCCAAACTTCAACTTCAAGCCCAGAACACTCTTGTGACGGCAACGTGAATTTGAAATACGGCCTGCAGTTCCTGTACACCAAAACATTTGCGCCCGTAGCGACTATCACCCCTGCAATGGAGAAATTTGAATTAAATTAAACAAAACCCAAGAATTTAAAACAGGTTGTTTTTTAAATTACTCTAAGGTGGGTTTATCCAATGCATTAAATTTTGTTGCAGAGAAATGCTATTAAAATTGAATAACGTTACTCAGTGATAATCATTGCATAAATGCCTACTCGATCTTTAATAGAGGGTAACGAATGCGTCCTAAGAATAACATACTTCGTAATATAAGAATAAGAATAATATACTTGTATTCGCAATGGGGGACGGAAATTTTTTCCATAGGTTCCATAAAAAAATTATACACTGTACATTTATTGTCCCTCCGTCGTCCACGCTGTTTTGGGTAGGGGAATTTTTTCCATAGGTTCCATAAAAAAAATTATACACTGTACATTTATTGTCCCTCCGTCGTCCACGCTGTTTTGGGTAGGGGAATTTTTTTAACAATAAAATTTTGATAATATAGACCTACTCGATTTTCTGTCTAGTTGTGTCTGCAACGTTTTCAGCCTGTGCGCCCAATTCTGAGGGACTGTGTGACTACAGGAGGAATTTTTGAAAGATTTAAGTCAGGAGGAGGGGTGTCACTTTCGAAGTAATTTTGGACGTCCATTATTTGGGGAGTCGCTTATCTGTCCTTACACTTACAGGTATAGTTTAAAAAAATATTTAACATGATTTTTTATTGACATATAATTACTTTTTCCACAATTTGAACATGAGAATTATAAATCCTTGAGTAAAATTGGCACATTTTAAGAAATACTTCAAACATTTAGGATACTTGTATTTATTGCGATTTTTGGCGGAGAGATCGTTCTCCTCTCAAACCAAACTTACATAAAATCGCCTCTTTCGGTTCACATGTACCTTCGAGTGCGATTCATTTATTCATTTCGTTTGAATTGCTGAGCAGGAATTCGACGAACCCAAAAGACGTAAAAACAGGACGAAAATACGAATGAGTGTTATACTTTCTATATCCTACCTACGTATTGTACATACCTGCGACACGCGGCTCGTTCCTGTCCGTGTAAACGCATTTAACAGCCACAGGCTGAGTCAGCAGCGGGAGCTCGGCTGATAATGCGGTCCCTTTGTATACCTAAGGTATTTATAAATCATGATTATATCAGAGCCAGAGCTTGGGTCTCTTTACATTCATGTCGCACCATTTATTAGTAAACATAAAAAAGCACTCGACTCAGCCAACCTTTAATTTTATGTGGATCCCGTTGCCGCAGTCGCCTATCACGAGCTTATAATCATCGTCGGCATTTAAATCCGATAGTGCCAAACAGGTGCTGAACGTCTGAAGATCGGCTTTGGGGTCGGAAAACGCATCAATCCACGGATTTTCGTCTTTTGGCCTGTCGTAAAAAAATAACACTTAGAACTGAACAAGACAGAAAATCACGAATACCATGTTGCAAAATATCACAAGGTTAACAGGAGGAAAATTTTTCTTATTTGGGTGAAAATCTGAAAGTGGCAGAATTTGGGGTACCCTTTTTTCTAGAAATTTTTTTTTTTTTCGATATAACGATCCCATTTTGGTTTATTATTCTTGGAATAATACACCTATGTTTTCGCGACGGATGTCAACGATTTCGATCGGCTTCAAAATTTGACATTATCCGTTTCAAGAGGTCTACACTCTAAATCCGAAATGTCCGTCCGCCGTACGCCGTTTTTTAAAATCTGAAATTTTGACAAAATACTTGGTTTACCATCTAGTTGTGCCCGCAAGGTTTTCAGTACGATCGTCCAAACCCGTGGGGCGCTGTGGGGCTAAAATGGGGCTACGGGAGGTTTTTTTTAAGGCTTTTAGCTATGGGATCGAGTTAGGTGTCGTTTTCGAAGTATTTTTGGACGTAGAATCCATTTTTTGGGGTCCCGGAACGATCCGATTTCACTGGGGCGATCTATAGGGCTTTCATGGGGCTAAAAATGGGATTTTTGAAGGATCCCAGGATGTTAAATATTTTCGAGTAAAAAATACAAAATTTTTGAAAAAAATCCAAAAAAAAAAATTTTTTTGAGATAAAAAAAAAAAAATGTTTTTAAATTTTTTCATTGACAGAATTAAATTTCTGCACAAGTAACGTATATCAAAGAATAATAAACCCTTGTGTAAAATTTGCAGCGTTTTTTACTACATTATCAGTAGACCTCTCTTAGCAAAGTACTTTAATGCTTCAACATCCAATAACAATGTAAAAAATTTCTATGTCATCGTTACCTAATTTTTATATAAAAGTTGAATTTACAGGGCATCTCGCATACAACGGAGGTTATTTTGGTACGTTCACATTCTTTGTTGCGCCAACACCGTCCGAAAGCAAGATCCAGGAAAAATTAATTAAATTAATAGCCGATATATTTAATTAATTATATTTTAAATATATCGATATTTATCTCCGATATACTGGTGACATCGATATGTTGCTAACGATATAGGTATCGGAAAACCGATATATCGATATCTTGGCAAATGTAGCGTTGAAGATCCCTGAAGATTTTTTTTTATTGTGTCAAATACTGTGTCAAACTTTCAACATCGACGTGAGGCTACTGGGCAGCAAACTTATTCGTTTGGTATGTTTACTATGCGTTTACCATTAATAATAATAAACAGAATATCTTTTGATAGTTAATTGACCTAAACACAAAGAATCATTGTTAGTGCTCGGTAATGTTTTGAACGTATAATAATTGTTGCAAATAATATTTATAATTCATAATGTTCATTGTAAATTCAGCTACATTAATTCAGAATTGTGATAAATTACGGGATTGCCAGCCGAGGGCGAGCATAAGCCAAAGACGCCTCCCAGGTCGTCATAGGAGTCTGGAATGGCCCAAACGGGCGAGCTGAGTCAACGGAGTGGTCTGCTTTCCACGAGAGGGACGTTCAACTGACTGGTCGCAGTTAGGCAACTCTACCTTGATGGATAAATAACGTTCCTAGCCTCAAGATCAATAAGCCCAACAAATCTAATGGTGTGGAGGGACTTCGTAATAGATTCCAATATTCATAAGGCGGTTTTATCCCGAGAAATACAACGGACGCTGAAACACTTAGTCGCACGCTAACTCTTGAACATTTATCATTCATTATCACCTATAATAGATATATTCCCTTGTTTACTTTTTTGTTCGGTTCCTCTTCGTGAGGTTGGATAAAGCTATCTGACAATCTAAAGCTTACCTATTTATAGAAGACATCCGCGGAGATCTGATAAGAGGTACAGCCGGGAAACAGTAAACTTGATTGTGATGACCAGTCCACGGTTGTTTACAGGTAGGTCGCCATGGTAACCAATCGACAGGTCGTGCTCTCAGCAGTTGCCTACCGCCCCAGAAGGGATCAGACTTTCGACGAAAACTTTTGAGGACAACAACAAAACCCGAGCCCGAATGGTTCCTATCAAACCATCATGCCGGGACCCCTTAGCCCTTACATATCGTAGTTGGAAGAAATGAATAAAAGAAAAAGGGGAACCCTACAGAAAGAACGGGTTCATTTCCACATTTCAATTTGTAATACATTCAAATCTGTTAGTCACTACATTTAACCCGGGAGCATTCAGGGTTTTCGGCTGGATGACTTGACGGATTGGTCTACTAGGAGGTAAAAACCAAAAATCCTTATATTTGGTGGACATTAATAAGTTGTTCAATTCTGAGCTTAGGGGAAAAAACGCTGCAAATTTTACATAGGTGGAACCTAAACAAAAAAATTATTACTTACAAAATAAAATTTTGAAATTAGAAAAAACGTACACCAGAATAATTTTAAGACAGATAAGAGATCCCCCAAAAATGGATTTCACGTTCAAAACGAGGCACTTACTTCAAAACAAACCCCTTTACTTTCCTCATGGTCAAAGTAAAGTGGGGCTATTTGAGAAAATTTTTGCATTCCAACTCAATTGTAGGTACTAAAAAAAAAATTATTTTTAACCGGCTCAAATTTGTTTTGGATAGAAGGGCCTCTGAGCTACATTTCTGCGTTTTAGAAATTAAAATCCCCCTGGAGGGGAATTTTACCTATATATTTTTTTGAATGGCGTTCCCAAATTTGGCTATTTATAGCCCTCATGGTTGGGGTATAATGGGAATACGCACAAAAATTCATGTTTTAAAATCGCTAACTCAATGGGGCTAATCGAGACACCCCTCCAAGTTTAAAAAAATCATTTCCAAGCTTGAGGGACGTGAAAATTTTTTTTTTAACACGAGTTTTCATAAGAAAACCGACAAAAATAGTAACGAAATGCAAGGAACATCTGTTTTATAATCACAAACGAATCTTATATCGTCTAATAACGATCACAAACACTTCTAACATCAGTCTTGACTCATAAAAAATGAAACTCACGAAAATAAAAATTTCTGGAACAAAATCCCAAACACAACAAAAATAAAAAAACCTGAACCCTCCTTCTTATTAAAAATATCAATTTAAAACGAAATTTATCTAGATTTTCGTGGAAAACATATATTTCTCTGAATCCAGAACCTTGTTTTGTGGATCTCTGAGTTGGTCATATTTCGACTGATTAGGTCGTTGTCAACGTCAGAGGGCTTTAAAAATCCATCAGTTTTCTGTTTTTTTCTTTAGAAAGTCCACTGAAAACAATGTTCCTCCATCTTCGTCTTCAATCACAAAACAAAATGCCGAAAATTGTTTAAAAAAAACATTCTCAAATAGCCCCTGAACTTTTTCCAAACTTGCCCCTTTTTACAAAAAATGATATGGCGCGGCCATTTTGGGACCAAATTACTTCAAATTTGGATAGGATCCTCATAAGATATTGTTTCAAACAATAGTACAGGAGAATCTACCCTCGATCCTATGCCGGACAGGATGGAAACAAAAGTTCGACCACCTTCTCTGAAAACGTCGACAAACTTGAAAATTGTGAACTGCCGCCATAATTCGGTGGTATCAGATAACCACTGATAAGAACGCTTATCGCATAGACCTATGATTGGAGCGGATGATAAATTTTCAATCGATGCTACAAGATGCTCCTAGCCTTTTTAATGATTTTTTTTTTTTTTTCAAAAAAAAAAAAGGTTGCTTTCTCAAATAACCTCATGTTTCTCAAATATTATTATAATGGAAAAACCGCATCTCTCTATCTTCAACGTTTTAGGCTGGAGAGTTGTAACAACTCGGACAAACAAAAGCCAAGCCAACTCCGTGGATGTTGAAAAGTACCTAATATCCTAGAATATATCCGAAATTAGCGGAGTTTAAAATCGTCTCTCGAATTTTCAAAAAATGCCTTGCCCTGGGGGGTTCGTAGACACCTTTCAGTGGTGTATGTAAGGGGGCTTCCCCCACTCAACCACCCCACGCTAATTGGTCATTCAGAACTTGAAACTGGACCCACACTCTTAAGTTTCATCAAAGTCTGTTGCTAGTATGGGACGTTAATTGCGATTTTCTACTTACCCCCACCCTCATAACCCCCTCCCTTTTGGTCATAACAACTCAAAAACTTCCACCCATCAAAAAACCTGACTTACATAATAAGGTTGATATAAAATTTTATTGAAATCGAGCTCCCCCCCTCCCACTCAACCACAGCACCCCCACCCTACTTGGTC
Organism: Pilophorus perplexus; assembly: GCA_955831195.1. Taxonomy (NCBI): domain Eukaryota; kingdom Metazoa; phylum Arthropoda; class Insecta; order Hemiptera; family Miridae; genus Pilophorus; species Pilophorus perplexus. Next base: position 62,068,016 of record OY037007.1, on the reverse strand, counting down.
ATTCAGGACTTGAAAAGGCACTTCCACACCGTAATATGATATTATCTGACCTACATCACAAATTTCATTGAAATCAGGCTATCCGTAACAATACTCCCCCTCCCCCACTCAACCACAGCACCACCACCATAATTGGACATTCAGGACTTGAAACTCGAACCACACACGATGTTTCATCAAAATCTGTCAATGAAATAGCGATCGACCCACGAAAAGATGATGTCCAATGATTGGGAGCAGGGTCAAACAGAAAACTTCAATGCTTTCGCCAAGCGTTCAGTATTATATTATGCCTGCTCCCAATCATTGGACATCATCAAAATCTGTCGACAGGAAGTAACGATAATCACTATTTTCCTCATAACCCCCCCCCCCCCCCCCCTCTCTTTTGGTCGTAAAAACTCGAAACCCCGAAAAAGCGCTTCCATACGTCAAATCTGATCTACATATGTCCTATTTCTCATTGAAATCGGGCTATCCATAACACAGGTCTACAAAAAAAGGTCACTTCGGGCTCGAGAGGTTTCGGTGGTTGCTCTCCATGTTTTGGGGTCTGCTGAACACGAATCCGAAGTCCGTTTTGCGCCATCACGTCCAGTTTTTTTTGTACACCCTCGTTTATCCATAAAAGCGAAAATTCTCTTAATTTCGACTCTAAGTCGTCTGGTTTCTGTAGGTAATTTTTCTGGGCGCTCTGAGGTACGCTATACTTTAGATTTCTTTGCGCTGAATCGAATGAGACCAATTGCAAGTCGCTAAGATGATTAGTTACGGAGATACAACCTCTATAAGTCATTTTTTAGGTCGGAAAACGCTATTTTTTCCACTGTTTTTTTGCACTTTTCAATTTACACAGAAAAAAATAAGGGTCCGGGGGAATCGGCTCCAACTACAAAGTAAACTGTGGATATTTCTGCGTCAAATTCCGCCAACTGCACCTCTGTGAATGCAATAGCCGATTTTTGGCGATTTTTCAAAGATATGAGAAATTTTACTCTCCCTTTTTCCCATTTCCAACTAAAAAATTTTCTGGCTCATCTAAGTATTCATCCTAAGCGCTTAGACTTACGGTACCCTACAGAATTTTTTGCGCTGAATCGAATAAGACCATTTTCAAGCCGCTACAGTGCATAGTTTCGGGAATAGAAGCTGTGAAAATCATTTTTACAGTCAAAAAATTGTATTTTGCGATGGAACGCATATTAGAGTACTTATAAAGGATCCCGAATTTGTTGATGCGTTGGAAGGTAATGAGCTCCAATCTTGTAAGTCCTTCGTTGAAGTAATACAAAATTTCCTCGGCACCCGAAAAGCAGAAAATTACGAGGAACTTGTTGAAAATATGCTCATCAAATTTAAACGAATTGGGAGCCGAATTATGAATTGTGAATTAAAGTTCACCACCTCTTCAGCCACATAGATCGCTTCACTTACAACCTGGGGGACTACAGCGAAGAGCAAGGGGAGAGGTTCACCAAGACGTGAAAACTATGGAATTTCGATACCTACCAGGGTCGATGGGATGAGAACATGATGGCAGACTAGGTACTGTTGGAACATTCAACGAGACTATCATAGTGCTGCTAACCGAAGAAAATCCTTAACAGTTGAGTAAGTGGGTGCGACATTGTGATTTTACTTGGGCTTGACTAGATTTTGATATGAAGTACTATATGCTATGTAATTAGAAGTCTCTTCCGTAGCTTATTATGTTATTACCTACTATATAATATATAGTATGTTGTTCTGCAAACTAAGATAGAGCAAAACAGTTGCAAAATACAATTTTTGACTGTAAAAATGATTTTCACAGCTTCTATTCCCGAAACTATGCACTGTAGCGGCTTGAAAATGGTCTCATTCGATTCAGCGCGAAAAATTCTGTAGGGTACCGTATGTCTAAGCGCTTAGGATGAATACTTAGATGAGCCAGAAAATTTTGTAGTTGGAAATGGGAAAAAGGGAGAGTAAAATTTCTCATATCTTTGAAAAATCGGCAAAAATCGGCTATTGCATTCACAGAGGTGCAGTTGGCGGCATTTGACGCAGAAATGTCCACAGTTTACTTTGTAGTTGGAGCCGATTCTCCCGGACCCTTATTTTTTAATGTGTAAATTGAAAAGTGCAAAAAAACAGTGGAAAAAATAGCGTTTTCCGACCTAAAAAATGACTTCTAGAGGTTGTATCTCCGTAACTAATCATCTTAGCGACTTGCAATTGGTCTCATTCGATTCAGCCCAAAGAAATCCAAAGTATAGCGTACCTCATAGCACCCAGAACAATTACCTACAGAAACCAGACGACATAGAGTCGAAATTAAGGGAATTTTCGCTTTTCTGGATAAACGAGGGTGTACAAAAAAAACTGGACGTGATGGCGCAAAACGGACTTCGGATTCGTGTTCAGCAGACCCAAAAACATGGAGAGCAACCACCGAAACCTCTCGAGCCCGAAGTGACCTTTTTTTGTAGACCTGTGTAATCAATCCACACGACCGTTTAGAATCGAGAAGTTGCGCTCAATTGCGCACGTTTGCGCTCTGCGCGGAGAACGCGCAACGGGTGTTTTGGACGTAGAATTCAACATAGAAACCGAATCCGCGATAAAAAAAAAGGGGGTTATACATAGGTACATGAAAAAATCACAGTTGCGCGCGTCGCGCGGGGTTTTAATATAGCCTACATTGGGTTTGGCGGCAACTCCACCGGATCGTTTAACAAAACAAAACCAACCAAATAACCCCGTCGAAATCCGTTCAGCCGTTTAGGCGCCTATAAGGCACGACACACACATACGCTCACACCCGCACAGACAAAGACAAGACAAAAAACCCGATTTTATAGAAGTATAGATTATTTGCATTAGAAAGTAACTTATTAAAAGTATTAAATAAATTTTATTATACTCGTATTTATCGTACATATTGTACGAGTTCGATTCAATGGACAAGAATTAGGGATGGGAAATCGGTAAGAAGTATCGATTTTTTGAATCGATTCAGAATCGGATGCTCCAAATCGATTTCCCCAAAAAATCGCCATAAAAGTATCGATTTTTTGGAAAATCGATTCAAAAATCGGTCTTACAAAAAATAATGTTTTTTTAATGAGTGATAACGGTAGATATATTTAATGCAGGTAGGATTCAAGAAAAAATCGTTAAAAAAATTTATTGAAAATTAAAATTGCATTCCTTTTCAAAAATTTTGATAATAAACATTTAATCAGACGAGTAATCAGTTTCACTGTCTGAAAAAGCCATGGTGGACGTCGCTCGTAACTAGTGAGTTTTGTTGTTATTAGCTATTATCATAATTTTTCATCTACCTAAGACTCGAAATTTGCTTGAATCACTTGAAATAATAAACTAATTTTCATAAATGACGAAAATCGATTCAAGATTTTTTTTAAAAATCAGTAGTAAAAAATCGATTCACGATTTTTACAAAAATCGGAAGTAAAAAATCGATTCACCTAAAAAATCGGAACCTGAAGATCGATTCAAAAAAATCGAAAAATCGGAACAAAAAATCGATTTTTCCAAAAAATCGGAAATCGATTCCCATCCCTAACAAGAATACTACTGCAACCACCATTGCCCACCGCGAATCTGCTTCTGTAAATACAGATATGTAGAATTCACTCACAGGTGGAAAAACTCTTTATATCTAATTTCACTATAGTAGGATTAAGATATCAATAGTGCTAATGGATTAAGATATCAATAGTGTTAGAAGTATTCTTCGGTGTTTACTGCTTTTACGAAAACAGAATCTAGTTTCCTGGCTACATCTCATGTACCTAGCCAGGAAACAGTTTGTGGAACTGGGAATCCCCCGTCCTCTTCCTTTCGGCATTTCCTGTTACAGGTTGCGATAAGCAGGACCTGCGTTACTCTGTGAGTTTATCAATTAACCTTACTCTATCGTCGAATCACCAGGTGATATTCATTTCAATCATTCACAAACGCCTGCTAGTTAATGAGGTACCTACCTACTTATGTAATGCGTCCTGAGCGGGAACTCTCCGTTAAGATTCCCTGAGTCAGCGGAACACGTAAGGTGAGAACCGCTGGTGCTCAAAGGGGGAAGTGTTATTATTTTTCACTTATTCCCCAGTTGTGGGGGACATCGTGTTGCGTTCATCAAGATATCTTGCGAGCTTTATTCCTTGCAGTATCTTCAAACGTAGTAATCTCTGTTTTTCAGTGCACTCAGTGACTGGAATTACCTCCTCCGGGTATGTTTGGCGTGCGATCTGTTCGATCGAAAACTATGATGACATTGGCGTCAACAGGGACGTTGTGAGTAAACATTTTCACACAAGTTCTTAGATAATGTTTATGTGTTGAAAAGAACATAGTACCTACCTACAAGAAGTTGAGGTCTCGAAATGGTGTAGGCTCATTTGAAAGCACCAAAGGTAGGTGCTTGCCAGGTTTCGGTAGAAATTGTTATAAGCTACCGATAAAACATTTTCGTACTAAAGGAAGTTCCTTATCTCAATCTAATGCAAGATTTGCTCTTCTGCTTCGTCGTCATTGTCCTGCTGTAGGCAGTTTTCTATATATTATATAGAAAGTCAACTACAATGTACACTTTACTCGATGGGACCGTTCCGGGCATCGCCCTTATGAATGGGTGAAAGGTGAGGACGGTTTTACGATGTCAGCAAAACATAATAATGACATTTTTCCAGGGAGGTAGAGAAATTAATGAACTCGACGTGTAGGTACCTACCTTCTCAAGGGCTCGAGAATCGAGTTGCCAGGCCTACTATATAATATGTATAGCATTCTACTATATTTAAGGTCTGAACTACTATATACTACCTACTATATACTACTATATTGCCAGGCCTACTATATAATATGTATAGCATTCTACTATATTTAAGGTCTGAACTACTATATACTACTATATAAAAAAAAAAAATAGTAGCAAATCTACTATATTTTTAGAAAACGGAAAAGTGAAGAAAAAAAGAAAACGCTGCAAATTTTACACAAGGGTTTATTATTCTTTGATATAAGTAGGTTACATGTGCAGAAATTTAATTCTGCCAATGAAAAAAATTAAAATTTTTTTTGGATTTTTATATTTCAAAAAAAAAATTTTTTTTTTTAGTGAAATCGGATCGTTCCGGGACCCCCAAAAATGGATTCTACGTCCAAAAATACTTCGAAAACGACACCAAACTCAGGGGTCCCATAGCTAAAAGCCTTCAAAACACCTCTCCCATAGCCCCATTTTAGCCCCATACCACCCCACGGGTTTGGGCGATCGGACTGAAAACCTTGCGGGCACAACTAGATGGTAAACCAAGTATTTTGTCAAAATTTCAGACTTTTTAAACAATTCCTTCTGCCCAAAACCGGCCAGACGGCGGACGGACATTTCGGATTTTGAATGTAGACCTCTTGAAACGGATAACGTCAAATTTTGAGGCCGATCGGAGTCGTCGAACTCCGTCGCGAAAACATAGGTGTATTATTCCAAGAATACGAACTAGGTACAAACCGCTTTGGAAATAATTCCCATCCGTCCATACATACTTACAGTAATTTTTTTTTGTTTGTTTGAAACTTTTATTGCACCAAGTAAGCAAACTTATCAGCAATTTACAATTGATGTATACTAAATGACTTGCCAGAAGCGATGACACATAACACTGCTTCTATGCGACTTGTTGTTTAGTGCAACTGACGCACTAGTAATTACTCACTGAGCTGATAATTAGTTCACAGGGCACCCCACTCCCACAGGTCATGAGGTTTTGTTCTTTTCAGTCTTCTGAGCAGGCCTTCAACGTCGAGGAGCTGGACAACCTCGCTGTTGATGTGTCCACGAAGCCTCTGCTGATGGGCTAATGCTTGTTTTTTGATGACTTCTTCGACAGTAGGAATTTGAAGTTCCCGGTGTAGTCTTTCATTCCTGGTGTAACGGTACGCATCTACGCATGCTCGTAGCACGTTATTTTGAAATCGCTGAATGATCAAGCGATTGCTCGGAGCGGTGCAGCCCCACAATTGTGCACCATAGGCCCAGACTGGCTTAAGGACCTGATTGTATAGTGTTAGCTTGTTGGGGATTGACAAGGATGACCGTCGCCCCATTAGCCAATACATCTTCCGAAATTTGGTGGTTAGTTCCATCTTCTTTTTTTTGACATGTGCTTTCCACCGAAGCTTAGCATCGAGGGTCATGCCCAGGTACTTGGCTTCGTTTGCGTGCGGTATGACTTTGTTGTTGAGGTGAACGGGAAGGTACTCACACCTACGGTTTGTGAAGTCGACATGTACCGATTTTGCCTCATTCATTTGGATCCTCCACTTTAAGGTACTTACAGTAATGATGGGAGTCCGTGCTGCTAAATCCCCCCCCCCCCCCCCCCATCAAAATTCAAGTTGAGATGAAAAATAAATCCCTCCAAAAAAACCGTAAAAACGTTTCCCCCACAAAAACGACCATTCGTGTGGGGCATTCTGCACGGAAGCGCAGAATACCAACCACCTACCTACTTTGGCCAGGACTGAACTAGACACAACTTGTTTCAAGTGTCACAGCGGGAGGAATATTTTATATAGGTAGTTTAAAATACAAACTTTACTTATTTGTTGCCATAATATGGCAAAATATTTTTTACTAGCCTTCCAAAAGTCCAGGACGATTAGTGTTCGTGTGTAGGGGAGCTTACTTTTGTGTGCAGGTGGGCAACTTACATAATATTGATGTCCAATAATATAATGTCCATTCAATTATTGAATTTGAGAGGTACCTAATATGTACTACGTCTGTACTTATAGCGGCCTATAATTATAGCGGAAAAAGTTGACATTTTTAATACCTACCTAATTAATTTATCAATACTTGAAAAAAGAAGTGTACACGGTATTTATTATAATCTCATGACCCGGATTTTCGAAGGTTACATATTATGCCGAAAAACAAAGAATCGACATTTTATAGCCTACTAAATTTTTCTCTCAAATACTATATTTTATCTGCTATAATTTTCTTGAAAATACTACATTTTTACGGTCTTCGCCTATATATACTGGTGAAATTCTGGCACCTCGAGCCTCGAGGGTGTGTTTGCCTGTGTGCAAATCCGTACATAGCAGTTGAGTCAACGTGTTGGGCGGCGGTGGCGGTTTGTACCTGCGTGATTGTCGGCCCTTTAGCTACCGTACTGACCGACTGTTTATAAGAATATGAGTAGCCAGTTACATTCCAGTGTTGGAAGGGGTAGTGTGTGATGGTTTTTATTTGGGACGAAGTCACGGTGGTTTTCAGTCGGCGAATAACCTGCGAGTGAGCTTCATTACTGCCCCGTTCTGTAAGTACCCTGTCCATTGAATTTGGTTTTCTGTTTTAAGAGATATTTTATCGCATCTTTAATTTATCCTCAAGTAGTTCACAGGACATAGGATGATTCTCGTGCGTAGGTAGGAGGAGACTAGAGATCCAGGGAGACTAGTCCGACATTTCCTATCACAGTTGTTTTTTTCACTAAAAAAAAAAAATAAAAAAACAAAAAAAACAACGTTGTCGCTAATGGGCTGCCACCTTGATGTGTGTTCATCGTGGTAGGTTTCATCACCAGGGTTCATCATACTTATGACTTATTATGACCCCCCCACCCCCCGATGCTTCAACCTTCAGCCTGACGGCTAAACACTGGAGGAACATGCAACACACTGCATTAAAAGCATCAAATTTTGTTTTTGATAGGTAACTAAATCCGAATCAAATGCCTGTGTTTTTTTACGACATCAGTTCAAAGCAATAGTTTCTAGGGTTACAAATAAAGCTTCTTCTGCGTCGCATTTTCGTTCCTCTCCCGTGTGAAACCTCTCGGCAGTTAGGTCAAAAGTTGACCATTGAGGGACATAGGTAATAAAGATGCTACGTTGCTATCCCATTCATCTACATCAGTTGCAGTTTTTAAAAAATCTCATCTTTTGATCAAACGCTCGGTCCTCACCTCTGCTGTGCCCGCAAGATCAGTCCGATAGCACCATGGGACCTTCTTATGGCACTTTCAAGTACCTAATTAAAGATTACGACATTTTCCGAAGGTTCAGAGGTCCAATCTAATAAGGAGATGAATTAATTAATTCCGCTGATATTCTAAATTGTTTGTCCAAAAATGAACACAAGAGGCATAGGGACCGGTATCAAACTGCTAAGCCCATCGATAACATAACACATCATTAACATCAACAGTTTCTCTTCAAACATTGGCTATACTGAAGGTAATAATTACATTACTATTAATATGTTGTGGGATCTTGAGGTTCAGTCAACCAAGATCCCACAACATATTTCTGAGCCTAGCAGTCGAGTAACCCAGCCTTGTATTACTATTAATAACACAGGTTTACAAAAAAAAAAAGGTCAATCTCAAGCGCCGCAGAAAAAACCATCAAACTCGATGTTTTTTGGGGTGCTGAATCCGAATCCGACCCCCGTTTTTTTTTCGGTCACGTCCAAATTTTCGAGATATTGGCGATTTTTCGTTTTTTCGGCCTTTTTCCGTTTAGAAAATCACAGCTAAACGTGCGGATGCCCAAAAATTCCATAAAAACTCTCTTCTTACTGGAAATTTATCGCTGATTCCGAAAATATACATGAGTTGGTGTCTAAAACTACGAGAAATGTGTGATTTTGCTAAAAATTTTGAAAAAACGTGTTTTTTTCAAAACCAAAGTCACGTTTTTTGATACTTTTTACCTTATAGCGTGAAAACTAAGGCCGTTAATAAAATTTTTCCAACGAGGTCTTGTAGGTAGATTGTTTCTGCGTCGAATGGGACCAACCGTGATTCTTTACCTTCCATAATAAGGGAGTTATGATTTTTCAAAGTTTCTACCCATTTTGGCCATGTCGTAGAACATGAACTCCTGGAGTCGGCAATGCAACTTGATCACAACAAAACTTTGTTCCGAGGAATATATTGGACTCGGAGGCATAAATTCAGACCGACTCAAAGATGGTTTTATCCATCAGGAACACCGTTTAATATGGAGTCTAGCGCTTGTCTATCAGGGCTTCAAGTGCAAGTCTTCTTGATGAATAAAACCATCTTTGAGTCGGTCTGAATTGATGCCTCCGAGTTCAATATATTCCTCGGAACAAAGTTTTGTTGTGATCAAGTTGCATTGCCGACTCCAGGAGTTCATATTCAACGACATGGCCAAAATGGGTAAAAACTTTGAAAAATCATAGCTCCCTTATTACGGAAGGCACTGAATCGTTGGTCCCATTCGACGCAGAAACAATCTACCTACAAGACCTCGTTAGAAAAATTTTATTAACGGCCTTAGTTTTCACGCTAGAAGGTAAAAAGTATCAAAAAACGTGACTTTGGTTTTGAAAAAACCACGTTTTTTCAACATTTTTTGGCAAAATCACACATTTCTCGTGGTTTTAGACACAAACTCATATATATTTTCGGAATCAGCGATAAATTTCCAGTAAGAAGAGAGTTTTTATGGAATTTTTGGGCATCCGCACGTTTAGCTGTGATTTTCAAAACGGAAAAAGGCCGAAAAAACGAAAAATCGCCAATATCTCGAAAATTTGGACGTGACCGGAAAAAATGGGGGTCAGATTCGGATTCAGCACCCCAAAAAACATCGAGTTTGATGGTTTTTTCTGCGGCGCCTGAGATTGACCTTTTTTTTTTGTAAACCTGTGTAATAGTCAATAATTATTCAATGTGGCAGGCTCGGAAGCAATATCCTAATGATAATTATTATCATTACGATATTGCTTCCGAGCCTGCCATAGGTAGCGGAAGCTTTGTTTTTTAACATTAAAATCAAATTTTGATGTCAGAGTAAAGACGTGCAATAGAAGAGAATTACAAGTGATTTTAAAAATGGACCCATTTGACAGTTATAAGAAGTGAATGCTAGGAATGGATTATTAAATAATAAAAGAAAGAAATGGTGGGAGAATTTGACGAAAGTAAATTGATCGAACCAAGTTTGCAAAGGTGATGAGTAGGAAACAGTGATGACGTAGTGATTTTGGATAGGAGCAGTGAGGACTTCGTTGCTAACATCTTGAGAAGTGATCATCAAATTTTCAATTGAACAGAAGCCTCACATACCAAATTTAGGTAAATAAGGCGCTGATGTTTCCATTTGAATCGGGTTTTTTAAAAGGGGCTAAGTGACATTTTTGGCCAATTTCTTTTTTTTATGTGGCGCTATGTGCGCCACATAACCCCTTTCAAATGCCAACATGCTGCCTCTCTATGTCGTCACCGTGGAATTTCAGGGTTGTGGAAACGCTACAATTTAGCCTGAAATGTATTTGATAAAATTGAAAGATTGTTAAAAATGTGTCAGGATTAGGGAACCCTGGAATCAACAATTGAAGCAACTTCAGTACATAGTAACTTTGGATTTCCCAAGGGGTAGACTACCCTACTCTACCCGGTAGAGTAGGGTGTCGTTTTCGCAGCCCTTTTTTTGGGGTAGAAACGATTCAGAGGGATTCTAGACCAGTCCGACCACCCTTGGATGCTGTGTAAGGGTTTTATTGAGCTACTACTGGTGCTGGTTTTGGCCAGGGGCTCGAGTGAGGTGTCGTTTTCGGAAGTAGATTCGATTTGTGCGGGTCTCAGACCTGTCCGAGGCTTTTAAAGGGATTCAAGGGTGAGGGGGTTGAAGGATTCTACCTTGTGGTTAAATGAGCGACTGATGAAGGGCTTGTACAGGCAATCGGTTTCCGAAGTTTTTTTTCATGTTTCCCCGATTTTTCGTTAAAATTTTTTTTATCATTATGTATAAGGTACATATTATGTACCTTTCATAAGTATCGGAAAAGGACTTAATTCATCAAAATACTTTCATTCGAAAATAAAGCTGTTTATTATAATTTTCCTTAATTTTTATGAATGTATTGTATTTGGTTCATTTGCGCTGTTCTTCAATAGGTCAGGTAAACAAGCGGGTAAAAGGCTGTTTTTTCTGTTTTTGTCGAATTTACTAAAAGTGCCCCAAAAATTACCAAATTTTCACAGAATGTGTTTCAGGATGTCCAGAAACAGTAACTGTTTTTGTTCGGCATGATACTGAACGATTCAAGTCAAAGGGCCTTTTTGCCGTTGCATATCAGTAAAAAAAAACTCCGTGTAGTTACGTGAATGCTCAAATTGGAATGAGGGACCGTGGTCAGTGGCACGAGCACACTAGTGAGTTCACTAGTCACTTGGCCTCCTGAAGGTCGAGGTCACTGGGGCGGGTCCTCCAGTATTGGGACTCCCCCAACTCGTTTTCAGTTGCCAAAGGGCCCAGTCTGCCCTGGGGAGAGTAACGAAAGCTGTTTCCCGACTACAAAGGGTACCGCCGTCTGGTACCAAAATTTGGTACCATTTAATGTTTTCCGAGGACTGAAGTGCCCACAGTTTTTCAGCTATTCTCGTTGATTTGCAGATAATATAAGTGGTACATAGAGGTAAGCCGAGCGAATGACGAAACAAAAGACCCTGGAAAAAGTCCCCCTGAAACAGCAACCCTGAAAAAAGTCCCCAATAATTTTTGGCAATTAACCGATTGTGTACCTATCTCGCAGATATGGGGCTTAATGGAGTGTTAGTAAAATAGAAGTGATTAATTTTTCCTTCATTAAGGGGACCCAAGCCTCTCTCTCTTCTCTTGCTGAACATCTTGTAAAAATCAGCACGATTGGTCGAGAACTCGGGTAGTTGGAGGTTCCAAACGGAGACCCCTATTTCATGTCAAAATCAAAGCGCGTGTTTTGCGGGCTTGGGTCCCCTTAAATTTAAATGAAAAATAATAAACACTCGGGTAAAATTTGCAGTTTTTGGTTTATTATTCTTGGAATAATACAACTGTTTTCGCGACGGGTGTCGACGACTCCGATCGGGCTCAAAATTTGACATTATCCGTTTCAAGAGGTCTACATTCTAAATCCGAATTGTCCGTCCGCCGTCCAGGCCGTTTTGGGCAGTAGGAATTTTTTTAAAAATCTGAAATTTTGACAAAATACTTGGTTTACCATCTAGTTGTGCCCGCAAGGTTTTCAGTCCGATCGCCCAAACCCGTGGGGCGCTATGGGGCTATAATGGGGCTACGGGAGGGGGTTTTTGAAGGCTTTTAGCTATGGGATCGAGTTAGGTGTCGTTTTCGAAGTATTTTTGGACGTAGAATCCATTTTTCGGGGTCCCGGAACGATCCGATTTCACTGGGGCGATCTTTAGGGATTTCATGGGGCTAAAAATGGGATTTTTGAAGGCTCCTAGGATGTTAAATATTTTTCGAGTAAAAAATAAAGAATTATTGAAAATAAAGATTTTTGAAAAAAAAAAATCCAAAAAAAATTTTTTTTTGAGATAAAATCCAAAAAAAAAAATTTTTTTAATTTTTTCATTGACAGAATTAAATTTCTGCACAAGTAACGTATATCAAAGAATAATAAACCCTTGAGTAAAATTTGCAGCGTTAAAAAAAAAAAATCTTAATCGATTACCGTGCAAAGCAAAATGCTGCTAATTTTATTCAAGGGTCTTCACGCAGACGCTTTGGCGTTTGGTAAACTACCAATTCCTTCGATCAGCGAAATTAGACAATGTCGGGCGAGGTCACCGATACAATTAATTTCTGCGTTCAATCGGACGGCGAACTCCTCCCAGCCCAGGGGGACGAGGCAATGGGAAGCCGTGAGCGCAATCGTCAGAACGAGCTCCGATCCTCCTTGTGAGGACGTCCTTGAATTTTCCTCCGAATGGTTGCTGTCGTAGAGGACGTCGTCAGCCAGTCGGACGAACATTCAAGGGAGAAAATCCCGTTTCATTTCATTCTTATACATTCGTGTGCATTATATCATTCCAAAAAAAAAATTTCTTATCGAAATCAATTTTAATTCAATAACAAATGAAGAAATATAAATAAATAACAATTAAAAACCTATACACTTGTTTAGGACAGATAAGGGACCCCATAAATTAATTCTTCGTCCAAAATTGGTTAAGGACGAACACGACACCTCATTCAACCTCCTCTCCAAAGTCCTTCAAAAGCCTAATTTGTAGCCCCCTTAGATCCTCACTGTGACCCGAAAATGCGATCGGGGTGAAAACCTTGAGGGCACAACTAGATGGAGAAACGAGTACATGGTTAAAATTTCAGATTGAAAACCTACGGTCTAAATTTATGAAACACTTAAGGACGAATTTTGAGGCTGGTCAAAATCGTTGACCATCGTCGCGTTTGATGATTATTCTGGGAATAGTAAAATAAAATTGAATAGGTTCTTGAAAAATATCTACCTATTTCTCCTGTACCCAGAACGCCACGGCAGACCCGTTTCTGGTAAAAGTTGTGTGGTAGATAGATCCGCACAACCTAGGTGACGGAATTGTTGTTGGGGTTCGGACTGTATAAACAGGTAGGTTTGACAAGGCGGTCGCATATATTTCCACTTCTTTCCAACTTCATGAATCTAGATCTCTATACACCAGGTCATCTGATCCTTTCAACCAAGTAGTATCAACTCAGGCTTCGAACGGCATCAGCAGGTGAGTGAAGGTGATTCAAATTCCAAGACGGTTTGATCTTATCAGTCGCACCGGGAGAGTCCCGTCCTCGCGGCTGTTTCCACTCAGCATGGGATTAAGGGGAAGATGGTTTCGATGAATGATAGCGGTTTTGTTCCATTTTCTATAAAAGTCAACTCGAGTTTTGGCGACGACGGATAAGAATTTCAGTTCACGACATAACTTGTTCACGCCCTCTTGTTTTTCAAGCTATGATAGATTCAATTTGGTTCAGTCAAACAAAAAATTTCCGTCAGCTGCCACGCATTCTTGGTACCTACAGGGATTTTTTTCACAATCTAAAAGTTTGATAACCAAATATCCAGTTATGCCCCCAAGGTTTCCAACACAATCGCCCCACTGCTAGGAATTTAGGATTTAAGGGAGGTCCCACACCTGTCCGACCATTCATCCAAATACCGAACTGGACAAATATAAACTCAAGAAGCATTGAGTCCCTATGAATATAATATAATATTATTTTAATAAATAATATTTATTAAAATAATATTATCACAGTGGTTGTGCCATAGCTAATAGTTAGAGTAAACCAGTTTTAAAACGCTGCGAATTGTACACTAGGGCTTATTATTCTTGCAAGAATAATACACATGACATGTGTATAAATTGTGCAAATAGAGATTGTGTATAAATTATGCAAAATGATATTGAGAAATATTTGAAAAATGTTTAACTCAAATTAGAAAAAAATGTCAAGTGTTGCGAAAGATTAGACGGATCTTACATCTAAAATTACTACGAAAACGACACCTCAAAACCCTCATTTGTAGCCCCATAGATCCCCCAGCGTACTCGGATGGGTCTGAGATTTCATAGATGGATTACAAGTTCAAAAATAGTAGCCTCCTGTAGCCCCATAGAGCCTCACGCCTAGCCGGTCGGGCTGAAATGAAACGTTATGGACGTCAGACGGAAATTTCATTTTTCGAATGTAGGTATTGTTCTGCGAGTAATAAATAATTTTAATTATTTATAAAATTTTAATTATTAAAAAGGATCTACGAGTGGAGTTTTACAGGACTATCCGTCTCTTTATGATAAGCCTGCCTACCACGCGTTCCTGCCGAAATAGGATCTACAAGTCACTTTTTTTAGATTAGGTAAAAAAGAAAGAAAAAGAAGTTCACTTCCTATTCGCTTAATTTTAACTGGGCGCCTGTGAAAAATTTGTCGCAGAAGTTTCATGCAAAATTCGCCAATATTTAATCTTTTCTAACGGTTCTGTCGTTATCCCGATAATGTTCATAACTCTAATTCTAACTGTTCATAAGTACTCCTCTCATTTGTTCAGTGTCGTTCATAAACACCGTTACATTCCTCTCGCTCAACAGGCGGAGGTGACCTTACAAAAATTCTGGTACCTGTAATGAGGTACCTCAGGCCAACTAAAGCCCCATGTGACTAATGTACTTACTGATATCGATGCGATCTATTTCATGTTTAATCTTTCTTCGCCTGTCAATTAGTCACGACAGACACCTTAATTGGAAACAATTGTCGAGAATTCTGACTAGGAAGTTAGATAATATCTATTCCATTTCAAACTTGCCTAATTATATTTGTCAGTGATGGTGGATGCTACAAGGTTTGGTTTACTCAACTATGTACTAATCACCTCAACATGGCAGTGCGCCAAGTTGTTTTGACTTTATTGTTGTGACTTTTCAATTCAGCAATTATTATGGGTTAAATTTCCTGGGTCTTTTTAACGGAACTCGAACGCTCATGGGGGGAACCGGCGATCCCCCTGTAAATTTCGCCGATTGATCCCGGTTTGTCAACTGCTCGCTCTGCAAATTTCGGTGATTCCTGCCGGTATGGCGACCCCCCCCCCCCCCCCCCCTGATAAAGTCATAGGTTATGTTTAGACTATAAGATAGTGTAGCGGATCGGAAGGAGGGTTTCTCAGAGCCTATCATTGATCTATTCTCTCTGGCGGGGAGTTGCGATCGACTTCCGGACCAGTCAGAAAATATTCAGCGATCGACTCGCAGAGTTGGTGTCGGTGGTCGTGCGAGCGACTCCCAGCGCTAACACACAATTTTCCTTCCCACTTGTACAGATTTAGGACTGTCTTCTCTAGTAGAAGGTGTGGTTATGTGGATATAAACTGTGTCGCATTCCACAAGGCGCCGAAATTTCCTGTTGTACCTACTTGTACTAAGACTTAGTACTTAGTACAAGTCTTGTACTGTTGTACTGCCCAGTGGAATCAGAGTACAACAGGAATTGGGACGTTCGAGTGGGAATTTCTTCCAACGTTGAAAACACTTCCTCGCGCGACTTAATTTACATATTAAATATGTAAAAAATTTCTTTCTCCTGACTCTGTACCTACCCCATGTCTCCCACGTTCGTTGTATCTTGACTAGAACAGCTCGGAACGGGGAAATCAACAAGTGCTTTCCTGACGATCTGAAACGTACGTAACGGTTGGTATATTATTCAAAGAATAATAAACCACCCAAACATCACAAAAAAGGGCCATATCTTGTGCTTCCTACCTTCCTGCGAGTGGTAGAAACATCCTCTGCTGCCCTTCTTTTAACTGCAGCTGTCAGCCTAACTTTGTCGATGACCCAGTCTGCTTCGTGAGAGTGCTCATCTTGAGCAAAACAAACTTCTCCGTCTTCATCAGTTCTCAGAATCTATTTATATTATCTATAACTTTTACACTTTTGCGTATTTTTACCCGGACAAACCCACCGATCTTCACCACTTTTCAACGTTTTTGTGGAACTTGAAATTTTTATAAAACAATGCATCTCTTCCTAGTTGACTGCCACAAACGACCCGCTCGACACTCGCCATGATAACTGACTGACAAACCGAGCTCGTTGCCCTCGCTAGATGCCTAATGCGGCAACAGTCGGGAGTCGCTCGCACTTGTTTTCTATTCGAAGGTTCATCGGGCGGGTAGTCGATTACATTGTTTTGAAAGAGCGCGGGGAGTCGATCGCGGAGTTTTGGACCGCTCGGGAGTCGATCACCTTGTCCGCCTCTCTGGGTCTGCTATGCAGCTTATGATGGTTGAAGCAGTCCAGGTAGGAGGGTTGTCCCAAAATTAAGGTTCCCATATTTATTAAAAATCAGAGAAATTTATTTGGGGGAAAAAATTGACATGGCATGTAAACTACATATGTAGGGGAGAGCGGGGCAGGTTGTCTCAATTTTTTTTGTTTTGTTGATAACATTTTTCCTAATTGAGATATCGCGGATTTTCTTTTTTTGACAAGTTTGTAGACTTAATCCCTATCTAAAAACCCAGGAACCAAAATTTACTAACTTGCCGAGAACATAATATTTCAAGTTTTTTGGAAAATGGCCAGGTGAGACTTTTTGCCCCGGGCTGGGGCAGGTTGTCTCAGTGGATGGGGTAAGTTGTCTCACTATCATTTTGGTTCAAAAATGCCATAATTATCAAGGAAAGAGAGTAAATGCCCTACGCAAACAATCTGTTACAAAGAGGCGTTGCGTAGACAGTGATTTTTGATGGACAAGAAAGTAAAAGAATCATAAGTCAAAAGATTTTATTGATCTCCTCTAGCTCCTATGAGCTCTTTAGATTTTATAGCAGCCATACCGTCCTTAAAGTTACAATAAGTTTGTTAGAGATGTTTTGATTACTATTGGAAGCTGGAGTAGTGATTTGATTAAGCTTACTAGTTGAGCTGACTAGTCAGCTATGTCCTCTTTTCAGTCTTGCTAGGTGGATTCGTTGTCTTACTGCGCCACCAGTTTCGTGTATTGTGTCCTGATTTGTGTTGAAGGTCTTCCTTACCTACCACGAGGAACCTGTGATGGATTGGATGATCTTGTTGAGTTGCCTTTGAACCTGTTGTGTGGATGTATGCACATGCTGTGTCCGAATCTCGCAGCCATAAGACCATAATAGTAAAGGTCTCATGAGGGGGGGAGCTCTTGTACATGAGGGCCATGTACAAGAGCTCAACTTGGATCTCCAGTTCATCAACGGCCAGCAAAGGAAGGTTCGCTTTTTCATGGCTCTCCGGTGTTCTTGATGTGGTAGTTCCAAGTTAGCCTACGGTCTAGGGTCAAACCCAGATACCTACCGAATTTTCTCTTACCTACAGCTTCCCCAGCAGAAGTAGCAAGCTGAATGGTCGATAGATAGCGCAGAGATCTCTGCTCGAGCTGTGCTTACGGATTGTCCTTGGATCAGGACGCATCTGACAGCCTCGAGGATGTCTTCAGAATCTGATGTTCCCTCCCCACGGCTTGGTTTTAATTTTTATCTATTATTATTTTTATTATTTTTTTATTTTTTTATTTTATTTTTTATTTTTCTTCCTGACCATCACATCTAAAAACAAAAAGAACCCACTACTTAGGGACTATTAAATAGTCTAAATTTTATTAGATAGCTTTCACAACCAAAGAGAAACGTGACAGCACAAAATATAATTGAAACGGGGCAAGATGTCTCATTTCTGAGGTTGAGACAACCTGCCCCCTAGCAGTGAGACTTGTAGCCCCATTTCGCCATATTGTAATTTTCTAGTATGCCCAGCTTCTGAGATTATGAATAAAAGATTTGCTTAGTGTTAATTGAGCGTTGAGAGGTGCTCTATCATATAAACCAAAAGTGGTTGCTCCATCTCCAACCTTCTGAACATAAGAGATGGGAAAAAAGAGAGTAAATAGTATTTTTTCAACATACTAAACTTCGATGAGCTGCCTCTACCAACATGATGCACAGACGCGCCTACTCACCAATGGAAACTTTGTTGGCGACTACCGACGTCACTAAGGGCCCGTTTCCCTTTCCCTTCCACTCACCATTTCCCAGGAACTCGTCATGGGACATCTTACCCCTGGGACTTCTTGCCCCGCTCTCCCCTACATTATTTTTCCACATAGTCGCCGTTGAGCGCAATGCATTTTTGGTACCGAATTGTTAGCTTTGCGATACCAGAGTCCGAAAAATTTCCCGCCTGGTTCTTCATCCAATTTTTCACTTCTTCCTCGAGGTCCTCGTCTTCCTGGAAGCGTTTTCCTGCCAAGTGACTTTTCAAATGAACGAACAGATGGAAGTCGCTTGGGGCCAAACCAAGGCTGCGAGGTGGATGGGGGATAACGTCCCATCCAAAGTCATCCAGAAGAGCTTTCGTCACGATGGCCGCGTGCGGGCGAGCGTTGTCATAAAGGAGACAGACTCCCTTACTCAAAATTCCTCTCCGTTTGTTCTGGATGGCTCTCCTTAACTTTTTTAAAGTTTCGCAGTACCGTGCAGCGTTGATTGTGGTTCCTGGAGTCAAAAAGTCGATCAGCAACACTCCTTTTCTGTCCCAAAAAACCGTCGCCATGATTTTTTTTAAACCTTTGGTGATGTGGAATGCCGCCAGGTGATTGTCTTTTCGTCTCAGGTGTAAGGTGGTAGACCCATGTTTCATCCCCAGTCACAATCTGACTCAAAAATTCGTCGCCTTCATTGGCAAAACGCTCAAGAAAGCGGGCACAGACCTTACGATAACCCAATGGCGAGGATACGGTGAATAGGAGGACAGTTCAGGGATTAAAAGTTACAGCTCTCTCACGGTTAGACGTCGATCTTCCTTCATTTTTTCCTCAACTTTCTGGGTGATGGAGTCTGTAATGGAAGGTTTTCTTCCCCTCCCTTCCTCATCATGCACATTGACTCTACCAGCCGAAAATTCACGGCACCACTTCCGGACATGCTGTACAGACATAACATTACCATAAACAGCTGTTATTCGACGATGAATTTCGCCAGGAAGCGTTTTCCCCGTTCAGAAACCTGATAACCGAACGCACTTCACAGGTGGCGGGAACGAGAGAGGAGGCACTCATACTCAAATCATCTTCACGAACAAACTAATGGACGGATCGAGATGCGCCACCGACCAAAAGAATCGTTAGATCCTAACGGACATGCCAGTAGTGCCACATTTGAAAAAAGAATGTTCCCGACCGGAGAAAAAAAGGGAACTTTAATTTTGGGACAACCCTCGTACTATGTACCAGGTAGTAGAACCCACCTTTTGCCGCTGCCTTGATCCCACCATCCCTCAGATCTTCCCTAGTAGGATCACCCTAGGATCCTGGCGGCAATGATGTCCTATATAGGTTCAGTAAGCCAACCAACTTCTGAGAATAAAAAACAGGACGCTCAGCACGTTGTACCTATATAATATACATGTAATTAAATAAATGTATATTATACATTTATTTAATTACATGTTTGTAGATCTTTAATGTATTAACTTCATGAAAACATTATTGGTAGGTATATTATGTTATATACATAAAAAATTTTTAAAAATAGTGTGTGAAAAGAGCAAACCGTTTGTTGAAGACGTTTAATATTTCACATATTTATGCATTAACAGCCAAAAATAATAACAATTTTTGAACACTTCGTGCACGCCATATTCTCCAGTAGCACGATCTTCATAGCGACCCTAAACTCGCCGTGATAGCAGCTGTAAAATGCCGTTATTCTTTCAAACATAAAAATTATGAAACCTATTCAAAAACGCTGCAAATTTTACACAAGGGTTTATTATTCTTTGATACAGGTTACTTTTGCAAAAATTTAATTCTGTCAATAACAAAATTTTGGAAAAAAAAAGTTTTTTTTTGGAAAAATATTTAACCTTATGGGATTCTTCAAAAATCCCATTTGTAGCCCCATGCCCCTTGCCCTATCGCTACAGTGAAATCGGATCGTTCCGGGACCCCCAATACTTCGAAAACCACACTTAACTCGATCGTATAGGTAAAAGCCTTAAAAAAAAAAACCTCCCATAGCCCCATAGCGCCCCACGGATTTGGGCGATCGGGCTGAAAACCTGGCGGGCACAACTAGATGGTGAACCAAGTATTTTGTCAAAATTTCAGATTTTTCAAAACATTCCTACTGCCCAAACCGGTTCGGACGGCGGACGGCTTGGGACGAATTGCGACACATAATTTTCGGGGTTCCGTAGGTCCAACCCAAGAAGGGTCGGATTAGGCTCCGAACTCGAAGTCGTCATTAGCACGGTCGTAAAAATGAGCGATCCGTCTACCTGCGATGATCCTTTGAGACACTCTGTGAGCAAGGCCCACTACACGAAGCAAAGCTGTATTATGAGTAGGCCTATATGGGTGAAAACAAGACTACTATAGTGACCTCGTTTTCACCCAAGCTATAGCGATTCTTCCTCTAACATAATATAAAGGTTATTAGTAACAAGGAGCTATGTTATTAGTAAAGGGGCTTTTAAAGGGTCAAAAATAGGCTTTTTCGAGGATTTTTGGTGTCTTTTACAAGGTATAATATCTGCGAGTTTGCAAGGGATTTAGCCTTCAATTTGAGGTGCTTTTGTGCTAAAATCTGTGGTCGAGCTTTAATTTATTTGTAAAATGGTTTTACCAATAAATTAAAGCTCGACGTTAATAAGTATCACACTCATTTGGGTAAAACGTCATGAAATGAGCACATTTTATTAATAAGCGTTGTGAAACTGGGAAAGAAAAGTCTTAATAGTCAAGCAATCGTTGTATATCACGTACCTAAATATTACATATTCTAAATTTACAGAAGGTACGTATCCTTGGATTTTACAAATTAGCTATTTTACAATAATTGTAAAGTGTGTGTAGTTTCTAATAATTATTATTAGAAAAGTTGATCTACCCTAGAGAAATACCTATTAATAAAAATTACTTTTAAATGATAGAAGTAGGTCGTTAAGAACAACAAGAGCAAATCTGTACAGGAAATTTATATAGGTGAATATCGGACTGTCTCCACTGACCTGAACATACTACGGAATGAAAAATTATTTTGTGACGTGGCTGTAAAAATGGGATGCTGATGAGAGAAATTTCAGTAATTGGGATTCGTCTGGATTGGCATTTGTGCGGTAGGAGTTTATCGGGGAATGTAATTTTTCGGATCGTTGTGGGATCCCCAAAAACGGATTCTACGTCCAACAATACTTCAAAAACGACACCCAAATCGACCCCATAGCCGAAAACCTTCGAAAACCCCTCTTGACATCTTGAAACGTATAACATCACATTAAATTTTAGAGGCCGATCAGAATTGTTGACCTCCGTCGCGATTATATAGTGTACTATTCCAAGAATAATAAACCAAAATAGTGAGTTAGGTTCGACATTTCAAGATCCTTTTCTGATAAAATTTTTTCCACAACTTCAGACATGGTGGCTACAACGATTTTTCTGAGACACTTCGAAAATTTCTTTAGCAAATGAAATTACCAAACTCATGTTTACTGTTAATTTCAGGACAGATGCCCCACTCCTTAGTTAATGTTACTCTGACTTAATCCATAAAGGGAGGTTGCTGACAATGTCATGATAACCCTTCATTACCTGCATTGTCCGTTGGGGAAATCTCCAAAATCGGCTCCTTTGAAGCCGTTCGCCACGTTCACAAAGCTCCCGACCGCCGACTGTTGTCAGTTCCTTCCGTATAAAAGTATTCCCATAGTCAGTAATTTATTTTGTATCATTGAATGATTTTTACCTTGCTCGCTACATGATAGGTTTTGGACCGACCGCAAAATGCACAAACCGCGGTACAATATTCGGCCTTGGTGCAGGCATTGCTGTCCAATCCGCAGATTGAACAGAAAAACACTGCAAATTTTACACAAGGGTTTATTATTCTTTGATAATAACGTATATTATACGTTACTTGTGCAGAAATCTATTTCTTTGTCAATGAATCAAAATCAAAAAAAAATTTTGTATTTTTTTAAAATGTTTTTTACTTGAAAAATATTTGACCTCCTGGGGTCCATCAAAAATCTCATTTGTAGCCCCATGAAAGCTCTACAGATCGCAACAGTGAAATCGGATCGTTCCGGGACCCCAAAAAATGGATTCTACGTCCAAAAATACTTCGAAAACGACACGTAATATGATCCCATAGCTAAAAGCCTTTAAAAAAAAACCCTCCCGTAGCCCCATTTTAGCCCGATAGCGCCCCACGGGTTTGGGCGATCGGGCTGAAAACCTTGCGGGCACAACTAGATGGTAAACCGAGTATTTTGTCAAAATTTCAGATTTAAAAAAATTCCTACTGCCCAAAACGGCGGACGGACATTTCGGATTTAGAATGTAGACCTCTTGAGACGGATAATGTCACATTTTGAGGCCGATCGGAGTCGTCGACCTCCGTCGCGAAAACATAGGTGTATTATTCCAAGAATAATAAACCAAAATGTACCAAGTCGATCAAGGCAATTTCACAACATTTGCTTTCAGTGTGACTTAAGCAGTCACCACTGTACAAACTAGTGATAATTATTTATTCTTCTTGTTCTAGTTAGATAAATACACATCTGCCTTTTTGACATCAAAGTTTCCACTTTGTTTGATTTCTGAATTCCCGGGTCTTATTATAATAACTCCACACCCCCTCCTCACCAGTTATTATTTTGGAGCCATCTATATAGCTCGTTTTACTGTAATAATTACAATTATTGTAATAAAGTAATTAGCGACAATATTATTTTAACCATAGAATTCAACTTGAGTTTGACCATTTTTTAAAATGAATTACATCAATTATTGAATTTTTCCTGACTGTATAAAACCTATCGTACAACGAAGATCAAGGTAATCGGCACTGTACATAAATGTTGTGCAATGCGCGGTTTGAACAGAAAATGTTGTACCATATCAGAAATTTCTGGCTCGGATCGAATAAACGGTTCTCCGCGCTTTGTACGAACATGCGTTATACAATAATATTGTATGCAATATATTATAATACAATATATACAATGTATACAATATATTACATTGTAGGTATACCTAATAATTATTGTATTAGGTATACCTAATAATTATTGTTACGTACCAAGAAGCCGATAAAAATTGTTGACCACCGTCGCGAATACATCGGTGTATCACTCCAAGAATAATAATAAAAGAAACCAAAAATTTGTAATTCATTAGCGCTGAACTAACATATAAGTAATTAAATTTTGGTGATGACCTGTAAGTCAGAGTTTAATTTTACTGCGATTCAGTATCTCTCAATCCTGAACCCCGGGCAGCCGGCCTTCTCACTTGAATTTGGGTAGCCAGTGAGTATTGACCATTTGAGGAGGTTCTGGCAGAGGTCATAAACAGCTCGCCTTCATCAAATCGGATTACCCCGTTCGCAGCGAAGGGTCTTCGAGACTGCCCAGGTAGAAGGCCAGGTATAAGTCCAGGTATGGCCAGAAATCGTGTGTCGCAATTCGTCTTTTACCCGGCGGACGGACATTTCGGTTTTGGAATCTAGACCTCTTGAAACGGATAATGTCAAATTCTGAGGCCGATCCGAGTCGTCGACCTCCGTCGCGATTACGTTTCATGCCATCAGTGGTTTCATAACGTAACGGAGGAACCTCACTCCTTCCTCTTCAGCTTGATTAGTTTTCATTTCCCCCAGTAGCTGCATTTTCCCTTAGCTTGCAAGTTTGGAGTAGGTGGGTACTTGCCTGCTTACCTACAGGCAAACAGTGCGAAAACGCAAACCCTACAGGCAACAGGCGGAACATAATTGTTATGTTCTGCTTTTTGTGAAACAAACGCTCGGCAAGGCGGAGGTCTAAAATACAGGACTATCCTGCCAAAAATAGGACGGTTGGTCGCCTTAAGATTCAGTCCTGATTCCCCAGGATCCCGCCCTCTCGATGGGGGTCAATGGGGCTTTTAAAGGACGGCTAAAGGAATAACGTGGTTTTCCATGTTATTTTCGACTCAAAATCCAATTGATGGGTTCCAAAAACTGGACGGGGAGCAATCGCCGATCCCCGCTCTGCGATCGCCCGTTCCACCGGAATCAACCGCCACTTTTTAATAAACGCAAATAGAACTTTCACTTTTTCGGGGTGCAATCGCCCATTACCTACCTCATGGGGATGCTGCTGTGTGCGACCATTCAGCTGGTCCGGCCGCATATTGGATTACTACAATATACAATATAATTTCATGTATAGTTTATGCTTTTTTTTTCTTGCAGATGATTTTTTATGGACATGGATGTTCTGGGATGGTTAGCGAAGAACGTACTCCATGAAAGCGATGCCATCAACCTGGCCATGGCCTTCTTCATTGGATTGGTTGCGTACATTTTCATCAAATACTGCGTAATGCCACTCGATTGGAGGAAGGTGTAGTTCATTTCCAATGTGATTTACATTTTAGGGCGAAGAACATTCTGGAATAAGTAGATCATTCATTTATTCGTTCCAGGAAATAGATGGGTCCGGTTATTGTTTTGTCGATGGGAAGAGTTACAGGCGGCTTGATCGGATAAACACGATCCGACGGAATAGGAAAATTGGCGACATCGCTCCTGTCTTTCCCAACGGCTGGTTTATGCTTGCCGAGTCCCGCGAGGTTCATTCGAATCGTCCTCATCACGTTTCAGCTCTCGGTAAGCGTTTATTACCGGTTGATCATAGTGATCCAACATCACTCTATTCGTTAAATACATCTGGATCTGTTTTTTTTTTTTTTTTTTTTTTTTTTTTTTTTTTTTTTTTCTTTAAATCTGTGAAGTGTAGAGTGGAGCGCGAATGACAGATGGGCTTGTAAAAGGGCGCCGTACCCGTCAAGAGGGTGGCAGCTATAGACACGTAGGTTTACCTTTTACCTTCCAATGCCTACCTTTTTTTTCCAAGATGTGGTCTGAATAACAGCGTAGGTACGTTTTGCATTTTATGATAAACGCTGACGGTCGAGCGGGCGTTCTCGAAATGGGCTCTAAGAAAATGAATCTTTAAGGCGGCTCCACACAAGCGGTGCTCGCCTGTTTCCTAGTAGTGTGGAGGGGTGCTCGGGGTTGCTCGTGCGCGGGGATGCTCCGCCTGGTGACGGTTTTTTACCCACTTCAAAGGAGATGAATATTCGCCTAGTTCGTAGAACCCGCCCCGCTCCACACATGCGGCTTGTTCGGGTGTGCGCGTCGGGGCATTTTTCTAGGAATTTTCCCCCACTCACTCAATCTCTCTCTCACTCTCTCTCACTCTCTCTCTCTCTCTCTCTCTCTCTCTCTAGTGGTGTTGAACTATATCGATAGTTTCAGTTTCCGATAGTATCGATGTAATGGTTTTTCAGAAAACTATCGATCGTATCGATAGTACTATCGAAATTACTAAAATATATTTAATTAATCTGAAATAATTACGATAAATAATTGGAATTTTATTTAAGAAGTTTATTTTACCAAGAGAAATGAATCAATATTCTTTTAGATTTTTTGTGCTAAAATAGTTAAGAACGTGATTTTAGTCACCTGATTTAAACAAATTTTTACTAGGTACCTCAAAATGTTGTTTGATTGTTGGTTGTGTTGTTGATTTCCGCGCGCATTACGAGTCCTCCCTCGCGAGCAACTGGCAGGTACTCGCCTCTCACGGAACGAGCACCGAGCAAGGCGAACACCGAATGTGTGGAAGAGGGAGCCGAATACATACTCGGGGAGTTGCGCGGTGCTCAGCTCGCTCCATAGAACTATATCGATATAGTTCTATGGCTCGCTCCCGCCTTTCGAGAACGCCTCGATCATATTAATATGATATTATCATGCCTTCCGTTTGGGGTTCAATATCGCCCCTCGCAGCCAACTTCCCTATCGAAATCGCTCTCTTTCGTGGGTAAGTACTTTTTAGATGTCTGGTAATGTACGATCAGAAGGGAGCGTCAGAACTCAGTCACTTCCCCAGAAAACATCGAGAGGGTTCGATTCGCCATTCAACAGTCTCCCAGGCGGTCAATTTAGAAAGTCACAAGTTATTGGCATTTCGAGTCATTCCGTGCATCGAATAAACAGGGATGAAGTTTTTGAGAGGAAGATTCTCAGGCGCCTCATCTCCCTGAGAGGCGATTTAGAGGCCAGAACGGTCACCAGATTTAGCCCCCTGCGACTTTTTCCTGTGAGGCTGCTTCGAAGTTTGAAGTAGTCTCAGGTAAGTAGTAACAGGAAAATTCAATCCAAGGTTCGGAAGAGTTCACGAAAACTTCATAAAACGGCTTATTCAATGCATTCAGAGTGAGGGCTTCCCATTTCCAGATATGCGGTCCAAAACCATAAATAATTAAATTTCCCAATATAATATACTACATAAAAGGAAAAAATAAAACGTTTGGCCATTTTTCATAAATTTCGGTTTTCCCCCATTTTGTAACGCATCTGTCTTCCGCGCTCCACCGGTACTATAACAGTTATTGTTTTAATTGTCGTTCTTAAATGTTTCCAATCTCACATGTGAAGTATGTATACATACTTTCTCATGACTCTGTTTTGTCCAAGTTAACCCACGGAAATTCATAAGCACCAAATTTGTGCATTTTCAGGAGAAAACTTCGCTTTGTTCCGAGGGTCCGACCGGAAAGTGCACATCCTGGATGCCTACTGTCCTCACTTGGGGGCGAACATGGCCATCGGTGGCAGAGTTGTCGGCGACTGCATTGAATGCCCTTTCCACAGGTGGCAGTTCAGTGGGTTGGACGGCAAGTGCACCAAAGTCCCTTACAGCGAAAAAGGTAAATTTATTATTGCCTAAGGATTGATTTATATTTTTAGAACTTGGATGAAAACCAAAGATAAAACTTGATTTTCGTGGGCTTACACACTGAGAGAAAAAAAGGGCCTATTCTAGGTTATTTTTCGATTTTTTTCTAGGTTAAATGCTGCCAATCTAGATTTTTTTTGGTTTTCATTCTAGGGTGGAACAATTTAGTCTAGGTTGAATATCATTTAACCTAGATTGAAAATACTGGTGAAGTTACCGTCCTAAAAATGTAAACAACCAAGATTTAAAATGCGCCACCCCCACACTATAGTTCTAGGTTAAGTTCACGGTGTGTGCCGCCGCCTCCATCCATTTACAGTCTAGGTTAAAAACATTAATGTCTTGGTTGTCTCACCCTGGTATTCAATGTTTTTCACTTTCATAGACGGTTGATTTACCCTAAAACGAAAACGTTCTCACCCCACCTCAAACAATTTACAGCCATGGCGCGTTAACCTAGAACCCATTTTTCTCTAGGTTAATTAACGCTCACCGCCTACAGTGGCGCTCTCCGCGGCCGCTTAGCGTACCGTAGAAACAACCTGGAATTTATTGAATGAATTACAATCACTGTTATTTAAACCTAAACCTATTTGTGGTACTATGGTAGTTTTAACCGAGACTGAAAGTCTAACTTTTTCTTCTGGGTTGTTACCTAAAGTAACAATCTCGCCATTTAAATCTCTCGGTTGTTTTCAGTTGTACAACCTAGACTTTAATGGAGGGTAATTATATGGAAGGTCAAATCATTCGATTCTAGGTTACCCCACTTAAAAGTCAAAGGTAGCTAATATATTTTCTAGGTCTTCACAATGTCAACCTAGACCAAATGTGAAGTTCACATTTGGTCTAGGTTGACACTTTTTTATTCCAGGTTGTGGTCAGAGGGCAGGTTATAACGGATTAGGTTGTTTCTATATGGGTCTAGGTTGTATTAATATTTTTCTATGTTACTTTAACCTGGACCTATTTTTTTCTAGGTTGAATCAATTGATTCTAGGTGGTTTCAATTTCTTTTCGAGGTTATTTCGGATTTAACCTAGCCACTAAAAAAATCTTTTCTCTCAGTGCAAGCTCACCTTCGCCCGACCAAAAACAATAACATCAATGTCTTTTCAAACCTCATCTTCTCCATTGTCAGTTTTTTTTTTTTTTTGTCTACCCCATTATTTTGATGACTGTTTCTGTTCCGAAAAACGGATTGATAATATTTCCACTCATCTTACAGTTCCGAAATTTGCTGAAGTGAAGAAGTGGAAAGCCGTGGAAGTGAATCACATGATATTTGTATGGTATCATGCCGAAGGCGAAGAGCCAACTTGGCAGCCGGTTGAAATTCCAGAAATTGGAGAAGGAAAGTATTATTTTCGTGGTCGAAACGAGTTTCACATCAACGCACATATTCAGGTTAGTCCGACGGGAAATACTGATGTAATAGATAACAATAATCTTGTGAAATAAGCCTCATGTGCAGCTACAATTGGAGCAACGACGATTTGGAGATGAAAACACAGTTTCGCTTTCACGTTTATTTAGGAGATACCCGAAAATGGAAGCGATCTTTGGCATTTCAATTCGATTCATGGAACGAACGCCATGTTTGGGCCGGACATCGCCTTCAACAATTCAAGGTGGTTGAAATTTTTCCTGCACCACTGGGAGTCAGACTGGGAGCCTTCGTCGGATCCCAAAACCAAACACGTGGGATTTTCTAAATTGTCTCATCACATCAGCGCTTTTGGGTTGAAACTCGCCTCGATGGACATCGACATTTGTCAGGTACGACGTTGTTGGATTTTATGGGAATGTAAATCAAATATTACTTGAAGCTCACATAATATGCGAGACCATATCTTTCTTGTTGTACCTACCAATCTTCAAAGAGTATTGCGAAACGGTTTACGGTAACTTTTGCTTCAGAGTCTGCGAAGCAGCGGAAGCCTTGTGTTCACTTTCGGGAGAAAAAAATTTTTTGTTGTCCGAATTTAAAATTTCCACTCGCATTTAGCGTTTCATAGCCTACTGAACAAATTTGGTTCCGTGTCTGTCGGTCTGTCGGTCTGTGGGTCTGTCCGCATTTCCTTGTTACAGCCATAATTTCCACAATTTTGAATGAATTTAGCTAAATTTTTTAGGGATTATGCGGATCAGGCTCCTTGAGGTCCCATACGAATTTCATCACAATTGAATCAGCGGTACGCTCTGCGCATGCGCTAACGTGAAATTCTTGAAACAGGCATAACTTTCTCAATTTTGATCGGATTTCAATCAAATTTTCAGGAATTGTGTGCGTATAGCTCTAGATGGTACCTTGTCAGTTACATCACGATTGAATCAGCGGTACGCTCAGCGCATGCGCGAACGTAATTTCCTTGCCACAGCCATAACTCCTACAATTTTGATCGGATTTCAATCAAATTTTCAGGGATTGTGTGGGTATAGCCCTAGATGGTTCCCTATCAGTTTCATCACGATTGAATCAGTGGTACTCCCTGCGCATGCGCGAACGTAATTTATATATACATATTCTTGAAAATCTCGAGAAATTCAAAAATGATGTACGTTCTGAGATAGGTTGAGGCCCTCAAGGATTTTTTCCGTTTTCCCCTCCTTCAACCCCCTCTCCTTCCCTAAAGAAGGGAAGGAGTGGGGATTTCAGCCAATATTGATCCGATTTTGATGACATTTTCAGGGATTACGCGGGTTGTGCCGTAGATGATTACCCAGGCTTTGGGTAAAAAATTGAATCAGCGGTACGCTCTGCGCATGCGCTAACGTGAAATTCTTGAAACAGGCATAACTTTCACAATTTTGATCGGATTTCAATCAAATTTTCAGGAATTGTGTGGGTATAGCTCTAGATGATCAGTTTCATTAAGATTGAATCAGGGGTACGCTCAGCGCATTTTATAATGGTGTCACTTTGATTGTAACGAGGAAGCTGCTGTGCCATCTCCTTGGCAGTGTATTTCTAAAGCGTTCACCTGCGTTCCATTTCATCCAAATACCATTTCACCCACGCCATTTTGCCAACGAGACAGTTTCCCTACAAGAAATTTAGCCTACAAGGCACTTAGCCAACAAAGCATATGAATAAGGGGTTCACCTACGTAGGTGAACAAAACATTACCTATATTAACCCCGAAAATGGCAGAAACAGTGAGCGGGCGCAAAGTCCCTTTTCCTTACCTTAAAATTATGTA
This sequence comes from Pilophorus perplexus, assembly GCA_955831195.1. Lineage (NCBI taxonomy): Eukaryota > Metazoa > Arthropoda > Insecta > Hemiptera > Miridae > Pilophorus > Pilophorus perplexus. The sequence goes on along the minus strand of OY037007.1, from coordinate 62,037,650 downwards.
GAATCTACATAATATCCGAGAATATCTATCTGATAGATATTCTCATAATCGTCATAGTCTTAGGTTTCTGTCATAAAATAGCCATTTTTGTTAAAGCCATTTTATTCTTCAGCTTGGGCCGGGTTACGTGGAACTGAAGTTCACAACTCCTTTTGGACGTATGGTAATCCTACAATCCGTAACTCCTGTTGAACCATTAGTTCAAAAAGTCGTCCACCGAGTCTACACTCCTTGGTATTTAGCGTTTTACGGCAACTTCCTCATCGTTGGAGAAAGCTTGATGGTTAGTGAAAATCTTTCTTAATGTTGCAATAGTCAATAAGCGTTGTCGTGCGTTTCATGTTCATCGGAATCGTTTCAGATCGAACGGGATATCATGATATGGAACAACAAGAAATACCTGGAAAAGCCTCTTTTGGTCAAGGAGGACAAGGCACTGCTCAAATATCGTCGATGGTTCGCACAATTCTACTCTACAAACTCCCCCACGTACTCAACAGTGAAAAGATCTCTCGAGTGGTAACATAAGTTGTTAATAACGTGATGGTGAACGTCAATTTCAAGATGCTAGCCGAACAGATAAAATTTTATTTAATAATACCACACGACCCGACAAATATTAGTTCTACGAATCGCCACGATCGGCTATACTTACCTCAAAAAATTCGGGTGTGCCAAAATCCTAATTCGGTTATAACCGAGAGATTTAAAGATAATCTTCGTATGTATAAATACATACGAAGATTATTTTTAAATCTCGGTAAATGTCAATTGTTGATAGGTCGGTAAGACAGATATGCTTCCATTAGCTAGTTTGTAGTATGCATAATCACAGTTCAGGATAATCAACTCTTCCAATTTTCATCCTCCTGACTTGTAATTGAGTTCAAATCCTAGATGATATGTACCGTAATAATTACGGTACGCTTATTGTGTAAATACGACTCGATTTACTTCGTTGAGTTCACGATGTCATTATTTGTAAACCTTAAATAAATTAATGATGACATTTTTTCGTCCATGATGTTCATTTCCCTGGGTCAAATCGGAACATCGAGAGTAAGGGCGTATTTTTGCAAGTTCTAAGTTGTGAACGTTTAGCTCCTTTTAATGGTGAAAAACTGACTGAATGAAACAGTTTAGTGAGTAACAGTGCTGCGTAGGATTTTGGTGTATTATTTTATATACACCTTTGTAATCTAGTCGGAGGTCGACTATTCCGATCGGCCTCAAAATTTGACATTATCCGTTTCAAGAGGTCTACATTCCAAAACCAAAATGTCCGTCCCCCGTCCGGGCCGTTTTAGGCAGTAGGATTTTTTTTTTTTAAATCTGAAATTTTGACAAAATACTTGGTTTACCATCTAGCTGTGCCCGCAAGGTTTTCAGCCCGATCGCCCAAACCCTTGGAGCACTATGGGGCTAAAATGGGGCTACGGGAGGGTTTTTATTAAAGGCTTTTGGCTATGGGATCGAGTTAGGTGTTGTTTTCGAAGTATTTTTGGACGTAGAATCCATTTTTGGGGGTCCCGGAACGATCCGATTTCACTGTGGCGATCTATAGCGCTTTCATGGGGCTACAAATGGGATTTTTGAAGGATCCCAGAAGGTCAAATTTTTTTTCGAGTAAAAAACAAAAAACTTTTTTGATAAAAAAACAAACAAAAATTTAAACAAATTTTTATTGACGCAGAATTAAATTTAAGCACAAGTAACCTATATCAAAGAATATATAAATTATTTATTAATGAAATAAGTGAAAATCAACAACAACAATAACAAACAACGTGAACAATCCATGCTTCAGTCCTGGACATCAGGAAGTCCAGCTCCATCCTCCAGTCCCAAACTTCTCAACTTCCGCCAAGCTCCTCTCAGCCGAAGGGAAGCAGCCCTTATGATGGCGAACTGGACTCGAACTCGAGCCCACCCCACCACTTGGGAGTACGGTCTTTCCCACTTCTTCGCCAGTTAGTAGGCTACCTACTCTCCTGAGGAAGGCGTCGAATTCGCAGTGGAGGGCACCATCGCATGAACAAACCCTGTGAATGAGCCTCTGAGATCTTCGGCCGCTCGGTCATACTTTCTATGCTTTTCATAGAATAACCAAAGAATAATCAACCCTTGTGTAACATTTGCAGCGTTTTTATTAAATAAAATTTTTATTTATAAATTTTATATTTCGTTTTTTATTTAAGAAGAACCAACCGATTTTTTCCCCGAAAGCCCCCTATTGGTTTATTATTGGAACAGTTCACCGATGTTTTCGCGAAGGAGGTCGACTCGGATCGGCCTCAAAACTTGACATTATCCGTTTCAAAGGTCTAGATTCTAAAACAGAAATGTCCGTCCGCCGTACGCCATCTAGTTGTGCCCGCAAGGTTTTCAAACCGATCGCCCAAATCCGTGGGGCGCTATGGGGCTACGGGAGGGTTTTTTTGAAGTCTTTTGGCTATGGAGTCGAGTTAGGTGTCGTTTTCGAAGTATTCTTGGACGAAGAATCAATTTTTGCGGGGTTCCTGAGCGATCAGATTTCACTGTGGGGATCTATAGAGCTTTCATGGGGCTACAAATGGGATTTTTGAAGGATCCCAGGAGTTGAAATATTGTCAGTGAAAAAAAAAAAAAAAAAAATTGGAAACAATTATATTTATTGTGTGTGTTTACAAGTATGTTTATATTTCATACAGATGAATTCGATCGATTTTTTTCCACAACCCCCCCCCCCCCCCCCCCCCCTTATATTTTCTGAATTCGATCGATTTTTTTCCACAACCCCCCCCCCCCCCCCCCACTTATATTTTGCGCCTTGAAATAGAAAAATTGTTATGGTCTTAGCAAGTAGATTAGGGGGTGAACGGTTTGGAACATCATCAAATTTTGGGGCCGATCAGAATTTTTTACCCCCGTCGCGATTACATAGGTGTAATAAACCAAACCGATTGTAACTAAGCATGTATTTAATCAAAATAAATTTGAAAAAAAAAAAGTGTGGTATGTTACATGCCGTATGTAACCTATATTGTAAATAATATTACACAGCTTTAACTTGAGTAATAATACATAATAACAGACTTCCTTTTTGCTTCCGAGTCTGCGAAGCAGCGGAAGCCTCGTGTTCACTTTCGGGAGGAAAAAAATTTTTGTTGTCCGAATTCAAAATTTCCACTCGCATTTTGCGTTTCATAGCCTACTGAACAAATTTTGTTCCGTGTCTGTCGGTCTGTGGGTCTGTCCGCATTTCCTTGTTACAGCCATAATTTCCACAATTTTGAATGAATTTAGCTCAATTTTTTAGGGATTATGCGGATCAGGCTCCTTGAGGTCCCATACGAATTTCATCACAATTGAATCAGCGGTACGCTCTGCGCATGCGCTAACGTTAAATTCTTGAAACAGGCATAACTTTCTCAATTTTGATCGGATTTCAATCAAATTTTCAGGAATTGTGTGCGTATAGCTCTAGATGGTACCTTGTCAGTTTCATCACGATTGAATCAGCGGTAAGCTCAGCGCATGCGCGAACGTAATTTCCTTGCCACAGCCATAACTCCTACAATTTTGATCGTATTTCAATCAAATTTTCAGGAATTGTGTGGGTATAGCCCTAGATGGTTCCCTATCAGTTTCATCACGATTGAATCAGTGGTAATCCCTGCGCATGCGCGAACGTAATTTTCTTGTTACATGTAACAAGAAAATTACGTTCGCGCAAGCGCAGGGAGTACCACTGATTCAATCGTAGTTGATTCAACTGCAGTTGTTACGTTCATTTTGAACTTGGCACGAGGAAGCGCATGTGCCATTGCCTTGGCAGTGTATTTTCTTTCTTATGATCTGAAAGTGTACATATATATTTCGAATGTTCAGGGGAGGGGGGGCAATATCGTCAATATCGTTAGGTTCCTAATTCAATAATAAATAATAAGTTTTTTCCCAAATGATAAAAAGCACTTGTGGGACTTGAAAAAAAAAAGAATAAATAAAATGAACACTGCTGAATATGTGTTTTTTATTTTTTGACATGAATGACCTACGCCTTTTACGAGAGTGAATTTGAAAAAAAATGTTCACACAAAAACAGTTACGCGATACAAATAAACTTTTTTTTACTGAGCTTTACGACACCCCTCACCTCATCTATTTTCACGTTGGTATCTATATCATTTATAATAATACAATATATTATAATGACCAACACGTAGTCAATATGTGAGCCAACTAATTAGGGTAAATTATGATGCAAATCTTTAAATTTACTTCTAAATCAGCCCATTCAATATGTGAATGGGCAGATTATTGTACTTCCATGTAGCTTCGGAGTTGTTAGCAAAGAGGTGGGGCATCAGAGTGGTCAGTGATTGTGAGACCGATGCCGCTGTGCAAAAATAGTGATAATGTGACTAGGTTGACTGACGCCAAGTTTGTCTCCTTCGAGTTTGGGACTAGTGAGATAAAAGGGGATAAGTAATATTCACAGAACAATTTCTTACTTAAATAAACTGATTAAATAACTGTAATAAACAACGGCGACGAAACAGTTCGGGCTGTGGGTCTGCCATTTTCTGACACGAGTTACACGACCAGGTTCCTAAACTTGAACTGATACATTTTCTGTTCAACCAACACATTGGAATCATGTCGACTTAGTAGTCATTAGGAGGCTCCCGCATATCAATAACTTTCGAACGAGAGTTTTCTAATTCCATATTCAATTAACGATAAGTTGGATAATCCCATGACCATGACCATGACTTGAGTTTTCCAATCTAAAAACAGCATCTACCAATTATCAGATTTATGAACTACATAACCATGGGCCAATAACTTGTATTTTTTACAGTAAACGTTTGAAGAAAAGAATGGGTTCTGCCAAGAAGGTTGAATTCATCATCGTGCTCTAAGTAATTGGCGTCTAAGTCAGTGAGAATGTACTTATTTAAAATAATAAGCATATGCTTATATATACCATTCCATTGAATAGGGTATGCTTGCAATGCAATCACCATAAATCGTAGTGAGACCTACAACATTCGTGCGAATACTACGTTCTTAGTTTGCGTCTGCTATTATTCTACTTTACATCTATCGTTGAATCATTTTCACCATTAATTTTTCCGCAGAATACAGCACGTTCTAGATGAGAGTTACTTATTATTAGACAGCAACAAGTTGAAGTAGGAATAAGAAGAACTGATAACCTGCAATGAAAAAAAAAAAAAAAAAAAAAATTGGTGTACGTAGTAATGCACTGATTTATTTCCAGACAGTATTAGAAGAAAACAAGTTTGAATTTATTCTGACCAAGGGCTCTCAATGTGTGGTCTGCCAGCTCGCGGAGGCCTGCGAGTACCATGGAAGACACTTGTATGAAAAATTGAAAATCAACTAATAAAACGAGTGGGAAACTCTTCATTCCCACTCAGTCCAATCCGATTTCCGCTCACGCAGGTTCGGGGGTCCAACGCGCAGCGCGCTACTGAGCTCAAGCACGCTGACGCTCGCCACTTCTCCCAAGATCGGCCCATCGCCGGGGAGCTGTCATTAATCACAGTTATTTTCGCTCTATTTCTGTCGATCCGGAAATCCCTCTGACACTTCAGACGGGATTTCCGAGGAGGAAATAGCAATTTCACAAGGGCCCGTTGTCCAGGAGTCCATACTTGACAATTCAAGATTGTTAGCCAGGGAACCACCCCTTGGTACAACTGCGGCAGCAAAAAACTTTACCCAACACACACCTTCTTGGAGGGTAAGTCAGTTTTCTCCCGCTCCTTCCAAGGATCTTCCGGACTTAGAATATCCAGACACTTTGGGTGGTCCCAAAGAACCCAGATCCTCCATTACTGCAACTGGAGCGTTCTCATAGCCAGCAGATCTCATCAAATTGTGTCATGCATCTGATGAATCTCCACCTGTACTCCCTCCTGCATCCTCCAAAAACACTGGCAGCGTAATCACGGATGCTGCGCCGAACGCATTCCGCCACTCACACCACAAACCTAATAATCAATTAGGAAAAACAATTCCAGTAGGTACACACCGTATCCCGCCCCCCCCCTCCGTACCCTGTACACCTGGTGGTACAGTACAAATTGTATCAGTTAATATTCTATTAATAGTTGAACAATGCTAATATTTTGGATACGTGACTTGAAGCGGGCAGTAATGAGTCTATCTGAAATAGGCCTCCAGGAGACTTCTTCGTGCTAATCTTGAGAGATGGATGCCAGCACCAGATCAATGTTCTGCTCCATCTTCCTCAGGGAGTCCTGAGTAGAGCAACACCCCTCCATCTGCAGTTGCCATTTCTCCATGGTCAAGCCATCTTGCTTCGCTCAGCCCTAAGATGTCTAGTCTGTAGTTTTTTTATCTCTCTCTGCACTTGTCTAAGCTTCCCTTTTTCATAGTGTCCGTACATTCCAAAAACCAATTCGTGTGATCCGTTTCGTTGCCGTAGGGTCAGTCCGGGTTTCGCTCGTTTGAAATAGCTTGTGGTTTAAGGAGTGCGGGTTATTAGCCCGCAGCTCCAGAATACCCCTTTGTGGGACTGACACAACCTATGAACTGGGTACGAGCCTGGAATTTTCTGTCAGGGGTTCCACCCTTCCCCGCCCCGGTTCGTCCGCCTCTTCAGCCGTTGGGTCCTATGATCTCCTCCGCCCTCAGAGCCGTTGGTCTTTGGCATGCCTGTTGGTCCGCGGGAGATGCATCATATCCAGAGACCTTCAAATGCCACATTGCCATGGCGACATTGAAATGCCAAATTTCGTTAATTTTAGGGAAAATGCCACATTTTGTGCCACTTTTTGCCTCTTTTGAGCCAAGTTTCAAGGAATTTTTTTTTTCTACGCCCATGAATGCCAAGAAAAATATGCTCCGAACACCACTGAACGCTTACTACAACTTGTCATGGATAGTGTTGCATACATGCTGAGTGCAGGGAAGACCCTCAAGGATTTATACCCAAAACTCATTCACGAGACGTGTCAAGCGCATGGACTTCACTGTGTTGCAAAAACGATACGAGAGGAGTACCCGAAAGTCAATAAACTTAACTCAGCTGGTAAAAAGGTATTTCTGAAAGCACCAAAGAGGGTTGAGATATTCAGAAAACACTTGCCTTGCGTACCACTTCCTCCTGAACCAGCGATAATCAGATGGGACACCTGGTTGAAGGCAGTGTCCTGGACCGTCGAAAATTACGAAGGATTCAAGAATGTGATTCAAGAGTTGGATGACGATGCTGCTGCAGCGAAGAAGGCAAAAGCCCGAAATGACGACCCGGACATCTTCCCGCAGCTTATATTTTTCAAAGCCAATTTTAAGAATATTTCCACCGTAATTGAGGAACTGCAGTCTCAGGGAATACTCCTGACGACATCCGTCAAGAAAATTAAGGAGATTGCCAACACGAACTATCCAGGAGCCGTCGGAGAAAAGATCAAGTCGAAGATACAGGCCGTTCTGGAAAGGAATTGCGGCTGGAAAGACATCACGAGTATAGCCGCGAGTCTAGAAGGGAAAGACTCGAATGAGCTCATCTTCACCTCTCAAGGAAGAGTGGAACACCGAAGACGTCCTCTCAATGAAGTACGCAACCACGACTTCTGCAGATGCTGAGAGGTCTTTCTCAAAATAAACATACATATTGAGCGATCGTCGGATGAATTTCAACGTGAAAAACTTAGGCGCCCACTTGAAGTTTTTTTAAATCTATAATTGAATTTAAACTTTGTAATAATTACAAAGTTTTAATTCAATTATAGATAAAGAAGCTTCAAGCTTACTTTTAATTATTAAATGTAAGTAAATTTTACTTAGTTAACCAATATTAATACAGTCATTTATAAGCTTTAGATTGCATGATTTAATGGTTTAACATCCCGTTTTACGCTTAGAAGGGGGTGAAAAGTTGAAAAAATAAAGGCCACATTGGCTGAGGAGAATGCCACATTTGGCCAAAATAAGTGCCACATTGCCACATTTTTTCGTGCCACATTTTGAAGGTCTCTGATCATATCTGAGTGGCATTCCCCTCTCCGCCACCTGGAGACGCGCCCAAGAAGCTCAATTTTTCAGAACTTCAAGAGGTTAATTTCTTTAAAGCTCTTGAAACATGAAAATGCCACATGTGCCAGTGCTACTTCCCAAAAATGCCATAGCTAAAAAGAAAAAATTGACCATAAAAGGCACTCACGTTGGCGAATGCCGGGAGGTTGCAGTCGATGAAACCACCAGCCGTCAAAGTGAAGGGCTTTAACGTTCGACGTTTTATAAATGCCAAATAAGGATACACGACATCACTGATGGACATCCATTCGTCAAGATACAACTGGGTCCCGATATCTTCACTCTGGCGACGAAAAATACAATCCATAAGTACTTCTTCGACAGACAAACTACGTCCTACCAACGGTTTGAAGCGGGAAGCTTGCGCCTATCTCTCACTCACTGCTGACGTAATGTTATCGGCATTTACGAAGAAAATGAAAGCGTAAAGAAGTTCAGTAAGCAGAAAAACGCTCGACGTAACCTTTGCCCAAATAGCGACGTTCCTCTGAAACCGTCAGTAAAAAACATCGAATTTATTTTAAATCGATATTACTGTTTTCCTGTAAGATGAGGTAATATAGGGTTTGTTTACCTCAATCAGAATGAATCCTTGGAGACATAACAATATAGCAGAATTGCCAGAATTAGTGAGCAAAGGTATGCTGGAGAGGCGTTTGAAATCTGTACATAGCCTGAAAAATCACTGGTCTGTCAGGATGGATTTTTCGGAGTTACATCAGCAGTGAATTTCAAGCGGTTCCACTTACTCTAGAATTATAGAGTGATGAATTACAGATGCCTTTAATGCTTCTTTGATGCACTTCGAATACCTCACCTTATCCAAACATTCATCACCGTACCTGGAAATATAAACCTACACGGTAACAACGAAGGGGAGAACTGAAGTACGAAAAACAATCTAGTAATCTGGTAGATGATTGTTACTAGGTGGTATGTAGTTGAAATCTCATACTTGGTCACGTATACATGACGAGCTCTAACAGTGACTCTTTTGAGTCCCATTCCAACAACTTCAAGTTGAGCTTTCAGCTCCTCAACAATCCCAATCCAGGAAAGTACAAATCCAATCATAGTCGCCATCGTCCAAACATGTGTGATGTAGGACGCAACAACTGCGAACATGTATATCGGCCAATTCTCTACGGAATGAAAAAGGGATGATGATACATTCTCAACGTTCTTCTTCATTGCCTATCAAGATAGCAAATAATAATACACAACATGAAAGTTTGATGAGATTATATTAGAATTTCTTGACAGTATAAGGTGTGTTATTAGTTTGAAGAAGAAGTTATTCAAGTGGAAATAAGCTCCTACCTACTCCAGGAAACCAAAGCGGCACAATTTGCTTCTTCAAAACTGTGTTCCCTTCCCCATCAATTGTATCAGCAACTGCAACGTTTAAAAAATAGCCAATCAAGTTTCCACAAATGGCACTAGAACCATAATATACAATGAAACCAATTCATTACTGACTGGGGACATTGAATAAAAACGTACCTACATTTTACAAGTTTAAATATTAGTTTTGCAAACATGATAGATCCGCATGAACAAATTAGGAAGAAAAAAAATTTCATCTTTCCCTGTGGACAAATGGAACTTGACGATGATTCAAATAAAGCCGTGGTATAATAATAATAATAATAATAATAATAATAATAATAATAATAATAATAATAATAATAATATGCTCTCAATTTCTTTCGACTCACCGCGTTACTTGTTTTACTTGTTAAACTAGAAACCTATTTCCACTGCCTATATCCTAGAAACCTATATCCACAAACCTGTTTGGACTTTTTCATTGCAGCAATATGATCATCCATTTGTTTCCTGGTACTTTCGTCTATCAAATCACCATAAGAAAAGAACCCCGCACCGATGGCCCTGAAATAGTCATGCTGAACATCTTAGGTTTAGAGATACTTTGTTCTCCATGTTTATAAAACTTCAATAATAATTATAATTCAATTATTATTCTAAATTCTGTATTCAATTTTGAATTTGTTATTATAGGAAGGGCTATATTCTAGATTCTCCAACGGACGGCCACTTTTGGTTTATTATTCTTGGAATAATACACCTATGTTTTCGCGACGGAGGTCGACGACTCCGATCGGCCTCAAAATTTGACATTTTATTATCCATTTCAAGAGGTCTTCATTCCAAAATCAAAATGTCTATCCGCCGGGCGGTTTGGGCAGTAAAGTAAAAAAAAAAAAAATGAAATGTTGAAAAAATACTCGGTTTGCCATCTAGTTATGCCCGCGAGGTTTTCAGCCCGATCGCCCAAACCCGTGGGGCGCTATGGGGCTAAAATGGGGCTACGGGAGGAGTTTTTTGAAGGCTTTTGGCTATGGGATCGAGTTAGGTGTCGCTTTCGAAGTATTTTTGGACGTAGAATCCATTTTTGGGGGTCCCGGAACGATCCAATTTCACTGTTTCGATCTATAGGGCTTTTATGGGGCTAAAAATGGGATTTTTGAAGGATCCCAGGAGGTCAAATATTTTTCAAGTAAAAAAAAAAGAAGTTTGAAAAAAAATTTTTTTAAAAAGAAAAAACAAACAAAAAGTGTTACTTAAAAAATTAAAATCCAAAAAAATTTATAAAATTGTTCTTATTGACAGAAATACTTGTGCATTAAATTTTATGCACAAGTTACCTATATCAAAGAATGATAAACCCTAATGTAAAATTTGCAGCGTTTAGTTTATGACAAAATTTGCATTTAATGCAGGTCCTCCATTATCATCCATTATTACGTGCTTAACTTCATGATTTCCTCTTTTATTAAAAGTAAATAAAATTATCTAAAAAAATCAAAGAAAGGGACAACTGCCGTTTCTAAAATAGACACCATAGAACATGATCATTCAAGCTTGTATTTCAATGGGAAGGAACATGGACAAACAGCCGATTCTCACGACAACCTATGCATTTGAACCTCTAGTTTCATATTTCGCAATAACAAAAATAAATAAATAAAACGCTTTTTGGACAAATGCCCTCTCTAAAATAACCCATTAAATTAGGGTTGCCAGACGTCCACATTTTAAGGGTGTCTTGACTCTTTTGTCCTGATTTCCAAGAGTCCTGATCAAAAATTTAAGCGCCTTGATAAACGTGTCAATTTTGGTTTTATTCAGGGAATGCTACTTCTAGGTATGTGACGGAGGTCAAAAATTTTGATCGACCTCAAAATTGTCATTATACATGACATCTTGAAACGTTTAACATTGAGTCTATTCCCAAAACGAAATGTCCGTCCGATGTCCAGACCGTTTTGGGCAGTAGGAATTCTTTTAAAAATTTAAAATTTTGACAAAATACTCGATTCGACATTTAGTTGTGTCCGCAAGGTTTTCAGCCCGATCGCCCTAACAGTCAAAATCTTACTCTTTGTTGCCCTACGGGTTTACTCGATTATTATTTAATAATAATGATACAGTACCCGTGGGACAATGGGAGGGATTTTTGCAGGTTTTCGGGTATGATATCGAGTGGGGCGTCGTTTTCGAAATATTTTTGGACGTAGGATCAATTTTTTAGACTCCCAGAACCATCGGGTTTCACCGTGAAGATTTATGGGGCTTTCATCCATTTTTAAAGGATGCCAGTAAGTCGAATGAGATGTCGTTTTCCAAGTAATTGTGGACAAAGTTCGACAGAAAAGGTGGCAGATCTACAGCCAGTTTGAAGTGCTGTACCCGGTAGACCGGGATAAGTGCCAACAAGGGGCAAGTAGAAACCATGGTGACTTTAGCGCTCCTGTAGTCGGGGATTTGAATTATCTCTGCCTGAGCATGTTGAAAGTAACCCAAAGTATCATGCATAATAGCATATCATGGCATCCCGATCAGTTCAACAGGTACGAAGCAGAAAGCCATTCACTTCCTCTATCACCAGATTGGTCAGGTTCAAAGTTTGACTTATGTAGTGTGGACGATCCCCATAATTCCCCTCTGAAGGAATGAACGCAATTTCATTGGTAGGTAAGTCTCTCTGATGTAGTTGCTTGATGTTGTGTAGAAGTTTGGAGAGAATTCTTTCACCTGGAGAGTAGTTTACTCGTGGGTTTCTACTTGCCCCCACTTTCCAGCTGCCTGAGGCAAGTGATGACTATGAATTCTGGGTAAGGAGAGTAAGAGAGATTTTTAAAGAATTAAGAGAAGAATTAAATGTCTTAGAAAATTGCAAGAAGCGAGAGTGAGAGAGGTCATGCCGGGGTAAGTGGCAACATGACTCGAATTAAAAAAAAAAAAAATCTATTGTTGAAAAGTGATCAAAGCAATTTATTCCCAATTTTTGGTGATGGTTAAGGATATACTTACTGAAGAACTAAATACGAAAATTTTAGAGCAATAATTGCTTGAACCAATTATTGGTTGAAAATTGTGGATTTGGTGAGGGTTCAAAGTCGATATTATGAAATTCCAGCTTCCACTTGCTCCGGTCTACCTTAGCTTAAACTGGTTTGAAGTTCTTAAGAACTGGCTGTAGAGCTTGAAAATCGATTTCAATGGCTACAAAACCGGTTTAAAGTTATATCGACTGGTTAAGGAGCTAACGAACTAGTCTGAAGGGATATACAACTGGTTTGATGACCTGAAGAACCAATTGCACAGCTACAGAGCAAGTTCAAAGAGCTGTAAAACTGGTTTGAAGAGCCATAAAACCACTAGGAGTCACAAAACTTGGTCTATTTTCATAGTTTGATCCTAAATTTTACCCCACAGTCTCTGGGGTAAATGTAAACGCTATGGCGTAATAATTACAATTATTGTAAACAGACTCTCAATCACCCCCAAATGTAATCAGAACAAAAATTTTGAGTTTAGTTAATCTAGAGATAATCACTGGTTGACTCGTCCCTCTGAGTCAACCCTAGAAGTAGAGGAGAGGTTGAAGTTGAAAAATCGCAATTTTGTTTACAATTACACGGCTTGACCCTACATTTCGCATCATTTTTATTTTTATTTTTTAGTGTCAACTAAACACCCGAATTACCTGGTAACGACTTACGTTAATAGTTTGAATAAAATGGGTCCGTGACGTCGGTAAATAAAATTGACAGTCATGCCGTTTGAGACTATCAGCGTAAAATGTAAACCCTCCGACGTAACTTCCATGTCCTTTTCATCCCGGTATGCTAACCACGCTGCGCTGACCATCATGAAATTCAGCAGTGACGGAACTGTAAAAATCGCATAAACTTTAGAGTTCCTTCAAATCTATTCCGAACGGTGGGCTTTCGCTTAGAATATGGGCCGTTGGAGCATTGATTAGGTAGGGTCACGGAATAGAATACATTCTATGGTAGAATACATTCCGTGGTTAGGGTCCTACCTATTATAAACTCTTTGAACCCAACAATTTTAAACTGTAACGTAATGTTATATCTTACAAGTGATGCTCGTGATAAGTCTTGTCCAATGAACGAGCAGTTTAGTAAAACCAATATTCTTCCCCATTACACTCAAATACCCGCTGAATTCCATAAATCGCCCAGCATTCTCATCTAAACCCTTTTTCAATGCAGCTTCCTTTTCTCGTCCTTCCAGGTCACTCCAGAGTTTTATGGAGTCGAGTTGTTTATTGCAGATAAAAGAGGGTACATCTGAATAAACATTTTTTGAGTTATTAGAAGAATAATTAGAATAATGCAGCATGCGAGGGGCATCACAAGCTTCCACGGTTATCATCTCACACTTAACCACGCTTTTCAATGTGCCAACAAATTACCGCTTCGTTGAGACTCTACTGATGGTTTCTTGCGGTCCTTCATGCTTCTTGAATGTTCGTCAAACTTCTGATAAATTTCCCGAAGGAACACCAGAACAATCTAGTCCATTCAATGAATGAACAAGTTGGTCGTTTTCAACGTAGGTGTATTGTTAGTGATTAGCCTCATCGAGGACGTGTTCCTTTTGAAAAAATTAGACGACACTTCTGTACAGATTGAATAAATGATTGGAAGAATTCTGGGGGGGGGGGGGGGGGGAGAGAGAGAAAGATATTGTTCTCGGCAGATACGGTAAAATCGCGTGACAAAAATCCTTTCGCTCCTGACGCTTCCAACACTGCCAATTATAATGAAAAATGAGATAATGATTGCGAGGGATGGAGTTTCCTATATAAGGTGATAAACTAGATATTTTCGCTGGAAACGCTGCAAATTTTACTCAAGACTTTATAATACTTTGGGATAAACTATCCAAAAACAATAAAAACTAAATTAAAAAATCAATTTTATTTTGAAAATTAAAAATTAATAAAAATTTGTATTCCTGCACAGTTTTTGGACAGATGTGAGACCCAAAAAAATTGATTCTACGTCCAAAATTATTCTGAAAACGACACCACATTCGATATCCTGGAATCCTTCGAAAGCCCCATTAAATGTTGTAGCCCCACAGATCCCCACGGTGAAATCGGATCGATCTGGGTCCCCAAAAAATGAATTCAACGTCCAAAAATAGTTCGATAACGCCACTCGAACCCATGACCAAAAACCTTCAAAAAGCACCGCAAGGCGTAACGCCTCTTTAGGTCGATAGAGCACCATCGGTTAGAGTGATCGGGCTGAAAACCTAGCGGACGCAACTACACGGAGAACCGAGTATTTTGTCAAAATTTCTGACTTGGAAAAAAACCAATTACACAAAACGGCCTGGACGGGGGAAGCACATTTTATTTTTGAAATCGAGGCCTCATGAAACGTATAGGTTATAACAAAATTTGTTAGGGGCTGGTATAGGTATAGGTAATAACAAAATTTAATTTAGGGGCCGCTAAAAAGATTTGACCCCGCCCGCGAAAACAGGTTGATCATTCTGGAAAAAAAACCACCATGAATTCCATTAGGAAATTTACATTAACAGTTAATGTCATGTTCAGAGTTACTCTTAACATGACCACGTTCTTTCATATGTGGTAGCAGTGGAACTGATCGCCGAAGCAAATTCTGTTGGACAACAGAATTTGCTTCGGCGATCAGTAATAAACTAAAGGACATCCTATAGTTTTTTATTATCGGAATAGAATTACCTTGCTTCCGAATTTTCAAGATTTTATTTTTCCGTCATTTAATCCGTAAAGCCAAACTAGTATTACCATTAAATGATGTTGAATCGCTATTGAAGATGGGAAATATCTCGTTTTGGCCGTGTAAACTATTCGATGCCAAAGAAATCTTTCGTTTTGTATTTTCAAACATCAGACCTTTGAGAAAGTGTAATTATTTATTAATTTGTCATATAGTTTACGGGAGCCCATTGTGTAGCACACTGCCCTTGAACTCCTTTCTCATCACAAACGTCTGTTTAGCCAAATCAGCAAAACAACTCGCCGTTTTCTAATAAACTTTTTTTGTCAACTCGCAACCGACTTAGGTTTATAAAATCATCTTCCCGCCAGATCATTGGAGCAGTTCGGTTTTTTTTTTCTGAAGTGAAACATGTGGCGGTTAGTTGTCGTTTTGTTGTTCGCGCTGAGATTCGAAGTTTGTGTTTCTCGCCCGAAAATTCGTAAGTACTTGTTCGAAAACCCAAAACTTGGTTTAGCTTGATGTTTTGTGCATTTAAACGCTTATTGAATCGCCAATAAGTGGCCACGAAATTATTTCTCGTGCTCTTATTCTTACGTTCCTCTGACATCATTGCAAGTAAAATAACGGCCAGCATGACAGGATGGTCCATATATCTAGGTTTTTCAAGCTCAATTCAGAGTTTTCCAAAATGAAATGAGAATTTTCCAAGGTGAATTGAGAACTTTACATATCAATTTGAGAATTTTCTCTTTTAATTTGAACAGAAAATTCTCAATTGAGCTTGGAATAGGTACCTATAATATACTACTTTCGGCGATTTATCATCGTTGTTTTAATTAGACGTTTTCAACTTTGCAGCAAGTTTCATCAAGGTATGTCATCGAAGCGATCCAAATCTGAACGACTGCGTGAAGAATTCTGTGGAGCAAATTCGACCATACCTCGCCAATGGTGAGTCTAATAAGATTTAGTGAGTGGTAAGGGAGGTTTTTTTTAGGATGGTAGCTGGTAGCTATGCGTCAATTGGATGTCATAGCTACATTAAATTAAGTTATGTCTTATGGAGAATTTTCGAAGGAGGAGCAGGTACTTCATTTCACAAACTCTTTATGAAAATGCGGCAAATATTACGCAAGGGTTCATTATTCTTTGGTATAAATTGTGCAAAAATTAATAATCACCTTCTGTGAGTAAAAAAAAAGAAGTGTTCTTGGGTGTTTTCTTGTACAGTGTTCGGACAGATGTGGCACACCAAAAAGTGGATTATGCGTCCAAAATTAATCGAAAAACGACATCTAATTCGACTTTGTGACATCCTTAAAAACACCCATTTGTGAAAGTGCCCAGTGAAAGCCCCAAGGTGAAATGGGATGGTTCTGGGAACCCCTAAAAATGGATTATACGTCCAAAAATACTTCGATAACGATGCCTAACTCGACTCCATAGTCGAAAGCCTTCAAAACCCGCCGTTGTCCCTTCTAGCCCCACGGGCGATCGGGCTGAAAAGCTTGCAAACATCTAGATGGATAACCGAGCATTTTGTCAAAATTTCAGAATTTAAAAAAATCGCCCAAAACGGCCTGGACGACGGACGGTCATCTAACTTTTAGAATCTACACGTTCTAAACTTGTAAAGACATATTTTGAGGCAGATCAAAACTTTTTACCCCCGTCGCGAACACATAAGTTGATTATTCTGGTGATAATAAACCAAAAATACCTTCAGCGCCATCGAAACCTCCAGAACGCCTCTTCTTCGGCAGTTCATATTCAAAAGAACTCGTACATACCATTTGCAATTGAAATAAGAGTAATCGCAATTTGACTTACAGGCATCCCAGAACTCGGTATACCTGGATGTGAGCCTCTGATACTACCAGAGATAGTCATGAACCAAGGCAAAGGATCTATAGCGGTCCAGAGTAAATACAAAGACATCCACATTTACGGGCCATCCCAATTTGACTTGAAATACGTCAAGTAAGTGGACAGAATCGTTTCAGTTTAAAAACAATTTTGTTTCATGATTTTTATTGATAGTTTTATTTTACAGAATTGATCCTGATAAAGACAAGGTCAAGATCAAATTGCACATCCCCAGGCTAGAAATGCGCGGCAACTACACGATTCAAGGAAGAATAATGATGTTGCCGATAGATGGACATGGAATTAGCACGGGAAACTACAGTAAGTGACAATCACATAATTTATACAGGCCAAGGGGCGAGATGAGCTTTTCAACATCTTTAAAATGTTGAAGGAATATCTCATCTGAGCGCTACTACATTCTCACTATTCATGTTCAACCACTGTAATCAATCAAAAACAACAATAGCTCCACGTACAATTGAATCGGAAGAGTTTTATTTTATGTTCATAGACGAATGTCGGCTGGTTAATAAGCCCGAATACAATTTCTTCCTCCCTCAGATGCACTAAAAGTTTGAATGTGTTTTTCGAGCAATGATGAATCAAGGAAAATGCAGGGGTTAAACTGGGTCTCCCAGTTTTCGAGCCGTTTTTCTTCACCATGAGTAACTCTACTAAGTAGAGTCTTGTTATCAAGTCTTGTTAACTACTAATGTATTTCAAGCATAGGTACACCGACCTCCGATTAAACTGAACTTTTCATTCATACCTACAACTTTCTAAATCAAAACCAATGGACCGAAAATCCCACCGTCAAGCCGCCTGGCAATACTACATTTCTCAAAATTTCCCTAAGTAATCACTATTCCCAATCTAAGCTGTGAAACTCTCAAGATTCTCGATCTCTTCTTCCAGGTGATATAGAAGCCACAGCGGTCATGCAAGGTGAGAGATTCACTGAGAACGGAGAAACATTCATCAAAGTAAAGGACTTATTCACGGACTTCTCAATTGGCCATGCTTCAGTTCATCTGACGAACCTATTTGACGGAGATAAGCAACTTGGTAAGACCAAGACCCACTACGACTCTGTTAGGAAGATAGTAAATTTTGGTATTGCTGTCACATCAATGAATTTTGACAAACTTCAATGCACTGAAACCCAAAATAGGCAGAAATGCCGAAAATGTTCATTAGTAATCCTAGTTCATCTTTAGACTTTCCTTTCCCTAGTCCGTTCATTTTTACCAAGAAAATGTATCTTCAGATGAAAAATAATAATTACGGCGAGGTGGGTGTTTTGTTTTATCGATGGAGAGCTTTAGGTGAGCTTAGGAGAACTCGAAACTCTTTTCCTGTGCTTTAACATTTTCAAAAAAACAACAAATTGAGTGTAACTGTCTTTAGATTTGACCATCTTAGATTGGAAGAATGTGACAAGTTTTTTTTTTAAAACTAGGAAACTATACTATATTTCAAATACCTAATACAATTTTTGATAAATAGCAAATTTACAACAAGAAGTTGGCTGAAATTGAAAGCTGAACGGATTCTCCCAAATTAGTCATCACTGTTTCCTATTTAGATTAATTTAGTAATTGTTGTTCCTTATTTTATAATAATTATTTAAAATTTGTTTACTTTAAATTAGTATGATAGAACTACTGTGATTACTTTAGTTAATTAGATTTACATTCAAAGTTTCAACGTTGTTTTCTAGTTGTCAAGGAACATGAGTCAAATTTAAAGACAGTTCAATCTCAACATAAATTTGTTATGTATCGGGAAAATGTTGAGGCACAGGCAATACTTTTATTTTGAAGGATGTAGATGAGCTCAGCAGCTCGAAACCGGTTACCATTCTAAATTTGTTTATTAAGAAATGAACAATTTGGACCCCCAGCAAGGGGTCTGTCTCCCTGATTCATGTATTTACGGCTGTTTAAAAGATTTTAAACGTTCTAAATACCTTCTTTCTACTTCAGGTGACTCAATGAACGAATTCCTCAATGACAATTGGAAAAACCTTGCGGATGAAATCAAGCCCATTCTGGAGAAAACCATCAGCGACCTAGTCAAGAAATTGTGTAACAAAATTTACAGTAAATATCCATTGAATGAGCTTCTTCCTCCGTAATCGACATACAAGTGTTGTACCTGAGGCTTCATGATGTTCAAGGTTTAACGGCTCGTCAGTAACTAGAATGATGTTTTCTTGTTGAAACTATGTAGTTGTAACTAGATATGATGAAATGTGTTGATGTGAAGGTACAATTTTTATAAATTTTTTATTTTTGTAAAAATATACAAAGTTTGACTTATTTTACTCAAACCTCATTGAAAAAGCCAGAGACTCATGGTGGTTTATTATTTTTGAAATAACGAGGTGTTTTCGCAACGGCCCACAGTGGGCTAGATCGCATAATTAGGTGGAAAAAACCCCATTTTGAAAGTTACCAGAATGCGATTCTAATAGGTGGGTTTCATAGAGGTTTTGTTTGCGAACTCTGCCCTGGAAGGGGGGGGGGGGGCGGCAATGTTTACACCGAGAGGCGTGAAACTATCGGAATACTCGATTTATCTCTTTTCTCACTTCATAATGTGTTTGTCTGCTGTGGTGTCCAGTTGCTCTTCAGAATTAATTTGACGATGGAGAGTTCCACCTAAGGTAGGTAGAAAACATCCTTCAAAGTCGACATTTGATTAATTTCAATTTTTTTGCTGTTCCTGCTAAAAAAACTATGAAAAAGTCGATTAAATTAGCTTTAAAATAGTATTACTAAAATCGCAGGTAATTGCAGGTTTTGTGCTCCTTGAATATGTGATCTACTCGAGTTCTATTCGAGAAATATGAAAAAAACGGGCCGTTAGCACCCCGCGATAAGGCGTAATGTTGATGTCGAGTTTCTTGGAATATCTCATATTTTATGACAATTTTTGACACAAAAACGAGTATAATTCATGAAATGATAACTTTATCAAGTGGAGGGCAGTCTAAATCGACTCAGTACTTGAAAATACATTGAAAAAGCGATTTTTAGCCAATACGATACTTATTTTGAGTTTTTTCCACCTAATTATGCGATCTAGCCCACTGTGCGGCCGTCGGCAGTATTGATTCGCATCAAAATTTGTCCATCTCAATTCACTATTCATAGTGTATACATCGCAGTATTACGTACTCAACTGCGATGTGCGCAATATTAGGCGGTAGGAATTCTTTTCAAATCTAGAAATATCGACATAGTACTCGGTTTGCTCCTGGTTGGTCTAGCGCTTAGCCACTATGTTGGGCTCTACGGGGCTTTTTAAGGACAGGGTCAAGTGGTCGAGTGAGGCGTCGTTTTATCATTTTGGACGTACTCGTAGAATGGATTATGGGGACCCTAAACCTGTACGATCACTAAAACGATGCTCACCTATGAAATGATGATAAATCCTAGCGTAATATAGCCAACTAATATTTCTCAAAACAGCCAGTCGTGGCCCCTGTGGGTCGTTAACACCGCTTTTACTAAACTCTAACGTGCGATGTGGGATAGCAGGCACAAACATGACAGGAGCTTCTTTAGAAGAGGCGTATACGCATCGGGGAACGAATATGCATACATGCGTATTCGTTCCCCGAAACAGGGTAGACGTTCACAAGAGGGATGGTCAGTGTAACCTCGTTCCCAGTTCAAGTGCTAGTTGTTGTAACACGAAGTGAATAATCATCAGTAGTTCTTTTTGAGCGATTTGAATCCATGCAATGATTCACGTCCCATGACAGCACAATGCCATCTTCGAGTCTGACGGATGGTTTTCCAAATGACGCCAGGATGGCCATCTTACGGAATCCGACCTCAGTCACTGCCTATAGGCGCCTATAGGGAGCCGAATTACTCCGAGCATGGGTCATAACATCAACCAAAGAGCAGATCAATGGTTCTTCCCGTAAATTCAAACTTCGATTTCCCCTAATTTCAGTAAATTATAGGGACATAAAATCAGACGAGAGAGTATCAGTGTTATTTAGAAGCCTTCCTTCGATTAAAAAAAAAAAAATACATATATTTTATGCTCTAGCATAACATGCTATAATATGCTTAAAATATTATTTTAAGCATATTATTCTCCGTTCTTAATAATTAAGAACGGAGCATAATATGCTTAAAATTGATGAATGAGTACATTACGTTGTACATATTGTTATCAGGTTGACAACGACTCATTCAACAGGAAAACTTACATACTAGCAGGCAGTCTTAAGTCTGTTGACAGTGGGCAGGGAAATTTCATTAATACATTAATGTATGTAAGTAGTAATTAAATAACAAAATAATAAATAATTAATTATACTCAACGATATTGTTGGAAACCCCTCCATTCCCGAGGAACAAAATTACAACCACTTAAAAACCAACCACCCACTAGCAAGTAGTCCAGTAAATCGGTGTTCGAAACCCCTGTTTCCAGGAAAAAAATGTAGAAGAAGGTTTGACAACCTTTATTTATGTTTTTTGGGTCGCTGAATCCGAATCTGAGCTTTGCCACCTCGCCAGACGCGAGCTTAACTCAGGAAACGCGAAAAACACGTAATTTTTCGGACTTTTTTCAGTTTTTGGGCTGTAACTCGGAATCTAAGCGTTTTTACGACTTGCACACCCCATAACAAATTAAAGTAGAATAAATTTCCTACAAAATTCATATATAAACCTTTAACGTAGGACCAACCATAACGCCGCTAGTGCGGTTTGAAAAACCCCTATTTTTTGGCTCTCCGCTGAAAAAGTTGAAAACGCAAATCTAATTGGGCGCGGGCGTCCTTTTATCAACTTCTCACGGCTAAATCCGAATATTATATGAATACCTAGTATACCAAGGTCATATTGAACGAAGTGCCGAACGTCAGTGATGTGATGGACCCCCTATTTCCAAAAAAAAAAAAAACTGTAGGTAGGTAACAAAACTCTGTAACTCTTCATTACGCGGTAAGCAGGTGCGATGATGTGACATTGATAAATTCACTTTATAATTATTACTGAAGTAAATAAATCAATTAATGAAAGCTTCGAACGTCATTGAAGTGTCGTGTCATGAATATTATCACCCTGAAGGTGTGGTCCGCGCTACAGGGTTTATTTTAAGTTGGTTCCCAACTTTAACATGAAGGACATGCTCAGACAGAAATTCACTGCAGCCAAAATCGACACCGATAAAGACAAAGAAGATGCTGATACTCTTATTGTAAAAACAGCCCAACTCCTAGCCAAAAAATATGACGTTTCCATAGTTGATGGTGAGGATATAGACCTCCTGGTCATTTTGATTGGAACGCAGAGGTCTTCAAACCTTCTTGAAACCTGGCAAAGGTAAAGACATTCCATCACTTTATTATCCTCCAAATGCCATTGAAGAAAGCCTGTCCAACCACATTTTATTCCTCCATGCCATAAGCGGCTGCGATTCCCCATCTTCACTGTTCAGGCAAGGGAAAATTAAATTCGTCAAAGCCCTTCAAAGATATCCTGATCCCTCGCAGTCCATTAAACATTTCACCAACCCTATCGCCACACCCAAGGAGATTTCAGAGGCAGGTGAAAAATTCATTGTTGCAGTATATGGAGGAAACCATCGCACAACTTCAATAAATAAGCTACGATACAAGCAGTACGTCTCCACCGCTTTCAAGGTTAGTGGGAACGTGGCATCCATCCCCCCCCCCCCCCTCTAAAGGTGCCGCTGAGCAACACTCCTACAGGGTTTTCCATCAAGTGCAGCAGTGGATGGGAAACCTGTTACCACCAGAGCAGTGGGGGTGGAAAGTTGTGAAAGGCAACTTGCTACCAATCACTACCCTTGAACCCCCTTCCCCTGAGAAGCTGCTCAAGCTTATAGCATGCAAATGCCAAAAAGGCTGCAGAGGCAACCGCGGCTGCAAGAGGGTGGGGCTGTACTGCTCCAGGCTGTGCATGGTGTGTGAGGGAATGTGCACCAACATCGAGGTAACCCTCAGTGAAGATGACGTGGATGACTCACCGCTACAGCCTGATGGTAATTGATACCTTTGATACAAGTAGTTCTATCTCTCACTGTATACTTTTTAATGGCAGCTTAAGATATCACATTTGTATAACAACATTTTTTCAGTTGTATCAGGCAAGGAGATCAGTTGTATAAGGCAATGGATCAGCTAGGGATCCCCCGAAAGCTTATACTTACGTCTAGTGCGCATAACCCTGTCCAGCACCAAATGCAAGGTTAAGGTAGGCAAAGGACTCTCCAGTGAATTTGAGGTGGACCGAGGGCTCAGGCAGGGAGATGTCCTGTCGACCATTCTCTTTAATCTGGCCTTAGAGAAAGTCATGAGGGAGGTGGGTCGTACCAATCCAGGCGGCAGTTTATGCAATCGGATGGCTCAAAACCTCGCGTATGCAGGTTATAGACATGATGTCGAGGAACTTGCGATTGCTAGAGGAAGGGCTCCAGAGACTTGAGAGATCGGCAGAAGAGTTGGGCCTCGCAATCAACCAACAGAAGACGCAGTACATGTTCTCGACAAGACGTGAAGAGGCGAGTAGACAAGGGAGCATCGCGCAGAATGGGACCACAAACGAACGCACCTCAACTTTCAGGTACCTGGGGACTCTGCTTACCGAGAATAATAGCATGCAAGAGGAAATAAGAGGACGTCTTGCAGCTGGCAACCGATGCTAATTTGCTCTCGGCAGAGTGTTTAGAGCCCAAGCACTCAGCAGAAACCTGAAGCTTACTGTATACCGGACTATGGTGAGTCCTGTTGTTCTTTATGGCTCGGAAACGTGGACCATGACCAGTTCTGAAGAACAATTCTTAAGGAGATTCGAAAGGAAAATTCTTCGTAAAATATTTGGTGCAAAGTGTGTGAACGGTCGCTGGAGAATCCGCACAAATCACGAGTTATGGGGAAACCAGACATCGTCACCGAAATAAAAGCGAATCGTATAAGGTGGATTGGACACGTCGAAAGGATGAGTAAAGAGGGTTTATCAGGGGAAGCCAGGAGGCCGCCGATTGAAAGGAAGTCCTAGGAAAAGGCTGGATGACGTGGAGGATGACGAGGTGGATAAGATCCGGAAGATGGAGGTCCAGAGCACAGGCAGCCCCGTAGAGAGGGGGGGGGGGGCACTGGACCCGTTGCCCCCGGGCCCGGCTTTCGTAGGGGGGCCCGGATTTTCTTGAGAACGTTTTTTTTAGGAGGCAAAATGGGAAAAGGGACAGAAGAATTTTGCCCCCGGGCCCGGATTTTCTCTCCACGGCCCTGAGCAAAGGATAGCGCTGATTGGCGAACTGTTGTTAAGGAGGCCAGGACCCTTCAAGGGCTGTAGCGCCGAGGAGTAAGTAAGTAAAAGTGTGCACCTGTTACGTCTGATGAGAAACCACCTAAAGTGGATTCTACAACCAGAATTACTTCGAAAAAACCACCTCACTCCCTAAATCCTTCAAGTACCAGCAGTAGGTGCTCTTGGATCACCTTTTTAGCCGAGTTACAGCGATCGGACTAAACCTTCCGGGCACAAATAGAAGAAACGAGTGTATTATCAACATTTTAGATTATTTTTTTTTCCAATTCACGCAGCCCAATACGGCGTGGACGGCGGATGGACGTGTCATTTTTGGAGTATCAACACTTCATGAAACTTATAAGGCCAATTTTGAGCCCGATTAATTTTTTTTCTCTGAATTCTGAGAATAGTAAATCAAAACTGCTCAAACGGCTAAGCAGTTCGTGCTTTTCCCTAGAATAGTTTTAAATGGTCCAACTAGCCCGTAAATATGATTGGTTTCCAGCGTTTCCATGGTGCAGCTGCTACGTCGTCAAATTCACCAAATGTCTCAAAATCGTCGTGAGGTACTCGGTAAGCGATTGATCCACTTGATAGTATTAATTATTAATAATCCGCTTGATAGTTGAATGAATATGATATTATCATATTATTAATGCATATTGTGTACTGTGAGGATCCACGTACATAATTCAAGGTTGTAATGTGGAGTTGAAACGATTACATCGCTTCTGGCCCAATTAAAGTGAGACTTGGCATTAGAAAAGATCCTTAATTGGAAAAGATTCAAACTGTGCTCGGCTTAAATAGGATTACTTTACAGAGGGAAACGACTGAAGGTAGTTGAAAAGAAATCAACGAGAAGTTGACAAATGTACCAAATCCGCTTACTGGTTGAAAAGATGTCCTATAAATACCATCTTGGGACAGGTACCGCCGTATTTTGAGGCCTCGCGAGTATTTTCAACACCCTTAGTGGACGGACAAGAGAGCCGGGAACCGTGGGGACCCAAAAATAGGTCGCTCTGTGAAAAGATATTGTTCAGGACCCCGAGATTCGGTCGCGGGCTGGTGGGGACCTGTTTGGCATTGTTTCAGCGGGTCCGTCTGACGCACGCTGTACCCCATATCAGATGACCGCCTGGCTCTGGCTAGAGGTGCCTGCATACCTGTAGCCCTCTGAAGGGTAAAACAGTCGGACGTGCGGAACGAGAAAAAAGGTGATAATTACACATTTAGGCCGGATAATCCCTCAGTTCTCCGAGTTCACAAGATTTAATATAGAAACACAAAATTAAGTTACCTGACTCAGCTGTTTGAGGTGTCATTTTCGAAGCTTTTTCTCCTCAGGGACCAAACTTGGTTACTGCCCATGTCTTAAAATCTGAAATACGAAGTGGATGAGCTTGAGATTTTTTTAATAATACGAAATAACACGAAAGGTGATGTAAAAACTTTGTTTAGCCTACATGTAAGCATTATGGGTTAGTCGAATTTTTGGAAAACTTCGGAATGCGGGTTCATTGGATTGAGTTCACACAGAATCCTGGCATACCAATGTATGGCGATCCAAGCTTTTAAAAAATATATATTCTTAGAATAATAGGTACAGCTATGTATTCGCGACGGGGGACGAAAATTTTAATCGGCCTTCAATCAAAATTTGTCATTATACGTTAGATTAGATTAGATTAGATTAATACCAGAGAGGGTATAGAAGTGGGTTCCTGAGGGGCGCGCCACTTCCCGCACTTAGGCCTTGTAGACCATTGTGCTGCCTCTCGGAGTTACTATGGTAGTTCTGTGCCCTTGAAGAGGTCCAATAGTCCTCCTACGAGGTCCATTCGCGCCAATATCTCTCCCCGGTCTACAGAGCCCAGAGCAAGATACCTCCTGCGCTCCAGGGCCTCACATTCAAAGATGAGGTGATCCGCCGTCTCCTCCTCATCTTTGCAGAACCTACAGGCGGGTTCATCATTTGTGGCCCCTATCCTGTTTAAAAGCTTCCTGAAACTTCCGTGTCCACAGGCCCACCATGAACCTCAGTTGTGGCCGCCGTAAGCGGAGGCACGTTTCTGCCCTACGGTCTAGCTGACCCAGCATGGCGTGTTCATGCTGTTGGTGCAGGGTTCTTTCCCACCTGCGGCTGTGCTGTGACCGCTGCCACTGGTCAACAGCCCCACGGAAAAGCGCCCCCGAAATACCTAGACAGGGTTCAGGTCCTATAAGGTCCATACTAGACCCCTGGCTGGCCAGGCCGTCTGCTTTCTCGTTCCCTGGAATACCAGCGTGACCAGGGACCCATCTGAGAATAATCTCATTAGAAGCCCCAACACGCTTGATGGACTCCCAGCAGTCAAGTACCAGTTTTGAGTTGGTAGATGTTCCCGCCAGTGATTTCAGAGCAGCTTGGCTATCCGAGTATATATGGATCCGCCTTATTACGAGGGCCCTCCATTTATTTCACTCTCAGCCATGCATGCTTTTATGGCATAGAGCTCGGCCTGGTACACTGTGACCCACTTACCCAGCGGGCTGGAGCAATCCCATTTGAGCTGAGGGCTGTAGGCCCCAGCACCTGCTCTTTCACCCATCCTGGAGCCGTCTGTGTACCATTCTATGTCCCCAGACCGCACTACAGGCGGACCTTTCTTTCAATCCCCCCTGCTAGGTATGATAACCTTAAAGTTCCCATCCAGCAGGGTTTCCGCCTTGACAGTCTGTGGGCAAAAAGCTTCATCCCTTTTTTAAACACAGGTCTCAAGGACATGATGTATGGGTCAGAAGACACCATAACGGAGTGGAAAACTTTTCGGTATTTTGTTTAAATTTGTTTTATCGCTCACTCTCTTGGGGCGGCTGGTTTGTCTTCGTCGGCAATATCGGGCTCTGAGCTGCTGATTGCGAGATACACAACAACTGTAGGATTGTTCTCTCAGAATACAGTTGTTTGACGCAACCATCTTAGCGACTTACAATGTGAACCCTGAACATATAAGGCGGATAACGGCGATGAAAATTTGAGAGAAGACGCTCCAATAGGCCAAGATTACATGGTTCCACTCGTGCAGCTCAGCTCGGTGTAGCTCTCCCCCCCCCCCCCCCCCACAGATTCCATCGAAAACGCGAAAAAACACAGATTTTTACTACCAACCTACAAGGTCGTGGCACAGACAGTACAAACTGAAATTTATCCGTGATATAAAGCCACGTTTGGAAACTACATTAGTATAGTAAAGTTCATGGGTGGTTACTTAAATAACAATAGGTTAAAAAAATGTAAAAAAGTAACACTTAATTGGTACTTTTTTTTAAATAAAAAAAATTATCAAATTTCAAGAGCTCTGAATTCTCTATTTTTTTTTTTTTTTTTTAAAGAAAACTATTTATGAGGCTTAATTCTACAGGTATTAAGGTTTAAAACCCACACATAAAAACTGGGAAAAGGCACAACTCGATTTGGGGGGTTTCGGCCGCCTTAGCACCACTGATCGCCGTCCAGGCCGTTGGTTGAGCAGTACGAATGTATCCCCCCAAAAACCCTCAAAAAGATGCCAAGCATCAAAAGCCTTGATATCAAGGAAGTGCCAACCAATCGATTGGAACTTAACCCCAGTTATTTATTACACGCCCCTTCGGACCCCAAGTTGAGCCCCCACCCATCCATTCCTGCTTGACCGGGGAGCCCACTCGTGAAAGGGTTGACGGGACCAGTATTATTATGAATAATTGATTAATTAGTAATTTCAATACATACTATGCTCATTATAATAAAATTTATCATAATGAATATATGAAATATATATAAATTTTAATATAATGAAAATAATATTAAATTATTATATTTAATATAATCATTATGAATGAATTATTCATTCATAACTGTTAACCAAACTGTTAAATGACGCGGACATACTCGTACAAACTTCATTGTGACTGGTGGAAGATTCTACAGCTATCATGCAGCTTACATCAAATTTTGACGTCCTTCGAGAATGGTTCCTTTCTTATAGGCTCCTCCTAAATGATAAAAAGACCAAGAGCGCTCTGTTTCATTCGAGTTCAAGACACAACTCCAGAAACCTTCATATGGGGGATCACAACCTGCAACCAGACAAAATGTTTAGGAATCATTCTGGACGCTGCCAGGTATTTTAGGCCTCAACTAGATTATCTCTCAGGCAGCCTCCATCACCTTGATGGCAGCTTACTTTGTGCTTTTCATGTCTATGGCTTCTTATGGAAACTACTGGTGACCCAGCCAACCTGGGAAGGCTTTATAAGCTGCAAAAGCGGGGCCTATGGGTGATGTTGGCCATGTCCTTATACATTTAGCCATGACCGTTTCAAGCAAGAACGTCTGCTGACTCTTCCTTCGTGTTATGCCCAGGTGGCACTTACATACTTGAGACACATCCGAGAGACTATCGGCGATAGTAAGAAATTATCGTTTCGACCACATGTATGATAGGTACTAGAAGGGGCGAAGTCCTACTTCAAGTTCCTGCTCACCTACTGGAATGCTTTAATGCGATCAACCTCTCCAACGTCTTTTCAGTAGGTATGCGACTCCATGCGTGGTATTGATATTGACCGTTAAACATGTTCAAGAATAAGCTTAAGCCCTACCTGAAATAGAAAATACTTATACCTATAGTTGATGATTTCTTATCAATAATAATACAAAAATAATAAATAGTACCTCATTGATAAATTATTCTGGTTATTCATAAGACAACCTTACTGTATTGTAAAAAAAAACCTATATTTTTCAGCTACCAACATTCATTTGTCTTAGGCCCTCACTTCGTCATCAGTCGCCCTAAATCACGGCAAACGAGGCATTGAAGTGGGTAAAAAATAAAAAAAATAAAATGCAATAAAAATTATTGGCGAGACTTATTTTATAGGTAACCTGTTCAAATCATTCCCGGCCATCAAATTGATACGTCCGCCTATTCGCTGTTACACCGAAAACGCTGCAGAAATACGACCATCTTTGGAAAAGAAATGAACAAGTCAGCCCATTAAAAAAAAAGGTCCCCAATAAGTAAATGAAACCGCAACAGATAACGTCAAGTAACTATTGGACAATTAAAAAAAAGAAGCTTATTAAGAAAAGAGTAGAAGACACCGAAATGTCTATCGAATTAGAGTGTTGGTATCATTGTTTAATAAATAGTAGGTAGGTAGTGTAAAAATCTGATTTTATCTGTAGATATTCAGCGGGCATAACAGACAGGGGTTCCATGGCCACCGAAGTTGGAAAAACCTGAAGGAATAATCAACTCATTTTTCTCGAGCTGGTTTCGATGATGACAAAATCGGTAGCGTATAATGAGCTAGCGGAATAGGATGGATTTAGGAAGGGGACGATTGAGATAAGGAGGGAGGGGGGATCTATGAAACGAGAGCCTTGCATCTATTTCAGTCATACCCACCAAATTTAGCCGTGTTGCCCCTGTTTACCGAGATGGAGGCTGAGTTAGTAAACAGAGACTGATCGCTCAACCTGGGCTTTCCGTTTGACAGGAGCTTCTCTATTTTGACGTTTCCTAACGAATCTTCATCCTCATAAACTCTCGGCTATCCAACTCTCGACCAAAAGTCGGCGCGCGAAAAATGGCCCCTAGGTCATCAATTATTGTACTATAAATTCCCAGATCCATGTAAAAAAAATAGATAAATAAAAAGCTACAAATTGGATTACACATATATGTGTACAACCACTACTATAGTAGTAGTGGTCGCTCCAAAATTAATTCGCAAACAACACTTCGCGTAAAAAAAAAAAAGGATATTAATAAAAATTGTGAGGTATAATATTCTTAAGCCTTTAACTGATTTATATGGGAAGATTGTCAGAAGAAATGTTGGTAGGATTTTTGCTGTTTTCCTCAATAACATTTTGGGAGACGACGGAGGAATTACAAACCGAGATTTAACTTTGAAATGGCCCCTTTGCCCTCGAACACAAACCCTCAATACTCCCATAAATGGAGTCTAAAAGCTACTGGATAGTGCCCACTGAAACAATTCGGTTTAATTAGATTCTGAAGTAATGCTACTCCTTCCTCGCAATTTTAGGTAGGTAGGATGTCACAAGTGGACTTTTCACTTAACCTCTTTTGTTGATAATGACATTGTCTGGCTCACCGTGATTACTCAATTCTCAAGTTCTAAAAGTAATCAGGCGTTTCGTTGCGGCTGAATTCTCAATTTTCCAAAACATGAGAGACAATCAAGAACTTTTATTGCCAAGAACACATAGTGCAAAGACAAGGTCAAAATTTCCATACAAGCTTCCAGCTCACATAAATTTACTTCAATAATACAGCAGTAGGTACATCATGAACAAGCTATTAGATGGTAAAAATTTCCAAAACCTATGCCTAACTAGAGCTCTCTTACATTTTTTATACTGAGGAAAAATTCATTAAAATCATAGGGTGCGATGGATTTTAAAAATTTGACAAGTTTTGGCCTAAAGTTTGTTGTCGTAAATTTCGCTTGCAACTCTTTAGGGATGGCATTGAAAAATTTAATACCCCACCATGAACTGCTGATGCGGGATGATTTCAAGCGGTGATAAGGCACCAGCAAGTCACTCCCGTGCCGTGCTCTATACCCATGAGTGGAGGTATGATAGGTACTCGTGTAAGTTGGAGAAAACGTAGGACGTAGCTTCGAGTATGTAAACCGCAGGGATGGTCAAGATGTTTAATCTTATGAACACAGTGTGGTGTTTGCCGACGGTGCAGAGGTCTAATCAAATGAGGTGGTTAGGGTGAGAAATGACTCCTCTGCTGAGTATGATTACTCAGCAGAGGAGTCATTTCTCATCCTAACCACCACATTTAATCTTATGAAGGCTAGCTTTCAATCCTGTTGGTACTTCAGCCCAGCGACCACTCGTACAGCCCTGCGTTGGCATGCGAAAATTTGCGGCAGCCGACGCGGCATGACCCCAACAGAGGATGGCATAAGTCGCACGACTCATAAAAGCATCATGGAATGCTGCTACGACTGCAGTTTTAGGTAGCTTCTCCCGTAATCTACGCAGGAGGAAAACAATTTAATTTAACCTAGATTCAAGGTTCTCACAGTGTTGCTTCCAGTTCAGCTTTAGATCTACCAACACTCCCAAAATCTAACGCTTGGGGGGTTTTCGACCAAGGATGACAAGTCTTGCAACCCACAGTAAAGAGTCTCAGTTTTCGTTTCAGAGAGTCCGTCTCAAGCGAACCAACCCGATATCTCTTTTTTAGACCCTTCGTTTGTCAGTTTGCAAGAGATGCGTTTTTCGTCAGGACAGAAGGAGTTTTGTGTCGTCCGCAAACAGAAGGGTCTCAAGAGGAATTAGATCTGATGGAAAATCATTTATGAAAATAAGAAAAAGTGTGGGACCCGAAATTGAACCCTGAGGTACACCATATCTGACTAGCAAGAAACCTGATAAAGAATCTCCACGAAAAACAGCCTGACTTCTACCTGTGAGATAGCTTGAAATGAGCGACAAAGCCCCGTCCGAAAAATGATATTTTGCTAACTTGTCGGCAAGGAGCTGGTGTGGAATGTAGTCAAAACACTTGGCTACGTCTACGAAAGTAGCAGAGGCATATTCCGCACATTCAAAGGAATTTGATACAAATTCGGCCAACCTCAGAATGGCCTGCTTTGTAGACCTACCCCGCCTAAAACCGAATTGCTGGTTCGAAAATAGACTATTAATTTCAAAGAACCTCTAACGCCAGACACGATGACGTGGTACCTATGTTAAAACGTTAAAAGTGTTAAAATACAATTACAAAATTGAAAAAAAAAATTGAAAGAATTATTAAGAGTGGAGGGATTCGTAAATGAAGTAACCTTCCTCCGCTCGCGCCGGCGGCAAATTGGCCGCCATTCTAAGTTTTTCAGTGTTTTGGCTCATCCTAGGCTTGAGAGAGGCTCGAGAGGGCATTGTAATCTCTAGTTAGAGTATCCCCCACCAGAAAATAAATAAATAAATAAATAAAAATAAAAATTAACTGAAAATTCGTGCGCGGCCAAATAGCCGCCTACGCGAGCGGATGTGTTTCACCGAGAGGCGCGAGCGGAGGAAGGTTAAGACTGCCATCATCGCCTTGCCTCAATAAATGGGCCCCATTAAATTTTAATCCTACGCGTCACTACACCACAATATGTTTTACATTTTTTATATTCCTCACAAACGAACTGCAAACAAACGATGAAAACGAAAAAATTGCTGGTGCAGACGAAGCTCAATGGTAAGAACTGGTAGCACGACTGACAATGAAGTTGGATAGCATACTAATTATGCCATAAGTCTTATGGCCTAATAGCTCGACTCGACATAAAAAAAGACATCACGTCGAGAAATGCCCAATCGTGGAGACCGCCAAAGAGATGAACCATACCAGCCAATGTACAATAGGTTATACCCTATAGACCACGGAGGAAAGGTTCCTTTCCTCCATGAGGTCTACCCTAAGTCGGACAGGTCAAGAAACTCTATAAATAGATAAGTTCAAAAATACTTCGAAAATGACTCACTCAAAAACACCGATTCACTCGTTGGAGATCACAGTATAATCTGTGAGTAAATAACATGAAATCTAGAACTCAAGACCGGGAAGACCTAGTTCTGTATGTTTATAGTTCACAAACTATGAGGGGAATTCGGAAAAAGATCGTAGACAGCGCTCACTACTATACCATCCGTCTGTTCTTTACAAAATTTAGCTTGTCAATGGAATCGCTTATGCTACATAATACGTATTATATTATAATTGAAAAAAGTAAGACAAGAAAGAATAGACAGTTATTACCAAGGAACGGATATAAAGTTGTAAGTTGGCGCGAATCCAATCATGAAGGCTTTACGAGTTTCATATAAAGTTGAGGGATGTGAACATTTCATCTCGAAGAACCGTATTTTTTCTCGTCCTACAGAGACGGCCGGTAGTTAATCCACCCACAAACTAAACGGTTAAAAAATTGACAAAAATAAATCATTCGGATTCGGAACGTTAGTGACGAATGTTTGAGCTGTTAGGGAGGCAACGGCAGGGCTTATTGTAGGGGCGTGTGGGGCTGAAGGGGTGCCGGATAGTTCATTCCTAGCGTAATAGGAGAGATTTACTTTTGGTCAGGTTCCAAGTCTGACAGGGCCTAGCGAGCGATGAGATTTTGTCCTAAAGCATGGAAGAATGCGGGTGTTTTATATTTACATTCTGCTACGAAGAGGATGGAAAAAATATGATGGAACGGGACGAAGCAGTCCCATCAAATGACTCCCGTGTGCGGCGAGGGGATTAACACTACACCTCCAAATTATACGTATTTTGACAGTGCCCCAAAGATATTGTTATGTCCCAAGCCCAGCAGCCGGTGATAGCCATCAAATTCACACCTGTCATTGGCCCTAATGAGGTGCTATAACAGTCGGCTCCTGTCACAACAGTTATCTCGGTGAATCCTGCCAAGCCCAAACTACGCTTGGTCTAGAGAGACACGATATACCAAAATATAACGGTACAAGTTGATATTCGAAGGGTAAAAGGTGATTATTAAAAATATTATCAGTATTATAATTGAGTTCCTCATTTAAAGGAGTAAGAACCACTATAGGACCACAATGTTTAAATTCAAGTCTGCCGAGGTAAACCGTCAGTTAGGAGAAGGCTTAAACCGGCCGCACCAAGAGAGTGAGAGATAGAACAAAATTCGTCTTCTACTTCTCTTTCTTTTAAAAATTTAATTTTAAAAAGACAGAAGTTTTCCACTCCATTATGGTGTCTTCTGACCCACAAATCATGTCCCTAAGACCTTAGAAAAGAAGTCTCCCCTTACTTTTTTTATTTTTATTTTTATTTACCTAGCTGTCATTATAATATTATAAATGATTGTTTAACTCTTATTGGAGAGTCTTCAAAACAAACTAATTGAGTTAATGGCATACTATTCTGAAATTAACGCTATTTATATTTTCATTTATTTTTATTTGATAAATTTCATCGTTAATGGAAAATGCTGAATTATGGTCTTTACAAAATTGTAGCGGAATAACTAACGTCGAATTCGGATTCTACGCCCCGAAAAACATAAGTGTACCGAGTTTTATTGAAATACTTCCATGAAAAGGGGCTTTGGCCGCTTTTGGGGGCTTTTGCACCACTGTGCGCTGCATAAAATGCTTAGAAATGAAGTACCACAAATGGACGTATTCCTCACCTTCGTCGCCCAAGCATCGGCTGTTTTGAACTCTCGCCCATTCTGCTCCATTCCGACTTCCCCAGACGACCTAGCGGTATTGACCCAGGGGCACTTCCTCGCCCGACGAGTTCTGAGAACCTAAAGGTTACTTCGAAGGGCTTTTGAGTGTCACTCAACGAGTCGAGTGAGACGTCGTTTTTTCGATGCTTTTAATCTCCGATTCCAGTGGCTACTGTCCCCTGATTGTCTTATAAACTGATCAGACAAACGTTGGTCCCCTTCGCACCGCCTCGAGTCTATTCATAGCTCGAGTTAACCCACTTATTTCCGGGGAACAAGGTGATCAAAGTAAAAACAACACCGGGTAGGTAATCAAATGATCGTTGCGCTTTGTGTTTCTTATTCTTGGAATAATACACCTATGTAATCGCGAAGGAGGTCAATGACTCCGATCGGCCTCAAAAT
Organism: Pilophorus perplexus; assembly: GCA_955831195.1. NCBI lineage: Eukaryota > Metazoa > Arthropoda > Insecta > Hemiptera > Miridae > Pilophorus > Pilophorus perplexus. The sequence continues at coordinate 62,002,663 of OY037007.1, read as the reverse complement.
TTGACATTATCCGTTTCAAGAGGTCTACATTCAAAATCCGAAATGTTCGCCGTCCGGGCCGTTTTGGGCAGTAGGATTTTTTTTAATTCTTAAAAAAAAATTCTTTAAAAAAAGTATGACAAAATACTTAGTTTACCATGTAGTTGTGCCCGCAAGGTTTTCAGCCCGATCGCCCAGACCCGTGGGGCGCTATGGGGCTACGGGAGGGTTTTTTGAAGGTGATGGCTATGGGATCGAGTTAGCTGTCGTTTTCGAAGTATTTTTGGTCGTAGAATCCATTTTTTGGGGTCCCGGAACGATCTGTTTTCACTGTGGCGATCTGTAGGGCTTTCATGGGGCTACAAATGGGATTTTTGAAGGATCCCAGGAAGTCGAATATTTTCCGAGTAAAAACGTAGTAAATTAATCTGTCTCAAAGTTGAACAACTGGGCCACCTTTTGCCGGCACAAACAGCTAACAGCTATTATCAGATAACATTTGAAACAGGTTCTGTTTTCAACAAGTGCCAAAAGTTACCTACCAACAGAAGCTCGCTTGTGCCGGCAAAAGGTTGTACTACAAACTGCCCTCGGTTGTACTACAAACTTTGTGGGTCAATTGGCAGATGAATAGGGAAATGCCCTGCACCTACGTAGGCCGAGAAGTCATCCTATTTTTCATCGACACCTTTGGGTTTATTATTCGTGGAGTAATACTCCTATGTAGAAGAATGATGATGTAATCGCGACGGAGGTCGACAATTCTGATCGGCCTCAAAATTTAACTTGGTACGTTCCGCCGTCCGAGCCGTTTTGGTTGGTTGTGTACGTAGGAAACTCCTTTAGAGCGGTTGGCTATCAGCAGGCCCCCGAAGGGAGCTCCACCCGGCGGGGTCTGACCTTCCGCCGGGCTCCACCTCCCAGCAGGCCCCACGACCCCCTCGAGTCCGACAGTCCGAGGGGGGCGGCCAAGGACCGAGGGATGACCCCACCGATCAAAGACCGCGGGCTCCCCCTCGCCCGAGGTACCGGAGAGAAGGAGTTGCTCTAAGCCGGTTGTTAGTTGCGTTAATGGGAGCAACTCCTCCCCATTAAGGCCCCTCCGGTCAGAGGCCCGAGAGCCCGAAGGCTCTCTACCACTTTACATGCCCCCAACACCTCGGCGTTACCCGAGATGTCAGCCTGAACATTACAGGGGCGGACATGAGGGTCATAGAGCCGAGTCCGCCAGTGAGCACACTAGCATCAACCTAGGGCCCTCGGGAACGGTCGTTTTGGGCAGTTGGATTTTTATTTTTTTTAAATCTGAAATTTTGACAAAGTACTCGGTTTAACATCTAGTTGTGCCCGAAAGGTGTTCGAACCGCTCAAACCCGTGGGGCTAAAATTTTCGGGATTTTCGAAGGATTTCGGCTATGGGGTCGAGTTAGGTGTCGTTATCGAAGCATTTTCAGACGTAGAAGCCATTTTTCTGTTTGTGTTTCTGAGTTTCTGAAAAGGCGTAAGCCCAGTGAAACAAAGGAGTATTAAATACTTTTAATTTTTGGACCATGATCGTGGTTTTTGGGATCAATCCTGGGGGAGTCAGCTTAAAATAAAAAACATGATATAAATCTGGACTGAGTTATACATCGTGCTGTGGTGCGCACTTTTCGCTCCAAGATATATATATTTATTATTATTATTTTTTTTTTTTTCAATAAATCGGGAGTTTGAAGAACGTGTGGTATTCACCGCATGTCATGTTGATATTCAGCTCCAAAGAGCCGCAACCATGGTAGACATAGGTATGACTAACGGAACCTAACCCTGACAATGAACGTCATCAAAACTCGCTCTCACGACCAGTAGGATGAAAAGGGTTACCAACAGTTGGTGCTGGCTAACCAGTTAGGTGGTACCAGTTTAGGTGGCTACTGGTGCTGGCTGAAATTGAGGCTACCTCCATTTAAATTTATATTCTGTAGACGTCGTCAAGGTGAGCAAAGCCTAGTCAGCTGAGTACTTGATGAGGAGCTTAGTCAACTGAGTTCTTAATGAGAAGCCTAATCAGCTGAGAACGTAATGGACAGCTGAGTACTTGATAAGAAGCCAAATCAGCAGAGTGACTGGATCAAAAATACATCAAAGTACTTACGTAGTTCGTTAAAAACTCAGAGCGTTGTTGGCAGACAATGTACAATATGCCACATTCATTCTTGAATGATGTATCTACATGGTGGATACTCTGATTCGTTCTTTTGTTTTTCATGCCGAATACGCAATATTCCCCATGTTTATAAACACGTACGCATCGAATAAACGTTTACCTTTGTCTTAAAAAACGAAGGTACCTGCATAATGTACCCATTTTATAGTATTCTTTGTCAAGCCGTGATTCTGTTCTATTTGTGTTGTTTCATTATTGGCAAGACACCGTTCCGTAGTGCCAGGCCGGGAGCTACCAGCCAAGCGGCCCTTCGTTAATCTGTCCACTTTGTATTATTATCCCTCCTCCTCTCAATATTTCTGGCTATTCTGCATTCTCGGGAGTGTGGGTTTCTGGGAATGAGTAACTAACGATACTGCTGAGACATTGTGAATTAAGAATGCTAGCGGGAATACTAGATGGTCGAGCTGACCATGAAACATCGAAAGGAGGAAAGTTAGTAGTAATTACTAACTTTATCCTCAAAATAATGAGGCACCCGAAGCGGGGAAGCGGTAAGTTAGACGTGTTATTACGGTGAAAGGGGAAAGCGTGAAAGACAACAAACGCTGCAAATTTTACAGAAGGGTTTATTAGTCTTTGATATAGAGTAATAATTACTCTATTATTGCAAAAATCGATTCTGTGTCACTTAGAATAGTATATATAATATATATATTATATATATTTTTAAAATCTGTACGATGTTTGGACCTCAGAAAATGGTTTATCCGTCCCAAATTACTCGGAAAATAATTGACCTCCTGGGATCCTTCAAAATCCCATTTGCAGTCCCAGGACAGCCCAATAGACACGGTGAAGTCGGATCGGGACCCCCATAAATGGATTCTACTTCCAAAATTATTCCGAAAACTCCTAACTCGACCCCGTTGCCGAAACCCTTCAAAAAAGCCCTCCCTTAGCCCCTTTTTTAGCTCCACATGGCCCCACGGGTTTGGGCGATCGGGTGAAAACCTTGCGGGCAAACTTAACCAAGTTGGTTAACCAAGTATTTTGTCAAAATTTTAGATTAAAAAAAAAAATTCCTACTGCCCGAAACGGCTCGGACGGCGTGGATAAACCCTTGTGTAAAATTTGCAGCACTTTACAATAATTGTAAAAACTCACTTCAAACAGCTGTAGTTAATCTTACTTCTTCGTTTTTCGACTCGGTCGGTGTAATATGGATAGGGTTGATAGACCACACCAGTCTTGCACTTCCTGACTGTTTTACTCGTCGCAAGCTTTCGATGCCACGAAGACCACCCTCGTAAGGCTTATAAAGTCACCTAAATGCAAAACATCACATCATTGTTGGACGACATTGTACAGAAGATAATATGTAATAAATAATATTGTAATAAAATGTCATTTGTTTTACATTTTTTCAAAACCACCTATTTTCTTTATGACGCAGAATTATGTTTTGCACAAGACTTGTGCATTGATAAAGGTTACTTAGTAACCTTTATCAATGAATAATAAACCCTTGTGTATAATTTGCAGCGTTTTTTTAAAATTATTGTTTTAGATATTTTATACCTAAATAATAATTAGGGATTAGGAGTTTTATTTGAGGGTTTGAGTTTCATTTTGAGCGAAAAAATATCGGTCAAACGAGGAGTTTTATTTTCTGAGCGAAAAAATGAAACTAAAAAATTTTTAGTTTCATTTTTTCGCTCAGATTTAATCTGATATTGAGCGATTCCGATTAATAAAACTCGCTCCCATTCAATCGTTGCACAAAGCCCATTTAGAAAACGCTGCAAATTTTACACAAGGGTTTATTATTCTTTGATATAGAATAATTGTGCACAAATGAATTCCATGTCAATAAGATAAGTTTTGGAAAAATTCTGTACAATGTTTGGACAGATGTGGGACCTCGAAAAATGGATTATGCGTCCAAAGTTAATCGGAAAACGACACCACCTTATTTGACCTCCAGGTATCTTCAAAAATCCCATTTGTAGCCCCAAAGATCCCGCGTTGAAATCAGATCGTCCTGGGACCCCAAAAAATGGATTCTACGTCCCAAAATAGTTCGACAACGACACCTAACCCCATAGCCGAAAACCTTCAAAAACCCTTAATAGATTTCTTGATGCAATGAAGTTTAGCTTGCTTTTGCCGTAATGTAATGAAGTTTGCAAATTTTGAGGCCGATCAGAATTTTAGACCTCCGTCGCAATTACATAGGTGTATTATAATACATTTGGAATGTATTCCAAGATTATTATACCAAAAACGGGTTCCAAAACGCACTCCATTGTGGTGGACCCTGACCGACGAAAGGCTTGTTTTTGTACCACCCATGGATTATTGGTTTGACGCTGCTCTCTGATTGCTCTTTTGGTTTATTATTCTTGGAATAATACACCTATGTTTTCGCGACGGGGGTCGACGACTCCGATCGGGCTCAAAATTTGACATTATCCGTTTCAAGTGGTCTACATTCTAAATCCGAAATGTCCGTCCGCCGTACGCCGTACGCCGTCCAGGCCGTTTTGGGCAGTAGGAATTTTTAAAAAAATCTGAAATTTCGGCAAAATACTTGGTTTACCATCTAGTTGTGCCCGCAAGGTTTTCAGTCCGATCGCCCGAACCCGTGGGGCGCTATGGGGCTAAAATGGGGCTACAGGAGGGGTGTTTTTAAGGCTTTTAGCTATGGGATCGAGTTAGGTGTCGTTTTCGAAGTATTTTTGGACGTAGAATCCATTTTTGGGGGTCCCGGAACGAGCCGATTTCACTGTGCCGATCTATAGGGCTCTCATGGGGCTAAAAATGGGATTTTTGAAGGATCCCAGGATGTTAAATATTTTTCGAGTAAAAAATACGGAAATTTTGAAAAAAACACATTTTTGAACAAAAAAATCCAAAAAAAATTTTTTGAGATAGGTAAAAATCCAAAAACAAATTTTTTTTTTTTAATTTTTTCATTGACAGAATTAAATTTCTGCACAAGTAACGTATATCAAAGAATAATAAACCCTTGTGTAAAATTTGCAGCGTTTTTTCACACGTTTTCATACATGTCATGTTCAACCCGTGGTTACTGGTTTTAGCAGGTAAATGTTGGGCATACGACGATCACAGCATGCTAGCTGAGGTTTCCAGGTCTGATTTTGGTTTATTATTCTTGGAATAATACACCTATGTTTTCGCGACGCGGGTCGACGACTCCGATCGGCCTCAAAATTTGACATTATCCGTTTCAAGAGGTCTACATTCAAAATCCGAAATGTCCGTCCGCCGTCCGGGCCGTTTTGGGTAGTAGGAATTTTTTTAAAAATCTGAAATTTTGGCAAAATACTTGGTTTACCATCTAGTTGTGCCCGCAAGGTTTTCAGTCCGATCGCCCAAACCCGTGGGGCGCTATGGGGCTAAAATGGGGCTACAGGAGGGGTGTTTTTGAAGGCTTTTAGCTATGGGATCGAGTTAGGCGTCGTTTTCGAAGTATTTTTGGACGTAGAATCCATTTTTGGGGGTCCCGGAACGATCCGATTTCACTGTGGCGATCTATAGGGCTTTCATGGGGCTAAAAATGGGATTTTTGAAGGATCCCAAGAAGTTAAATATTTTTCGAGTAAAAATTAAAGAATTTTTGAAAAAACACATTTTTGAAAAAAAAAAAAATCCGCCCAAAAATTTTTTTTGAAATATAAAATCCAAAAAATCCTAAAAATCCAAAAAAAAAAATTTTTTTATTTTTATTTATTGACAGAATTAAATGTCTGTACAAGTAACCTATACCTATCACAGAATAATAAACCCTTGTGTAAAATTTGCAGCGTTTTTATTATGGTCTCTGTATGGGATAATGAGGAACTGGTCTAAAAAGCCTACGGTTCACAACCCTAGTCTTCAATACGCGTTCATCCTCCGTCCGTTAGTCAAATCAAATTGCACTCATGCCTGAAGGCATTGTACTGCTGCCAGACGACCAACAGCCATCTTCTTGTTTTTGACAACTGGTCCGTAATGGCTAGACAATTTATGCTATGGACTGGTGCCATTACAAGCCGGTACGAATTTTGGCTTCCACTCCATCAACAGAAAAGCAGCTCTCAATCAACGGTTGCCTGGAAGAGCCGTACACTGCCTCTGGACAACAACATTTATATTATCCTACGGATTAAGCTCCGACCTTTCAGAGCAGAAGCCTAGCTCATTAATCATCACAATTACTTCCTTTAAATTGTCAAACGCTCGCTATTTTAATATCATTTCTATCAAAACTGGCGATACCATATCCTGCTCTGTACCTATAGATCAGTGGCCGTTGGACCCAGATGTTGTACGTACAGGTAGGCCATTGTGTTGTGTGTTGTGAGGCGGGCTGCTAGTTCGGAAAGGTGGCCTGCCACTTGTTCTGGTGCTATTCTCGCCCCACACGGCCTTTGGCAGCCTCCCCTACCAGACATATTTATATCTTCCTCTCATGTAACTCCATTTACCAGACCACGTACTCTACACTGTACCTATACATTCTTGCCTATCCATTCTTCATATTCTTGTTGATATTCGAGTTAGCGCTGGGTTCGTAATATGTACATGTATACAGGAATACACATCGTCGGACATGAGCGTTATTTATCGTTGGCGTAAATAGATACCCCTACAATCTTGTACTCATCTCGTGCCTGGCAAATTCGCAACTCAGGTGAACCAGAACACCACTACATGAATCCAACTGTTCTTCTTGTCACTCCTCGATATCCACCTAGGTACTGAATACCCTAACGGCTCGTCTGGACATCTTGTAAGTCAACGATTTTCACCTATCTTCACCTGTCTGTTTGTACAGGCTCGTAAGATACGAGAAATCATTTTAAAATCAGTTTCCTTTTTTACTGAAAGATCTTGATGTTTCAGCTTTCATGGCAAAGTGTGAAGTAGGCAATTCGTTGAACAGATCAGCAACATTATTTGGTTGATTAGAGGGTAGATCTGAAAGCCCATCGGTTTTACAAGGTTAGAATAAGTTGTTTTTGTACACTCAGCAAAAACTGTACTAGGGTATAGACTAGGAGCACCTACATGCGTCATGGTACCTATTGTGCAACCCGCAATTACATTAGGAGAAAATTCTCGGCGGACCACCGTCAGCCAAGCACTTGGTAACCGTGGAAACTCAGTACCTCGCTCATGATCTCAAAAGCTCACAGAAATTGATGATATATTTCATATTTTCCAGCCAGTCCCACTTTATTAACCCTCACCATAAATCACAACCTATGGTTTAAGGACAAACAGTAAATGCAGCCAGCAAAGGGCAGTCCCCACTAAAATGGGACTAATCCGGTGGGACACTTCCAGTTTCCTGTGTTGAAGTGGCTGAAAACCAGTTCGAAGAGGGTATAAAGCTGGTTTGGAGTGGTTGGTGGTGGTCTCTCTTTAAACGCTGATAGTAGGGTGAAAGTGGTCTCGATACCAGTCTGATATCCACTTTAAACTTCCTCAAAACGTTGTAAACCCTTCACGGACAGATTGGGCGCAGTCTGTCCCATTTAATGTAATTTACGTCTCGCCACGCTCACTTACTCATCCCCTTTTCTGGGAGCAAAATCGGTACCCATGGGGTGGGGCAGGGGGCTAGACTTTTGGGAACAACAATAAATTGTGCTGGACTTGATAGAAACAACAGAATTGAATGCGTAGGAATTAGGGCGTGGAAAGGTATTATTGGAATTTGGAAACACTAGCACTCTGACAGGGGGCCTCGCTTCGCTCGGCCGACCACTTTCTTGGGCATTAGTCTCTTGTAATTAGGATGGCTCGCCCACTGCAGGGCTGTGCCTCTCCCGTTTGCTTGCAGACGGTAGGTCTCACGAAGGGGGTCTGTACAGTCCCAGATGTGGAGCCCCACCACAAGGGCAGGTACTTGTTTTCCTGAGCACCAAAAGTGAGGCCAAGTGTTCTAGCACACTCTCCCAGCATGACGGGCTGGTACCGCGTTTCCCTCCACTTTAGGGAGAGATACTATCACCACGAACAACTTCGATTCCAATTGGAATTCCAATTGTTAACAACAACCGAGGGGGATGGCCAGTAGCACTTCACGATTGGACTCTCTTGGGCAGGGGGCCTCGCTTCGCTCGCCCATTTGAATAAAAGGGAGTTAGTATTGAAATTTGGATCTCCAGGTAGGATGTATCCTCACTGTATACAGAGGAAACGCGGACTCAATCGGACTGTAAACAACGAAGATAGGAGGAGTTGCGCGGATTTGCGCGCGTCAGAAATGTCGCTCAATGCGCTTATTGGACGTAAAAATGGCCGGGGAATCCGAATTCACACACCAAAAAAAAAAAAAATCCGATTAAAACTAAGAAAGTTGGGTGCAAATGCGCCGATTTGCGAGCATATTGGAATAATTATTATACACCTATGAAATCGCGAAGGAGGTTGAAAATTCAGATCGGTCTCAAAATTTGGCATTATACGTTTCAAGATTCCTCGTTCCTTTTCACCTTCGAAACAACAGTTTCAACACGCCTCTTTCAAGAATGCAAACGGATCGCCAACTCATTGCAGGATGTGATTGACATCGACTAGTCACTGCCTTCTTTTAAAAGGCTCTCGACAGACTTTTTCATGGGTGAATTATTAAATAATTATTAAATAATTAATAAATTTTAATTTACGTTGTTTTTCTTTCTATCGAGCTGTTGACTAACTTCTCAAGTGTATTTTTTCATTTTGATATTATTTATCACTATTCTTTGGATTGGAATTATTTTCCGTAATAAACACACAAAAAAAGTCTAGATTCCAAAATCGAAACGCCGTACTCCGCGCCGTCTGGGCCGTTTTGGGCAGCAGGATTTTTTTTAATCTGAAAATTTGACAGAATAGGTAGGTACTCGGTTTACCATTTAGTTGGGCCCGCAAGGTTTTCAGCCCAATCGCCTGAACCCTTGGGGCTAAAAAGGGCTACGGGAGGTTTTTTTAAGGTTTCGGCTATTGGGTCGAGTTAGTTGTCGTTTTCGAAGTAGTTTTGGACGTAGAATCCTTTTTCGAGGGTCATAGAACGATACGATTTCTCCGGGGGGATCTATTGGGCTCTATAGAGCCCCATATGGGGCTACAAATGGAATTTTTGGAGGATCCCAGGAGGTCAAATATTTTCCGAGTATTTTGGACGCATAGGTACTCCATATTTCGAGGCACTACTTCTGTTCGAACAATGTAAAAAAATTTTTTTTTTTAATTTTATTTTTATTGCCTCAGAATTAATTTTCGCACAAATAACCTATATCAAAGAATAATAAACCCTTGTGTAAACTTTGCAGCGTTTATAATATATATATATTATATATTATATATATTATATATTATATGTGTACCTGTAAAATAGCGCTTGGGGGGTTCCCCCCCCCCCCTTGGCTAAATCCTGCCTACGCCCATGTCGGTACCTACATAGTAATATTATGCTTTGTACCTACCAATTTTGCTTTGTACATAATATATTTCCATCCAATAAAATTGAAATTTGTTTAATTATTATTTGGCAGATTTGAAATGTCAAATATTTCATATCGGGTGAAATATTTTATGATATTAAAAACGCTGCAAATTTTGCACAATGGTTCATTATTCTTGGACATAAATTATCCAATAGTTCTGTAAAAAAAAAAGAAAGTATTCCTACAGTAGGTAACTGTGTTCGAACAGATGTGGGAACCACATCCCCCCTCCCAACAATGGAGTCTACACCTATAAATACCTCGAAATTGACACCTAACTCGACTCCATAGCTAAAAGCTTTGGAAAACCCCTGCCGTAGCCCCTTTTTAGTCGCAAACAGCCCCACGAATCAAAATGTTAGATTTAAAAAAAAAAAAAAAATCCTACTGCCCAAAACTTGCTTGATGGCAGACGCTCATTTCATTTTGAAATCTACAAATCTTGAATCTTATGACAAACGTTGAGGTTGGAACCCCATGGCGAATACATAGGTCTATTATTCCAAAAATAATAATGTTATACCTACCAAAAGTGGCCAATTTATAAGCTAGTTCTACAATAATTGTATAATACCATGTATTATTATTGTAGATATGTCATATCTACAATAATTATTATTCATTCAGATTCATCTTTTAAAAAAGAAGAAAAAAGAAAAAAAGACTTGAAGAGCGCAGGTACTGTGTACCAATTCATAGTTTAGTATTTGGTACATAAATTAGAAGTTTTCTTGGCCTATAGTGAAGAAACACCCCTGATTGGATTCAAATAATCAGAAGCCGTAAATAATCCTCAGAAAGAGTAAAGGGGATAGGAGAATGTATTTAGGAATGCTTTTAAGTTTGAAGTGAAATAAAAAAGGGTGCGGAAAGTGGGGGCGCGTTACCACGGTTATCCCATGGCTCCATTCTTCCCAAGTCCTGATTTTAAAATTTGAATGAGTTTCTCTATAATATAGAGAATATATTATATTGCAAATATTTATGAGCTGATTTTTCTTAAACGAACATAATATTGATCAGACTTCTCTTTTTTGTAAGGATTGTTTTATTTTAATTTTTCCTAGTCCTTTGCGAGCGTTCCCACTCATTGTTAACAAGAAACCGAATCAAATCCGGTCAAATCTATGTGTCGTGGAGGTTAGAAACTCGGGTGTGCTGCAAAATCGTCTAAATCCACTTTTCTGCTTTTTTCAAAACCGGCCATCTCCAAGCCCGCCAGCTAGCGCCAGTGTTCCGGCTCAGCAGATCACGAGCTAATCTGACCCGACGGTTCTGTTGATGACATTGACGCATGTTACAGTGATTTCTATGAAATTCAATAATAATATGGAGAAGTTTATAGAAGAGTTGCCTGCGAGTTTTCATGTCGGTTTTTAAGAGGGTTTTTACGCCATTTTTAAAGTTTTTAGAGGTTTTAGGTGTCTGAGGGTTTTAAAATCGGTTTTTGGGGGATTAAGTAGATTTAAAAAGGGAGTTTTCTAGTTTTTAAGGGGGTTTTCCAAGGAAAGAAGTGTGTGATTATAAGGAGTTTACTCCCCTGATTAATTCGTGCCTCAAAATCTCGGCACTCCCAATTTTCTTGATTTAATAAGGTGGTTTGTTGATTTTTTTTTTTTCTGTTGTATGAAAGGCCTTCTAAAGATCTAAAAATTTGCGGAAACAGATTTTGAAAATATTGATCTGGAGATTTATAACCGAGGAGCAAACTTGACACTTTTCAATGGCCCTCCGGGGTCACTGGCTAGACCTGTTCGCGAAAAATATTGCATACTTTCAAAAATCTGTTTCCGCACATTTTTTTCATTAGTTGTGGGCAAAAAAAAAGTAAATCGGTTGACTGGTTCTCGAGATAATGCGTCAAATGCGTAGACAAATGCAACTTTTCAGGAGAGCCAAAAAACTGAAAAGTAACTGTCTGAGTCTTTTGTTTTTCCATTGATTGGGAGATAGAAGGAGAGCCAGAGGATGATGCAGGCGCTTCTGAGCTATTTTTTAATAATTATAATTGAAGTTCAAACATTGTGCACTATACCATTTTGTTCAGTATATAATGTAGTAGGTAAATCGAGAAAATGTTTTTTTGGGAATACCTACCTACCAACTGCCTTTAAGGAATTTAGCGGTTCAAGGGTTTTGAAGTCATTTTAGTGTTTTTAAAAGAGATTTAAGGGGTTTCGAGTCTTTTTTTTTTTTAAAGGAGTTTAAGGGTTAAGTTTTTTTTTTTGTAGTTTAGTATTTGAAAGTGTAAAAATGTTTTGGTGTAAAGAGTTCAATAAGTTTCAGATTTGAATTTTCAAAGTTGAATACCTAGTCTTCTTAAATAAAATTAAGGACAGTTTTATGACTTTTCACTACTAAAATCCCGCCATTTGAATCAATTTCGCTCTGGATTGTTGCAAAACCGGCCAAATCCAAAATAAAATCAGTTACCACCTTCCTGCAGGTCCCCTAGATTCTCTTTTGGTTCTTTAGTACCTTTAGTAGGTTTTCAGCCCGATCGCCCAAACCCGTGGCGCTGTGGGGCTAAAATAGGGCTACGGTAGGGTTTTTAAAAAGTTTTTGGCTATGGCATTGATTTAGGTGTGGTTTTTGAAGTATTTTTGGACGTAGAATCCATTTTTAGGGGCCCCTGAACGATCCGATTTCACTGTGGGGATCTAGGGCTTTCATGGGGCTACAAATGGGATTTTTGAAGAATCCCAGATCAAATATTTTCCGAGTAAAAAAAAAAAATTCTCAAAAATTTCTTTTATTGACATAGTTAATTTTCGCACGAGTAACGTATATCAAAGAATAATAAACCCTTGTGTAAAACTTGCAGCGGGTTATTTTTCGTATATTTTCATTGTTTGTCAGTGGGACTCGAGGAAACAGCCCTTGAGGGAGCCTCAGTTCTAGTAGATCAATTCGGCAAAAGACAATAATTGTCTAATAATTATTATTAGTGGAGGATCAGTTGATGAGTGATTCACGCAAGTGCATACGGTTTCTATTCTTCCCATTTAGTACTCAGGTCAAACCCCTTGTTCAACCCGTCGCGGGGGTGGACTTCCATATCGCGAGTCCTTCAACACCGTAGGAGAGGGAGATGCTAACAATGGGGGTGGGGGTTGCGGGGCGGCATGGGAAGGGGCGGAGGAGGGGGGCATCACCCAAGGAGCCACGGTTCGGACCTCCTCGGCCAGAGTTGTAAGGGTCTCAGCTTGAGGCACATTCCATCTCGTCGCTAAACCTAAATTTCCTGCATCTCTGTAAGCATCCCAAACTTGAAAAACAAAACCCGCACATTTGCCCGAAGCATTGCCGAGTTTTTGCAGCACTTTGCCCGCTTGAATAGACAGTGTGACCGCTCATTGCTCGAACCCCTAAGTGATATCAGTGTTGCCCTCGAACTGCCGCCAGTGTTTTTATCTCTTGATTTGTCCTGTGAATCACCTGCTGACCAGTGGAATACCAGCGCTACGTCACGAGAGGAGATCGGTGATATTATTCTGTTATATTTTACATGATTTTTCAATCACTTTATTATAACATAAATCACATTATTAAGACACGTTAAGGCCAACATTGGAGTCTAACATTTCTTCAATATTTACCCAAGGTATAATTAAATTGGATTATGATATTTGAGATTATTATGTTTTATTCAAATCATAGTCACACATCACTCAAGTTTTTGCTTCAAAACTTGAAACTTGGTTTCGTAAAATTCATCACATGCACAACATTTATATAAATGTATCGTTTAAGAATCTCTGTTTTGACATAAATTTGTATCTATTCAGATAGGAGTGAGACGTTCCCCACACATAATAACATTGTCCCAAAAGGGTTACTAGTTCTCATGCTCATAAAATACACGATCACATGAATAATGAAGCAATGAATTTTACTTTCTTGAACAAATTTACACGAATGACTCAAAATAACTATCATGATTTAAGATTATTCAATGTGCCTGAAAAATTCCCATTGTTGCTGAAATTGCACCAATGAGTCCATCCAGACTATGTATAGGAGAATCGGATTAGGTGGTGTCCGAAGAATTCATTCCATAAATAAATAATTTAATAATAATAAATAATTTGTGGGCAAACTTAAGTGGAAATGGGCATTATAGTTTATCTACTCCTGCCCCAAATTGTGTCCAATAATTATTATTTCCACTTGAGTTTGCCACACCTGCTGAACCAGCAGGTGATCGACTCCTCCCACCCGACCAGCGTGTACGCCGAGGGTGGGGGAATAGGTTGTCCTCCCACAGCTCATGACTGATTAGGATCAACACCTTTCAACTGTGATATCATCCTGGCTAAAATCTTTAAATGTACGAAAGAACAGTGACCTTCTCACTAGATGCGAATAGGTTCTTTTCCATTCCACAAAATACGCCTAATTATGCGCAGAAGTATTGACATTCACGAATATTAAAATGCTAGCGGCGTCACAAGCAATTTGTGTTGAACCTCGGCCAATTCATCAAGTCAAATCCAGAGGGCATTGGCTTGGTGTGCATCTCAATCCTTCGACAGTCGCCTTACCAGAGAGCTTTGCCTCACTGGAATTATTGCAATAATCCTGCTGATCCTAATTTGATATTATGTAGGATCAAGCCTGCTTTCGGGATTCACTTTCTTGGATTGTGAGATGCACGCCCGATTGATGAATAAAAGAGAATAGTAATTAACCTTGTCTTACATTGATGTAGTACAACCTACTTGTAAATAGTAACGAAACTAACCGAAAATCAACAAGTTCTATCGATTCCACCTAAAGAATCCATGACTGTGTGAAGTAGAGGACATGATTCGCTGTTTGTAGATCGTTGATAGATCGAACCTTGTTCAGTTTTGGGTGCTACCGTGACTTGGCTCATGGGGATGGTAGACGATATTCGAATCTCCGTTGAACGCCCATGATTCGGAATCGAAAGCTATAAAACAATGTAATTTCTTAAAATAAAATAACTGTTCTTAATAGCTATAGTGCGTGTCATCACTGTATCTTTTCAATTAAACTATAAAGCTAGGTCTTTGGCAGAGGTGATACAACAGAATATAATTAGGTAGCTGATCAATCCACCTCTCTCCCTTCTCAAACCGATCTGTCGCGACACCTTGAAACTTCCCTTCCCACAAATTCACCCCATAATCGCTAAAGGCCGGCCTATTTCTAAACAATGATACCTAATGCTCTTTTGAAAAGTTGGCGCCAGACTCTTTTTGGATGTGCCGACGATTTTGGCAGCTCAGGGTGGTGGGGTGGGGAGAAGCAACCTGGCCATAAGATGTTCTCAAAACCTGTTATAAATAGTAACCCTTATTTTCCGTCCCTCTTACGAGCCCTCTCTGTCTTCAAATCTCTGTTTCTATCTCTCACGTCTTCTCATTCGGTCGGAGAGAGCTAGCCAATGAGAACCAACGTACCTGGCGCCTATTTATTCCTGTACTCCACTATCTATTTTTCACTGCACGCACAGCCCATATTGATAATTGCACGATATGTCGCAACTGTTGATGAGACGAAAGGTGACATCTAAAACATTCGCTCCGTGTCATTCGACTACTTTCCATCAATTTTGGAAATTGAAACGAACTTTCCTTTTGTTGTTATTCGAACCCTTGAGGCCTCATCTAGCTCCAATACGTTCAGGAAATGGTATCACGAAAAAGGTGCACAATCGTTTAAGGTCGTCCTTCTGCACAGGCTGCTCTCTAGGCGATGGACGACCTTTGTCAAGATTTCACGCAAAATCAACTTTCACGCTGTTTTTCGTACGACTAGCTAATTTCCGAGCTACGAAGGCAACTAAGGCACTCGATAAAGTAGAAGAAGTTTATTTATAAATAAAACCCTACGAGTTCTTGCGATAAATACAAGACACTGGTCAATAATTCCGATTTGATCTTGGTTTTCAATAGTCGAGTTTTCTGGATGTGAGCATTTCAACTCAAAAAAGTGTTTTTTTTAGAGTTAATGAAAATTTGAATTGTAACCGCTTTCTTGGCGAATTCCGCCCATTAATAATCCCGGTAGTAACTTTTTTGAAAACTGCCGTTCAAGCGGCTGTTCTTTAACTCTGCAAAGAGAATCAAGTCGGTGTGGACAAATGAGTCCACGGACACAATGATGACGTTGTTTCAACAACAACATAAACAAAATTACAATGTTTTCTTCGATCTCTCAAACAGAGATTCTCATTTGAGATCCGATCTCAGTTCAACACTTTCACCCGGTCCTAATTATGAGAGTGAATCCCTCACAGGTGTAAGGGATTCGCTTATATTTAAAAAAGAGTATATAATATATACTACAATACAATACAATATATTATATTATATTGTAATGTGAGAGTGACCAGAACCTAAAGGTTTGAGGGGAGGTCGGTTCCACAGCCGAACTTGCACTTGTACTGATATTTCACAAATACTGATATACAAATACCACATGAGAGTCCGCCATATGGTTGGCAACTAATCCTCCTTTGTAGGCTCCCCCAGCCTAACACTATTTAACTCAAACATCACAAACTTGCACTTGGATTAAATCCAAGCAAATTGTGCTTTTCGGTGCAAAATTAAAAATGGATGCAGTTTTCACTCTAAAAATGTCATAAGCCATGGTTAGATCTCTATCGCCGACTTTCTCGTGACGTATCCCAGGTATATTGATACAGTTTCGAATTTGAGTGCATGTTTCGTTTTCCCTCTCGTGCTTGTTTTACTTTTCTATTTTTTTCATTAAAAATTCAGGCCCGAGGTATGAACCAAAGTCTAAAATTGTGTACAAACAGAATTATAACTCAACATGTTTGAGCAAAAGCTGTCAATGTTTACACTGACTGATTCAAATAACAATTTGACCTGTAGGTGTATTAAATACAGAAATTTTCTACCGCCCTTCTTGAAGCTGAATACACGTTTATACAGCGGGCCTTATTATTTGGTGACTCTCGTTCTGTGGGATGACCTCCAATTTTCTCATGTTACAGCCTGGGTGACCCTTAGGTGACCCAACATCACCATGTCGGACGAAGAGTATTCGTAAGTATCACAAAACCTTCCGCGATAATGAACCCATCAGGGATTTGGACGGGATAGGACTAAACACGTCACGGTAAAAGAAATCCTTTTGTAGGCGATATTGTCTCGTAATTTGAAATCCAATGTGGTGTTTTATGTTCACCCGTTTCCGCTTTCCCCCCAGTAATGTTCCGTGTGCCCTTCCTAGTTTCTTCTCATGTTGGTCTCACGAACATCTCAGAAGTGAACTAATCAAAATTGAGGAGAAATAATTTCTATTTGTCAATTTTTGTGGTACTGAAGTACATTGAAATCATCCTGAGTTTATGGTCTTGCCTTGACCCCCCCCCCCCCCCCCCCTGTGAATTGTAAATGAAGTCCTACTGTTTCTGTCCATTACCTACTCTTCTTGTGTTCCGTACTATTTATCAGTATTTATTAATTTTTTTGTAAATGTTCCTTCCCGTTTTTCCTAATGAGTGTTTTTTTTTTTCTGTGCTGTCCAGGGAATCGGAGGAAGAGACGTAAGTTTACCAGAAATCGTACCCATGTAATTAATGTAGGGATTTGCTGACAGTTTTTTTCCAGAATTTGGTCAAGTAGGTCTTAGTTCAGATGCATAGTTGGTTGCACTTTTTCCCCTTTTTTTGCGAGATATAGTTTTTAGCGAGATTGAGTTGACAACCATTGCAATGTTGACGTCAGCTTCCGAAGAATGCACGTTGTAAAGTACCTATCCAAAACACTTAAAACGTTTTATAGGTAATCCATTGATAAAAAAGAACGATCAATAGTAAAATTAGTAAAAGTATTCTCAAAGTTTTTTTGTTTATTTTCAATTCGGGATTAAATTCAGATGAACACGTCTCAGAATTCCATTTAATGTTTTTAACCTGAATTCACTTATAATCATTGAAACTTAAGTTAGCCTACATCGAAGACTAGGCACTGGGTTCTTACTATAAAGACTAGGCATTGGGCTCTTACTATATACTGGGCTCTTATAGTTGCTTTCATTGGATGGCAACGCTATAGTAGTTGAAATAATTTTTTATTGATTCTGTTTAAGGCTTTGTGAAACAAACAATTTCAAATGTAAGGTCAAGCCCGTTTTCTTGTGCCTTCAAGGCCCGTTCAAAAAAGTACTCTCCGGAAACGGGAATCTTTTGTACTATATTTATGTACACTCTATCCACTTTGGCGTAGTAGATTGCACATGATGACTGCAGTGAAAGAAAGGCATCAATCACGACGGATCGCCTTCTGTTAGACTTGTTCACAATAATTCTTTTCAACCCCTTGTACTGTTTCTTTTAATGGCTTTATTCTTCTTTTTCCTTCTTCCGTTTCTGCGTCTCTTGAAAATACAAAACGCAGCCAGCCGGAACCCCAGAAGAAACCAGAGTAAGTACCCTAGAAGTTGTAGAGATCTAGTTCGTAACAAAACACATGAGAGTCGGATTGAACCTTAAATGGTACGATTATAGTACAAAACCAACCATCTCGGTACCATTTTGAATGAAATCAACAGTTGATTTTGAGAGTTTTGATTTGAGAGTCTCATCTGAGCGGGTTATCAATTTTATTCGACTCATCCTATTCTCAAATAATAATTAAATTATTGTTACCTACATTTAAATTTTGACGTTGAATTAAACTCTAGTAAGCTACTGCCCGCTTTCCTCTCTTTCTTGGTTTCTCAGTCGTCGTGGAAAGTTTGATATTTGAAGTAATCCCTTGAAACACTGCCATTATCTGCCTAAGGAGAACTCCTAATGACAAATGGTCGCTTCCTGATCCAACCACCTTATAGATGATGATTTAAATCAGCTCCTTTGAGACTTTAGGCACCAGGAAAACTAGGACTATCATATTGACACGAACGTATGTAAAAAGGAGATATCAAGAGGTTTAATATTAGATTATATACTGATTTATTTTTGCTAAAGAATAAAATAGTTTTATCTTCCAATAATATTGGATTCGTTTATTAAAGATGACTTGCAGAAAACTAATAATAGTAAGCATCTCTAATTCGATTTAATTTATACTAATTCGAGCTGCCCCTCAATGATAAATAGGTAACAAATTTAGATAATGTTAAAAAACCAGTCAAAATAATGAACCATTTTTTCTGAATACGAAGAAACGTCGGTCAAGTTTGCGTTCGTTATGATTGATCGTCTTGTAAACAAATTTTTCTTTAATGGGGGAACAGTCACTGAATTCAATATCAGTACATAACTATTACACTCGTAATTGGTTAGGTTGCCTCCATAGTCAGTAGATTTGCAAGTCGCTTGCAAGGAGCTGCTTTGAATTACGAAGGCCAAATTCGACTTTTTGGACATGAACCATCAGACAAGCTTTGCAAGTCGTGTGTAGTCATAACCTACTTCGCCGTAAGTAGAACCAGAAATGTTTATTTTTGAATTCCACCGACGTTTTATATTGGAATGAATATTTTGAAGCATTGTCGTACCGTAGACTTTGAGAATGAGCTGTCCATTAAGGGATGAGATACTGTAGAAATAGCACATAACCCATAGTTTCCCAAGTAGGCACCTTTGTTAGTATGATTAAGTGTTTTAGCACCCGCTGTGTTACAAACCCACACATGAGAAGGGAACCTTTTTTTTTTTCTCCCTTTGCAAAACTTGATTTCAACTTGACCTATCAAATGTAATTAGGGAAAACGATAATGCAAGACACACATCAAGTCACTGATAATTAAACTATGAATAAAGACAGACGATTGGGTACCTACATGAAAAAGCATGTTGCATGAGTAGAACGTGATAACAAACGGACATTAACAAACTTGTGACGTAGAAACTAGCTGGCTTGAGACTTGAAACGACTCGAAATGATCTTTTCTTGATCATGAATATTTTCAATGATTCGAAAGCTACATTTCACTTGTATTCATCGTCAGTCCGAATTCGAATTTCCCTTTTTATTCATAAGCTAAGTATCCATTTTTTAACATCAATGGAAAAAAACAATGTATACAGTTTGGTTTAGCAGAGGAGGAACAACTTATTTCTTAGCATGTTTTTAATTTGAAAATTTGAAAATTTTACGAATCTAGTTTTTATTGGTTTATTTTTCTTTCGAAAGATGGATAAGTGGGGGGGGGGGGGGGGGGGGGTGCTACCATTTCCTGCATCAACGCGACCTCAGAGTGGATCTATTGTGACTCTATTTGCCTATTGACTAATTCGCATCGCACATGCTCCGCCGTCTCCTCATCTTCTAGACAGAGGCGACAATCTGTTGTCTCTAACTTGGCCATCTTGTCAAGGTGGGGGTTCTTCTACCTGGGGTAGAAGTCTGTGGTCCTACCCCTCTCGATGCAGAATGATTTGCCTGAATCCTGTTTTGTAATACCAGAGGACGGCTTTGTGATCTCTTTCCAATCGGGTGCGAGATCAAGTGACTTTAAAAGTACCAAAATTTGGTAAGCCTTAAAATGGGCTCCGGTCCAATGGGTATCTTGCTCCCTTTTTCCCAAGACTGTCAGCTTTTTCATTGCCCTCAAAGCCCTTGCGTGCCAGTATCCACGCCAGATGTAGTCCGTTGTGAACCGCTGCAGCCATAAGGACCTGAAGGCATTTCCAGAGTACCAGGACTTGAACGGGTAGGCTCCTATTGCCTTACAAGTAGCCTGGCTGATTGGTTCATCTTATTTATATCATCATTTACTTGACAATCGATTGCTAATTTTAGCTTCGTTGGGCCATCCTGTATACATTTAATATATCCTGATAGTCGTTGTAAGTTTTGGGGTTTGATGTTAATTGTGTTGTTCTATTCTTGTTATCAAGGTAGATTGTTTTGTGTTTGATGGAGGAGGGAACGAATGTGTCCACGTTTTAGGTTCCCGTGATGGATTTGCCGAATGCATTGAAGTAGTCTGCGTAGAGATTGTTTGCATTTTTATGTTAGAAAGAAAACCTCTTATTCATCAATAACCTTTTCTAGTATGACCTGCCTCAATGTTTCGAACAAAGTGATCACTGAGGGTTGGTTCATGTTTAAACTAATGATTGTTCGTTACCTTGACAATGTCTAATGACCGCCAGAGAAGCCCCTAGGCCCAACGGATCATTGAAAATAGTTTCAACATACCTACTCGCGGATTCCTGCAGATATACATTGTTTGTTTCATCAGTTCATTGATATGTATGAACTATACCTAATACACTTTGTTCGAACGTATGAGGATGTCGTATGGTAGATTAGACACAGGCATGAAAGATTAATCTGCATAATTGCCTACATTTGTTTTAAGTTTTACCTTTTCTTCTCTTTCCATCGACAGTAGATAGAATGGATTTGTTTTTCAAACTTCGGAGATCGTGAAATGGAATAATAGACACACCCAGTGTTTATCTGCAGACAAATGTACATAACGTAGAAAACGAAAATTGGTACCTTGTTGATAGGAAAAGGTTTTATGTTAACCCGTGACTAATCAGTGCTTTTTCTCTCTCTCTCCTTCTTTTTATAGGCGTAGACTATCAGAAAAGTAAGTCAGGTATTCGGCATGATGCATGACGCTTCCAATAATCCCACACAACTTATTGTAATGAACAAACAACTTACAAGCCCGCATAGCGTTCTGCAATCAAAATACAAACAACTTATTTTTGAGTTTTTGACCCACTTTAAAAAAGTAATTTTTATATAATATACTCAACGTCTTCACAAAGAATCTCACAATTTTTACTAAGTTTTTTCACCTCATGTTTTTGTTCACTCTAATATGTGAGACATAACACTTTCTCACGACTTTAATACTACTACGCTTCTACGTGAATAATACTACCCCACAGATCTCTCCATAATATTAAAAGCGCAACACTTTACTGTGTTTTAATATCATGTTCATGATAATACCATATTTTGAGAGATAGAGTATATCTCCCAAAAGTACCAGCTACTTCGTAACAGCATGTATCACATGGCCTATCGGTTGTATAAACATATGTAACTTACATTGGAATTCCAACGTGTAGTTGTGTCATACCGAAATGTTCTTGTCTGAATCCGTATTGTCATTGTCCTCACTGTTGTCGCCTACAATTGGTTTCAACCGAAAAAAAAAGTTTAAAAAATCAGGTAGAGGTTAACCAATGCCAGAAACCTATTAAATTACGTCAAAATTTTACGTATTTAATACGTCATCAAATTTGGAAGAAAATATCATATAAATACCCATCTAATAAGGTTAGACAGAATGCATTGTAAAATAGAAAAAAAAATTTCAAAATTCAGAATGAACTGCAATAATAGGGAAAATGTAATATGTAGTATCAAACGTATTACACATCGGGGTTGTTCAAATGCTCTCCGATTTCACTTGGACCTTTATGACCAACACGACATAATCCAACTGCCTTTTACCACAAAATTTTCAACCGTACAGAGCCATCTATCTATTCCTGAATGAACTTCTGACAAACAAGGCAGTGTAGGAGGAGGGGAGTGTCCACTCGTATAATTAATTTTGGCTAATATTATTTTTCGTTATAGGGCTGAAGGAGGCGACCCAGAATTCGTCAAGGTTGGTTGATTTACTTGTAAGACAGAAAATTTTGTATCGTTCTTTAATCTCCACTCCTATTTGAATGATCCAACATTAAATTTTGTTCATTTCAAGTGCATACGAAACGTTAATGATCAAATAAAGGAGAGTTGCATGGACAGCAATTAGATATAATAAATTGCAATTATATGAAGTGAATATTGGAACTGGAGGGAGATTATTGTCAAACAAAGGCTTATATTCCATCATAACGCCACAAATCACTGCTACACGAACATGGATTTTCTCTGCTCAAGATCAAAATTTGACTATTGAAGTGAACTATTTTAGTATTGTAAACAAAATACTCTTTCATCTGTCTGCATTCATGGCGAATTCATGTAAAGTTACGGTTGTTTAAAATGTCGAGATTGTTGGTATACCGTTTGCTAATAGACATCTATTGCTGCATTACGATAACTTTTAAGGAGTTAACTTCAAATTGATACCCTATTGCCGGTGTTGAGTCTTTTCACATTCATTTTATATGCATCTAAACAGGGCATAGGTACAGTTTTTCTCAAGCATTTGTGGGTTTAATAGTAAAATACTTGAGCACAACTACTAAGGAATGATGATGGAACGTATTCCGAACCCCGGGCACGATTCATCTTCCATAAAGTTGTAGAAGAAAACGCCACATTGAGAATCTGTCTGCATCGCCGAAGTAATTTTTGAAGTTGGAATCTGTCATTATTAGTATAATTAGATCAAAAGTACTCACAATATATAAATGCACAAACATCAACACCCACCTTTCTGAAATTTTGTAACTACCTTCGAGATTACGAAAATCATCTCATTACGTCACCACAGGAAGCATACTAGTTTGAACTACAGGGAATTGACTTTGCAGTACCTAGTATATGTTATAAAAACTGAATCAACTGTTTTTCTAATGATTTTTCATAATTTGATCTTAGCGTAAGGAAGCCCAAACATCAGCCCTAGATGAACAACTGAAGGATTACATAGCAGAATGGAGGAAACAAAGGGCGCGAGAGGAGGAAGACCTCAAGAAGCTCAAGGAGAAGCAAGCCAAACGCAAAGTGCGCACCTAATTCATCCCACGCTCTGCCTCAAAATTTGCAAAGCATTATTTAGTACGCTTCATCTTATTTTTCTCAGTTTTTAATCGTAGTGATGATTTTGTTGGAATCAGGTCGCCAGGGCAGAAGAAGAAAAGAAGTTGGCCGAAAAGAAGAAGCAAGAGGAAGAGAGGCGAGTGAGGGAGGCTGAAGAGAAGAAACAGAGGGAAATTGAAGAGAAGAGGCGTCGCCTTGAGGAGGCTGAGAAGAAGAGGCAAGCCATGATGGCCGCCCTCAAGGTAAACTCATCCTTACTGATTATATTACCAAGTAATATAAGTCTTATATTAGAGTACTGATGTTGACTATACCACTCTCACGAATATCGATTTACTTTTTACAGGACCAGAGCAAACAGAAGGGACCCAACTTTGTCGTTAGCAAAAAGGCTGACAACGTGAGTATTGTTACATACGTACAGTTACTAATTGACCAACAACAACAACAAAAAAAAAAAAAATAATAATAATAATAATAATAATAATAATAATAATAATAAATAATAAAAAAATGAAAATAAAAGATATCTAGGTGGCACTGCAAATTAGCGACAAAGAGAAATGTCAAACCACAATTTTCGACCAAGCAGTTCCCAAACAGATTTGAATTTTAAATTTGGTTTAAAAACTGAAATTATAATAACCAGTATTATTATTACTAGTTCATATAATATATGAACATTTAACAACATATTATGTTATTCATTGGTTGATATATATTTTTCGACAGTTCAACTTGTCCTCTGCCCAAATTGAGCGTAACAAGACTAAGGAGCAATTGGAAGAAGAGAAGAGAATTTCCCTCAGCATTAGGATCAAGCCCCTCGCTATCGAGAACATGAGCATAGACAGGCTACGACTGAAAGCCCAGGAGATGTGGGAGGCCATTGTCAAACTCGAGACAGAAAAATACGATCTTGAGGAGAGGCAAAAGAGGCAAGACTACGATGTAAGTAACTTTTATTGAACGTGTGCTACATCTTTTAGTAATCGAAAGTTCTTCATTGACAACAAGTAGGAAACTCTGATTTTTTCACATTTTTTAATTACAGCTTAAGGAACTGAAGGAAAGGCAGAAGCAACAACTTAGGCATAAAGCCCTGAAAAAAGGCTTAGACCCTGAGTAAGTCCTCAAATATGTCCTATAAAATCCGTTAAATAAATTAGTGAATACCAAATGAATGCTAAACTCGAATTGTTATAATTTTGTCCTTATTTTTCACTGAGATGAGAATCCTTTCTCACGTGGTAATGTTGTTTGTTTTCTCGTTTCAGGGCCCTCACTGGCAAATACCCCGTGAGTATAATTATAGTTATTTTTCGCCCCATTTGTAGTCAGTAATTTGCTCTCGTTGCAAACACTCGTGATAATTATTTCATACAATATCATTGCATCTACCGTTTAATGTGCTGTACACACTCACATACTCGTATTACGTTCCAACGACGAATGAAATTACTATCTTATTTTTATTTTTAAACAGCCTAAAATCCAGGTCGCCTCCAAATATGAACGAAGAGTAGATACCAGGTCCTACGATGACAAAAAGAAGCTCTTCGAAGGCGTAAGCTATTAATTTTCCCTTTCGTTGGCTTGAATATTTTTTTATTATCCTCGTTCCACGAGACGTCAGCGAACCTCGCCAACCCTTATTAAAATATACAATTTTCACAAAGCAGCTGTAGCAAATAGACTCACAGAGGAAATCGTTTTATGGCATGGTTTTCCTGAAATTTATAATAGCTTAAAAGTCCTTTTATCATGCGATGCAACCTTGAATAGAGGTCTTCACGGTCGAGCTTACCATGTTAAATGTCGAACGCAGAACGAAGACCCCTATAATAGGACCACTATAATAGTGTGATATATTAGTAATATGACTCCATACATCTACCAGTTCAACTTGATACCACTTCCACTGTATATATCTTTGCTAATTCTGCAAATTTGCGTTAAATTCAATTTTCGCAATGGTATAAGTGTAAATAATTGTTCATACCAATCAATTATTGATTCCTACACCAATTCAACTGGAATGAATGATCATTTCAGCTATTGGGAACTGATAAGGATCAATTACTACTCAATTTGAATTCAGTTGAATGCAATTCTTACAGTTGTTTTCTTCCTCCCTTTTATTCATTTCCCATTTTGCTACCCACGCAAAAAGCTACTACGAGTAATTGCTTTGAATTTATTGCTAATTACGACAGGGTTGGGAAACCTTGTCTTCAGAAGATTTAGAAAAGGCCTGGAAGTCCAAATACGAAACCTTTTCCAAGCGCAAGAAGGGTAAGTTGTGGTCTTGCGTCAGAGGAGTGCGAAAGAGGAGATTCTCAACTAAGGTCTTGCCAATCTTCCATCGACATTAGTTGCGTCCGAGTTCTTTTGCAATCAATCAAGATTGGAAATAAATTAGCCTGTAAAACACTGCAAATTTTCTCCAATTTGGACAAAACACGGATAAATTGTGATGAAAGTATTCTTTTTCCTGTTTTGTCCGAGATGTTTAAAAAAACTTTCTTCATCTCGATTACTTAACAATTTAATAGATTCAGAAAGAAATTGTGTAACTCATTCATCAAAATTGACTGTTGATTCAAAAATACATCTTATCTATGTGATTTGGAATAAAAGTCAGTAGCTTCTGTTCTACGCCTTTATTTTTTCCTCCCTTCTCCTACATGCGATCGATTTCAACCATTCTGGTCATCGTCAACATCAGGCATCCTGAAACATCCTGGATGCCTGACGATGCCCAGGATGGTTGAAATCGATCGCATGTAGGAGAAGGGAGGAAAAAATAAAGGCGTAGAACAGAAGCTACTGACTTTTATTCCTAATCAAATGGAGTTCTACGAAGTGAATAGTGTTACCATCAAGAAGTCTTATCTATGTTCTCAAAATCTATCCAAAAGAGTTATACCACTTCTTTATTGTTAAGAATATTTTTGGCCCTACTAGTTCAGTCAGGAACAAACGCGAGTTATTTTAGGCCACCGCTTTGGTTCACTTTTAGATTCCCCAGCGTTCACTGTATAAGAACCCGCCGTTTCTTCAAACTTCAAGATAAAATAAAATCAAAAAATCCTCACAGCCATAAGAAGCAGAAACTAAGTTACCTTTTGCAACGTTAGACTCAGCTGAGACTCTTCCTCTTTTGCACTGCTTGGACTGAGTTTGAGCCCCTCGAGACCTTATGTAGATAAACCCTAGTTTTGCATCGACACCTTGATGAACAGCACCCCATTCCTCTGGTACAAAAGAATGGACTGTAAAGATTTGTGCTTCAGAGTTGTTTTTCCCGTTTTTCCCCCTTGAGGCCTGAATTATTGTCGTGTAAATCGTAGTGGGCTCATTGAACCTTGCACGCCAAGTTTCCTTTTTTATATAGCCTGTACTGAAAGCCCTGGAACTTTTTTTTTTTTTTTTTTTGAATCTTAGATTAGTGATTGAGCTTGTGAGCATGTTCATACAGGGCATCCTGGAGCACTATAAGGAGGTTACTGAAAAGGAATGGTCCGAAAAAGTCGACCAATTCTCAAGTCGACCGCATTGTAAGTTTGATTGGCGGTTATAACAGATATGTTAAGGCGGTGGGCCTTACGGATGGGCGCTTTATTTGTACCTAACTTTTGTATTGAAAAAGATGTTTTCATAGAATACCCCATGTCTACCGAAGAGTTGTAGTTTTAGACCATTTCTGCGTATATGACGCAACTTTCAGTCATTAAAGTACGTCATTCTCACGTCAGTTATGACATTTTTCATTGGCACCACCATGCTGCTATAAGTTAATCTGGGGCTTATTATTTTACCATTTGGAGCAAAATATATATTTCTGCATACTCCCCTCATTCATAACAGCCATGTTAGCCGATTCGAGTAGTTCTCATCTTCAGCCATATCCTGGGAGACTGCGGAATTTAGGTACACCTGCTAATAAACATTTAGGTACCTGCTGGAATAAACAACTGGGTGACAAGAAAGTCGATAAATACAACATACGACCTGGACATTGAACAATAAAGTCCGATATACTTCTTTTTTTTTCTAAAGAAGCGCATCGTCCGGAATGCCCCACCTCCTGACAAATTAAAATTGTTCTATTTATTAATGTTAAATATCTCTTTCACGCCTGAACACATTTTGTAACGCCAGAAGGCTTTTGCAAGTAAACAATTTCATTTCATGCCTTTCCGTCGCTGCTTCTACGTGTATGTGAATGTCCGAATGTTTTTCTAATATTCACTGGTTCAATAATTGAAGCAATTATTGCTTGACACGCAAAACTGCAGAGAACCCTCAAAAAGTATAACGTTACCTATTCAACGTTCTCGATGTTTAGATTTCAATTGAGTCAAAATCCAGCCTTCAATTGGTACCTGAAATGCTGAATAACATAGACCAACCCCCAACTTTCGAGACATCTTACTCCACACACCTATTTCTGTGATTTCCCTTGTAGCACTTCTCGATTCGGGCGATTCAATTGGTCTTTTTATCGTAAAATCCATATGGATGCATCGACATTTTAAAAACACTCTGCATGTTCTCGTTAGTGTTCGTGCATGTAGGATTGACTTTTTATCCAAACTGCAGCATGCAACTTTTTGAGTGGCCACTAGTTCAGATTGTTTGCGCCCGTTTTTGTTGTCACGTGAATTCAGGGTACCCTCGCCGATTACTCCTTGTTCTCGCTTTGCTTTCAATTTCAATAGTGCAAATCTAATAGTTTACCAAGCCATGACTAGTGTTGAAAACAAAACATGTATAGTCATGAATGTTTGCTGTATGCGACGGAACAAGGCAACAATTAAACGGGCGAGGAATTCATCCCACCCACACATTCCCTCGCACCCAATATTACGCATTATGAATAATTATTGATATTTTATGGGCATAATCAATTTGAAAATATTAAAAAGCCGAAATAATTAATTTGTTGAAGTCTTTATCGACCAATGAATAGTATATTAAAATACCATGGCACTTGCAACTTTCTTATTTAAACTTTTCAAAAACGTGTATTTCCTTTTCCCCTACTTTCTAGCTGAAACATTGCATTCAGTCATCAATACTAACCTATCTCCATAAATTCCTCAAGATCAGCTTTTTACAAATTTAATCACGCTCATTAATTTCATTTATGTGCACTCGCATCCTCGTTTGTTGGAACAATGACTAATGGTTTTTCTCTTGTTGCATTATATCAGCCAAGCTTCCCAAATGGTTCGGTGAAAGGCCCGGCAAGAAGAAGGATGCCCCTGAAAGCCCCGAAGAAGAAGAGGTGAAGCAGGAGGATGAGCCTGAAGCTGAGCCCGTATTCACCCTCGACGACGAGGAAGAAGAAGCCGAAGAAGAGGAGGCTGAAGAAGAGGAGGAAGCCGAGGAGGAAGAAGAAGAAGAGGAGGAAGAGGAGGAGGAGGAAGAAGAAGAATAAATACTTTACTTTGAAGGTGAGGGCCAAAGGTTTTCTCAAAAGGTTTAGCCACTGGTGCTGCTACTAATAGGAAATAAGTACCGATAAAAAATAATAGTATAGTTGAAATTTAACTCGTTATGACTCATTAGTACGTTCATTTTAATTAATTCTCTCACTCCTTCAATTTTCAGATCCCTCTTCACCATCACTTCCATCGTCTTTCCAACTACAATAAATTATTGCAACTCGTGCAGCTACCAACGTGCCTGGTTAATTGTGACTTCCGTTATTTATTAAAATTAATATTTTTTGAATACCCTCCATTCGGTTGTTTCAATTATCAAACAACTCTAATTGATGTAAAAGATTAAAGAAAACTATACATTTTCATTCTTTCGTTATTGTTTAATCCTCTCAGTAGGCCTACTGTTATTGTATGGGATTCAACCAGTGGAGTAACAGAACCAGCGTTCAAATACCATCATATTGTTAGGAACATTATGATTTCACCGTAAATTTAGTTATAACTGTTCTTCAGCCACTAATAATCAAATTATTCCTTAGCAATTTAGTGAAGGCGAAGAAGTAACTCCTACTTGAACGGTTTTCTAGAAATTCAAAATTAGGTATTAAAAAATGAAGTAAGTACCTAGAATAAAAATTACTAGATCACCATGAGGAAGTAGTAAAAACGCTACAAATTTTACGCAAGGGTTTATTATTCTTTGATATAGGTAGGTTAATTGGACAAAAATTATTTCTGTGTCAACAAGAAATTATTTTTGAAAGGATTACAACAACAACAAAATCTCTGTACAATGTTCGGACAGATGTTGAACCTCGAAAAATGGATTATGCGTCCAAAATTACCAGGAAAATATTAGACTTCCTGGGATCCTTCAAAAATCCCATTTGTAGACGGTCTGAAGTAGACCCATGAGAGCCCAATTCATCCCCACGGTGAATTCGAATCGTTCTGGGACCCCCGAAAATGGATTCTACGTCCAAAAATACTTCGAAAACGACACCTAACTCGATCCCATAGCTGAAACCCTTCAAAAAAGCCCCCCCCCCCCCCCTAGCCCCTTTTTTAGCCCCACAGAGCCCCACGGGTTTGGACGATCGGGCTGAAAACCTTGCGGGCACAACTAGATGGTAAACCGAGTATTTTTTTTCAAATTTTCAGATTAATTAAAAAGTCTACTGCCCAAAACGGATCAGACGGTGGACGGACATTTTGGTTTTGGAATCTAGACAGCATGAAACGTATGTAAAATTTTGAGGCCGATCAGAATAATTCTTTATTAATAATGAATTATTAATATAGGTGGGGCATTACATATCAAAGGTTGAACTCAAAAAATTAAAGTTCTCCGAAATTAACCATTTTTGAATATGCTGTACCCCTAGGTGAGAAAAAATTTCTCACAAATTTTCAGACCAATTCGTCGCGTTTTTTCCGCTGCTCAGGCAGTCAAACTTTGCGAAATAGGCATGTTTGGGTTCACTTCACCTGCTGCTACCGCACTTATTATTCCGCCTTCAACAAAATAACACCGCCAGTGTTTTGGAAAGATAAAAACTTCCTATTTTCTGTGGTGTAACCTTATTTTCAATCAAAATTATTTTTCACCTCAAAAATCGAGTTTGAAAACTTGAAAACTTTTCTCTCATTTGGGCATTTTTAATAAATTTTATTTTTTGCCTGATTCAAAGCATACACTTGCGGAACATCCAAGTCGATACCAAGTCGTTAAGAGCCAGGAAAAAATATATCACTAATTTATGAGGAAAAACTTTTTTCTAAATTTTACTGGTTTTTCCATGGTTGCATTGCCCAACATCCTTTTTCTACGAGAACTCAGACTAGGATGGCACAATGGACTTCATCTGCCCCCAATGGGCTTTCCCGGGAGGTTCCAATATTTTTATAATTCAAACTCTTTTTTCAACTCTTACAATTCAATTTGTAGGCATTAAATTGCAGTTGAAAACTGTATGAATAAATCACCGAAACATTCACTTTTCTTGTTACGTCCTTGACACTCTAGCGTTCATTATCTTATGGTAAAGCTCAGTGGCGGCTCGCCCAGGGGTTAACTGGTTCACAGAACCCCCAAAGATAGTGAGAGAAAGAGTATGACGTCAGAATTTGGAGCTGACCGACGTTCAGAACCTCACCATTCAAAAGAATGAGGGCCCGGGGGGGGGGGGGGGGGGACCAGGAAAGGTCACGTGACTGAGCGAAATTATAATGATTCTTTGGGCTGGCATTTTTGCAGCGAAAGTGTATTTTCCGTAGGTACGAAGGTTAGAAACGAGTATGAAAAACGAAGAAACAGTAGGGTAGCGCTGCAGTGTTGACAAAACACATTTTTGTCAGGAAGGGGCCTTTTGTAGGGGAAAAGTGATATTATTCCCAGTGACTTCGGATTGTAATCGTCAAATCTTCTTGAAATAAATCAAAACAATTAGAGATAGAGCAATAATTGCTCTAAGATAAAATCGTAGGGTTTTTTGAACACTGTACTGGAAATAACAGATGAAAAAGAAAAGGAAATTGTCTGTGAGGGAATGGAGCAAGCATGTTGCTAGGTTGGGCAGCTGTTGACAGGTTGGTTCGCGCCCGTCTTTTTGTTTTGATGAGTGAAATCGTAATAATTCTAGTCTAGTCATTGAATTTTTGATTGTGTGCGTGATTTTCGAGTTATGAATACTGTTAATCGTCGCAAGAACATAGCCTTCGGCACTCCACCCTTGGAAGACAGATTGGAAATGAAACGCATGGGCCGTCTGTAGGGACGTGGAAAGTGAGTTGGTTGTATTTTTCTTCTAAAATAAGACTTCTTGCTTCCCGATCAGCCGACCTACTCCGACTACACATACTATTCGGGTGTGTGTTAACTGGTTAATATGTTATACAGTACGTATTACATTTTGCTGTTGAACCCCCTCTTGCATATAGCACGAGCCGTCTCTGGCGAGCCTCCTTCCGTCGATATCGCCTATTGGTTTAAGTACTAAAAAAAGTAAGAACGCCCTAATCAGCTGTGCTACCTGTGCTTACCATGGCATAGGCTGAGGTGTTATAACTTTTGATATCATTCAAAATATGGCAGCTGATGGAGTAGTTAGCTAATGTCCCAATGTAGCTTTTTATTCATAATTAATGCAGGAGCCGTTGAAACATTTGGATCTTTAGGAACAATTGTATTCCTAATACAACAATAATTGTTGGTCTTTTAGGGTTAATAATTAACCCAAATACAATTATTGTATGAGCACATCATGTATTTACAGTTGGAATTACCCACACTCCACGGAGTTGAAATAATTTATAACCCAGCTTAAGGTCCACCAGAGCAAACGTAGAAAAAAATTTATTGAAGAAAAATGAAGGTTGAAGAAAGAAAGGGAGGTGATGGCTAATAATATCCCTCAGCTCATCTTATGAAGCGAATTTCAAAGATATCCTCTGAGCGATGGAGCATACGGTATACTGCATACCGCTCGTGTACCTGGAAAACCTAGAAAGTGCTTGGTACGTTCAACAAATCTGGTAGGTACCTCAGTGGAAGGTTGTCCCAACACCCATTAACAGGGAATTCGGAATTCGGAGTTGGTTTAATTTTCAACGGTGTCTGTCATTATATATTTCATTAGGTTTTTTAGGTTTCATTAGGTTTTTCAGTACCATTAAGTATATCTCCTCAGAGATAATACAAGATCATTATAACCAAAACGTGTCTACACGTTTTGGTTTAGCATTCAGAGAATAATACAAAAGCGATGTCGCCTGTGTATGTGGGTGTATTGCCGCTTCTGATTTGTGTTCATGTGCATAGGTACTTTCTTCTTATTCTTTGGGTGCCATACCCGTAATCGGGCCTTGCGACCTCTAGCTAGTACCTAACTTCTGTTTAACGGCGGTTCTGAACGGCAAATTTGAGAGGTTTTTCAGGGCAGCATACTTTCGGTGGGCTACCATTGCCTTCCGAAAGGTGATTATCAGTATAAGGAAGATGTCTCGCTGCGAGACATCTTCCTTATCCGTATCAAGAGGTCTAGATTCCAAAACCGAAATGTCCGTCCGCCGTCCGGGCCGTTTTGGGCAGTAAGATTTTTTTTAAATCTGAAATTGTGACAAAATATGGTTTACCATCTAGTTGTGCCCCCAAGGTTTTCAGTCCGATCGCCAAAACCCGTGGGGCGCTATGGGGCTCAACTGGGGCTACAGGAGGGGTTATTTGAAGGGGTTTGGCTATAGAATCGAGTCAGGTGTCGTTTTCAAAGTATTTTTGGACTTAGAATCCATTTTTTGGGGTCCTGCAACGATCTGATCCACTGTATAGGCGATCTATTATAGATCGCCTATACAGTGGATCAGATCGTTGCCCTATAATAGGGCTTTCATGGGGCTACAAATGAGATTTTTTATGGATCCCAGGAAGTCAAATATTTTTCAAGTACCTAAAAAACAAAAAAAAATGCTGAAAAAAAAATTTTTTTTTGAAAAAACAAAATCCAAAAAAGAACACTCCCCCCCATCTGGCGTTCCAGTGTCGCACCCCCTTTTGTTTTATTAATTTGGAGTAACCAGCCAGCCCGCCACAGACACGGTGAGAATTAGCGGTATAGAATACTCCTATGTTTTCGCGACGGAGGTCGACGACTCCGATCGGCCTCAAAATTTGGCATTATCCGTTTCAAGAGGTCTAGATTCTAAAACCAAAATGTCCGTCCGCCGTACGGCGCGCCGTCCGGGCAGTTTTGGGCAGTAGGAATTTTTGTAAAATCTGAAATTTTGACAAAATACTCGGTTTACCATTTAGCTGTACCCGCAAGATTTTCAGCCCAATCACCCAAACCCGTGGGGCGCTAAGGGGCCAAAATGGGGCAACGGGAGGGGGCTACAAATAAAGCTTTTGAAGGATCTGATGAGGTCACATGAAGTGTCGTTTTCTTTGAAATCTTGGACGTGTAAGTAATTCATGTTTCGGGGTCCCAAATGTATCCAAACTTCTTTTTTTTTTTCTCTCTCTCTCTTTTTGTATTATATACAAAAAGAGAGGGAGAGAGAGTTATATTATATTATAATACTGAGAGAATTATATATAAATACATCTTATTTTTTAATGTTAAAAAAAATATGTTTATTGACAAAAAATTCAATTTTGCACAATGTACATACTTTTTTAACGATAAGTACCTTTAGTATTGAGAAAGCAAAAACATGTTACATCAATCGATTTCAACTCTTAAAACACAGGAAGGGACGATAGAAAAAAAAAACGAGCAACCGGACAATTTTTGCATCCAATGTCAGGTTCCAGCTTGATTAAATCCTTCTTGGATCCCCGTCAATCTACCGTAGACGAATGACAAGCAGAAAAACAAAACGGACCCTAAACGGACTCTCACTAGAAGAAATTTCACAGTCATCGGCCGTTGCGGTTAAAGTCTTGCGGAACTTCGGTCCCCCTACAAGGCGATCGACCAAGAAGACCGTGTAAATGAAATCCGAAACAATATATTGCGTCACGAATCTAACCCCTAAATGGTAAAAGGCAGGATGCACCTTCTTGTCTGGATGGAGATGTTTTTTTGTCAAATTTGATGGTACTTACAGGTTGAAAAAAAAAATAAAAATAAAAATAACCGCATGTTTACAAGGCAAGCAACGTACCTACACCGTCGTGGAAATATTGGTGTCTCGTTCAAGGATTACTTAATTAAAGTTATCTATAATAGCTAGATGACCCTTTGATAACTGTCTGCCTCGGCAACTGTCCGATGGTTCCACCTCAGAGGAACGAACACCTTGCCTTGTTCCACTCTGTTTCACGAGCCACGTTTTGCATTATTGACTAAGTTTTGAGGTTTATCAGCCGCCTGCACCAGTCGCAATCCCCGAGACAACCAGGTTAACTGAGTAGAAAAACGTCAATTATCTTCCTCAACAAATAGACGAGGATGACGAGAGAAATAATAATAGGGGTAAGCGACCATTTTTCAAAAAATTAAAACCGATCAGAAACATTGAACTTTAGAAACAACCCTAAAAGTATCTTTGAAAAGGAGAACAATTGAGGAGTTTACTTTCAAAACGGCATAATATCTCAACAAACCGTCGAAATGGATATATTATAGGTACATTATTACTGAATATATATTATTACTGAAAAAAAAAAGTTTAGGGGCCTTGAGAAAAGTTAATGGTTTTCCCGATTTACTGTATTGCTTAAGTCTTAGTTCGAATGATGAAAATAAGGAACTTTGGAATTTTATAATATTTTATCTAGAAATTGTACCTTGATGATTTCTATTGATTGAATTCCTAATCGATCAATTCAGAATAGGCGAATTTACTTTAAATTTGAGTTATTTGCCAGTTCAAAAATTTTTCAATTTCTATCAGAGTGAGATCTCCAATGGTCAATTGCTAGCTACAATCCTAAAAGTCACTACCAGTCACTGACAGTCAGCGATTGACTATTCATCGATCTTGTTGACAATATCACCCCATAGCATGGAGTTACATTGTGACAAGGGTTTATTAGACAGAGTGATTTACAGGGGTTTTCATGCATGGTTGATTTGTAAACAAGGCATCGAAAATAGAGACGTCGTCGTGATCTTCGTTTAGCTGGAGGTTACTTGGTGGTTTCCGAAATTCCTTTTTTCTCGCTCATTTTGAAAAGTTCCCCCCTACTCGAAGTGGAGTTTTCTGCGACAAGTGATAATTTTTCGTTACTAAGTAACTACTTGCCTACAAATCCCAGCAAAAGCTCCTTTGAAATTCCCCAAATTGCATCAGATTCGAAAATAATGTGTAGAAAAGGACGGATTACATGGTGACCGGCTTCCACATACCAGCCTCTTTTACTCTGTGTGCCAGCCTCTTCCAGATGGCCCTCTTCAGACGGCCTCTTTCATTTTGAATAATTTTCTAGTTTTACTCCTCTAAAATGTTTAAAATGAATTTGATTGATGTGATTCCACAACACTGAGATTCAAAGGATCTAACTTTTTTTTTAATTTGATGCAAGAATTGTATTACTCAGTTTGCTCAAATACCAATGCCTAATGTTCTATCATGTTACGATAAAAAGCTTTTCTTTTGAAGCAAGCATTTATACAAATTTGGGTGGAAAGTTGTTAAGGTTCGGCCAAATAAGACTGATTTACTTGGGGGACGCTAGTAGATGATATGAAATATTCAATGTCACAGATTAATAATTAATATCTATGTAAAGGAACTTCCAATAGATAAATTATTTATGTATTGGCAGTTCCTTTACTTAGACAATTCCGGTTTCCGGTTCTTAATACTGGAATCCTCATAGGGGACAGGAAGGCTGGAGATGTTAACAAACCAATCAGAGCTTCCTACTATATCAAAAACTTGCTCATCATAGATTACATTGAATTTATTTATTTGTTCTGGACAGGGAGATTGGAAAATACCTATTCATTCACACGGTAAAAGATATCATCGACAATTTATTCAAATTTGAAATAAGCAAATCATTTCAGCGTTATAGTGTGTTATTCTTGGAATGATACACCTATGTTTTCGCGACGGGGGTCGACGACTCCGATCGGCCTCAAAATTTGACATTATCCGTTTCAAAAGGTCTACATTCAAAACCCGAAATGTCCGTCCGCCGTACGCCGTCCCCCGTCCGCCGTCCGGGCCGTTTTGGGCAGTAGGAATTTTTTTTAAATCTGAAATTTTGACAAAATACTCGGTTTACCATCTAGTTGTGCGCGCAAGGTTTTCAGCCCGATCGCCCAAACCCGTGGGGCGCTATGGAGCTAAAATGGGGCGACGGGAGGGGTTTTTTCCAAGACTTTTGGCTATGGGATCGAGTCAGGTGTCGTTTTCAAAGTATTTTTGGATGTAGAATCCATTTTTTGGGGTTCCGCAACGATCCGATTTCACTGTTGCGATCTATAGGGTTTTCATGGGGCTACAAATGAGATTTTTGATGGATCCCAGGAGGTAAAATATTTTTCAAGTAAAAAAAAAAAAACAAAAAGATTTTGAAAAACAAATTAAAAAAAAAATTTTAAATATAAAAATTCAAAAAACTTTTTAGTTTTTTTTATTGACAGAATTAAATTTCTGCATAAGTAACCTATATCAAAGAATAATAAACCCTAGTGTAAAATTTGCAGCGTTTTTTTTTCTTCAATTTCCAATTGATTAAAATTATTTTTTATTTCCGGAATCAAATTTGTCCAACATTTATGTCTAAGAATAATAAACCTTTGTGTAACATTTGAAGCATTTTGACACGGATCGCGGCACGGTGGACCAAAGAGCGAAGATTGCTCTTTGTGCCAGTTTGGGCGTAGGTAAGGTAAATACACTGCCAATGCAATGGCACATGAGCTTCCTCGGGCCAGGTTCAAAATGAACGTAGTTGTGAAAACAACAAGAAAATTACGTTCGCTCATGCGCAGGGAGTACCACTGATTAAATCTTAATGAAACTGATAGGGGACCATCTAGAGCTATACCCACACAATTCCTGAAAATTTGATTGAAATCCGATTAAAATTGTGGGAGTTATGGCTGTGGCCAGGAAATTACGTTCGCGCATGCGCTGAGCGTACCGCTGATTCAATCGTGATGAAACTGACATGGGACCATCTAGGGCTATACCCACACAATTCCTGAAAATTTGAATGAAATCCGATCAAAATTGTGGAAGTTATGGCTGTTGCAAGGAAATGTGGACAGACAGACGGACACGAAACGAAATTTGTTCATGAGTCCCTGAAACGCAAAATGCGAGTGGAAATTTTGAATTCGGACAACAAAAATTTTTTGGCTCCCGAAAGTGAACACAAGGCTTCCGCTGCTTCGCAGACTCGGAAGCAAAATAAGAATTAATATTCGTGCCCTTTTGACTGACTTCATAAAAACTCAGATTCCACCTACAAACTCCTTTAGCCACTTCCAAATAAAGTGCCTACGGGGAGCTCCGTTCTGAAAGAAAACCAATCAGGTTACAACAGAAATACAGCTATTTTACTTCGAAACGAAGTACCGGTTGGTACTTCTCGGTCTCTACATTTCTTAAAAATTGAAGGGCTTATTAAGTAAATTGAATTTCTTACTTTAACGTTTATTTGGCCCGACAATATTTTGTTGTTTTTTTTGTGTTTTTGGTTTATTATTCTTGGAATAATACACCTATGTTTTCGCGACGCGGGTCGACGACTCCGATCGGCCTCAAAATTTGACATTATCCATTTCAAGAGGTCTACATTCAAAATCCGAAATGTCCGTCCGCCGTACGCCGTCCGCCGTACGCCGTACGCCGTACGCCGTCCGCCGTCCGCCGTCCGGGCCGTTTTTGGCAGTAGGAATTTTTTTAAAAATCTGAAATTTTGACAAAATACTTGGTTTACCATCTAGTTGTGCCCGCAAGGTTTTCAGTCCGATCGCCCAAACCCGTGGGGCGCTCTGGGGCTATAATGGGGCTACGGGAGGGTTTTTTTGAAGGCTTTTAGCTATGGGATCGAGTAAGGTGTCGTTTTCAAAGTATTTTTGGACGTAGAATCCATTTTTTGGGGTCCCGGAACGATCCGATTTCACTGGGGCGATGTTTAGGGCATTCATGGGGCTAAAAATGGGATTTTTGAAGGATCCCAGGATGTTAAATATTTTTCGAGTAAAAAATACAGAATTTTTGAAAAAACACATTTTTGAACAAAAAAAATCCAAAAAAATATTTTTTTTGAGATAAAAAAAAAAAATTTTTTTTTAAATTTTTCATTGACAGAATTAAATTTCAGCACAAGTAACGTATATCAAAGAATAATAAACCCTTGTGTAAAATTTGCAGCGTTTTTCTTGTTATTTTGGTTTATTATTCTTGGAATAATACACCTATGTTTTCGCGACACGGGTCGACGACTCCGATCGGCCTCAAAATTTGACATTATCCGTTTCAAGAGGTCTACATTCAAAATCCGAAATGTCCGTCCGCCGTCCGCCGTCCGCCGTACGCCGTCCGCCGTCCGGGCCGTTTTGGGCAGTAGGAATTTTTTTAAAAATCTGAAATTTTGGCAAAATACTTGGTTTACCATCTAGTTGTGCCCGCAAGGTTTTCAGTCCGATCGCCCAAACCCGTGGGGCGCTATGGGGCTAAAATGGGGCTACAGGAGGGGTGTTTTGAAGGCTTTTAGCTATGGGATCGAGTTAGGTGTCGTTTTCGAAGTATTTTTGGACGTAGAATCCATTTTTGGGGGTCCCGGAACGATCCGATTTCACTGTGGCGTTCTATAGGGCTTTCATGGGGCTAAAAATGGGATTTTTGAAGGATCCCAAGAAGTTAAATATTTTTCGAGTAAAAATTAAAGAATTTTTGAAAAAACACATTTTTGAAAAAAAAAATCCCCCCAAAAAATTTTTTTTGAAATATAAAAATCCAAAAAAAAATTTGTTTAAATTTTTTTTATTGACAGAATTAAATGTCTGTACAAGTAACCTATACCACAGAATAATAAACCCTTGTGTACAATTTGCAGCGTTTTTCTTCAGACCTCGAGGAGTCAAATTATTTAACTTGATTATTCGAGGTCTGTATTTTGAAAAAAAAAAACAGGAGATGACAACCCTGAACTTTCAGACTGATGAACGAATGGTTCCAACCTCAAGAATCTACCCTGCCAATTGCTGATTTGCCCTTTTACCTTGCAAAGCGTCTGACCATCTTCGGAATGACATTGTTTCAAATCAGCAGTTTCAAATACATTAATCTTAATAAATTCATTGTAATTCTACAATTCACGATCAACTACCTACAATAATTGTAGTTAAACTGCATGACTTTTTTTTCGGGAAGGTCAGCAGGATGAGGTCAAACCGAGACAGAGCGAGCCCGTACATAAGAACAGCTTACTGCGGATTACCGCACTGATCCGAAAGCGTAACGCCCAATCAGCTGTGGAGACGAATGGAGGGAGTTATATATATACTTAAGGCTTACCCTGTAAAAAAGTCACTTTTTAACCGACGTTGCAAATGAACGGGCAGAAACTATTTTTTAGTACTTAGTTGTACGGTACTTTTATACTAGTCTGCATTTGGTAAATTGAGCATGATCAGTCTGTCAGTGTTTGTGTTGTTGAGTGTCGTTGCGGTCACATGGTCGGAAAGGATTGCATTTTCCCGGGAGCGGTACGTCCCAAAGGATATTTTGGATCCCAATAAAGGTAAGCCGTGAGATCCTCGGGGAATCGGAATCAATCTTAAAAGAAATTTGGATGAAACTATATTAATGAATCGAGCTATTCAGAATAACACATCTTTTATACTAAAGCTCTGATTAGGAAATTAAGAGACGCTTCTATCTGCTTCATTTAAGCACTATGGGCACTGCTGATGAAAACTGAGTTGGATAGAAGTGGTCCCATTTGAGGATAATGAAATGGATTCAGTGAGAAAGCAAATTTAATAGTGTAGAGCAAAATTTTGTCTGGGCTTTGATCTGAATCCCATCTTTTTATCAGGTAGGTAAAGTAAAGATAGGTACGTAGGTAGTGAAAAAAAAAATTCTTTCATCCGTAGAAGGAATATTTGCGTTAAACGCAATTTTTTAATTTTCTTTAATGTTCAAATGAAAAGTCAAACTATGGCTTAAAACATAATATGTGTATAAACATTCAACATCATGTGCCAGTCTCATTATATTATAATGAGACTAGCACATGATGTTGAATGTTTTAAGAATGATGAATAATTTCTTCCAAGTAGGACATTTCTACATACAATACTGATTTCGAAGTCATGTAAGTAACTTACATGACGCCATGTAAACTGTTTACATGGCGCCGAAATCAGTGCTCTCTAAGAATACTCAACCAAAACCCGTTAGTTAGTAGAAAATCGCGTTTTCTAGAATGATTTCCTTCTATTGTACCAACAAATAAATTTATCTAGAAATACTGAAAATTTCCGAATTTAATACTCTTTAACAAACCCTGTGGAGTACCCACCAACACATATATAATGGCAACACATATATAATAATGTTTGATCAGCAACGCCCCCGGTGGGTTCTGCTAGGTAGTTTGAAAGGCAAATAAAACAAAATTCAAAAGTAGGTACGTATAAGATAATCCAGTTGTGCATAACCCTACTTCCACGAACTAACACTTACGAACATCGCTCTTTTATTAACCTGGCTAATTTTGGAAGAAGAATAAGTAGGTACCATCGTATCTATACCACTAATTCATATTAGGTGCCTGAATTCACGATAAGGCTGTTCTC
The DNA here is from genome assembly GCA_955831195.1 of Pilophorus perplexus. Classification (NCBI taxonomy): domain Eukaryota; kingdom Metazoa; phylum Arthropoda; class Insecta; order Hemiptera; family Miridae; genus Pilophorus; species Pilophorus perplexus. The sequence goes on along the minus strand of OY037007.1, from coordinate 61,961,608 downwards.
GGTGGGTTATCGTTTCAATGTGCTAGAGTCGAGAAAATAGATGGTAAGTATATTTTCTCAAACTGTCATCAGCCATGCTACATGTGAATACCGTAGCATAGTTTGAGGTGTGGTAACGATTGACTGCGTTGTCGTGTTATCTACATGTGGTGCACATCTATCATAAACTTTTAGAGCTGGCTCGTCAGAATGCCCGCGTTTAGTGTATGTGGCTGATGAATAGAATTAATTTCAAACACTGTAAATCTTCATAATTAAAATTGTCACTGCGGCCAGCAAATTCTATGAGACATGGAAATTTTCAAGACCAGTAGGGGCCTAATGTCATCCTTAAAGCTATAGAAAGTCGATTATAAAAGATTTTTAATAATTAAATCCGTTCAAAAGAGAGCCGCAGACGAGTTCAATCGCTCTTGATTTATATTTTATTTTAGTTAATTAAGTATAACAAAATGTAAACAAGAGCGGTTGAATTCGTTTGCGACTTTCTTTTCAACGAGCGTTCAATTTTTCTCAAGTCCAAAATGGCCGCTCGAATAACGTCACTCCACATTAAATGTGGACCAAATTTTGGTCGCAGTCCTGGAAAATCCCCCTTTTTACACCATAAAGAGCCATAGAACCCCATGGTGTGAAGGAATCAGGTCGAACAACTCAAATTTTCAGGATTTATGTCACCCCGTCTTGGGGTCAAAAGAGATTTGAATTGACTCTACAGTATGCACTCTGTAGTGAATGGCTGGTTTCAGAGGCTGGCCCGAGCGATCTGGTAGAGGCTGGTAGCCACCACGGGCACCACTATGAGAAAGGCGGCGGCAGCAAACATCATTCTGACCATTACGAGAGCGGTGGACACAAGGGTGACAAGGGATATTTGAGCAAGCACCATTTCGACAAAGGAGAAGCCGGCAAGCATGGCAAAGATCACCATTCGGGCTTCTACGAGGATCACCACGGGCACAAGAAGAAACACCACGATGAAGGTAAAAATGGAGACGAAACTTACCTAGCTGTTTTAAATTTGTAGATTTGCTGTATTGAGCAGATTGCATTAAGGTACGTCACTTGATTTTTGGCAGGTGATGAATACAAGTCACACCACAAAGGTGAAAAAGGCCACAAAGCTGCCAAATATGGAAAGAAAGGAGGTCATAAAAAAGGTCACAAAACGAAAGGCTACCACAACAAGTTCCATAAGGATGAATACCACAAAGAGCACAAATTCTATGACGACTTCCACAAAGGAGGACACCACCATAAACACGGAGACTTCCACGGGCACCACGGGAAGAAGGAAGGACATCACAAGAAGGGCGGACACCACAAATCCGAATACCATGATGACCACCACGGAAAGAAGGGTCATCACGATAAAGGACACTACGACGAGGCACACAAGGGCCACAAAGGGTCCCACGGACACGAATCACACCACGCACACAAAGAGAGCTACGGCAAGAAAAGTGGACACAAGGGTGGAAAGAAACACGGATATTCCAAAGGCCACCATTGAACACCTCAATTTGACTTTCTTTCCTGTTTTGTTGAATCTTGTTGTTAAATATGATACGTTACACTGAATTGTTATCCGTTTTTTCTAATACCGCACTTCTCCTCTTACTTCCTAACAACGGGAACGTAAAAGGTCAGCGAGAGAGAAAACAAGGTCATCCAAATTGAGAACTAGACTAGGGTTGCCATGTCGATTTTAGCGAATAAAGGACATCCAATTCAAATAAAATGACAAAAAAAAAAAAAAAAAAAAGGACCATATTACCATAGGACAAAAAAGAACGCTTCTTTGAAGCATCTGACTCCTGAGGCCATGCAAAACAGAAGTAGGTACTTAGCACCCAGAGTTTACCAAAAATAGTGTTGGACGATTTCTTTGCATCATGAATTTACCAAAGTTCTATACATAACATGATGCAATAGAACGGTTTATAGATCTGCACCAGAAATAATACTGGTAATAAATAATAATAATTTTTTGCGTCCTTTTTGGTTTATTATTCTTGGAATAATACACCTATGTTTTCGCGACGGGGGTCGACGACTCCGATCGGCCTCAAAATTTGACATTATCCGTTTCAAGAGGTCTACATAATGTAGACTAAATTCAAAATCCGAAATGTCCGTCCGCCGTCCGGGCCGTTTTACGGATATACGGATGTATTCTAATGAGAAACAGTGTGGTGTTTGCCGACGGTGCAGAGGTATAATCCAATGAGGTGGTTAGGGTGAGAAATGACTCCTCTGCTGAGATCAGGACTCCTCGTCAGCATAGGAGTCATTTCTCACCCTAACCACCTCATCTAATGAGAAACGTTGGAAATTTGGGGCATTTCAACGCACGCACACAGGTTACCAGAATAAAATTAAGTACCTAGAAACATTCAATTTTTGAGGTAGGGGTGGGTAAGATGGGATACCTCTAAAAAATGATAGAAATTGTACCAATCACCATTTTTTACCCAATTATTTCAATTTAATTTCACTTGAGGTTATTATTATAGTGTCAAGCGAAAATGCAGACGAATTGCTCATTTCCTTCAAACTCGCTGCATGAGTCGTGAGCTATATCCTTGCAGACTGTGCGTACTGAAGAAAACTCTCAGTCAATGCTGAGCCCACAATTAGATGATTGGAGTACATACAGGCATCGCCATAGTCTTCGTCTTCATCCTCGTCAGTTGATGGCAGCAATTAGTCAAGGCATTCCTCTGAGGAAAATTCCTATCCCATCTTGCCCAGCAGCTTGGTATCCGTCTTGCCCCACTCGGCATCTTCAACCACAATGGCTGCCATACCATTTTGATTCAGCGCAGCATAGAGGCTTCTAATTATTAGAAGAAAATATTACCTAGCTTACTTAGTATGGACTTATAAGTCCATCAAGCATTCAGTTTTATTTCGCGTTGATGTGGATCAGTGGTAGGTACTGGTTAAAACATCCGGTTCCATCGATTTCAATTTGTAATTTTTGCAAAAATCGTCGTGACTGACACAAAAGCGACTTAGAGACAATAATACCAACTGTTCACTGATTGCTTCTTCAACATGATCTTATCAAACTGGCCGGTAAGGTGGCGTGAGCGGACACCTAATCCTCAGGCCCCTCAAAATTCTTGGCGTGAGTCAGCCTATAGATCACCTGACGGTATGACGGTATCCCATTTGACCACACTATCCTGTCTTACCCACCTTTCCCCTATCTATCCTTATTTTAGAGGCAATTAAACTTATACTTGTGTAGTAGGTAAACTCGTACTCGTACTTATACTCACGCAAGAATACTAATACTTGTATAGGTACTAATACGCCTGGGATCAGGCCAAAACAGGCTTGGGATCCCCATGAACCCATTCTACCAAAATTTAATTCGAAAACGACGGCAGTCGCCTCCCTCGCCAAACCCTCCAAAACCTCACCAAGGTAAAGGGATCGGGCACTTCGCTTGCCCCGCCAAAGGTGGCGCAACTCCGTAATATCGGCCGGGTCATTCCTGCAGAATCAGAATGGCAAGCAATATTTTCGCGCTTTTGGACTTGGAAATCAATTTTCTTCGGTATATCTCACAAACCAGCGAATAGCGTATGACATCGATAATAAAAATAAAATACGAACCACACAAGAATCAAGATTGTTAATCTTTGGTTGATTTTTGCTAACCCCGGAAATATTTCTATTCCAGTCGCTAAGCAACCGCTCGGTTCCTGTAACAGCAGACCAACTGTCCCCCCTTCTCTTCATCGTACATGTTCACCGTCAAAACATGATAATATCATGTACACTATCATAATATCTTATTTGTTCATTCTAGAAGAAACGGACAATAAGTTTATTAGATAAGGCACGGAGTCAGCGGACGCACTAGCTAGATTGATCTCTCGTTCTTTCTTGTTCTGTGAAAAAATTAAATAAACCTAAGTGATTTATTTATTTTTTTCGTGGAGACAATATTCTCAAGTATGAGGCATCAGCCAGCCAGTAATCCTCGCTTCACCGCCTGAGCGCTCTCATTTCAGTACCGGGCTCTATCCTTACAAGAGCGAACAGGCTGAACAAGTTGCGGACATGGCTGGAGTTGAACTGCGTCTTTGGTGTAAATTTAAAATACGAACAATCTGAACATTTACTTAAGAGCCATCAACTTCTATCGTAGTGAGAGAAAACCGATATATTTTTCCAACAAAATTCCGCCTTCACTTTTAAGCCCTCTAAATCTCGAGAAAACAATACTCGGATAAACGTTATTATTTGTCTCGCAACAACATAACTATCTTCATCGACGCAATCAACTGGACGTGGGTGAAGCTTATCTCAGTTAACAATAAGTCGGATTGATAAATGTCCAACAGGGATTTAAAGCCTCGCCGGCTTGACTGTTTTTTGACAGTCGCACAGTGACCTGCAGCAGCAGATTTTTCTAGGCAGTATTTTGTGACGGACGGATCGCCGATCGTTATCAGGTGAGTACTTCAGAGGGCTAATGTAGGTAGGTACATATTTAACATTGCCCTTCTACCAGGATCGCCGAAGATCTTACATGTCGTACAAGTGCGATACCGACATCCGGAAAATATCAATAATTGATAATAATCAATAAATCAAAACAATCAATTACACAGGTTTACAAAAAAAGGTCAATCTCAGGCGCCGCAGAAAAAACCATCAAACTCTATGTTTCTTGGGGTGCTGAATCCGAATCCGACCCCCGTTTTTTCCGGTCACGTCCAAATTTTCGAGATATTGGTGATTTTTCGTTTTTTCGACCTTTTTCCGTTTTGAAAATCACAGCTAAACGTGCGGATGCCCAAAAATTCCACAAAAACTCTCTTCTTACTGGAAATTTATCGCTGATTCCGAAAATATATATGAGTTGGTGTCTAAAACCACGAGAAATGTGTGCTATTGCCAAAAAATGTTGAAAAAACGTGGTTTTTTCAAAAACAAAGTCACGTTTTTTTATACTTTTTACCTTCTAGCGTAAAAACTAAGGCCGTTAATAAAATTTTTCCAACGAGGTCTTGTAGGTAGATTGTTTCTGCGTCGAATGGGACCAACCGCGATTCTTTACCTTCCATAATAAGGGAGCTATGAATTTTCAAAGTTTCTACCCATTTTGGCCATGTCGTAGAACATGAACTCCTGAAGTCGGCAATGCAACTTGATCACAACAAAACTTTGTTCAGAGGAATATATTGGACTCGGAGGCATCAATTCAGACCGACTCAAAGATGGTTTTATTCATCAAGAACTCACGGAATTGCACTTGAAGCCCTGAAAAACAAGCGCCCAGAAACTTTGAAAAATCATAGCTCCCTTATTATGGAAGGTAAAGAATCACGGTTGGTCCCATTCGACGCAGAAACAATCTTCCTACAAGACCTCGTTGGAAATTTTTTATTAACGGCCTTAGTTTCCACGCTAGAAGGTAAAAAGTATCAAAAAACGTGACTTTGCTTTTGAAAAAACCACGTTTTTTTCAAAATTTTTTGGCAAAAGCACACATTTCTCGTGGTTTTAGACACCAACTCATATATATTTTCGGAATCAGCGATAAATTTCCAGTAAGAAGAGAGTTTTTGTGGAATTTTTGGGCATCCGCACGTTTAGCTGTGATTTTCAAAACGGAAAAAGGTCGAAAAAACGAAAAATCGCCAATATCTCGAAAATTTGGACGTGACCGGAAAAAACGGGGGTCGGATTCGGATTCAGCACCCCAAAAAACATAGAGTTTGATGGTTTTTTCTGCGGCGCCTGAGATTGACCTTTTTTTTGTAAACCTGTGTTATTGATTTCCGTAGGAGTCAGCCTCCTATATCCTATATCTTTTATAGAAAAATATATCCGTTCATTAATGTTTTTCTTTTTAGTACCTACCCACAACAGCACGACGAATGGATTAATCGTTTTCATTATGATATCTTCACCAATTAGCTGTTTTGCTGCCGAAAGTTCCAATAATTTTTACTGTACAAAAAACTGCGGAAAAGTGCATGTTTGCATCTAGTCTATATGTATACCGGTAATAATCAAAGAGCCGTTACAGTGAGCCAACAAAACCATTTACTCTTTTGTATCCGTTAGGGTTGATCAGATGCACTTGAGGAGTCTGTTGAGGGCGCTGATTTTGGTAACAGCAGGAGTGATCGTTGCCACCCTCAGCTTCGTAGATGTTCTGGTTCCTCGAGACCTCCTTCGCCTCCAAAACCACCGATGGACAGGAACTTGCGACAACAGTCGTGACTTTCGACCCAGATTGCTGTATATGGCGAATCCTAATGCAGTGGGACCTTGCGAAACTAACCTTGTGGTGAGTGTGTCTTGAACCATATCGCCCAAAAGTAGAGACTGACTAGTATTACGACTCCTCTGCTGGTTATTCTGACTATTAAAGATTATACCTTAGCAAGAGATTGAAGCCGTCAAGCGACCTCCATCATAAGACATGGGAGCCATCCCCTACTGACTTCGCCAGCCAAGCCCCCGCACGTTCCAGCTTTGCCTGTGATTCACGGGCTGTGAACCAACAATATATTTCCCCCTGTTGATTACACTTTTTTTCCTAAATGAAGTACGTATATAATGACGGTATTTAGGAAATTTGATTTCAAATTGGGAAAACACAACTAAAACCGCTGCAAATTTTACACAAGGGTTTAATATTCTTTGCTACCAATTGTGCAAAATGTGAAATCATGTCAATATAAAAATATTTCTGAAAAAAAGTGGGGCCTCGTAAAATGGATTATGCGTCCAAAATCACTCGGAAAATATTTGACCTCCTGGGATCCTTCAAAAATTCCATTTGTAGCCCAATGAGAGCCTAATAGATCCCCACGGTGAAATAACGGTGTATAATGTTTGGACAGATGTGGGAACTCGAAAATTGGATTCTACGTCCAAAAATATTTCGAAAACGCCAACTAACTCGAGCCCATAGCCGAAACCCTTCAAAAATCCCTCCTGAAGTCCATTTTTAGCGAAACAGAGCCCCTTGGGTTTGGGCGATCCGGCTGAAAACCTTGCGGGCTCTACCTACTATGTACTAAAACGTAGACGGTAAAAGGAGTATTTTGTCAAATTTTCAGATTAAAAAAAAAAATCCTACTGACCAAAACGGCCCGGACGGCGGACGGACGTTTCGTTTTTGAATTCTAGACATCTTGAAACGGATGCCTAATGTCAAATTTTGAAACCGATCTGAATTATCGACCTCCGTCGCGATTACAATGTATTACAAGGTGTATTATTCCAAGAGTAATAAAGAAAACGCTGCAAATTTTACACAAGGGTTTATTATTCTTTGATATAGGTTACTTGTGCAAAAGTTATTTCTGTGTTAATGGAAAAAATTTTGGACAAAAAACTTATTTTTGATTTTTTTTTTTTTTTTCAAAAACTGTTTTTACTGGGTAGTTGTTGAGGGATAAGCCGCAGGTCCCTCAACAACTACCCAGTATGAACAATCAGGAAGCCGACCATACCACACCTAATAAAAACTGTTTTGGATTTTTTTCCAAAAAGTTTTTTTCGACAAATTTTTTTTTTCAAAAATCTATTTTTTGCTCGAAAATATTTAACCTCCTGGGATCCTTCAAAAATCCAATTTTTAGCCCCATGAAAGCCCAATAGATCGCCACAGTGAAATCGGATCGTTCTGGGACCCCCAAAAAATGGATTGTACGTCCAAAAATACTACGCAAACGTCACAAAACTTGAGCCAATAGACGAAAACCTTCAAAACCCCCCTCCCATAGCCCCATAGAGCCTCACGCGTTTGGGCGATAGGACTGAAAACCTTGCGGGCACAACTAGATGGTAAACCAAGTATTTTGTCAAAATTTCAGATTTAAAAAAAAAACTCCTACTGCCCAAAACGGCCCGTTCGGCGGACGGTGTACGGGGGACGGACATTTCGGATTTAGAATGGATTTAGAACCTCTTGAAACGGACAATGTCAAATTTTGAGGCCGATCGGAGTCGTCGACCCCCGTCGCGGAAACATAGGTGTATTCCAAGAATAAAAAACCAAAATATAAAATACAGACATTTCAGAGTCGAAATTTGCTATAAACTAAGAATTTTGCGGCAATTTCCCTAATTTTTAATGCTCTGCTTTGTTGTTTTTTTTTTATCCATATGCAGATGGAATTAGTAAAGTTTCAGATCCAATGTTAAACATAGGTAGGTACCGAAATGTTATGAGGCACTCGATGAACCCTGGGGTAAAATCATGTTCCTCATGAAAAAAACCTTATAATATTATAGGATAGTTTTTAGATCGATTTTTATCCGAGCAATCAGGTGAACAAAAGAAAGACGGTACCTACAAAAAATAAACAAAAAGTCGGGGACCGTGAAAAGGCCGTCAACATTTTTAAAAGCAGGTGACTAAAATCACATTTTCAACTATTCTAGCACTAAAAATCTAATAGAATATTGATTCATTTCTCTTAGTAAAAGCATCTTAAATAAAATTCTGCATTCAGCAAACAATGTTTCTGTCTGTAATTATTTCAGATTAATGAAATATTTTCCTCATTTCTGGTGTGGGGGGGGGGGGGGGGGGGGTGGCTTACATAAGCCACTGATCCCTTGAATCGCATGGCAAAGAACTTAGGATATGGATTTTTACTGGTCAACTATAGTTGACTGCCACGGCCCCCAGCTCGCTTGTCGCAAAATTCCCTCTCACAGGCCACGCCGGGGTTTTTTTTTTTTTTTTCTATTTCAGGAGACCTTGCTGATGGTGCTTAAAGTGTTATTAAATAACACTTTAAGCACCATCAAATTTTGGTCATTTATTATAATTTATCATTATAAAAATGGCACGTATATGGATGATACACGTGGCCTGTATCTGACGATTTCGGACTTGAAGTGGAAAGTAAAACAGAAAATCATGTAGAAAATCATTGTGATCCAAACTAAGGACTTCACACTTACGATCACATTCTGACTTCACACTCATCAATTATATTTTATACTTTCAGTGAGTATCTATAATCTATTCAAAAGAAGAAATTTTATCAATGGTTGAATGAAACCTCAGAAAAATACATTTGTAAATTTACCTCCCGAGAAGGAGAAGCCGCACCATAGCCAGAAACAGGGGAAGGGCGCTTAGCAAATAGCTCATCAAAATCACTAATAGGTACCTATCTGAGAAGTTGTCATCATTTTCTATGAGCGCGGCCGATTCACTGTCTGAAAATGCACTTCTTCCACTACTACAATGTTTATCACAAGCGACGTACTACGTACACAAGAATGTCGAAAACTGAGCAAAAGTTGTGCTGCAATCGGCGCGTTTGTTTTTAAACGGGTGGGAATGATAAGGGAGATACCGTTTCAAGATCACCTTCTTTTCCCGTTTCTAACTTAGGACCTACTTGTCATGGCACATCTTTTGTGGCCAACATTGTTTCGGCCACTCAAGGACGTTGCCAGGGAGAAAGATGCCGAAAATTGTATATATACAATTTCATATATGAGAGAAACACCAGCTTTTGAAGTCAATCGGGAGCATGTACCTATCACACAGTACGCGTGGCAGTCTTTACGGATCAAGTGCATTTTGGTTGATTTGGTTTATTCAGTGAAAATTTGGCTGTCGGTGAAGGATTTTGAAGGGTTTTGGCCAAGATTCGTGTCATTTTCTGAATAATTTTGGAAATAGCTTTTTAGAGTCCCTGACCTTCACAACAGATAGGGTCAGTCCTACCTAACTATCTTTAGCTGCGGCCACGATAAACGAACGATAATACCTTAAGTACCTACTTTGCAGCATAATAATATTATAGCATATTATGCTGCAATATTATTCAGTTTTCATACTTGACATGTTTTTAGGTTTTATTAAGATTTTAAGATTTTATTAATTAGGTAATGACTAGAGGGAATTTTGAACTGCTTCCCTCATACAGTGTTTTATTTGGGGAAGGGAGGAGTTATTAAATTAAATTCACACTGAAATTGAATTCTAATTATGAATTTAATTAAGTTATTACAAGAAATCAGAAGGGGAAGGCCGAAAAATTTATTGGGCCTCAGGTGGGACTCGAACCCACAACCTCCGCATTACTAGTGCGAATTACTACTTCGCTCTACCAATTACGCCACTGAGACCAGCAGTCATGATAGAACATCGGAGATTGAAGGCTCAACCGTCCCCCTGCCCCCAACGCTTGATTCGACCTTCTCATATTGTTGCTTATTTTCCCCTTCTGAACCCTGATCTGATATGAAGCCAGTAGACATCCTACTTTTGTCCCTCTTCCTAGGGGTCCCTTAATTCCCCAGGAGGAGTAGTTTCATTAGGTAATGACTTGAGGGAATTTTGAACTGCTTCCCTCATACAAGCGTTGGGGGCAGGGGGACGGTTGAGCCTTCAATCTCCGATGTTCTATCATGACTGCTGGTCTCAGTGGCGTAATTGGTAGAGCGTCGCACTAGTAATGCGAAGTTTGTGGGTTCGAGTCCCACCTGAGGCCCAATAAATTTTTCGGCCTTCCCCTTCTGATTTCTTGTAATAACTTAATTAAATTCATAATTAGAATTCAATTTCAGTGTGAATTTAATTTAATAACTCCTCCCTTCCCCAAAGATTTTATTAAGATTTTCACTTGTTCAAACTTAGCGATCCAATCCAGAACCACCAGATGGGAACCCACTGACCTTTCAACATCCGCAACTACCTACGATTTTTTTTTCTAATTTGATTAAATCAAATTATAATCACAAACTTTGTGCATGTGTGATGCAGGTGATACACTTTCCGGAAAACTTCAGTGATCGGAGAGTGCTGACGGCTGAATGCGATCCCAATTGCTCAGGGAAATCATGTTTTAGCTCACTGAAAGGATCTTCTTTTTTCAAGTAAGAAATAACTGTACCTAACTGTTTTATTACTTGTAGGTACTGCACAATACCACTCTACGAAATTATTGAGGGTAACACTCAACGTTACAATTCAATGAACACTATTTTCCAGGTGCCAGAATGAAAGAAGGGAAATTACAGTGATCGACCCAATGGGAAATCCTAAACATTTTAACATATCAGTGGGGTGCTTGTGCGGCCAAGTACCAACAGCTGATGGCAATTTAAAGGTTAACCTAGTTGGGTCAAAAGGTAACTGAGAATTCATTGCCTACCAGCTGGATCACCGACATTATAATATAATATAGTATTATGTGACTGCACTAACCTAAACAGAATGAACACATCGCAAATAAAAATGTAAAAAAAATAAAATGCAATCTCGTGTAAATATTTCCTAGACCCATATTTCCCTAGAGGGTTCATGCAGGGGTCCCAAATGAGCGCACTCTAGCGGATGAACAAGGACCTACAACTTCAAGTTATAGGCTACAAGCATGGAAGAAGGAGGTCTCCATCCATGGGCTACAATGAACACACTGATAGCACGTTGTGGGTGGTACGTTGATGAGGTTCCATCACCTTTTGAAACAATAATTGTTTCTCATCGAAGAATTTATTACATTAATTGACTTTAATATCAGATATTCTCTCATGTTCTGATGTTGGATTTTAAATGGTTTTCAATTAGGTATTGAAAACCATTGACGCTTTACTAGCCAGAGCCAAGAAATATATTCAAGACCACAAAGATCAGATCAGCATCACGGAAACTGATGAAACTAACCTAACAATTGTCCTTGATGAATCAATTAATTTATCATGACCATCGGCAACGTAAAAACGCTGAAAATTTTACACAAGGGTTTATTATTCTTTGATATAGGTGAGGTGCTTGTGCAAAAATTAATTCTGTCTGAAAAAAATTAAAAAACATGTTTTTTCCAAATTTAAAAAAAATTTGAATTTATTTTTCACTCGAAAAATATTTGAACTCCTGGGATTCTTCAAAGATCCCATTTGTAGCCCCATGCAAGCTCTATAGATCCCCACGGTGAAATCGGATCGTTCTGGGACCCCCAAAAATGGATTGTACGTCCAAAAATACTTCGAAAACGACACCTAACTCGATCCCATAGCTAAAAGCCTTCAAAAAACCCCTCCTGTAGCCCCATTTTAGCCCCATAGCGCCCCACGGGTTTGGGCGATCGGGCTGAAAACCTTGCGGACGCAACTAGATGGTAAACCAAGTATTTTGTCAAAATTTCAGATTAAAATAAAAATAAATAAAAAATCCTACGGCCCAAAACGGCTCGGACGGCGGATGGCGGACTGACATTTCGGTTTTGGAATCTAGACCTCTTGAAACGGATAATGTAAAATTTTGTGGCCGATCCGAGTCGTCGACCTCTGTCGTAATTACATAGGTGTATTATTCCAAGAATAATAAACCACAAATTACCGAACCACAACAACATACCCCCACAACCTAGCATATGAATAATAGCATTTATTCTACTTATAAGACTTAATTAAGACTTAATAATAATTTATTTTACTTATAAATAAGTTAAAAAAATTTATTTTACTTAGTAAAATAAATCAGGGGTTGTTCTTGAACAGGATGAGTAGCATGAGTAGCATGAGTAGCAGGGAAGCGCATTGTTGCTGGGGCCAAGTGTATAAGAGAACTTTATATTACCTATAAGAGAACGTTTTAGTTTTGTATGAGGTTGTTATTTAATGAATTTTATTCAAGTCCCATCAAAGATTCATGATGAACAACTTGTTTGTTCTGTAATTATTGCAGAACAAACAAGTTGTTCATCATGAATCTTTGATGGGACTTGAATAAAACATTAAAGTAACGTAAAGTTTACTTCTTGTTCCTTTATTATGGAGCAAGAAGTACGTTACTTTACAGTTCGAGAGACCGAATAGTTGGGATGGCCGGCTTAGTTCCTACCTACCTATGTTGCCTCTTCATAAAACTGTAGGTATTAGGAGCTTGCCTACTTTACGAGACGAGTTAGTGTGATTTCTAAGTTGGGGACAAATAGTTTTCCTAAGTTATTTTTAAAACTATTTCAATTTGGAGCGGTTTCATTGTGGGGACAGGTAAGATGGAATGTGGAGCTGTAGGTAATAATAGCATCCACCAGCGAAAGCAAAATCCATACGATTTCAAAGAATGGGCCCCGGAACCGACTATCGAATAATACTTTTTTCTGAAAGAACTTCATAATTTGAAGGCATAGCCGTGAGTTTTGGGCTCCTACGGTGTAATACAAATTTCCAGGGCACTGTCGAAAATTTCAACTTAGAATCTGGAGGGAAAAGTGGAGCCACTCTCTCATTGGCTACTCACGGCCGCCATTTCCGCCGTCATCTCCGGCAGATTCCCGTCGGTCCCTTCTTATGCTAGCGCACTCTGGCGGATTAGTTATAGTGCCACCGCGGGAAAATTCAAAACGCCAAATATTCACTAGTGATTTCCTCTGCTCAGACACCTAATTTCTCAGTGCTAACTGTACTGAGTACTTTGTTCATTACTAGTTCAACTATGTTCGGCCGAATTTTCCCATTTCTCTGACCAAGTTCCGTGGCCCATTGCTTTCGCACCCTCAGACCAAAGTTACCTATGTAGGTATCGAGTTGGAAACGCGGATGTTGTTTCAAATGAGGAACCTCACGTTTTCCGCTTCAAACCCCCCCCCCCCCCCCCCCCCCACCTTCCTGGGAGTGGAATTTCTTTTAAAGAGAATCGGTAAGAAAAGTGACAGTGATGGTAAGAAAAATCGAGGGAACAGTAGAGTCCCGTTCAGCCCCGGGATGATGACGATGATGAGAATGTGAAATTTCCATTTGACCCAAGACGCAGCGTCCGAGCTGTTTCCAAAAAGGCGTTCTGTGCCTCTGCACATCAGTTTCCTCTTTTCACCGGATTAGGCATGATGGCCCTAACTAGTTTAATCAGTATATCTGGTCCTCAGTAGTTTAATCTGTGCATGATGGTGCACTGCAGAGGTCCTACCGCTTAGCCAGGAATTGAAGCAGTTGCCACCACTTCGAAATATTAATATTGGCACTCAGGCTTCCTCACCCCAGCATAGAATACATTATGTTTTGAAACACCTTTTATTAACACAACGGAGACTACATAAGTCTTGCTTATAGTCGTTTTCAGTTAATAAATTGACCATGTTTAAAAGGAGGCAAAAGTAGTACGTACCTAGCTAGAAAATTAACGATGCCTAAATAATTTTTTTACTTTCAAATCAGCGGAACGATTGGGGCCAAAACAGTAGGGTACACCACCCAAAACTTGAAATTTTTTTTTAAAACGCTGCAAAATGTTACACGAGTAATATGGGAGAATAACATTTCTTTACATGGTATTTTGAAAGAATAATCTTTTTTTTGCACAATTACCTCACTTAAGTACATAATATCTAGGTGAGGTGTGCAAAAATTAATTCAATAGGTACCTACATAAGTAAGGAAATATTTTTGAAAAAAAAAACAAAAAAAAAAAACAACTGTATAATGTATGGATGAAAAATGGATGCTACGTCCAAAAATATTTCGAAAACGCCACCTAACTCGACCCCATAGCCGAAAACCTTCAAAAACACCTCCCGTAGCTCCTTTTTTGCTCCACTCGGGTTAGGGCGATCCTGCTGAAAACCTTGCGGGCAGAACTAGATGGTAAACCGAGTATTTTTTCAAAATTGTAGACTTAAAAAAAAAAAATCCTACCGCCCAAAACGGCTCGGACGGCGGACGGACATTTTGTTTTTGGAAGGTGCGTGTCATGGAACGGATAATGTCAAATTTTGAGGCCGATCTAAATTTTCGAACCCCAACACGTATACGTGTGAACATACATATAGTATAGATATAGATGTAGATGTAGAACATATTATGTTCTACATCTATAGATGTATTATTCCAAGAATAATAAACCAAAAACAGCAATCCACCTTTGACGGCAAGAGACATATCGAAAGTAAATTTCACATGCCTTGCAAGGAATAATGTAGAATAATGCTAATACGTAAAGAACCAGAAGAAGTCCACTACAATACTGAAATGTAGAGCAATTCACGAAAAATCATAGATTTGAGAAAAAGAGAGAGAGAGATACAACACCAATACATTTTTCAATCAGTTTTTTGAACAGATTCTTCTCCCGGTTTATCAAGTTAGCGATTGTTCGTAACCCAATAGATTCACATATTGATAACCCCACTCAAGGAACTTCTTGATAGCATAGGTAGCATCCAGGAGGAGGTGATACAAGCCGTCCGGACCTCATCTGTGTAAGACGCCACACTAGTTACGTGCACGCTGACGCTACGTTTCAACATGTCAGAGTAAGTCCACTTTTTTCACGAATAGAAAAAGTGTTTAATATACTAGAAAGGTCTGATCCGAAGCATACGTAACGTGAAACTCATGGGTGTTTGAAACTTTCTACCAACCAAATTTGCTTTGCCATTGTAGGGTTATGCTCCAAATAGTCCACCCCCCCACCCCCCTCCGAAAAAACCAGCGTCATCGACAAAATCTGAAGCTATCATTGAAGGAATTTGAGAATTACATACCTAATATGAACATGATAATATTATTAAATTATAATAGTCGCTATTTTCTGTTATTCGGTAACATTTGGTCCATTTCAATTTACAATTCTGTTGACAATTTCAAAAAGAGTCTTTACTCCACCAGACCCCCCGAACATAGTTCAGACCCCCCAAACTTGAAACCGAACTTTTTAGAATGAAAACCCTTATTTTTGTTCACAAATTCTGAAAAAATTAATTCTTTTATGAACCTTAGAACCACCCACTTGCTATGCTTAGCTCAAAATTTCACATGCGGTAGTATTGTTAAGAAATCTGCAAATGTTACACACAGGTTTATTGGGATTTTGTATACAGGAGAATTTAAAGCAATCGAACTGGTCTGGGAATCTACTAAGTAGATCCTATTTCGATTAAAAAAGAGAACGAAGGGAAAAGTAGGTGGGCAGTTCGGAATATGAATAGCCCTACCAATAACGTTCAAAAAACTTACTAAGATTTGCTCAAGCATGAAAAATACATTAACCTTGACTGATAAATGAGTCGTCTAGCCAGTTGATTCTCGATATCTATAGCAACATAATATTATCTGATCTGCGGAGCCCTTCCGCGCATCGTATACGATGTTGGTATGATAAGAATCTCTGCATACATCGTGGAGCGCGGGAGGGCTCCACGTTTAAAAAAGGAACGACCACGATTTCATGCGTGTTTTATTTTTATTTCATCAAACTCAGTTGAATACTAAGCGAGTAAATTCAGGAAAACGAAACATTCGCTGAATATCAAACCGATTTTGATGCAATTGTTCCAATATTTGGTCGCCACCACAGTAATTACGCATATCTCATTTTTCGGGTGTTTCGACTTTGGTACATACCTATAATATAGGTATGTGTACGTATTATGTAAAATCATGTATAATATGTAAAATATGTAAAATATTATGGGAAGGACCATAAATGAGAAATAGAAATAATTGTAGATACTATCGCATAGGTATCAAATCAGCACACACGGCTGGTGGTGAATTACGCATATCTGAACCCCTCTTGATCACGACCTGTCCCATAACCATGATAGGTTAACTATGATTAGTAAATTTCAATTCATTGGTACCTGATTTTTTTTCTTCAACACAATAGTGTGTTAAATAATTCAGTCTAATTATTAGACTGAATTATCAAATTATCAGATAATCACAGACTCTTTGATAAAGAACAGTCTCCGTAATTACTCACAATAAGTTAATTCATAGATTATGCCTTCAAACGCTTTGTTTGCGTTTTTTTTTTTTCTTCTAATTTTATTGAAACACTGTGTGTACTTTATTTAGTGTACTAAACTTTCTAATTTTGCATTTTAATGTCTGATATTTCGAGAAACCCTTCTATGTCGATAGTATTTTAACTAATTTATTGCCGTATGTTAGCAATATCGTAAAAGTTTGAAAAAGTATACAATTTTATTTGAAAATACGCTAAATTTGTGCATTAAAAATTATTGTGCGGTGAATTAAATGCTGAGAATTCCACATATCTCATGGGTTTCAAATCCCAAGAATTTCACACATCTAAAGATTTTCGTTAAAAATAAATTTTTAACCTTTATGACCTTCATTTTTGAGTAGTTTGAGCCAGTGTGAAACCGTAATGATATATAGCATTTACAAATTTAAACCCTTTACAAAAATAATTCAACCGTTTGCAAATCTATTTAAGCCTTTAAATTATGGTTAATGGTTGGATAATGGTTTAAATATATTAAATTTTTGCAAACGGTTCAAATTTTTTTTAAATAGTTTAATGGGTTCGCAAACAGTTGAATTATTTTTGTAAAGGGTTTAAATTATTTCGTAAAGGGTTTAAATTATTTTGTAAAGGGTTGAAATAAATTAAATTTATTTATCTACAAAAGTTGTAAATGCTCCACATCAATGCCGAGGAACGTCTCTGTAACAACCGATAAAATAATTGAAAACAGCTGTTTCGGCTTTCCTCGAAAACTGAGACATGAGATATGCGTAATTACTGTGGTGACGACAATTTTTGACCTTTTCTACGAATAATGTAGCACACACTAAAAAAATCCACGTGAAAACAGAGAGTTTTTGCAGACCCTTCCACCGATCGGTAGGAGGAAATCCGTAGTACGAATCTGTAAGGAAAGGGGGAGTGCGCATGCGCGAGGACAAATCGGTAAGGAATCTGTAGCAGTAGGCGGTACGAATCCTTATTCCTACGGGTTACCAAATCAGTATAGAAATCTGTATGAAAAGCAACATAACCTGACGCTTGTGTAACCCCGTTGTAACCTCAAGATGTTATCTTGTAAACAAACGGGCTTGTATTCTGCTTTGTTATTTTTTGTTCTCAGTTCGCTTTGTTCTCTTCTGTTTTATTCTGTTCTACACTCGATGGATGAATTGGAAATTTTTATTCGACCCATTTCCTCTTCACAAAAAAACGAGTGGCAGTAGGAGTCCTCGTAGGACTTGTAATAAGTAGGGCTGCCAGACGTCCTCTTTTTTCCGGACATGTCCTCTTTTTCACACCCTGTCCGGGCGTCCTCTCTTTTTTCATTTTTCGGGCAAATGTTCTCTTTTTTTTTTAAATCTCTCATTTTCTGAAATTACCTCGAAACTACCTGAAAATCGTTTGGGCTACCTACCTATCTGGAACAGCCTGCTTAGAAAAAATCTTGTTCTTGTTAAACCTATGTCCATCGTGGGCGTTGACATCGAATACAGGCAGCTTCTTCGCCACTCCAAATCCCGTTGGTTGTCGTTGTTTCCCTGCATAAATCGTGTGCTTCAAATGTATGAACCTCTGGCGTCGTATTTTATGTCTCAGAGCAACCCTCCTATCCTAATAAAAAATCTGTTTGAATAGCCAGAAAATGAAAGTGACTTGTGGTTTCTACATTCATTAATGTTTTCTTTCAATGAAAAGATTAAGAAATTGGAAGCCAAACATAACTCAGTTTTGGAGGTGCTAGCTTCGTTGGAGGAAGTCGAAGATTTTCTGACTGAAAGACTGAAGGAGAAATTTCTCCCTAAATCTAATTTCTCACTAAATTTAAAGCCATGAACTGCAGTCAAAGATGGTGTGAATATTTCCATCTTGTCGACCAATCAGAGAAACACTCACAGCTTCTCAAATTGTGCCAAATTGTTTTCGCCATTCCTGCCCATAATGCCAACGTCGAGAGAATATTAAATATTCTCATTCCATCAGAGAAAATTTTTCTCTGATGAACTCTCAGTGGATGAGAGGAACTGACTACATGTCCCCACAGTAAAGGTTTTTCATCAATCAGATGGATGATGGTTTGTTACCTACCTAATCGGGTATTATAATAATATCTACTTCAAGTTTTTAGTTTCAACATTCAACATATTATGTTGAATGTTGAAACTAAAAACTTGAAGTAGATTCTATTCCTATTAGAATTACATCATTTTCTATAATATAATATTATTATATTTTCTATAATATTATTACATTTTCTATAATTATTATTATAATACCCGATTAGGTAGGTAACAAACCATCATCCATCTGATTGATGAAAAACCTTTACCTTATAATTATATTATAATATAGTATGTGCATTTTGTAATTTATACGTTATATATCTTGATGTCCTTTTTTTCCTTTTCTCTCATCAGGCAACCCTAGTAATAAGAAATACTTGTGAAACACTCAAACGCAACAAGTCAAAACTTCACGGCGACCTTTTTTTTTTTGGATTTTCATCCATTTTCCTCTTCACAAAAAACCGAGTGGCAGTAGGAGTCCTCGTACTTGTAATAAGAAAATTTCTTATTACAAGTATTTAATACTTGTGAAATACTCAAACGCAACAAGTCAAAACTTCACGGCGACCATTTTTTCTTGAGGTATGTGAGAGTGAAAACAACGTGCGCGTCACTTTAGTAGTCAATTTTTCCATACGGATTCGTAAGGAATCTGTAGTGGGGTGGTTGTGGTGGTTAGCTTCCAGTCACGGTCGGCCTAGACAGCCCATACGGATTTCCTGCTACGGATTCGTGGAAAGGTCTGCAAAAACTCTCTATTGTCTTCCCTCTTCAAATCGCGGATCCCTGCCGCGCCCCAAGCTAGGGCGTGTTGATACCATAGAACTACCTATATCGTTCGAACGATAAAACGATATCGTTCTATGGTTGATACTTAACGTAGTAATCCTAAATATCCTACTATACTATAGTACTAGCCTTATTCCCTTTCATTAGCAAAAGGACACATTGGACACAAAAGGACACGAACAAAAAATCACCACCCCAGTTGCTCCCAGTCCCCAGCACATTTTTTTTTTTTTTTTTTTTTTTTTTGTAGGGAAATAAAAACAGAAAGGCTCGCAAGATACTCGTGTGTAAATCTGAACTTACCGAATTGAACGGGGAATATCATAAAATATTGTTATCAGCTTGGTGTTCGGCCGATGGCGCAGACGACCGGATGAACTGATTCAGCGATCTTTGATAAGCAGGCAAAAACACGGTTTTACCGAATCCCCATAGCATCACTGGTGATAATAATACGGCTAAGTGTGCGTTTTAATGTGGTCACTTTAAAACGCTCACTTAGCCGTACCTATTTAACTTTTACACTGCCGACCGATTACAAGGACGGAAAAACATCTGAGATAGCATTTGCTCATCTCAACTCATAATAAAATAGCATCATTCATATATTTATTACGTACCTATACAAATCATGGTATTTTATCAAATGTGAATATAAACAACAGTTGATGTACAAAACTTTATAAACCTACACACATTAAACATTAAAAACAAACTGGAGTATAATCAACGGGATATTGAAGCCTAAACGTAGCAGTACCTACGAGTACTGCTGAGCCTTCTATTTTCAACTTACACTGTACAATGCTGAAGTGAAATATCAGAAAAACGACATCAAAAGAATGGAAAACCAACTTACTTCATTTTCTCTTCTAACAAAATTTGATAGACCGGACATTTAATGTCCGACTGGAATGAAATTTCGTGGAGAACTAATTAGTTGAGTAGTTACTTAAGTAGGTATCATCAATGACGAGGGCCAGGTATTTATCCTTTGTACGACTGTTCAAAAAACCACTACGGGGCTTTACCCCCCACATACCCTAAGTGTAATCTGAGTTCTGACTTTATTGTCAGTGTCATTTTGAAGCCTTTTTCGATTAAAAAAATAAAATAAAATCCTTTGGCACGTTTATTCCGCATTATTCTCTTCCAACCTGCAACCTGTGTCGAAACTAGCTTCCCTCATCCCAAAATTAAACCAAAAGTTTATACCAAAATTTTATCACAAAGAAATTGGGGTGATTCCAGGCGGGACATCGACGAATGCGAGGGAGTGGTGTGTAATGGAACCGCCGATCAGATTCGCTCCAGTCTCGGTGGGAACGATGACAGCCATCATACTGAACGTGATACTGTGGATAACGGATCACAACCTACCAACCAGGGTGTACTTCTTGGTAGCTTCATCCAAGGTACGTTGGGTAAGGTGTTCAATGGTTTTTGACGCAGGGTAACTCTTGCCAACAGCCATGGGCACCTACCATATAAATAGAGCCTCAATTGCAAAAGTCCTAAACGTTTTTTTTCTTTTCGATCAGAATTGGGTGGCTACCGAAGACATCATGTTACAGACGAACAGGAAAACAGCGCCAACTTTCCTATATCTAACTTCAGCAGCCAACTGGAAGAGTATTCAATGCGGGAAGTTTTTTTCAGACCGATCTCATTTCCAGAACAGCCAAATGAACCAAAACAGGGCATTCAGGATGACGAATCGATGGGATACCACTCAGCCAATCGACGGTATACTGAAAGGGAAGAATTAAGGGCTGATTCGCCTTTCCCCGACATTGGCATGGTTTTGACCACCAAAACAGTCGAGGTCGAACTTCACACGGCATTCACTCCTGACAATATGCAATCCCGTCCTTTTGATTTAATAAGCTCCTCCGACGAATCACTTGATTTTGGAAACATCAAATGGGAGACTGTGAGCTTGGGCCCCTCATCTGAAGGATCCGAGTACGCCGATGGTCACGAAGGAGGGCCATCAAACTTTCCACTGGATGAGAAAACCCCCTGTGAAAGTCCCAGTCCCATAGACCAGCTTGACGCAATAATCGAACTCCACTGTATCAACAGTCCCCAAGATGACACTCATCAGGGCCAGCTGTCCCCCACCGATGGAAATTCTGTCAACAGCCAACAAACAATAATCCGTGTCATCCATGCACCAATAGATCAAGCGACTGCTACTTCTGCACAATCTAACATCAAACAAACACAAAAAGGAGAGCCAACTACCCCAAATATGTTAACTCCAAAACGCAGACACCTATATTACACCGATGATGATTTCAACGCTATAATTCCTTCGGGGGTTATCAATACACCTCTACCAGATATTCTGGTAAGTAAAACATGACTAAATTGGACACCCTCCAAAAATTAAAATTTACCAACATGGCATCCTCGCATATATGCTATAGTATATATATATACTATAGTAGGCGATAGTGGTCCAATGGATAAACTGGTGGGTGATTGTAGCTCCCCAACCACAGAGGCTATTTTCATAATATTATTATGTACATGGTTCACCTCTTTTTTTTATTTTCAGGATGATCCCACCAGTACAATCACCGTGTTGAGCCAAGCACTACAAGGAGGCACGCAGCAAATGAGAGATTCAGTGGCTTGTTGCGGCTACTTCACAATCATTTGTCTTTTGTGCGGTTCAGGGATGCTAATTTTACTCTACGAAGCTTTGAGAGACTTGATTTGTAAGTATTTTATATAAGACGACACAAGACCAGATCACCGTTTCAAGTAACAGTTCAAGTTCATGTAGCACTTCAAAATGTGTATAGGTATTATAATATAATAAATCCTGTATATTATACAGGAAACCAGGGAGGTTTGACCCTCCCTAAATATCTCAATATATCCAAGAAATAATGTTAGTAAACTAGACTTTCAAGTGTTAAAAACCAAGAGACATAGATGAATTGTATTAATACAATTACGTTAATTAACGTTTATTGTGTACGAAAAAAATTGACAAAAATATTAATTACAACAGAATAGGTACTTTAAAAAAATTATTTAAATTAAATAGGAAAATAATTATGAGCATATAAAACTTACGGAGATCATCAATAGCATAGAAATGTAGAAAGGTTTGTAATTAATTCTACTATGAGTGGTTTTCAGTGGTTCGTAATGTGTTCAGTTGATTTGATTAGTTCCTACTGATGGATGAAGTTTTGAAAATGTGTTACTATTAAAATTAAAAAGTAATCTTGTTTCATCAAGGGAGTTGATATTTAATATCAACTCCCTTGATGAAACAAGATTACTTTTTAATTTCAATTTTAATTTTAATCATGATTCACGGAGGCAGTTGATTTCGTAGATTTTCTACTTGCTCTAGAGTAAGTTTTTTCAGCAGTTGACACGATGAGGCGATAATGTTTCGGAAATTACTATTTTAGGGGATTAGCAACATCACACTAACTAGATACGCTCGTTAAGGCTGTACCTAAGGATTGTTTTTTGTTTTGTTTTTGTACGCGCACGTTTTCTCCGTGTTACTAGGTGATAACATCTCGGAAATTTGATATTATATCTACTGCAATAGGTACTTATTATATTTTCTATCGATAGAAGGTTCCCACTTATTGTTTTTAAATCGTGAAGTCATAACTCAGAATGCACGTACTTATGAATTTGAAGATTTATGGAAATCTGCAATGGGAACAAGAGCGCAACTATCAAGGTTCACACTGGGTTCCCATTGAGTAGGTGGTGATATAGAGCTTGGAAAAAAACCAGCTCACATCATGAACCAATGGGAAGACAGGATCCTGAGTGAAGGTAACCCAGAGAGTCTCCCTCCCCCACCAAATCCAATGTTTTCTTAAATTCTTCAAATTCTTAAGAACTTACAATGTAAGGACTTAAGGATTACATTGTAATCTGAGTTTATACTTCACTTTTAGTTACTTAGAGGCCTTCTAGCGATAAATACATCTTTCCATTTTTTTTAAGCTACTACAATCGAAGATTAGATGGTACCAACCAATTGTGCAGTTTTCCATACAACCATACTACCTATTCGTATTATTTGCTATTAGTTCAGCACATAAGCTATTAAGTCAAGCCTGCTGAAACGTATTGGCCTAATTTCAGTGAGTCACCTAGAAAACGGGCTTGTAACATATTATATGTACTATAAGTTTATACCTACAAGGTTGAAAATGTCACAATAGGTATTTTACAAATGAACATAAATCTAATTTTTTTAAATAGAAATACAAAATATCTATCTGAGTTTATTTATTATAAATAGTGGGGCTCCACACGTTCTAAATAACTAAATCAAAGAGTAAAGTGTTTTTATTCACAACCAATCCCAGGTAGAGAGAACTTGAAAATTCGGAAAAGAATACTTTCATAAACCAAGAAAAAGAACTGTTTAAATAAGCTGAAAGGGACAAAAGGAATTTAGCATAGCTCTTTCGGTGGTGGAACACGAGGCAATTTTTCCAGAGTAAACGTAGCAGCTTTGAACTGCTCAAGATCAGACTCACTTAGCTGATCTAACGGGGTGTAGAGGCCATCATCGGTGAGTTGTCTAGTACGATAGTCGTTCTTCGAGGAACTTGGAGCATTAGCGCTCTGGGAAATGGGCGTGGCACAGTGGATAGTACAAAGGGGAACGTTGTCGAATAAGTTTTTCCCAAATAAACCTGAACCAACTTTTGGAGAACTTCCTGAAGAATGAGATTCTTCCGGGTTCGCTGTATTCGGGATGTCCATTTCACAGTCGCCCCCAGAATTCTGGAACAGAATAGGGAATAATTTACTAGAAGTATCAGTAATACTATTTATTATATTATAACAAACAGGAAGTATTACTGAAGCTACTAGTTGATTTTGGATAGGTACCTACAAAAATAGGAGATCACTTCAGCTACCTACCTCATTAGAATTGCAGCTGATTAAGGCAGTAGAAAATAATCCAGGCATAGGGTCATCTTTCACTGTATATCCAAATACACTTTCCATAGGAACAGTGCTGGAGTCGGTAGCAATGAATGGTGCTGCAGTTGAACCAAATCGAGACGGACTGGAAGGGGCAAACACATCAGAGGCAGTTAAACGGGTCAGCAATGTTATGGGATGAGTTTGACAGAGATCTTCTTCTCCCTGGTTGAGCATATCCCACACTTTTCTTTCAGCCTGTTCTGTAGCACGAATGAACAACTCTCGGTTCTCTTTGGCCTCTTCTAGGAGGAGGTCGTGAAGTTTATGGTACTCTTTAATTTTGCTGGAACGTTCGGCTGAGTAGGCAGCCACCCTCAACTCCTCGGGTGAGCAGTCCATCCAACCTGGGACGTTTGTTCCATCCTTCAGTACGCTGAGCGATGTTAGCGGCCACATGTTGTCATATTCGACTGAAAATGAAAAGCAATTCACGTCATCATTAAGTGGGAGTGTCCCACCTAAAGGCATGTATCAATAAGCTAAATCAGTTTCGTGCATCTATGACAAGCAAGCACATTCTAAGTATCAACTAACTTTGCTCAGCTTCTTGCTGAATTTTTTCAACAATTTTCTGGATTCCATCAGAAAAAGAGGAAGAGCCTTCGTCTCTACTCTTGCGTCGAGAAGGTTGCTGATGATTGGGTGGGGGTAAGCTTGTGTAGGATGACGGGAGAGATCCATCTCCAGACCAATAAGTGGTATTTACAAGGGACTCAGAACGTACAGTTCGTCCCTCGGTACTAAACTTGTCCAGTCCATGACGCTGACCTCGTTTACTATCGCAGAAAACGGACTTTTCACCCCAATAATTCTCTTTCTTATTGCCATGGCTGAACCGACATTTGTCGCCGAAGTGGCAGAATCCTTTCATGTAGTGCTTGCAAATCGTGAATGACATTCTGACTTCCTGTGGAGAAAAAAAAATAGCAGGGAAGTTAAAAAGCGTACAAGAGGAAACTTGAAAAATAAAGGGGGTCGGGGATCAGGGGAACCGACTTACGGATCCGTCTCATGTCAAACCTAGGAGGCCCGGCCCCCGCAAAAAGCAAGCTCCTCATGAGAACAGCGGAACAGCTATGCGGTGCTGAGGTAGGGGCAGAAGCAATGCGGTTCCAGAAGTACGAACGGGAATGAGTATCCCCCCCCCCCCCTCTCTCCTCCTGGGACACGGTTTCGATAAGGATTGCCCTGTTTGAGTTGTTTTCCGGTGCCCAAAACGGGCGTATACCCACCGAACAAAAAAACAAAAAAAACAATACCATTAAAATATTGAGAAATTGATTTAAACGTTTTTTCACTTACCACTAGCGCCAAAGGCCGTTTAGGGGGTCGAAAAAATGAGATCGTAAATCGGAATTTCGCCTGGGAAATTCGTCGAAATCCCCGTCGCATAATCGTTTTTCTCGCGTTCGTCCCACGTTTTTTCGGGTTCAAAAATACCCAGTCAGGAGCCGTTTTTTGGGTATGGTATCCGCGAGCCAAATGCGCTTCAATCTATGGTTAATCCGATTCCGAAGTCGGATTTCAAAAAAACCGAGGGGGAGGGGGCGAGTTCACGGTGAGAAGCGAGTTCATCGTTTTAATTCGCGCGATGTGTGCAGGCGGGTGAGGCTTGAGGCACCGCCGCGCAAACTGTACCCCCCCCCCCTCACCACCTTACACCCAACCAGCACCCCTTAATTTATTTTACTTATTTTTATACACTTACTTAACCCTTAATGACCCACGGTATCTTTTGGAATATTATTTTGGAATATTCTTGGAATATTATTCCGAAAGTTTTTCCGAAAATGACTATAATGTGAAAAAAAGTTTCACCTTTACCGTGGTTTCATAAAACCACACAACCAATTTTGTAGGATGGAGGAACCGGCTTATCTCCTGACAACCAATTTTTTATTCCTATGTAATCGCGACGGAGGTCGAAAATTCAGATCGGCCCCAAAATTTGACATTATCCCCTTCAAGATACATCTTGACATGTCTAAAATCCAAAAAAACGAAAGGTCCGTCCACTGTACGCCGTCTGAGCCATTTTTGGCAGTAGGCTTTTTTTTTTAAATCATGAAAATTTTTTTTTTCTGAAATAAAAATATTGATAATAATAATAATAAAAAATAATAAAAATTGTAATAATAGAAATAATTTTGACAAAATACATCAAGTTGTGCCCGCTATGTTTTTAGCCTGATCGCTCAAACCCATGGGGCGCTATGGGGCTATGGAAGGTTGTTTTTAAAAGATTTTCGGTATGGGGTGGAGTTAGGTGGGCATGGGAGTGACTTGCTGGTGCCATTTCACCGCTTGAAATCATCCCGTATCAGCAGTTCATGGTGGGGTATTAAATTTTTCAATGCCATCCCTAAAGAGTTGCGAGCGAGATTTACGGCAACAAACGTTAGGCCAAAACTTGTCAGGTTTTTAAAATCCATCGCACCCTATGATTTTAATGAATTTTTCCTCAGTATAAAGAATGTAAGAGAGCTCTAGTTAGGCATAGGATTTGGAAATGATTACCATCTAATAGCTTGTTCATGATGTACCGACCGCTGTATTTTTGAAGTAAGTTTTTGTGAGCTGTAATTTTGTACGGAAATTTTTGACCTTGTCTTTGCACTCTGTGTTCTTGGCAATAAAAACTCTTGACTCTTGACTCTAGGTGTCGTTTTCGAAGTTTTTTTGGACGTAGAATCTATTTTTGGGGTCTCAGAACGATTTGTGGGAATCTAAGGGGCTTTTATGGGGCTACAAATGGGATTTTTGAAGGATCACAGATGTTCAAATATTTTCCAGTAATTTTGGACGCCAAATCCATTTTTCGAGGACCCACGTCTGTTTGAACAATGTACAGAATTTTTTGTTCCTCAAAAATATTTTTATTGACACAAAGTTAATTTTCGAACAAGTAGGTAACCTTTATCTAATGATTATAATAATAATAATAATTGAAGAATAATAAACCCTTAACATAATAATAATACTAATATTATTATTATTCCAAGAATAATAAACCAAAACCACGGTTTTTGGTAGTTTTTCAGCAAAAAACACATGAAGGAAGCATTTCAGACCCATCAACATATTCAGCGTTAGATTTCCTGTAAGAATAGCACCTGCTCGTTGAACAAAAATGAAGTTGGAAATTACTTAAGTGAGTTTTTTGAACATTTGGGTAGGATACTGTAAAGCGGAACCTCTGCGTCTAGGGGCAAATCGGACCTCAGATTCAAAATATTTGACCTCCTGAGATCCTTCAAAAATCCCTTTTGTAGTCCCATGAAAGCCCTTCACATCCCCACAGTGAAATTGGATCCTTCTGGGACCCCCAAAAATATACTCTACGTCCAAAAATACTTCGAAAACGACACCCAACTCCTGCACCTAATACAGATCAACACTCACACGGAAAACTCTACCACGTACAAATTTTGGCTCAACAAAACACTATCACTGCCCACATGCAGGGGTAGGGATGTTTGATACTTCTAAAGTATCGATACAGTATCGTATCGATACATCCAGACAGTATCAAAAAGTATCGATAAGATACTTTCAATAAAGTATCGGTATCGAAGTATCGATACTTTTAAAAAACGCCTGCAAATGTTTAGTCTAGGGTTTATTATTCTTTGATATGGGTTACTTGTGCAAAAATTAATTCTGTCTCAATGAAAAATTTTTGAAAAAAAGGTTTTTCTTTTATTTTTTTTATTTTTTTACTCAGAAAATATTTGACCTCCTGAGATCCTTCAAAAATCCCTTTTGTAGTCCCATGAAAGCCCTTCACATCCCCACAGTGAAATTGGATCCTTCTGGGACCCCAAAAAATATACTCTACGTCCAAAAATACTTCGAAAACGACACCCAACTCGAACCCATAGCCAGGCGCGACTGGTGATGGCAGAACAAGGGGGTGCAGTCACGGATTCGTGATAATATTTTATGAAAATATTATTGCACCTAATACAGATAAAAAGTTCCTACTATCAAGATTTGCTATAGTTCATTATTTATTTATTTATTTGTTTAAAAATTCCAATTAACTATTACCAGTTTCCTTTCATTTCAAAATACACGGGTACACGCTGCAAACCTGGTAAAGGTGAGGTTGGCCGTCCCATGTCGCGAATGGCACACTTCTCACTCACGCCTAAACGGGAAAACTCCCTCAAGATGAAATCAATAGAGTTATCCAACAAACGCTTTATGAAATGAACAATGAAACGATCGAATGAAAAGAACGAATAAAAAACTTGTAAATGAGACAAACGCTGCGTTTGAAACGCAGATCACAGAGTTCAGAAAACACTTCCCAGAAAACATGGAAGCACACAAAACCCCTGATGCCATCCCCTCAACTGCTGTAGCTTCTGGTAAAAAATACCTTTGTGGGAAAACTGAAAAAATCAGAAACCTTGGTCGATCGAAATTTTATGATTTCATACCGTACCTACAAAGTAATATAGCAACACCAAAAAGTTTTCAAAATATTCCAAAAGTACCTAAGCCCCTATTTTTTCCATGATTTGGGACAGATTAGATCCTGAATAAGTCCCTCATTACAAACTAAAATTCCCTGCCCATGAACGAAGACTGCCAACGCTGATTGTGGAGGTGATTTAACATCTGGTGAATGGCGAGAAGGAAGGGTGCGCAGTGCCCAGAACTGCCCCACATTTCGACATTTCTGGCTTCACACTTAGTTCGTTGTTCCATAAAGTCCATGCAAAAAAAAATCGTCTCAAGAGGGGCAGTGCTCCCGTTATCATTGTACTATCAACACAGGCTTTTCAGACGTTCCGCGAACTATGTAAGGTCTACAAGAACTTAGCCAAGGAGTTTTGATTCATTTTTAGGTCGGTAACTAATTAGGTAGGTAATACGTACACCCCCTGGCGTATTTTTAGGGCTTACCGTTTAGTCAGAGTAGGCTGAATTAGTGATTTAGATAATATATATATCGTGTTAAGGACTGACTCACGATTTTCACGGGGAGACTCCCCGAGCGGCGAGCGGGGGGCGTCCGTATAAAAGCTTCGCTTCAAAAACTTTCAATTGCCCCATTTTAGCCACATAGCGCCCCACGGGTTTGGACGATCGGACTGAAAACTTTGCTCCAAGCCTCGGGGGGTAGGTACAGGTAGCAAAAAAGGGGAACATTCCCTCGTTTGGTGTAGCTGTGGCCACACAAAATTTAATTTAGGTTTGTTCCAGGTTTGACGGAATGTTAACAGAAATCGCCGTTTAGAAACTGCTGTTCCAGGTCGATCGTAAGTTGGACGGAAACCGATAGCTCGTGTATGTGCGGTCGGGTTCTGTCGACAGACGCAGTCAGACCTGGAACAAACCTTTTCTACTGTGATGAGTGAGTTGGGCCAACATTTTGGTGGTCCGCCCTTGATCGAGGACGGCTGATTCTTCTGATATGAGAGCTGGTGCAGCTCCAGGAGGTGGTGGTAGGTACCTACATCAACCTTCTTCAATTGCTGGTCAAGTTAGAGGTAGGTACTGTCAACTACCTATATGCCGTAAGTTTTGAATCTATGAAATGTGAGGGATAAAAAAAGTATCGGCGCCGATACCGGAAAAAAAGTATCGATACTACGATATGTATCGGGGACAAAAAGTAATGATACTTTTAAGTAGGTATCGATACTTTTTCAACAGCAGGGGTTCACGACAACCTTCACGTATCAAGATGTGTAGATTCAAAAAATAAAATGTCAGTCCTGCCGATTTGGACTGTGGATTTTTTTTTTTTTTACTGAACTTTTTACAAAATCTAGTTGTGCCCGCAAGGTTTTCAGCGCGATCGCCCCAACTCGTGGGGCTACAGAGGAGCTACGGGAAGGGGTTTGGTTTTCGGCTATGATGTCGACCCCACTCGACATTCGTTTTTGAGGTATTTTTGGACGTAGAATTCATGAAATGAAATTCATTTAATGAATTCTACGTCTACCAAATTTTGGTTCATTCATCCTCGAAAAATGTTTCAGGCAAACAATCACATTTTTGGGGAGGGTTTCCCGCCGGATCGCAGTCAGCCACCTCTACCTCTGGCCTTGCTTGATGGGATCGTCTTTGCGTTGTACTTATTTACTGAAGTTGACTACCTAATAATCAGTACTAGGTAATTACATTAATCATTTAAGAGTTAATTAAAGTAATTAACTTTTGTATTAAGTTAAATTATTAAATCATTATAATTACATCCATACTTGAGTCCATGAACATTATCGAAAAGATGAAAATTTTCGCGAGCTAATTCAAATTCAGGTTAGTCGTGGCCTTTCGAAATGCCCGGCAACTTTGTCCCACGCATGAGCTATGTATTGCCCCGTCCCCTGGTCCAGCTAGATTGATTTTCCTCCCACTGCACTCCAGCTTCCTTTCTTGTATCAGTTCCGCGAATGTTGCTCTGCCTGGATGATTTTGAATTTCGGTTTCTATTTACTCGAGAGCACTGATCTTCGCTCGTCCAACTGTATATTTTTATGTAACAAATGGGATTCTCCTACAGACAAAACATTGAAAGTCCCCGGGAAATAAATTCACAAATTCGCCTTGAAATGTTAATTATTGTTTTTCCATGACTTCAACAATTTATCCCGTAATTATTGATAAATTTCGTCTCAACATTTCATTTCGTTATTCCGAAAGTTTTGTTCTTCATTTGTATTACGACCTGCTCAATTCCATTGGCAGAACTGCTCAGATGAACTCAGATTGAACTCATCTGTTTAAGTAATCCCTCGTAGCTTTGCATAACATTGAATCGCCGTAGAATTTTTAGTTCGTAGTTTCCTCCAAGTAGAGTGGTGAATTCGTCGTGAAAATTAGTAAAGCCGGCTCGTTTTTTGTTTACACTCGAAGTTACATATAAGCTGTCAATTGATCGTCGAAAAATTATATCTACTCAGCCAAACCCTCAAGAGTAATCATAAGGTGCGTTTCCCATAATCGACCGGATGAAGCCATGTTCTATGATGTTCAGTTAAAATAAACACTATTACATGATAAGGCAGTGAGCATTTAACATGAAATGTTGACCTAATCGGCCTGACATGATGGGATTTGTTTTTTTATCACTGATTCAACGGGATTCGAACCCATGGCCTCATAGGAATGAAGCGCGCTGTCTAACGCCTTGAACGATTCAGCTAATACGGCCTCTCACGATTTGAAACTTTTTGTATTCATTTATTACGGTATGGTGATTCTGTTGCAGTTGCGGCAACATGAGTGAGGACACGGGAGCTATGGAGAATACTTTTGACGAGCTTGAGGCATCAGTAAGTTGAAAGAAAATTGCCGAACGCTTTCAAGTACAAATTTGAAAATAGGTAATAGTTCTGCCTGTGACGTTATAACGGCGGCGAATTTTCGACGTTGTCATTTCAAAATTGGAGGGCTGGCTCCAGATTTGCTGTGTTTGATGCAGGTGGTCAGCTGGCTCACTGTAGGGATGCTCAAAAAATATCGATATATCGAAATATCGATATTTTCCACCGATATATCGATATTTTTGGCCGATATTTTTCCCACCGATATATCGATATTATTTTTGAAATATCGGGAACCGATATTTTTGAGAGAGACCAGACATAAATCCGAACACCAGCTAGAAATAGGGTCAAAGAACGTGTAGGTAACTTTACTGAAAGTACCTATTTCTAATCAAATACTATGTTTAATAGACCTCGGCTTTCAATAATTGAAATGAATTATTCCTTTCCTAATCCCTTTACCGAATTGGTTCACAATCACATGTGTGAAGAGTTAATAATGTACTTAATTAATGTTGGCGAGCAGATCCACGCAATTCATTTTAGTGCAATGTACAGAATGTTTTGTCAGAACATTATAAACTCTATGATTTTACAAATAATTACCTACTCATTACAAATTATTAAATAATCTTCAAATTTAAACAATCTTCAAACAATTTTAATCAAATTTAAAAATCTTTAAACGATTAATCTTTAAATCTTAACAATTAATGAAAAATCTTTAAATCTTTAATCTTCAAATCTTTAAACATTCGTTTTGTTTAAAAACAAATTTAAACCATTTCTTCAAATTTTTAAGAATTTATAACCTTAATTTATTTACTTGTAATCAAAAGTCGTGAAAGGCATGGATTTTTTAAAATTTGGACTAATATCCGATATATCGATATTTTTTAAACGATATATCGAATATCGATATTTTTCTACGATATATCGACCTAGTAAAACGATATTTTTTAAATTATCGATATATCGAATATCGATATTTTTCTTCAGTGTGGACATCCCTAGCTCACTGCCTTCGTAACGTCCTTGATGATTGACGACATAATATTAGTTATAATAGTTGACGACGATATAATAGTATATTATACTCACCAGAATTGAGTCACGCAATTTAAAACGACAGTCTAAGAAAGATTTATGTGTCCAGTGGCGAGGCGCATGATGTGAAATATCACGTCAAGTTATTGTTTGATATATCACAATATCAATTTATTGTTTGTATTTATCAATTTATAAGCTAGGTAACTATTTATTAATTGGTTCTGTTTTTGTTCCGATCAATTTACAGATAGAGAAGACTGGCGGTAGATTAGAAGACTTAGCCACTAATTTGACAAAATGTGATCAGTTTTCTGGAGCAATCGCTGGTGACGATGAGACTGAGGTGAGCAACATCCTGCCTGTGTACAGGGTGGTTCAACCTATCTATAGGCTGTCGAGGATCTTCTAATAGTGGATTCTACTTCTTTATTACTTAAAGGTCATTCGACCTCCTGACGTCCTTCAAAAGTCCCATTTGTAGCCCTATAGGAGCCCCTTAGGTCCCGTTCACTCCCTCCTTTAGCCCCTCAGAGCCCCAAAGATTAGAACGCTCGAGCTGAAAATCACACACAACTAGATTGAAAACAGTCGGTCAAAATTTCAACTTCAAAAAAAGAAGAAAAATTCCAACTTCCCAAAACGGACTGGACTGCTGTTTTTGAGTCTTCTCATCATGAAACGTAATATGTCTAGGCTAAATATTATTAGGAAAAGCTTGAGGCTAATCAAAACGTTTGACCTCGTCGCGAACACAGTTGATAATTCTGGGAATAAACTGAAATTACGGTGTTAGGGCCCTCTAACCAAGCGGGGCTTTTGGAAAATCGGTGATTGTCTAGTTCGATCGGGCGCTATTCATTCAACGAAAAAAGTATTTTTGGACGAAATAATCCAGATTAAGAACGCTACAAATTTTACCCAAGGGTTTATTATTCTTTGATATTGTTTAATTGTGAAAAAAATTAATTCTGCCATTAAGAAAATATTTTTGAAAAAAAAAAAAAAAAAAAAAAAAATTTACAAAGTATGTACCTATTGAGAAAACGTCACCTTCTTCAATAAATTTTGTCCTCCCGGGATACTTGAAAAACATTTGATTTCCTGGGATCCTCCAAAAATCCCATTCGTAGCCCCGTGAGAGCCTCATAGATCCCCACAGTGAAATCGGAGAGTTCTGGAACCCCCTAAAATGGATTCTACGTCCAAAAATGCTACGCAAACGTCACAAAACTTGACCCAATAGACGAGAACCTTCAAAACCCCTACCTTAGCCCCATAGCGCCCCACGGGTTGGGGCGATTGGGCCTAAAACCTGTCGAGCACAACTAGATGGTAAACCGATTATTTTGTAAAAATTGCAGATTTAAAAAATATCCTACCTACTGCCCAAAACGGCTCGGACGGTAAACGGACATTTTTCGTTTTTGGAATCTACGGGAAGATACGGATAAAGTCAAATTTTGAGGCCGATCAGAATTTTCGACCTCCGTCGCTATTACATTGGTGTATTAAAAGAATAATAAAAGAAAGAATAAGAAGAGAATAATAAACCAAAATTAATTCTGTCTCGTTAAGAAAAACTTTCTTAACTTTTTTTTTAAATTTTTCAACATATTTATTTATTTTATTATTTCAAAATTTTTGAAAAAATAAAATAAAAAATATGTTGAAAAAATTAAATATTGAATACCTATTTTGAAAAAAAAAAAAAAAAATCTGTAAAATGATCGAACAGATGTAGGACCTCGAAAAAATGGATTTTGCGTCCAATATTACTTAGAAAACTACACCTTATTTGACCTCCTGGGATCCTTAAAAAATCCCATTAAATTTTGTAGCCCCATGAAAGCCCCATAGATCCTCACGGTGAAATTGGGTCGTTCTGGGACTCCAAAAATGGATTCTACGTCCAAAAGTACTTCAAAACGACACTCAACTCAGAGGTTATGTTTCACAACTGCTGAAAAAAAAAAAAATAAAAAAAAAAAAAAAAAATCGCCTTGTAATGTCCAGTGTCGGCGTTTAAGCGCCTTTTAGCGCGCGTCTTGCGCTGCTTTAATAATTAAAGCAGAAGTTATTTCTCCTTTCAACGTACATGCATCCTTACGTTTAAAAGTCAACTGGCAACTTCACAACATGTGGTTCTTGCATAGTGTTTAAATAGACACTTCGTGCCTTATTAATTCGAACAAATAAATAAATAACAGTGCGGGGAATAAATGGACGGTGTTAAACTCTTCAATATGAGTATCAACAACACCAGTTAAGCGGACTGGAAACAATACTTACGTGATATTAAATTCCCACAGTGCGTTCCAGTGTACAGTTCGTGTAGGTATAGATAATTGGTACCTACTTACAAATTGTAGGCCGTGAAGATGTCGCGGGAGGTCCGTGTCAGCTCTGTTACAGAGTTGATTAAATCTACAGATGAGCAACAGTAGCAGTCATAACTGATTTCATCAACTCATATTTTCATCAAATACATTCTAACTTAATCAAGGCAAATCATTTTACTCAGTTTGCCGACAATCAAGAATTACACTCACATTTGTTTCACGGTTTTGGTAGTCAACTGACGCTAAACAGATAAGGCCAAGACATGATACTGAAAGGGCAGAAGAAAATCAAAACAGGTAGGTAAACGCGTGCCAGAATAGTCACGGCAGTGACCCTAAACGACAAAACAGTAGGTAGGTAACAGCCGGTGAACCTATTGTCAACATCGGGAATGCGCTGTACCTAATGCGGAGAATAACGAACGTTTTTGGGCAAATTATAGTCGCAGTGTTCCTCTACAGTAGTGGGCGGAATCTTAAGTTTTTGTATCCCAACGTGGGAATTTTGTGACTTTCAGTTCTTTTTGTTTTACGACGAATTGAGTTCTTGATAGGGGCGCTTCAACTTTAGCTGTCAATAGTTTTGACATTGTCAGCGGTTCACTAGTTTATTTTCACTTTTCACTCTACTCTGAACATGTTCTATGTTCTATAATATAGAACATAGAACAGAATGAAAGCACATATTATGTGCTTTCTATTTCAGTTATCTGTACGGTTAGCTCTGTCACAGAAACTCAGTGCAGAGGCATTGGAAAATTTTATTACTACCTGGTTGCTAAAATTTAGCATTATTTAGCATTATTTATCAGACTATACATTTAATGTATTGTCTGATCAACTCCCACTCATCACTTAGGGGTGAAGAATCTTCTATTCTTGAGTAGCTCATATTAAAACATAGTTTCGCCCTATTTGTTGATGTATTCAATGAACTTTGATTGACGCCAACTTTACACTTTTCCTAGGTGGTTGAAGGATTACTGCAGACTGTAAAGCAAGTACAGACTGACTATGAAACTTTTCGTGGAGACTTACTAGAATTAAGGGAACTTCAAAAGCAAATCAGATATGAACTTCAAATGAGTGCTCATGAACTTCAGAACCGGCTATTGTCATTGCGTCTGAGAATGCAGCTGAACCAGTCGCTATCTAATACAGATATTGAAAATGCTAACATATAAATTTATTAGAATTCGATGTTTCCCATCCCATCAAGAGAAACCCTTGAACGCATGTAATACAATGTCCCCTCAGGGGAAACCCCCACCTTTCCTACTAGGTGTGTAGCATAGAAGATCCTGTTTATCATGAGAAGTCGTAATGAACCCCAGAGCTATCTGTTTCTCGTGCAAATTCAATTTCAAATCTGCTATAACGCATACTATAGATGTAAACGTACAATTTCATTTGGATAGCCCAAAATTCTATAAATAAAACTGTCTTTCATTTTTATACCTATAACTAGAAATTAACCTGTGGACTTGAACATGTCGATATGGTTGATAAAGGAGAATGCATACAAATTAGTAGGTGGGCATGGACGACGATCTGCACGTTTGCTTGCGTGCTTATGTGAATCAATGTTGTACTGTAAATAGTGGCGATGCTCTTAATTGGTATCACAATGCCGACTTCGAATTTACCGGGCCACCAGCCCTACCAGACGTCTCACCCCAAGCGTTAGTCTGCCTCGATGAAAGGTTGGTACTTCTGAATGTCGTGTTTACGTCCTAACTGTATGCACTCTTATTATGAACTGCATGTTACATTCCTGCAAACCTAAATTTATGTTTCTGACCATAAATTTATTAGTGACTGAAATTTATACATATTGAATATTTTTTAATTCCTGATGCAATATGCAATAATAGGAAAAATGTTTGCTCAACATCTAGTTTTACAGATTTAGAAGTGTGGATTTCACGTAAGACGTTAAATTAGATGTTCTGCTAGAGTACGATTTTAGTCTACCTTTTGTTTGTAGGCCCTTTACGTTTTACCCTAACGTTGTACCTTTTTTTTTCTCTCTTGTACATCGGCCTTACGTTTGAGTGGGTGGTATGTAAATTATTGATAGGTTTGTAGTGTTGTGTGTGCACAGTTGACCAGTGTAGGGTTCGAACGTGTAAAACTAAGACGAGTGCGTTGATTCAAAACTCGCCATCTTTGAGAAACAATAATTAGGTTCGTGGATTTCGATGAAAGCGGGCACTGGAGATTAATAAATAATAACTCAATTGTTTAGTGTTGTTAGGAACACTCATTAGCAGTCATGTGGCTCTCGTTCGGGATATATCCCGATGTCGCAGCCTTATTGTGAAATCAGCTTTTTCATAGAAGGCGTAGCTTTTTTACAATACGCCGCGCCGCCTGTTTGTAATCAGGTTTTTTTATAAAAAGGCTGCGACATAGACAAAAGCTCCAATTGAGTTGGTACAGCTGACATCACTATTACTGCAGGAGGGCAATTGGTAATGTGCAAACATTTCTTTGCCGTTCCCTTGCCGAGCGGAATTTAGTGGAGTTGAGAATGAGCTTCCAATCGAGAATGTGCCATTTACCCTAAATGATTTAGGTGCAAAGGGACTTTGGGGCCCGTTAGCTGAAATTAGTGGAAAAGGTCCACGCGCACCAGCCTACGAACTGAAAAGGGAATATTTATCACCAATAATAAGATCGTTGGTAAAATAGAAAATGCCAATAACAACACTTCAACTTTAACACTTTCTGCAATCAATAGAAGGCAACAAGAACAACAATAAGCAAGAAATTAATTTTGAAAACCCATTTACCACTCATGTCTGGACGATAGGCTGAAATGGGCGTATTGGTAATTGTGATCTTGATTGTATTCTTACACAAAGGGAATGCGGGAAGTCCTCTCCTATCTCTGACTTCACTTAACGGCGGGGTAAAAAAAAAAAAACAAAAAAAAAAACATCGATTTTGGATGCAAATGAAATCATAGCCCATAAGACTTATACTTAGTATGGAGTATGGTATTCTCTTTGAATATAGGCAGTGTTAACAATGATATTTTATATATATATAGGCAGTGGTAATACCACATTTTTCCATAATTATTTTTTCTTGTTAGTTGACGAGGAAATGGCTGGTTAGCCTTGTCCACACTGCCGAATAAGGCTGGGCGGCAGGTTGGATCAGGAAAATTTCGATTGGGTACGCGCAAAAAAACTTTCCCATGTCAGACTCGCTAAGAAAATACTTTACCAACCACAACACAACGTCACCACGGAAAAAAACTTTCCCAAGTAAAAATGTACGAAAAAATTCAAGTCTTTAGGGGAATTCGTGCAGTTTTCCTGTAAAAATGGTTGACAGTTCGTGTCGTTTGTTCCCGTCGGGCTTTAATTCCCGGTGGTATTCAAGGAGCACAACGGAGTTCTTGCGCCATCCCCCGACTGTTCGTCACCCGACCTTCTCGGAGGAAGGGTTATGCCCATTTTAATTATTAATTGTCCACTCTCTTTTTAAATTCAAACAATATTTCCATATGTAGATGTCAAGCTTCAACCAAAACCTGCCCTTCCAACCCCTTCAATAGTTTCACCGTACCAAACTCACCACCCTGCAATTCTGGATAACCCCTAATCCTCAGCATACTTGTACTCAGCATACTTCCCATGAACATCACCCAACCTAAAGACCCCCCCAGGGACTAGCAGGAAGGACAGCGGATGGACGGTCAGAGACGAATTAACAAACAACAACTTTGTTCCTGAAGATGGCGTACGAGCCGAAAGCTTGAATAAAGAGAGGGAAAATCACCAGCCGTTATTGTTGGCGCAAGACCCCCATCCCCATTCCAGTCGTTGTCGCACAAATATACTCGAGAAGTATTATCTATTATCTACTGTACTTTTATGCCTGATGGTAGAAAAATTAATCTTCTGAGACGTCGGCATAGCGTACATTTTTGGTCGGACCTCCACAAATACACCACCACCATTCATTTCACCGCTCAACGTGAATTCATTCTAGCATAAACTGAATTATTGTACGCAAAATGAAGAAAGGCAATGAAAAGGTTTGCCATAAAAGCAGTAGCTTAATGGAATTTTTCGACCAAAATATTAATAGTCTCTTCTACGAGGGGTGCTAACTAAAATTTAGATGCTATTTTGGTGTTGGTTGAGCATGCACAATTCCATTCAACCTTTCCTCTCCCAATGTGGGGAGTAGAATCGAATGCTCCAACAGCTATTCAATAGGATCATTGGTTTGAATGGTACGACTCGTTTAAGCGAAATGATGAATAAGTAATTTAACCGATTTTTAGCCATTTTTTCATCAATTATGGTCAATATCTTCCTATCATTTATCTAAGGTACGTCAATTATGGTTAATATCTTTCTATTAGGTATTTATTAAGCCCCCGGCAGGCAGCGATGGTCCCCACAGGCCCTGGAGTCTCTCCCCATAATAAGTGGAAGCTGAGCAGCGACTGTTGTTCCCAACCAGGACGGAAAGTCTCTACTCAGGCGGTAGCCAAGTCCTGGTGGCGCTCCCGGAGCCTGCCGAAAGGCCTGTGAGCTCTATAGCAAAATGCTGCATTAAAAAAGTACTGGCGAAGGTGCTTGGGTTTTCTTTTTATAATCACACATTCCCTTTATGCGAATTAAATCAGAAAAATGAATATGCAAATTGAAACATGACAAACTTTTGCTCTTTTTTATCTGAAGAAAAAAGCGTGTTGATTTTTTACTTGAGGTCGTGTAAACCTCGTGGGCGCTTCAAGTAGGCATAACACTGGTGTAGGTACGTTCAATAGGTAATGCTGAACATCAGGAAAATAATAAATTGCCCACTTACAATTTAAAGGGGATAGCCATAAAAATTCAATTTTTGTCCTAACACCCCAATAAATCGATTTTTACGAAAGGCACAACAAACAACAATTTTGACCGCAAATTGATAAGTAGAAATCGAGGTGTTAGGTACTCTCATCTTCTTTCTATAATATGCCTTCTCGCATTTTTGGGGTGCACACTTGCCATAGCATTTGCTCGTTGTTTTGCCCGACTCCCCCCCCCCACATACTATTAAATAGTATGTGGGGGGGGGGGGGGGGGAGTCGGGCAAAACAACGAGCAAATGCTATGGCAAAGAAATTTTCTTTGATGAGTAACCGTCACGTAAAGACTATAGAAGTGACTATCAAGAATTGTATTATTGAATTATTCTAAACTACATACTAATCCAAGTTGAGATAACTTACCACGACCCGCAGCAGATTCCTCTGAGTCTTGTGGATATTACATGTTAGGTAATTATTAATCTGTCGTTTTAGTGAAGTAAGTTACAACCAAAGCACAAATGAAATTTACCTTACTGTAAGTGCACATCTAGAATACCTCTAGCCCGTCTATTGCGGAACTTACCTACTTTTTAGATGGACTATTGGTACTTGAAACCGCATTTGTGGAAATGAATGAAATCATAGACCTATGATACCTGTACCTACTCAATCATTCTTGTCGTATATTAACTGAACCTATTTCCTAAGAGGGTACGCAAGTTGATATTACATAATATGTAATATATTATATTATATTCGTGAACTTGGTGTAAAAAGTTGAAAAGTCGCAGTAGAGGGTGCGTTAATTGAAATAGGTAACTGAGGCCTAATGATGTGAAAGAAGCGGCCAATAGTCGTATGGAACCGATGCAATTGAACAATTAAGTACGTCTTGTGGCTGTTATGATCTGTAGAAGTTATTCATAATTGTTATTGTAAGTGTAATAGGTGATTGTGTTTAGTTGAAGTTACCCATTGAATAAAATATGAATCGTCTATGGTATTTAAACTTTTGACCCTTTTGTACCCGAATGTAAAAGTAAGTGTGGGTGGAAACCCCCTTTCAGGACAATAATATAATAGGGTAGGTAGGGGGTAAGAACTACCTTGGAGCAAAAGCTTCCAGGTCGATTGTTTTGTTGGTAGCCAAGCTGTTCTAGCGATGGGGACTGGGAACAGCTCTCTAAGAACTTTTCTTTTGAGATGAACCGCTCAGACTGGGAAATGCTCGATGAGAACTAAAGTTCAATGGTTTGACATAGGAAAATTATTTTATTAAGGAGCCGCCGCAGAGCACTTTTCACATGCCAGTCAGAGGCTACCATTGGCAACTCCTACTCACTACTTCCAGTCCCAGTCCGGCTCCCACCTCTTCCTCTCATTCAATTGATCAAAAATTGACCAGTTGTCATGTCTAAGTCATCGTAGCTTCAAGCTATTAGCTACCTATTAACTTGTATTAGTGTCTCAAAGTGAACATTTTGCATAATATAGGTACCTACCAATAAACCCTGGATAATAAAAATGAATATAAATCTCCAAAGGATTTTCTTTAAATGGATTGAGGGGAAACTTCCTCACATGACTGAAAGGCCAATGAGAAGGTACGTACCTCTACTCGTCACTTCGCCTTCCCAAACCCAATCTCACTGCGGCTCTTTCACCCATTCCTGCTCTCGCAGTTCTCAATGGTGATTTGTGACAGGCCAAAAATGAATCACTCTTGCAGATCCCTCAGACCCAATCAGAATTTGTCATTGAGAACTGCTAGAGCGAGAGCGAGAATGGGCTGGGAAGAGCAGCTGCTGTCAGGCGAGTGGGCCGGTTTGTGGAGGGGGGAGTAAGAGTGGGAACTGCAGTTCAGGAGCAGTTCTGAACGAGGTGTGAACTGCTCCGCTCCGAGTCACTTTGGTGAACTGAACTTCCGATCACTATAAGCTTCACGCCTGTAGTGGCCATTTCGTCAGTGATAACGCAAGGAGTTGGGTCATTCACGTGAAGAGTTTTGGCAATTTTAATGTAATTTTACCATTGTTGAGATTAGTATTGTGACTAACTGGCTTTGAATATTTATATTTTTGAAAGTGCAATTATCAACACATGTGAGCTGTTTTTTCCGCCACTGCCGTTCAATTCAAAGACTCTCATGGATCAGAGAAACTGGATGAAGTGCTGGCCATATTTGGCAAGGATTTTGAGGGATAAAACTACCACAATTCATTGCAACTGGAAACTATAGGTTTTCCGAGGATGAATGAAATGAGAATTTTCAAACCAGATTTGAGAATTTTCTGGGCTGAATTGACAACTTTCCATTTCAAATTGAGAATTTTCTGTTGAAATTGAAACAGAAAATTCTCAAATTGAAATGGAAAGTTCTCCAAGGTTTTCCAAGCTCAATAGAAAATACTCGAAAAGGAATTGAGACTTTTCCAAGCTGAATTGAACAGAAAATGAATGATCAGGATAACTCGGAAAAACGAGTTCTTGGCATTCGATTTCTTGACATCCTTCAAAAGCCCCACGGTGGAATTGGATGCGTTTGGGAGTCCCAAAAATACTTCGAAAACGACACCTAACTCTTCAAAAACCCCTCCCGTAGCCCCTTTTAGATCTACTGATCCCCACGGGTTTGTGCGATCGGGCAACTACTAAAAGGAGAACCAAGACTTGGTATTTTGTCAAAAATTTCAGATTTTAAAGTAAATTCCTGGGTAGGTACCTACTGCCTAAAACGTCGCGGACGGCGGACGGACATTTCAGTTTTGAAATCTACACATCTTGAAACGTAGATATGATGACAAAATTTGAGGACGATCAAAATTGTTGACTCCCATTGCAAAGTGTATTTGCGGGAGGCAATGGCGAGGAGGGCCGAAAACGACCGAAGCCCCTCGACTCAGTGCTCAGGCTCGCAAGCCATAAACATAAGATCCTCCAGATTGTTGTCACTCAGAGTTTGCCTCAGCCTTGTTTTGATCATTTTCAATTTTGAAAAACTCCTCTAACACTCGACTTGGGTCGTAGAAAGCGTTACCAAAAATTTGTAAGGAAATCAAAAAGACTTGCATACGAAGAGGCTGTACTGTTTTAAAACCTTGTAGCACAAATTACGCATTTGTTCCAC
Organism: Pilophorus perplexus; assembly: GCA_955831195.1. NCBI lineage: Eukaryota > Metazoa > Arthropoda > Insecta > Hemiptera > Miridae > Pilophorus > Pilophorus perplexus. The sequence goes on along the minus strand of OY037007.1, from coordinate 61,918,408 downwards.
TCAATGAGGAACAAAGCCAACCAGATCGCCTTCTTTTAAATCAAGAGTTTTCCTTTTTAGTATCGAGTACATATATAGGTAGGAAAATATTTTTTTCCAGCTTCAACCAGCCCCTCGGGCATCGCGTGATCAGCCGAACTACCTATCCGTTCGCATCCAACCTTTCAGTAAATGCATCTAGGATCTTATGGCACTGGATCCTAGCTTTACCAGTTGGATAGCATTCCTACGGGACCCACGATGGCTTTAAAACTCGAAACTGATAGTTTTTACCCCCACCTAATGACTGGACAATCTTCGACTTTTTTTTTTCTATAAATGCGAATTTATAGAACACGGGGAATTTCATTCTGAGGCGAGTGAGTGCTCAACTCTCTAGGTTGTCGTCAAAATGAATCTGGTCTTCTTTATGGTGGGTGAATTGATCTTCTGAGGGCAAACCTGTTGTTTTGTCGACCTGTTGAAACCAGATTCCTGTGAAACCTCAACCCAGAGTTGCGCCCTTGTTCCCGCTACAGGTAAAAAACACCAGTTCTAAAAGGTTCACAATATGATTAATCATTGTAATGTCATGTAAATGGAATCAGAGTTTTGACTTCACTTTTTCACCACCCTAACATGTCATTTGGGAGCGATCAAGGGACAAATCTCAAGGAGCGTCCTAGCCGTCGGGCTCCTATTTATTAACACTAAAAAAAAAAAGCTCAATTAGTCAAAAGATTCAGTTTAACAAAAATTTAACAGCTGTATTTGAAAAACGGAAGCAGCCACTGTAGACAAAACTACGTTTATCTGCCCATAATGCGGTCGCAACGACATATTTTCAACGGGAAAAGGCTGAGCAGGCGTCCTGTTTTTGGAATCATATCCTCCCGGAGTCCTATTTTGCACTACTACTATGTACACATCTCACAGAGACGTCTACAAAATTTAATATATAATACATAACGTAACATTTAATGTTACGTATTGCTGTCGGAGGGGAGGAAAGAGGTTAATCATTTTGAGTGTGTATAATAAATAAATTTATTTGTAAAAAAAAAAAAAATTATTTAAAAATGGCAACTTATAACTATGATCATGATAAATTTTAATAAAGCAACTTAAGAGAGATTTTAGAACAGGCCAATGTCCTTCAAATTGTTCTTTATAATAACATCAGTGACAGCATCAAATACAAATTGAATATTGTTAGTATCAGTAGCGCACGTGAAGTGAGTATAAATTTCTTTCTTATCTTTCCGTTTGTTCAGGTTTTCGAAGTTCATTTGGATATAGGCAGCAGCCTCTTCATATGTATTGGAACCTGGAACCAAGTAAATTAAAGCTATCATTTGATACTCACCACCATACTTCCATTTTTTTTTTAAATTATATTTTATTATTTTTAATATTGAGGTTGACACAATTCAAAAGAGTAATTGAACACGAACCAGTGTACTCAGGGAAGCAGATCGTTAGCGGGCTTTTTGTGATTTTCTCTTCAAACAGATCTTTCTTATTGAGGAAAAGAATGATCGATGTATCTGTGAACCATTTGCTATTGCAAATGGAATCGAACAACTTCATCGACTCGACCATCCTGTTCATTTCCTCATCTTCGGCAAGAACCAGATCGTATCCTGCAACAGAACACATGGATAAAGTGTTTTCACTAACGCCTACAGACCGAGAGAGAAAAAAAAAAAAAAAAGATCATCAACTACGATAGTCACAGCAGTTATTTTTCCGTGTGCTACAAATTGGTTATGGAATTTAAGTTTTTTTAAATGTGTTGCCACTTGTGATTGTTTTAGCATGGTCCACTTATCCTACGACTAGGGGGCAACCAGATACCAGAAATAGTTTAGATCGAGGATCAAAGCAAAACGCTGCAAATTTTACACAGGGGTTTATTATTCTTTGATATAGGTTACCTGCCCGAATATTAATGCCAACAAAACGTTTTGAAATTTTTTTTTTTTTTTTCAAAACATTTTTTTTTACTCGGAAAATATTCGAACTCGAGATGGGATTTTTCAAACATCCCATTTGTAGCCCCATGAAAGCCGTATAGATCCCCACAGTGAAATCGGATCGTTCCGGGACCCCAAAAAATTGATTCTACGTCCAAAAATACTTCGGAAACGACACCTACCTCGATCCCATAGCGTTCCAAGAATAATAAACCCAAAACATGGTAGGTACATGCTTTACTGAACTTCAGAATTCATTTTCGAATCAGGGCAAAATATCCTTTCAGAATATAAAATTCCTATGTTAAGGTTGTTGGGGGAGGTGTGCAAATCGCACCTTAAACTGCTTCTGGCTAAAGGGTAGAGCTACGAGGGTAATGCTCTCCCACTAGGGATGGCCAACGGTAGTCAATATATCGATGTTCGATAGTATCGCTAATGAAATATCGATACCATCATATATCTTACTTGAAGTGAACTCTGTGCCACCGATAGTATCGAATAAAAAATAAGGAAGGTTTTAGGAAAATATTGAGTTTATTAAAAATAAAAATAAATAACATTCTTACCCCTAGCTTACTTCTTATGTCCACCAACAATTTTGATTCTTTGACAATATTTTTCAAACTTTAATAGAGAAAAACAATGGGAATTATTGTTATAGTATTGATGATGGATGAAAATAAAACTAAATGTTCCACTTCATTCATTCATTCGTTTCTCGGTCTTCTCCCCACAACAACAACCTTCGGAAGGTTACCTTCCAATCGATCCTGGAAACTACTCCAAGGGTCGGTTTCGATAGTCCTCTCTACCTAGGTGACATCGGTAATGAACTAATTATGAATCGAAATTTATGTGATTCTATGAAGTGTAATATATACTTCATAGAGTTATATTATGGAACTTGGTACCAAGTTTATTAATCTACCTAGATAAATTGTTTAGTCAACATATCAGGTTCAGAGAGTCTATAATGTCGAATTTTATTTTATTATAATATTATCGTAATATCGATACATTATAGGATAGAAAAATACACTGCCAAGGAGATGGCACAGCAGCTTCCTCGTTACAATCAAAGTGACACCATCATAAAATGCGCTGAGCGTACCCCTGATTCAATCGTAATGAAACTGATAGGGGACCATGTAGAGCTATACGCACACAATTCCTGAAAATTTGATTGAAATCCGATCAAAATTGAGAAAGTTATGCCTGTTTCAAGAATTTCACGTTAGCGCATGCGCAGAGCGTACCGCTGATTCAATTGTGCTGAAATTCGTATGGGACCTCAAGGAGCCTGATCCGCATAATCCCTCAAAATTTGAGCTAAATTCATTCAATATTGTGGAAATTATGGCTGTAACAAGGAAATGCGGACAGACCCACAGACCCACATACCCACAGACCGACAGACACGGAACCAAATTTGTTCAGTAGGCTATGAAACGCAAAATGCGAGTGGAAATTTTAAATTCGGACAACAAAAATTTTTTTTCTCCCGAAAGTGAACACAAGGCTTCCGCTGCTTCGCAGACTCGGAAGCAATATCGTCCAAAACTATCGGTCACTAAGTATCAGGTATTTTCCAACCCCTTGTCCAAGACAGGTTACAGACAAGAACGCACCTAACTAGAGTGTTATGACAACCACCGCGAGGACGAGTCCAGGACCAAGTGTTCTGTATTCCAACCCACTTACGAACCTGTCCAAGACCAGTCCCAGGTTGTTCCGGATTTTTCTGAGGACTGCTTGAGGACAGGTTCCCCCACCATCGCTCGGGATGTGAAACTACGTAGTGGGGGAAGGAGGACGCGCCTCTCAGCCAATCAGGTTGCACCTGTAACACAGGTTTACAAAAAAAAGGTCAATCTCAGGCGCCGCAGAAAAAACCATCAAACTCTTATGTTTTTTGGGGTGCTGAATCCGAATCCGACCCCCGTTTTTTCCGGTCACGTCCAAATTTTCGAGATATTGGCGACTTTTCGTTTTTTCGACCTTTTTCCGTTTTGAAAATCACAGCTAAACGTGCGGATACCACAAAAACTCTCAGTTTCTGGGCGCTTGTTTTTCAGGGCTTCAAGTGCAATTCCGTGAGTTCTTGATGAATAAAACCATCTTTGAGTAGGTCTGAATTGATGCCTCCGAGTCCAATATATTCCTCGAAACAAAGTTTTGTTGTGATCAAGTTGCGTTGCCGACTCCAGGAGTTCATGTTCTACGACATGGCCAAAATGGGTAGAAACTTTGAAAAATCATAGCTCCCTTATTATGGAAGGTAAAGAATCACGGTTGGTCCCATTCGACGCAGAAACAATCTACCTACAAGACCTCGTTGGAAAAATTTTATTAACGGCCATAGTTTTCACGCTAGAAGGTAAAAAGTATCGAAAAACGTGACTTTGGTTTTGAAAAAAAAACACGTTTTTTCAACATTTTTTGGCAAAATCACACATTTCTCGTGGTTTTAGACACCAACTCATATATATTTTCGGAATCAGCGATAAATTTCCAGTAAGAAGAGAGTTTTTGTGGTATCCGCACGTTTAGCTGCGATTTTCTGAACTGAAAAAGGTCGAAAAAACGAAAAATCGCCAATATCTCGAAAATTTGGACGTGACCGGAAAAAACGGGGGTCGGATTCGGATTCAGCACCCCAAAAACCATAGAGTTTGATGGTTTTTTCTGCGGCGCCTGAGATTGACCTTTTTTTTTGTAAACCTGTGTAATCGATGTCTACAGGGACAGTCCTAAATCTATTCCAACCACGCTGTGTCCAGAACTGGTATGATACAAGTCCTGTCCGCGCATGCGCGGTACTCGGTTGTCTGTAACATGTTCTGGACAGGGAGGTTGGAAAATACCTATCAACACCCGATAATATCGGACTATTCATCATCAATAGAAAAATATCGATATATCGGAGGAAAAACATAGATATTTCGATACTATCGACTATAGTCGATAGCTATCGATGGCCATCCCTATCTCCCACTCCCAACCACCAGCTCCAGTTTACTCTTGGCAAAAACCATGTACCATGCATGCTACAATGAGACATTTAGTAACACTGACCTGACAGAGCGACACAGAATATGATTGCAGTTACTCCTTCGAAACAATGAATCCACTTTTTTCGTTCAGATCTTTGTCCACCCACATCAAACATCCTGGAAAAGAATAAAAATTTCATATACCTATTGACAAAAAATTGCCCTACAGCTAGAGATACAATGTATCTATGTCATACAAGTAGCTTTGAATAGGAATATGCCATAGGTAGCCAAGTTTCTACGTTACGAAGTACACTTTCAGGTCTCTACAAATGAGACCTAACCTTTTCTGTAGAACATTCACAGCTTGCACAACTCACTTGAAGTGGAGTCCCTTGAAGGTAAAATGAGTTTCAATGATGCCAGTGGTTTTGACCCTCGTTCTAAGCACATCCTGCTGAGTGGGGACATAGTTTGGCTGTGAGATTCTATCGAGTGAGTTGAGGTAGTACGCAGCCGAGTCGTTCAGCTGGTACTCACGAGACCGCGCAAAACACAGCTGGAGTCCAGGATCCGCCCAAAGGGATTTCATAAGCTGTGTGAGTTCCGGGGTGAGCTCACCTTCTTCAGCAGCACTCGCCAAGGTGAAAAATTGTCGAGCGTAGTCCTGTGGAAAAGCAAAAGCGCCGGTCACACAAGAGCAATACACGCTACAACTATAGTTGTATTGCGTGTTTGCATATATGCAAACTGTTTACGAACCTAAGATGACATTATAGATTACGCATGGTAGTGTAGCAAAGGCTTCACCACAAGTTCAATATTCAAGAATAACCAGTTCACGTTTAAAAGTCAGTAAAAATGGTAGAGACAGTTTTTATTTATTTTTTATTTGAGGTGAATAATCAAAAGAAAAGAAGATCAATAGGTTTTGGAGACACAATATACATCATCACAGTGGAATACAACTAATCACAGAAAAAAGTTCCAGCACAAATTGGTGTACACAAAGGTAGTGAAAAACAGAATTTAGGTACATAAATGAGAAGAGAAGGTACACAGGAGATGATAATGATATATAATATTATTATACCCATTAGGGTGCCCGCTATTTTGAGAAAGGTGGAATTTTGATGACCTCCACCCGAAAGTTGGTTTAAAATGTAAAAAAAAGACCCCTGATTTTTTTCAGATTTTTTGCATAACAAAAACCTACGCCGCCTTGGTTTTTGAAATACGCTTTTTTTGCCAATATCAGACTTTTGAATATAATTTTTACAAACTTCTTTGTAAAATTGTGAAACTTGGTATAGGTACCTACAAGTATACGAAGAAGAATACGGACTGAACGCGAATATGCAGTCTAAACAACTTTTGACCGTTTAGAATCTCAAAATCGTCAAAATTATGTCAAAAAATGACAATTTTTCAAAATTCATTGTAAAATTATGAAAATTCGCATTCTTGTGTTTTTTGAGTCGCTGAACTCGAATTTGCTGTCAAAAAAATCATTTTTTTGAAAAGAAATGTACAGTAACGCACAGCAATTCGCTTTGAAATTCAAAAATGATATATAGAATGAATTTATCATTCTAGTTTATTATCATAGTATAATTATGTATAATTTTCCAATGAAATAAAAATGCTTTTTTTCTTTTTTTTTTGTTGAATTTAATGAAAATTCTAACAGAATAGTACGTAAAAATGCGAATTTTCATAATTTTACAATGAATTTTGAAAAATCGTCATTTTTTGACATGATTTTGACGATTTTGAGATTCTAAACTGTCAAAAGTTGTGGCTGTCGACTTGTCTTGACTGTATATTCGAGTTCAGCGACCCCAAAAACGTAAGTGTACGAAGTATCAAAATTTTACAAAGACGTTTGTAAAAGTTATATTCAAAAGTCTGATAATGGCAAAAAAAAAGCACTTATTTCAAAAACCAAAATCGAGCTACCGGCATATGTTTTTGTTATGCAAAAAATCTGAAAAAATTCAGGGGTCATTTGTTTTACATTTTAAACCAAATTTCGGGTGGAGGTCTTCAAAATTCCACCTTTCTCAAAATAGCGGGCACCCTAATACCCATAAATGATCGCATATTATGTTCATGGATTGACGAACAATGCAATAGACCATGAATAAGAGCATCTAGCCAGTCGTGGAAACCACCTGACTAAATGGGGGGGTTTGGGAGAACTCATTCCTTTTATTCCCATCTCCTACAATAAAAACTCGAATGTAAATACTTGGAGGACACAATAAGAAACACGCCGATGGGAAGTATCATGGCGTATGAATATGTGTAACTAAGTCATGTTTAGTTTTTCAGGTGATTTGAATGTAATTGTAATTGCATACCTGGTATAGAATGGAGTGCGATATGTGAATTGAATGTCTTCAGGTGTGTAATTGTAACGTTTGCGCAAGTGTGAATAGGAAATAAAACTCCAACAGTACCAATCAATGTGCGGTGAATAGAACACACGCTCAGCTCGTCAGTCAATCCACGCACTGCGTGGCACGCAGGGATTCACCCTTACTACAAGCATACGGCAGGGTTGCCACGAACGAGGACAATAACAATTATTGTTATTCACAACACCGGTGGAGAGAGTCATCCCGTTAACATCTGGGGTGGCATCGGCGGAACACTCAATTAGGAAGAATCACCTCACCCCATATTAAAAAAAATAATAATAATTTTAAAAAAACGCCCACAGAAAAAAGGTCGCCTAAACTGTACCTAGATTGAGAACTGAGATAGTCACTCAACACTTATCTGGCAACCCTGCAATCCAACCATTCAGAAGAAAGGTACCACACGGTTAATTGAAGAACTCAAACTTTGTAAGCTTCAAGCAATATACATTGTATTGGTACATTACCTCATAGACCAGTTGAAATCTAATCCAAGTACCGAGAAGTCATCGAGAAAGCGAAGGACAAGAAACAATAGTTAACAACTTATGAAACATGGAGAGGAGTAAAGGGATAAGAAATAATACTCGTATCTACATAATCTCCATCTATTGATAACAATTACCGCTTTTTGATGTTCAGCAAAGTCGATTCGCAACTGGCCCATCGCTCGAATGATGGCCATCAGACTTTGGATGATGTTGCTGTAGACAACGGGACGATACTGTTCGCATTCTTCTTTCGAGTAACCAGTTTCGTGAATTATCTTCATCTGCTTGACTATCGTACTTTTCCCGGACTCTCCCGCTCCTGAAACAAAAGAGGGTCACCATTCAGAAATTGATATCGTGGGAATTCACAACATGAACGGGCTGTAATGAACGAGCTGGTGGGCTGTAATGAGCGAAATTGGCAGCAAAATCACTAAATCGGAAGCATACTGGTGAGCATTACTGACATTGACCAGAGCATGCATTTCTGCATCTAGTAGTTAATGTCAATCGCAACAAGCGACCACGGGCATAGTCAGGATTTTACCTAGGGGGAACAAGTCTCATCCCATTAAAGATGGGGAAACAGGTTTTCATACAGGGTGGTGCAATGGGATTGGATACATTTTGAATTGTTCTCAAATAGTCAATTTTGAGAATACCGGGTTGAAATAAAGCGTACACTGTCGAGTTAAAAACGGAGTTTATTTTACAGTCTAGTGATAGGGAACAAGGTCAGAGAAATGGGAAAATTCGGCCTTACATAGTTGAACTAATAATGAACAAAGTCCCCAGTACAGTTAGCACTGAGAAATTAGGTGTCTGAGCAGAGGAAATCACTAGTGAATATTTGGCGTTTTGACTTTTTCCCGCGTCACACTTTAACTAATCCGCCAGAATGCACTCGCACAAAAAGTAGAAAGTGTACAAAAAATATTTTTTATTTTTGGTTATGTTATGTTGGTGAACATGAATATGGTCTGTCCCGTCACGCTAGCGCCAGAACAAATCCGAACAACTATTTTCCTTGCGATTTCACTTTTTCTGATCTCGTGAATCTCTCTGAATTCGTGCTTTTCGTTCATTGGCTGACCACCAGAGAGCACTTCTTGGAAGCGCCACTCTTCCCTGCAGATTCAAAGTTGTGGAAATTTGTGTTACACCATAGGAGCCCAAAACTCACTGCTATGGCTTCAAATTATGAAGTTCTTTCAGAAAAAAGTATTAGTCGACAATCGGTTCCCTAGCCCATTATGAAAAATGTTGTCCATTAAATGGACTCCTTCCTGAATGATGTTGGTTCTTGGAGTTGGTCGCCAAAGTTCTGCATGGCTCGCTCAAGCATGTCGGCCGGGATCGAGGCAATTTCAGCTTGGATTGACGTCTTCAACTCCTGAAGATTGCGTGGATTGTTCCTGTAAACCCTGGCTTTCAGATAGCCCCACAAGAAAAAATCGCAGAGAGATCGGGCGAGCGCCGACCGCAATCTCCCTCTGAATGAAGGAACAAATGAACCAGTTGTTCGGAGTTCACGCAAACAACTTAAAATCGTGTTTCGCCAAGGCATTACACCTCGATTGGGAATATTGAATCGCTGGCGGAACGCGGGCTTGACGGCAAAATTTGACTCATTACTCCGCACAAACTCCTCAAACGCAAACATGCTCCCCATCTTTCTGCACACAACAGGCGGGTCGACGACCTCCAGACCACCCCCCCCCCCACCATTCCGCCACACTCTCCCTTTCAAATGTGTCCAATCCTATTGCGCCACCCTAAAAGATTTGTGGGACGGCTACCAACCAGAGGAGAGACTACGATGTTTACCTATCAGGTAATCAACGGAGTCTCACCTTGAACTTACGCCCGGACGACTCATTGTTCACTGATATGGTACCGATGACTCTATTTGCCTTCTGGTGGTCGAGGTCCAATCCCTAATACAAGACTTATCACTACGACTGTAGGTCCATCAACAAGCCGGGTCGGCGGCCCCCAGCTCTCCCCCCTCAGTCGTAGATTGCTATGGCTAGTTTAACGTTCTCAGCAAACGAAGACAATGTTTTTTTTACCGGTCCACCAGATTTTTATCCCGGTTCGAGGTCCCAAGAGAGGTTCGTTCATGCGATCCCTCGATCTTGTGTGTTGAAGACGGATGTCTCGGCCGCCTTCGTCACGGGAGCCTCTGCTAGGATTCACATAAACGTTCCAACGTTCAGAGGTGAATTGTCAACCGACAAGACAGGTATTACAACACATAATTGACTTTTGGTCAAACATTGGTGTTCTTCCCCGGATTCGAACCAGGCTGATCAGCGCTCCGACTGATTGTAAACAGGCGTCTCGCTGACGCCTTAGTGCGCCACCCTATACAATATGAAGTATACGTCGTTTCGTGGCCAGTGACAGTCCTCCCAAATCCCATAATAGAACGAGGATCTGCCTTCCCGACTTCCAAGCAGAATTTGTTGTTTAGGACCCCTGGTCAGCAGATCCCGTTGGACGCAGAACCGTTTTCCTAGCTTCCCCGTACGATTTGTCGTATAGAGACTACTGATCAGCGGTTCCACGTTTAAAGCTTAGGTCCATCTCCCCAGCACGATGTTTCGTAGCCGGATGCTGGGTCGGCCGCCCCCGTAATTCCAACGGCTTGCTCAGCTGACCTGCGCGGATGTGGGGTAACTTTCCCACGGGTACTTCACTAGTTTTGAAAGGATTAAAGTGTTATCTGTATGCAACAATAATTATTATTGTTAAGTTGTGTAAACCTTTCGACGACTCAATTATTGTAATTATTATAATTGTTAGTTATTAACATCAAGCCTCGCAGTGCTATTACACAGCTGTTAGAAATATAGCTAATACCTACGTGTAAGGAACCTAAGAAATCCTCCTATTATCCTATTATTGTTGTTAGAAAAAGGAGGATTTCTTGTGAATTGATTAGGTGCCCATTAATTCAACGAGGAAATTAGAGGGCATCGAAGAGTAGAGATTCAAATGTGATAGAATTCTAAATATACGTAACGACCACGAAAAAGTATGATTCTATTAATCTAAACTGATGAAGAAGGGGCCGTGATAACCAAGCTCGTAGATTTCATGTCGCTTCTGGCGGGGAGATGAAACATTCATTTTCGTAGTTATCGTAACCAGAATTTCAGAGCTCTGAAAGTCGAATCGTCCCCCAATTGGCCCATACGTGTGGGGTGGGGGGGATTGAAGGCTGAGGAGACGGCTCCTCGAGGGAGACGGTGCTGAGGGACAATGAGGGACACGCGGGACAAAGAAAAGTCCAGGAACCCACTCCGCAAAGTTTGATAAGCGAGAGACAGTTGCAGAAACTGCGGAGCTCAAAATAGGGAGAAAAAATGGTGAAGGGGGGTGGGAGAGATTTCTGACAGGATCCCGTCACCCGTTGACGATTTCCGCGAACTTTGAAGTTTAGCGACACAGTTCCAATAACCCCCCTCTCCCCCTCATGTACCTATTCAATTGAGAATAATAAGGTCGAAAAAAAAGTATTTCTGTGATCCAAATGTACAGTTTCTCACCTTTTTTTATATTATTCGGGAATCAAAATTTGATTACATTATTTAATACAGGATGACAGTATCCCATACATGTTTTCAAGCTGAATCCAAATTCAAATTAGAATTTCAAAAAATCCTCATCCTCTATAAAAAAAAAAATAAAAAAAAACTGTTCATTTTCAAAAAGCGAGAAGAAGTTGTCAAAGGCCAGGTGGGAGAGGGCGGGTGTTGGCTGGCTATAGCCAGCAGGGGATGACCCTCTAGTCTAATATATTAAAGCCGCAAACCGAGGAGGAGGAGGGGTGGGGGAGACGATTTTGGTCATCTCTATTCTAGGGCACTTCCAGATGTTTGAAAAATCTGAAATTGGTCTTAAAAAATCCAGTTTGGCGAGCATAGTGCGAGAAAAGTCTGAAACCACCAAAAAGTAGCTACATGTGGCGTATCTGAGCTCCAAAAGTGGAGCAAAAATCAGGGTTTGGAGCAGTTGACAGGGAATTGGGATGGTGGTGGGCCAAGGAGTGACCGAAGGCTACGCGGCTACCCCCCCCCCCCCCCCCACAAAAATCTGAATTTTTCAAGGAAAAAACTACACAATATGGGAAAACGAGTTGTTTGGGTCTAAGACCAGGTGGGATACGGTCGGGGGTTGGCTGGCGTGGCTAGGAATATTATGATGCCGTATTACGCTGTTCACGCTAACTTGATAGTAGGGAAGTTAAAAACTTAAATTTTGATGGTAGTCGGGATGTTATCATATCCACAGGTTCTGTAAGACCAAAATTGAATTTGTTACCAATTTTAGGGCTTACGTCCATTCTTCAGGTTTTGGGAAACCAAGAAAAACTACGTAGTTTTCTCAATTTTTGAGGAGTAATTAATAGAAATTATGAAACATTCTACAACAGCCTAATGAATATCTGACATGATCGACTTTCAATAAACAGGCGGCCACTTTTAGTTTGTGGACCAAATTTGTCATATCGGCATTTAATGCCGTTTCAAAAATAAATGGAACACTTAACGCATTATTTCTTGTTTTACTTCATGATTTTCTCTTTTATTTCTAGATATTTTTTTCTTCTTATTTTTATTTCTGTTTTTGAAGTCTTTTTGAAGCCTTACATTTGTTTTACGGCAGTTCCCAAAAATATTTTAGAAAGAGCATTTTTCCTTATCAGAAGAAAGGAACAGCTGCCGCTTCTAAAATAGTCACTACAGAACACGATCATTCAAGCTTTTATTTCAATGGGAAGGAGCATCGACTAACTGTCGTTTCTCACGTCAACCTCAAATTCAAATGCATGAACCTCATGTTCCATTTTGAAAAAAAAAAATGCAAATTTTACCAAGGGTTCATTATTTTTTGATCTAGATTAATTGTGCAAAAATTAATTCTGTGTCATTAAGAAAATATTTTTGAAAAATGTTAAAAGAAAATATTTTCTGTACAATGTTAGGACAGATGTGGGACCTCGAAAATATGGATTTCGAGTCCAAAATTACTCGGAAAACTACAACTCCCACTACTACAAACTACAAAATCCTATTCGTAGCCCTATGAAAGCCCCATAGACCCCCTCAGTGAAATCCGATCAGTCAGGGACCCTCAAAAATGGATTCTACGTCCAAAATGACTTCAAAACCGACACCTCAGGTAGCCCCATTTAAGCCCCATAGCGCCCCACTGGTTTGGGCGATCGGGCTGAAAACCTTGCGAGCACAACTAGATGGTAAACCAAGGATTCTGTCAAAATTTCAGATTTTTAAAAACCTCCTACTGCTCAAAACGGCTCAGACGGCGGACATTTTGTTTTTGGAATCTAGACATCTTGAAACGGAAAATGTCAAAATTTGACGCCGATCAGAAAAGGAGCTCGCGATGACAGGTGTATTATTCCAAGAATAAAAACCAAAATCGCCATTTTGGACAAAATTTCTCCATTTTGCATTTATGCCCTTCCTAAAATAATCAAGTTTAGCTTTTTTAAAGTTAATCAAACTTTATTCGTCTGTTTGCCAATGTGATGTCAAGTAGAGTCGATTTATGGGATTACCAAACCAGTCCGACCAATCTATAGCATGATAAACCTATGTGTCGCATCAGCAGCGTTATTTTGTTAACGGAATCCCCCCCCCCCCCCTTCGTTGAAGGAGGAAGAGAATTCGTCAACTACCTACCATTCGTCAGCCAGCCGAATTTTACAACATCCACGCAAAATAATATTATGGTACTTTTCCGTTATACCCCCCCCCCCCCCCCCCCCGAATTTGGTTGGCTTTGGGTGCGTTAAAGCCATCGGGAGGGGTATATGAAAGTCGAAATCGAGTAAAGGGGGGGGGGGGGGGGGTTATAACAAAAAAGTACTCAAATTTTGGTGGCTTAAAGCCGTCGGGAGGGGTGTGTATGAAACACGAAATCGCGTGGGGGGGGGGGGGGATAACGGAAAAGTGCCCAAAATATTATTAGGATACTCGTTGAAACAATCGCCCCAGTCGATTGAAACAATGTTCAACCCTCTTCTACGCACTGCGTGACTTAACGAATCTCATGCTGCCCGCAGCAAATCCTGATCAGATAGATGTAACTACCTACTACCTAAAGCGTCGTCACCACAGTAATTAAGCATAATGTGCTTATACCTAATGTAACATAATATCATTATTATATTATGCTTAAATACTGTGGTGACGACGAAATGGTCAGACCTCTATCGTTCAAGAACCATTAAATGGTTTTCCTTGTAATTTAATCCTATTTTCGACACTGGCGCCAGGGACTTCAGAAAACCAGTAGGCACAATAATTAGGTACCTGCCTCAAATGCCGATCAGTGCATCAAGTTCAAACGTTCAATCATTGCGACTATTACCTATAGTCTATATAGCGACCGTAATAGTATAGAATAATATAAAAGATAGAAACAAAATTCAGACTGTACGGAAGCAGAGTAGGTAATATAAGATTGCCAATCTGATAATCCGGTAACAGGAAATCACTACACATACTCTGGAGCACCTTAACCGCCCAATCCTTTTAAGACGTTCATTAAGTACCCTATGAAAACGAGAAGCAAAACGAGAAGTTAAATCCCTAAAACTTACCGAGCAGCAGAAGTTTGACTTCGCGGGCCGCACGCTCTCCATCGGCCCTCAAATCCTGATCGATCTTTTTGGACCGTTCAACCGCTTCTTTCTCTCCGAACGAACTGATCGCACACCCCATTTTCGGTAGAAATATCAATCAGTAGTCATCAGACTTCACCGTAGCGTCGGCGATCGAACTTATATGATTTTATTCACATGAATCAGGCGTCGTCAATCATCACCAACCGACACAACACAACACCGATACCGACCGTCAAATAAGACAACAAACGCAGTGTTGCCCCAAACATAAAACGGAAGGGGATGATCAGCAAAATTTTTCTTCGATTATGTTTTAAATATAGTTTTCTTTGTAAAATTCACTATTATAGTATTTCTATAATAGAAATGTGTTACGAAAATTTATTACATTCAAAAAAACATACCTGCACTTAAAAAAAAATCTCATTAAAGAAAAAACCTTACTTAGTGTTCTCGAAGTGGAAGAAGAAGAAATGCCGTGCTCTTGGAAGTTGCCGTAAACTTCCCCGTTACCGGCTGGAGAGAACGGGTTTCCTATCATCAATGTTTTGTTTTTGTTATGACTTCCGGGAAGACTAAAGTTTTACTTTTTGAATGACTATGTTCATTGGGGAATCCTCAACTAGTTTTTTTCACCTACCGAGTACAGGTAATGCTCGTTCATACTGTCTTGTTTGTGTAATAATTTATCTAAATCGTGATCTGTTACACACCTATCGAAACTTCCAAAATAGAAGCTGGGCTTCTGGTTCAAGTATTACTTCTGTCCAAACTTAATGGGAGTAAGGATACTTATTCTTCCTTCATTCCTATGGGTGTAAGGAAGTCCCAATTCAACGAATGGGCTTGAACCATTCTTATCCAGTGTCTGAAACATGTACAACAAAACATACACAGCTCTATCTGAGCAACACAGCTCTACACAGCTCTATTTGAGTAAAACATACACAGCTTGAAATGTTTCGGAAGAGAACGATGGGCCGGCTCACCAGGTTCCTTTCTCAATATGATTGGGCGTATTGAAACTATTTGTTGTTAGTTATTGTGTGATAATAGCGCTGCGATATCACAATATCGGCCCGAAAAACTATGCAGTCCATTCCGGAGGACTAAGAAAAAGGTTTAGTTGATAAGCATTAATAGCTTGAAGATTTGGTATCCCCTTGGGTATCTTCCTTCTCGCTGCAAAATTTGAGAAGGTGTAAACTAATTCAGTGCCGCTTTTGGTTTATTATTCTCGGAATAATACACCTATGTTTTCGCGACGGAGGTCGACGACTCCGATCGGTCTCAAAATGTGACATTATCCGTTTCAAGAGGTCAAAATTCTAAATCCGAAATGTCCGTCCGCCGTACGCCTTCCGGGCCGTTTTGGGCAGTATGAATTTTTAAAACAATCTGAAATTTTGACAACATACTCGGTTTACCATCTAGTTGTGCCCGCAGGGTTTTCAGCCCGATCGCCCAAACCCGTGGGGCGCTTTGGGGCTAAAATGGGGCCACGGGAGGGATTTTTTGAAGGCTTTTGGCTATGGGATCGAGTCAGGTGTCGTTTTCGAACTATTTTTGGACCTAGAATCCGGACAGACGGAACGATTCGATTTCACTGTGGTGATCTATAGGGCTTTTCATGGGGCTAAAAATGGGATTTTTGAAAGATCCCAGGAGGTTAAATATTTTTCGAGTAAAAAATAAAGAATTTTTGAAAAAAAAAAAATCCAAAAAAAATTTTTTCCAAACATTTTTCCATTGACACAGAAAAAATTTCTGCACAAGTAACCTATATCAAAGAATAATAAACCCTTGTGTAAAATTTGCAGCGTTTTTCGCAGGAGATTTAGGTGCTCGGCGATTGCTACTACCATTTTAAGGAATTGGCGCGGTCTTCTGGGAATCCAGGTTTCAGAACACTGGCTCGGTGTCACCGTAATGCTCTGATCCCTGTGAATAAGACCTGGTCTCTGAGGTGCTGAACGGCAAGTCTCGTGATATTCCCTGGCAGACTGGTCTCAGTTGTGAAGGTTTCAGTGACTTTTGGTTTATTATTCTTGGAATAATACACCCAAGTATGTAATCGCGACGGAGGTCGAAAATTCAGATTGACCTCAAAATTTTACAGTGTACGTTTCCAGACACGTAGATTCCAAAAACAAAATGTTCGGGCCGTTTTGGGCAGTAGGATTTTTTTTTTTTTTTTTTTTTTTTTAATCAGAAATTTTTTCAAAATACTCAGTTCATCATCTAGTAACTAGATGCCCACTGTTGTGCCCGCTAGGTTTTCAGCCCGATCGCCCAAACCTGTGGCGCTATTGGGGGGCTTTTTTGAAGGGTTTCGGTATGGGGTCGAGTCAGGTGTCGTTTTCGAAGTATTTTTGGAGGTAGAAACCTTTTTTGGGGTCCCAGAACGATTTGATTTCACCGTGGGGATCTATTGGGCTCTCATGGGGCTACAAATGGGATTTTTGAAGGATCCCAGGAGGTCAAATATTTTCCTAGTAATTATGGACGCATAATTCATTTTTATAGGTTCCACAACTGTTCAAACAATGTACCTACAGATTTTTTTTTTTTTTTTTTTTCGTGTCCCTGGATTGCGAAGGGAGATCGTTTTACTCCCTTACACAGTCGAGGAGGTATAACAAACATAGTAGCGCTATTGATTTTATGTGAGTTCGTACCCATTTGGTGACATCGGTGGTTGGTTTCATGTTTGAACCCCTGGCCCGTATAATAAATAAATGTTTCTCGGAGGGGAGGTTCCCTAACTGTTTAAAGAGAGCCGTTATAACACCGATTATAAAAGAGGGATATCCTACTGATTACAGCGAATTCCGCCCAATCTTTAAACGACCCATTTTTGCGAAGAGGAGAATGGGGCCGCATTTGGATGGTCTTACACTGCTCAATCGTCAGCAGTTCGGGTTTCTCGGGGGTAGAAGAACTTCATCTTTGCTCTCCCAAGTTTTTCTGGTCTTTCTGGTCACCAATGTCGTCAACAACGTCAAGTCATTGCGTCCAGTAGTATGAGTAGTCCAGTGACTTGCTTCGGCTGCCGACCGTCCCTTTTGCGTGAACCGTATTAAATCAAATTTTGTTTTTGCCGTAGATTAAGGGGTTTCCCTTCAATATGCCCCTCATCTTTCACATTTTTGGGATGCTTGGCCACTGTTGTTCCAAGATAAAAGCACCAGATGCAGGGTGCTTGTTCCACTGGAACCACGATCTAGGGCATTTGGCTCTGATGGGCCAGAGCATCTGCCCCCAAGTTTCCTCCGACTCTTGCGTGTCCTGTCGCCCTAATTTCAGGCTCTCACTCTTCAGATGCTTTCCCTGTAGTCAGTCCGTCACCAGTTTTGAGCATGTAGACCAGAGTTGGGCAAAAAGTAGTTCTGAAACTGAAACTAAAAACTAAAACTAAATTAGTTCCGAAGTGGAACTAAAAACTGAAACTATTAGTTTCAGTTCGACTTTCGAAACTAACTTTTGGAACTACATTAGTTTTATTTTCAACTGTTGAAATTGAAACTAATTTAGTTGCAAAAGTTAGTTTCGAAGTTGCGAATAAAAACTAAAGTAGTTTCATCTTTTATTCTTAGTTTCGGAACTAAAAATAAAAATAAATTTTTTTTCCTCGCGTTTTTTACTGATTTGAAGGGGATGTGTGTTTGTGTGTGTTTCAACGAAATGTGGGTGCTGGGTGCGAACATTTCTTTTTTTCAGGGTCATAGAAGAATAGATTAAAGTTTGCTCCCCTCCCCACCACTTTGAGTGGAACATCAAACGTTTTCAGAAACTTATCGAAGAATTGAGGGTGATGAATCATTCATTACGTCTGGAGGAAAGAAATGAATATTGTATTGGCTTGAAAATTTTGAAATTTTGAAATTTTGAAAATTTATTTTCATTTTTAGTTCCGAAACTACGAATAAAAGATGAAACTACTTTAGTTTTTATTCGCAACTTCGAAACTAACTTTTGCAACTAAATTAGTTTCAGTTTCAACAGTTGAAACTAAAACTAATTTAGTTCCAAAATTAGTTTCGAAGTTGCGAATAAAAACTAAATTAGTTTTTAGTTTCACTTTCGAAACTAAAAACTAATTAGTTTTTAGTTTCAACTTTAATTCAACTAAATTTTTATTCGAATAATCCCAACTCTGATGTAGACTTGGCTGCTTGCAATTTTAAGTCTACCTGGTCATCTGATTCTGCCTTGCCCTACCTGGTTCTACTCTGCTCTCACTGTCAGCACTGCTGAAGCTGGATTGCTTACAGCTTACTGGCTTACTGGTATACTCTAGGCCCGTCTTTAGCAGCAACAGGTGTTACCTCGCATGCCTTGTTACCGTGTGGATTATACCATCCAATCAGGTTGGGCGCATATAATATATGCGATATTATGCCTTTCTCAAATCGAGTTCGTTAGGGAGGACACACATCCTGTCTAGGGACCTCCGTCAGGGACGTCCCATCAGAGGTCCTTCTAATTTGACTCTTGACCCTTCTAGTGTCTGGTTTGGATTGTCATCCGCACCCGATAGAATGTGAGGATTGCTTCCCTCCTCCCAGAATTAGTCGGGCAGCAGGTCCCCAAGCTCGATCTTGACCATGTAGGTACTCAGGAGTGCGTGTTACCCTATAGACATATAACGGATCCGTGTGTGAGCATGATTATAGAATCGGCATTCACCTGTGTCGTATCTCTTGGAGGTGATCCCGAACGTGCAGTGACACTGACAAGCGATTACATACCACTCCTCTCCAATCTGCGCATCTCCCTTGCTACAATGAACAGTTTAGCCTGCCACTGACCAGATAGCCTTTGCCAGTGCAGTCACTTACCTACCTACCTACTAACCTACCTTTCACTTGGATATTTCGTTTAGTAGAAAACTCCTGGTCGGCCCTAGAAAATGTTCAGGACCTCCCGTTGATATAATCGTTCAATTCTCAATTATAATTCTCATTTATAATAACATAAATGTCTTTCCAATTTCAGGATACATTTCGCGGACAATATGAAAAGAGCGATTGAATCAATTTCCTCTTCTGGCCGCAAACAACGGTGCAGTCCCTACACTTACTTCAGTCGATGTCGTCAGCTAAAATGAAATCTGAAGATGTCACTCATGATGGCGACTTATCAAAGTAGGACACAGTGCAACCGGAGATTTCGAAGTGGTCAGTTGCTCGGGTTTTCAATTCATTTCTTCTTCCCGAGAGAACCTGCCGTAACCTCGTATCATTACTGTTTCAGATGGCAGTTCCGTTTGGTGGTAATAGCTAAACAGCAAGTTGGTCCCCCTTGAAACATGGCTCTCACTCCAGAAGAAGTTGACAAACTATTGAAGTACGTTGAATAAAGTCAATTATTATGTGTTTTAGCTGTTTTATACGGTGAAAAAATAGCCTATGTTTGTGAATCGATTTATGGGGACCCTATCCTACTACTACAGAACTATAGGTACCTACTCGACTTTAACAGATCTGTATTCCAATTCGCAGCGTTCTTCTTCTCCTCGAAGACGAGTTGAGATAATGAAATTCTGATATATTCCACATTTTCTTCTTCATTCCTCTTCTGCTTGATTTGATATTCATCAACCTTTTTTCAGTTTAATATTCGACGAGTCTTATGAGACTCAGAGTTTTGAACACTTTTTGGGACAAGTGAGCCTTAATTTTCCCAAGGCATATAACTACAAAGGTAAGTTTCTTTGAACGATTATACGCTTGATCATTCGTTTTTTTTTTTTTTTTTTTTTTTTTTTTTTTTTTTTTTTTTTTTTTTTTAGTGGATTTGTTTCGCACTTTTTTCCTTTTTTTTTTTGCAATCCACGTCGTCTAACTTGGTGATTTTTTAGTTGGGGTCTGCATCTACAATCTGTTATACCACAATCTAATTACTGTGCCATGCCAGCGGATACTTGTGCTGACGTTGCTCGTCGAAATGTACCGAGGAGAACCATTTCTGAACAATCCATTCAGCAATTTGATCGTTGGATTGTGTTTGGTTAGTACACATTGTTTGGTCGTTGTTCTATGTTGTGAGAAATGTTGTTTCTAGTCTTTTGGGCGATTCAGTGTTGTTCCTGTTGCCATTGAATTTTTTTTCTGTGTTGACAGGCCGATGGTTCTAGGAAAAACAATGTTCCTTCAAGTTTGAGAATTGGTGATTCTGAAAAATATTTCCTGAGTCATCTGATAGTGTCAAGCCAAGTGAAAGAGGTAACTTAGATTGGTGGATCGTTGACGTTCCAGCTTGACACTGGTCAGAATGAGATAGTAGTTTCTTAGTAGAAGCTGCCGCGGGGGCAGAATTGCCAAGCATCACTGCTAACTATCATCACTGCCCTTATCATTATTATCACGTTTTGTTGGTACGATGGCGGATTGTTCGGCCCCTCCGTTTTCACTGTTTTGGTACAAATTTTGCAGTTGTTGAAGAAGACGCCACTCTTTGTTATCAAGTCAGAATTCGGACCAATGGGGGACATCGGTCACGTTCAGAGGTTATTGGAAGATAAACTTGACGATCGGTTCGTGATATCGCGGAATCATATTTCATGCCTCGTACCAGAGCCTACTCCAAGGTAATATGCATCAAACGGGCGTTTGTTTCACGCATTATTTGAGGGGGCACTTAGTGCTAATGTAACTTACGATAACATACGAATTTTCAGCCACTCTGTTGAAGATTACAAGGAATTAAAATCTACATCGAAGGATATCCTCAGCAGTCCTAGTCCAGTGGCTATGCATACGTACAAACCTGGTCCTATTCGACTCGTTCCTCCTCTATCAATGGGTGTTGACAATGTAGGTAAATCCAGTTCACATCTATTTTTTCATCTATCTATTATATTGGAGTACTATATTAAAGCCGCAAATAGAGGAGGAGGGTGACACGATTTTGGTCACCTTTATTCTAGGGCACTTCTAGCGGTCGGAAAAATCTTAAATTG
Organism: Pilophorus perplexus; assembly: GCA_955831195.1. Taxonomy (NCBI): domain Eukaryota; kingdom Metazoa; phylum Arthropoda; class Insecta; order Hemiptera; family Miridae; genus Pilophorus; species Pilophorus perplexus. The sequence continues at coordinate 61,896,918 of OY037007.1, read as the reverse complement.
GTCTTAAAAAATCCAGTTTGGCGAGCATAGTGCGAGAAAAGTCAGAAACCAGCAGAAAGTAGCTCCCTGTGGCGTATGTGAGCTCCTAAAGTGAAAAAACGGAAATTAAACTTTTTCTAAAAAAAAAAAAAAAAAAAAAAAAAACGCTGCAAATTTTACACAAGGGTTAATTATTCTTTGATATACGTTACTTGTGCAGAAATTTAATTCTGTCAATGGAAAAAACTTTTAAAAAAAAATTTTTTTTGGATTTTTATCTCAAAAAATGTTTTTTTTTTTGGATTTTTTTGTTCAAAAATGTGGTTTTTTTTTTCAAAAATGCTGTATTTTTTACTCTACTTATAAATATTTAACATCCTAGGATCCTTCAAAAATCCCATTTTTAGCCCCATGAAAGCCCTAAAGATCGCCTCAGTGAAATCGGATCGTTCCGGGATCCCAAAAAATGGATTCTACGTCCAAAAATACTTCGAAAACGACACCTAACTCGATCCCATAGCTAAAAGCCTTCAAAAAACCCCTCCCGTAGCCCCATTATAGCCCCAGAGCGCCCCACGGGTTTGGGCGATCGGACTGAAAACCTTGCGGGCACAACTAGATGGTAAACCAAGTATTTTCTCAAAATTTCAGATTTTTAAAAAATTCCTACTGCCCAAAACGGCCTGGACGGCGGACGGCGTACGGCGGACGGACATTTCGGATTTAGAATGTAGACCTCTTGAAACGGATAATGTCAAATTTTGAGCCCGATCGGAGTCGTCGACCCCCGTCGCGAAAACATAGGTGTATTATTCCAAGAATAATAAACCAAAAATTGAGAAAAAAAATCCGTTGTGGCGAGTAGATGACGAGAAAAATATGAAACCACAAAAAAAGCTCCATGTGGCGTATTTGAGCTCCAAAAGTGGAGCAAAAATTAGGGTTTGGAGCAGTTGACTGGATGTTGAGGTTGCTGTGGGCCGAGGGCTGTCAGAAGGCTATGCAGCTGACTCCTTTTCCCCTTTTAACCCCCCCTCTAAAACTAAAAATAGTCAAAACACAATTTTGTCTTCCCAGACCCCCCAACTAAAAATATTTAAAAAAACTTTTTTTTATTCATAGCGCCCCAGACTCCTCACCACTCCGCCCAGACAATCTTCCCACCATTTTTTGTTTTGAACACATCATGTATTTCATTTTGAGAAAATAAGGTTGACAAAAGGGGAGGTATCTGCCCGCCAGGCCGCAACGACCGCCCCGCCAGGGCGGAACGAGGGGGTTGGCTGGCATTAAACCTTGAATACTGATTTACTACATTTTGTTGCAGATGATTTGGCTTGAACTGGAAGAGTTGAAAAATCACGATTTCGCGTATGATTACACAATGTGCATGCCGAACAGCAGTTGTATTGAAGCGAAAAAATTGATCAGTAAGGCTCTGAAAGGGACGCTTTCATTGCAGCAGCAGCAACACCTTTTGAGTGAACTTGAGCGAGATCCTAAACTAGTCTATCACATAGAGCTCACACCTGCTAAGGTTTGTTAATCTATCATATTAATGTCAATTACAGTTTTCCAGCTTTGAAAGAATTAAATGAAAAACATTCATACCTTCGCAAATTGTGCATCTGCCATTTTCAATTTTGATCAGAAAGATCAGAGCATTGTGCTACCAAATAGTCTGTGAAGGTAATCTGTTTCAGCTCCCAGATCTTGTCGAGAACAACCCGCTGATCGCAATTGAGGTTTTATTGAAGTTGATGAGGTCTACTCACATCACGGAATATTTTAGCGTTTTGGTCAACATGGAAATGTCCCTTCATTCTATGGAGGTCGTCAACAGGTGTGGCATACTATACACATTTATGTATCTCATAATAATTATTATAAGAGTTCGTCCAATTATTCGAAATAGGAATTTTCTGTCTGTGGGAAATGATTTACTGACGGTTGAAAAATGAGATGCAGCCAAAGGGCAATTTCTATTATACCGAGCCATCTTGAGTTTGGGCTTGGCCACTCGAAACAAGTCCAAACTAAATTTGTTTATTTACTAATTAACGATTTAAACCACTGCCCAGAGTAGTCATCACCCTGTCCGGTCTTCCATATTGGATTGGAGTGGCCCCTCTGGACCTTCTGCAAACGCTTAGCAATGATTTTTTAACATAGATTTTATACGAATTTTCAGGTTGACTACTACTGTAGACCTTCCCACAGAATTTGTTCATCTCTACATTTCCAACTGCATATCCACTTGTGAAACAATTAAGGATCGTTATATGCAGAACAGATTGGTCCGACTCGTTTGCGTCTTTCTTCAGTCTCTCATAAGAAACAAGATAATCAACGTCCAGGTAACAATTTTAACTCTTCTCAGTATTATTAATAAATGGTTGATTATAAAAATAAATTAAAATTAACTATGGTCTTTTTTTTAATAATAATTATTCTCCGAATTAGCACGTGTTTGCAATGGTATTGATAATACTGTCAAATGTAGATATTCTGGTTTGCATTGCCTCTCTCTTGGGACTCTGTAATATTTCTTTTTTGGTTTTGAAGGAGCTCTTCATTGAGGTGCAAGCATTCTGTATTGAGTTCAGTCGAATAAGGGAGGCAGCGGCCCTTTTTAGGCTGCTCAAACAACTGGAACTTGGTGCTACCGACAACTGTAACGTTAATCTTCCTCGATCGTGAGTCCGGCATGGCAATCGGAGGACCTCTTCTTCTCATCAACCCTGATTTTGCCCTTACATAATTAGTGGGTGGTTCACTAATCTGAAACCCCCTCGTTGCAATATCGTTTTTATTGAAATGGCGTATAATATTACTATCCCTTCTTAAAGGGCAGCCTAAAATTAACATTGATGTTCCTTACTCCTTGGCTTAACATTTCGGTTTTTTTTTCGGAGGCCTCCATTGGTTATGCTACATGGGAGATTTGTTCACCTTTCACAGTTGGTGTGTAACCGATTAGTTTATTACAGCGAAAATATTTATTGTAAATGTCCACATGAATGAGCATATCGTCACCTAAGTTCTAACACCTCCTAACTCAATTTCTTTCGAAAATGAGTTTTGCATATCACTAGATTCGTTTTTTTTTTTTTTTGTCGTATTTTTATAGCGACATAGTCGATGCTGTGGCAACACTGCCATGGCGATTGTCACAAACAGAAAAGAAGAAAACGCAACACCACCATGATAAGATTCTTCATTGAAGTTATTCCTAATTAAGTTTTTTGATCCTCCTGAAAATTGGGGAAAATTGAGTTAGGTGGTGTTAGAACTTAAGTAACGATATACAATGTTCAATTGCAGTGGATCAATTCAATAAATAGGAGAAAATGGGGGGATAGCGTTTCAACTCTCCCTAGCTTTGGTACGACTGATATGTAGTAGCATGGAAAATATGACCAGGCAAGAATTACTCAATTTTAAACTTTGTGTAATGGGTTAATAACGGTAGAGACATAAATTGCACTTCGTGCATAGCAACGAGCTGGGAAGTTTGTTTGTGTGTGTTAGTAGGATCTAGTCAAGAGTCCTGAGATTAGTATAGGAGTAGGAACAAATGAAAAGTTTTTTTGTTGGAGCTCCCGATTTGTAAACGTCAGGCACAATGGAGGATCATCTGCTTTATGGACTTGACATGAGCCAATGGTGTGATTCCGCCGGTCGTACTTTGTACGCACCCTGAGCGAGTGAATTTTCAAAAACTATTTAGCATATTATTATTGGTTTCATTAGAATGAAGGAAGGCGTCTGCCTACGTCGAAGCGCTTCTTCCTCTCTTGGCTCAAGTCTTTATCGCAGGGGCTGTGCCGTGTAAAATTCCATGAGGCATAAACCATGACACAATGTATCATCAAATACTTAATTTAGGTGACTTGGTATACAACTATCGGGGTGTCCTACATTTCCTACCACTGGCGTTTACTCAGCCCGGGTAATATGGCCTTTTTATTTATAGATAATATAATATATTATTTCCGTATGTACTTCGTGCGTGCCATATTACAATAGCCTCTCATATAATGCAGATGTTTATACTCGTGATGCAATCGTTTTTGTGAAATTTTTCCGCTGGTGGTTTTTTTCGCTGTGAATGTAAGTTCTGGGCAATTTGCAGTAAATGCAACTCGGTAATTAGGAGAAGTCAATCTGAATCTATACTGTAGCACAGTCATTTCATTCCAGTTAGTAACGAATCCCATCTCGAATGTGTAATTGAGAACTCTAATTAGAAGATGTAAATCTTTTTGTAAGCCCGTTATTTCTATTTTCTTTCCTTAATGGGCGTAGTCTGTGTCCCAGCATTTTTTCGATAGTTAAATATGACTATAATCTGTGTGAGAAAGTTATAAGAAACTCAAGTAATTTCCGAAATATGGTAATTCACCAAGCTTGAGCCTGTCCAATGATGATTACGTGTAGATTAGGATATCAAGGGAGCTGTCAACTTCGATTTTCTGTTCTTCGAGCCTCTGTGATTGGCTCAGACGATAGATAAAAAATGGTAAAGCAAATATGCAGGGGCGGGCTTAGGAACTGCCTGAGGCCATAACTTTCCTGACTAGTTTGCACTGGATATTATTGGGTTTAAATTTAAATTGCACCAAATGTAATGGGCTTTTGGGTGTTACCCCTGCCAGAACAAAGTCCTGGATCTGCTCCTGCTAATACGCTTAGATGGCAGCACTTTCCCACCCCCTCGCCTTCGTTCCAAACATTGAGCTATGGTAACGAGCTCTGAAGGGTTTGCCTGTGTTCCAATTGAATGTAGACCGCTTATATCAAATTCAAACAGCAGGGCTCTTGTTTTTCGCAGGAACCGACCTGTTCGTTCTCTAGACGCACCAGGGGGGATGATCATAGGTAGTTGTCTGATCTTGCCCAAACGGTGGGCTTGTAGGCTACCTGGAGACAGAAGACTTCCCGTATTCCTCAAACGGTCAACTTTTAGTTGTCCATGAAATTTACTGCAGCTTTTTCAATTTTTATGTAGCGTATCTATGGAATTTCAATTTCTACATAGAACATAATCTAGTGGTACGACCCACTAGGATGGGATAAGATCTGAGTGCAATAAATAACTAGTGAACTCATTATATTACCGTCTTGTGGAACCAAGTTCTTTGAAGTATCCTTTATTTGAATCAAAATTAACTGATGTTAACTTCGACACAGGGCCATGGGCTCTCTTCTTTTGTGCATTTTCTGGGGCATCTGTCTTACCAGAATTCCAACATTCTGTCCAAACGTTTGATACAAACGTATTACGTTTCCTGTACTGTGTGTGTAGTTTTTGATCCATTAATGTATTTATTGTTATGTATTTGTTGTTGTGGCAACAGTTTCTATGAATTCTACTGTAAGCCAAAACTGACCACTCCGTCTCGCTATATCATCTAATTATCAGCCGCACAAGAAAGTCCTATTTTCTACAAACCTGGAGATTCAAGGGCTTAGTTTAAAAAAAAAAACTATTTTCACTGATTTTCGAAATCGAGGGTATCAAAGCCACTGAGTCTTGTCGTATCAAATTTTCTCCAACTTTTCAGGAGAGCCAAAAAACTGATTCTAAACCCTGTGGGCTAGTGTTTGATATATTTTCACTCAACATCGATTTAGATAACATCGGGTTGAGATATCTATAAAAACAACTTTCAAACGTTGCAAAATGGAAAAGTCCGTCGATCAGGGGAAAGACTAATTTTTTTTGCATTTTTGGTGATACGACTTTGACACTACCGGCATTCTCTTTAACGACCAAGTGTACGAAATTTGTAATTACAAGTTTTTTTGTTTTAGAATTCCACGTTTACAAAGTGTTAATTTACAAGTTTTCTTGATTTTTTCTTTTTGAAACTACGTTTTTTTCTTCCTTACCTATGGCTGATTTTTAACTCATTTCTTTTAAAATGTTTTTTTCTCTCTCGCTCCACTAAGTTAAAAAAATTTGAAGAATGTTTTTTGGTATCTTGTCAATAGTCCTCCTGGTTGTACGCAGACTGAGCCCGATTTATCGCGTTTTCTTCTTCCCCACTGGGCAAGAACTGGTTTAAACGTTTTTAAGCTCTTGGTACGCATCTTAAGGCAGTTTTGACGGGAAGATGATGATCCGATTTCGTCGATTGGTTTTATAGCTTCATTTTCATTTCTCGATGGCACCGTTTTTTCTCATTCGCCTGTTGAGGATACATTTTATTGTATCTCTTCATCCTCATTTTCTTGAATGGTCCATCCAATTGCAAAAATTTTATGGATTAATGACATTTTTAAATATGCTGTTAGTCTCGATTAGAGGAAGTGGAACCCGTAGTAATCATTCTATTCTATTTACCCCGGTGGATTCAGAAAGAGAAGAGATTTTCTGTTATTTAGCTTTGAATTTGTTTTATTTTTATTTTATTTTATTTAATTTTTTTTTAGTTGTGTTTGTATATTCGTATGTGGTTATGATTTTTTTTTTCGGTAGTTACTGCAAAGTTGGTACTGACAAACGAAAAAAAGGAGATTATTTCGCCGTTTAGTGCAGGTGCAAACTGACTGAAGCTTTAGGTGTGTATGATTTCTTCGACCCTTTAGTTGACCAATTCCAAATAATCACCTGTAGGAGGACCCGAATAGAGATTTTATCCATGCTAGCAATTTCCCCTTTATGTGTAGGTAATTAATTTTTTTACCATAGGTAAGTGTCATGTGACTCTTGCAATGTAGGTGATATTCACAAGATCAAAGTCGAAGCTTTTTTTACTTGGGTTTTTGAAAAAATCTGTGTTACGACGCAGTGTTTCAATTTTGTTGCTCAGAGGGTTATGAAACTTGCCCACGTTGATTCGAATGGATCGAACCTTTGTTTTGTCCTTTAGTACCTATTTATGATGTTCCCCTATTTATTTACGGTAGTCTTGACAGTCTAGTTCTACTTAAGTATTATAGATTCCATTTTTCTCGAAGCTGCATGATGGAAATAACTTCAAATGTTAGAAAAGGTTTTGTGATACGTGTAAACTTATACATACTCGTAGCAATTTTGTGTGGATGTGATTCGTCTATTTTGAGCTCTTATTGATGTAGGTAATTTATATTGATACCAGAGATTTTCTTTTTGCTAATAAATTATTTATTTGTGTCTACATTCTTTTCGCTCAATATTTCTTGTGCCCGCTCCTTGCTTTTCTCAGAGAGGAACGAGGTTTCATGTATAAAAAAAAATAAAAAAATAAAAATAAAAATAAAAAATCACAAGCAATGTCGTAAAAATTATCTCCGATTTTCTCCTCTCAAAAATTATTTTCTTCAAACTTACTGTCTTTCGGTGTAGTGTCTTACGCTCCAATGGATTTAACTCCTGCTGGCGGACTCAGAGCTGTTATCTTTTCCACGAACTACCGCTAGATAGCGTGAGTAGTGGTTCCCCCGGGCGGTCCCCTCTCCATCATCACTTCTCATCTGCCCAGTTTGTATTAATCACGTTTGGATCACCCCCAATTAATTACATTGTATATCTTAATCTATCTCCTCCAACTGTGGTATAGTGTAGTGACAGTTGTAGTGGAGTGACAGGGCCAAAAAGAAGAGGTACGATTTTATTAGGTAGGAGGAAATTTCATTTCATTTCACACCCAAAACCCAAATTAAAACTATTGTTTTATTTGATCCAACTCCTTCCCTAATATTTGAAAGTTAGGATATCCCGGAATTTTTCTGGATTTTCTCGATAACCCTAACAAGTGTCATTGTCTGATCTCCTCGCCAAGGTGCCCCATTTTCTTCCAAATCAAAAACAAATGAACTCTGTAGTAACGGCTCTCTGTGACTGCCAAACGCCATCGAATGCCGGCTTGTCATCTCCTTGAACAACTTTGAGGAGTACAACGTAGACGAGTAGATAGTTCAGGAAAACAGGAACCAGTGTTAGCAATAAATAAATCAAAACCATCTTTAGATCCAACATAACACTTGTCAACAAATCGCGGGCTTGCAAGAAAAGTGACACAACTCGAAAAATTTTAATTTTCGTTTTATTTCACAAACAGGGTTGGTTTAGTCATATGCAACAGGAAAATTGTCATAAACGTAGTTGCACGTAGTGTCACTTTACCGCCATCGAAAACGGAATGTGATGGCTCCTGAACAACGACCACCTTTACTACCTTACTCTGTGACAACGACACATCAGAGTTGTGACGATGTTCTTGTGTGTAATAGGAGAGTTTATGTGATTCATGCGTCTCATCTTTTGCCTATAACTCCGGGAACAGTTAGACGGATCTTAATTTTCTTTGTTTCTGGTGGAAGCTGATTCAATTTCATATAAGGAGTAGTAGGTACATTAAGAATTAAGGTCAGACTAACCGTTCCCGCGTTATGGGCAAAAATGTGCAAGAGGTTACTTTCTTTGCTCTGTATCTCAGTAATGATTAGGCCTACAGAAAAAACATACAGGACCAATTTTCTAGGTAATGTAGTCAGCTACAATTTTTATGGACAACATTTTTCAATCCGAACTACCTACAGTTCCCGAGATATACCCGAAAAACATAAAAAATGATGATGAGTCCAGGGGGTAGTGGAAAGTTATCAATGGTTGATAAACGATGATAGTCATTTTCCACACTTTAAACCTTTTAATAAAATTATTAAAAGTGTCTGGGACCGGTTTCGGGTAGTTCCTTACCCATCCTCAGCCACTGCAATAACATTACACACTCGAATTACTTATAAATTATGGTACTGTTGTTTCACTAACAAGAAGTTCAGTATATACAATGTATGGCTAAAAACGATATGAACATAAATATGGAAATAAAATATCAAGATATGTACAGAAATTACATTGTTCTCGAGCTAGATAACAGTAACCCGACTACCTGTGAACCCCCCTCCCCTCCCCTAAAACCCCATCAGGCTTCAACTGAGTTCCAAATTACCAGTACCTCTCAACTGCTCAACTTGTACAGTTCGTCTCAGAGATACAAATTGTAAGTAGCCATCCTAAATGTAATTTCTGTACATATCTTGATATTTTATTTCCATATTTATGTTCATATCGTTTTTAGCCATACATTGTATATACTGAACTTCTTGTTAGTGAAACAACAGTACCATAATTTATAAGTAATTCGAGTGTGTAATGTTATTGCAGTGGCTGAGGATGGGTAAGGAACTACCCGAAACCGGTCCCAGACACTTTTAATAATTTTATTAAAAGGTTTAAAGTGTGGAAAATGACTATCATCGTTTATCAACCAAACATAAAAAAGTCACATTTAGAGCTCCCCCTCCCCTCGAGCCTTCCCCCCACCCACCAGGACTTTGTTTTCCCATCATCCTGATGTGGAAAGGAAACGATTAAAACTATAAAACCTTCACCGGAAATTAGTTCACCCGATTTGTCTAATTTGACTGGGCTAAGAGAGCCTATGTAGACCATACCCGCTCTTGACAAGCAGGAATAATTGGTATTTTCGGTTCTGTACGTTTAATTTGATGGGTTAAATTAATAAAATGAATTTGAAAACTGATACCATTGGCAGAATACTTTCCAGTGGTTCCAGGAATTTTAATCATTAAAATAATAATCAAAATCATTTTGTTGTAAGAATAATTCTTAATTATTACTTTCAGGCCGCATTTACAAGTCCCGCTATAGCTATAATATCTACCAATCGTCTGCTTTCAAAAACAGAATATTGGAAGAATCATTGAAGATTCCTCGAAACATGTGGCAATTAAATTATTCAATTTTTGTCCAAATGCAGTACCCAACCTAAAAAAAACTTGGTTCGGAACTTATGTGTTCGGTAGAGGGGCGGACGGTTTATTTTTGAAATGGCTGGCTACAAACAACGGCGTGATTGTCACATGGTTCTACGTTTTGTTGAGATATCCTTCGTACAAATGTGAGAAATTCCGTCACGACTCGGAGCCGCGGACGGCATCTGGGAAAGTTCTCATCTCCTTTGTGAACGGACTCAGGTTGTTGTTAGTCACGGTGAGAACTTACCTTTTGAATATAAAGAAGCGTATTACCTTTGCGATGGTTTCCTTCCATTCTATTTGTATGGCTTCTATAGAAGGACGTGTTGGTCCTCCTAGCACAGGTCGTCGTTACTATTTCCCTTGATAGGTACAACATTTGTATCAAGGGGAATAGAAACCAGGTAGGGTGACTAAGTAGCACTCCTCCAAATGAAGGTGAATGATATTGCATAATTTGGTCTATTAATTTGGTTTTTTTAACCTCCGTAGTGCTTTTTGTGTTCGTCAGACATTCACCCAATCGCCCCCACTGATGATTTTTAAGGGATTTGACCAGGAAGTCAAGTGAGGTGTTGATTTCGGATATGGAATCCGTTTTGAGTTCCAAACTTGTCCAACCGCTCGTAAACTAACCATTCTGCTTTATAAACTTTGAAAAAATGCTCCTTCACATATATATTGCTTCCGAGACTGGGGAAGCATTGTTTTCCCTTTCGAAATGAAAAAAAAAAATTTTGTTCTCCAAAATCAAAATTTCCACTCACGTTTTGCGTTTCAGAGCCCCCTGAACAAATTTGGTTCCGTGTCTGTCGGTCTGTCTGTCTGTCCGCATTTCCTTGACACACCCATAACTTTCACAATTTTGATCGGATTTCAATCAAATTTTCAGGAATTGTGTGGGTATAGCTCTAGATGGTCCCCTATCAGTTCCATCACGATTGCATCAGCGGTACTCCCTGCGCATGCGCGAACGTAATTTTCTTGTTACAGTCAAGTACGTTCATTTTGAACCTACATGAAATTTTCATACAATATGCGAGGAAGCTATGGGCCATATCCCACTTGGCAATGTATTTTTTTTTAATGTCCACTCCAAGGAAGAACGTTTAAATAATTATTTATAATGAATGAGAGACCCTCGGTCAACAGACCCACACTACTGGTCACATTTAATTTACTGCTCCTGGTCAGCGAACCTGAAAAGTTGGCATTGGAATGACGTTTTTTCACGTTTTTTTTTGTTAAAAAAAAAAGTAGTCTTGTCGGATTGGGGCATTGGGGATAATATTTATATATTATATAAAAATTAAAAAAACAACCCTGCAGAAATAGGAACAGGAGCGTTAATCGGGTTGGGCAGGGGTTATCAAGGACAAAATGGATATCGCTTGTTCCGGTAGAACGGAAAACGACCGGTGAGAACAATGGCCTGGGAGAAGTTTTAATAGTTTGTGCCGACTGGGTGATTAGGCTTCGTCACGCCCGACAGGACAGTTGAGCTGGTTTAGTGTTCATTGCGCATCTCGCCGACTGTTAGAAGTTTCTGAAAACCCAAATTTCAAAACGCTGCAAATGTTACGCGAGGGCTTATTATTCTTTTGCATAAATTGAGCGAAAATTAATTCTACTAATTATTATTTAGGAAAATTGTAGAAATCTTTCTGCACGGTGTTCGACAGATTCGACCCCGAAAATTGATTTTTTTTTTTTTGTGGAACATTTGTAGCCCCATGGGTTAGAGCGATGGGGCTGAAAACCTTGCGGACAAAACTAAATGGAGTAGGTACCTACCTAACGAGTATTTTGGCAAAATTGCAGATTTTTAAACAAATTCCTACTGCCCAAATCGGCTTGGGCAGGAGGAAAATGGAATCTACACAAATTTTGAGGCCGATCACATCCCCCCCCCCCCCAGCACACCCCCGAATAATAAACCAAAGTGAATGTAGAGTAAATCGTTTTGTTCATCCGAAAATACTTTGAAAATGACCAAACACCGTTTTTAATGTGTATAGTGAGACTCTCCACTTTTCCAATCTTCGGGCTGTAAATCTTTAACAGAGGATGTAATCGAATTCCAAAGGACAGAACCTGGCTGGCGTATCTGACAGGACGGCTCTGCAGTTTTACGACCACTCCGAAAATACCGCTCATATTAATGTAGGGGCAGATGAATGCCCATTTTGTGGGACGGTGCTCTTCGCCTTGTTTGGCAGGATGCGAGACGGTGTTTCTTCCGAATATGGTAGCCGACAGTTTGGCAGTTTCTCTTGTCTATACCCTGTCATCCTCCCGATTTCACATTGTGGCCAAAGAAAAGGTTAAACAAGGTTGACCTCGCATTCTGTTTCATCTCAACCGACGTGACCTGGTCATGCCAAACCTGTTCCGAAAATTTCACTCCATTGGACACCATCAGGCCCTTTCTGAATTCGTTAAATGGCTTCATGCTTCTCACCCTACAAGAAAATTCAGCAATGTCTCTTAAAACTCTTTAAATTTCTCTCCTCGCCGTTTTTAAAAATGTACGGAAATTACGACAATCGAGTTTCAGCCACCATCTAGTGTTCAATCATAGGAAGCCGAAAATTTTTGATCCACTGAAATCAAAATGCGAAGAGAACGCGTCTGTCTGGCAGTTTTGTATTGCATTCATAAACCACATCTGGTTAAATTTTTCTGGTATCTTGCAGGTTAGGATAAAAGGCACTTACCCTATCAATATAAAAAATCCCAATTTCTGTATTAGGATCCTATTATTATCGGACTAAACAACTCATTTTTTCCACAATGGTACAAAATTATGATCGGTCTCAAAATTTGTTTTTCATGATGTATAGGACACGGAATGTCCGTCCGCCGTTTTGGGCAGTCGATTTAGCGTCCGAGCCTACCGAAGGTAGCGGAAGCTTTGGTTTCACTTTCGCAATGAAAAAAATGTGTGTGCTCTAAAGTCAAAACTTCCACCCGCATTTTGCGTTTGGGGGTCTCCTGAACAAATTTGGTTTCGTGTCTGTCTGTCCATATTTCCTTGCCTCTGCCATAACTTCCACAGTTTTGGTCGGATTTAAATGAGGTTTTCATGAATAGTGTGGGTTTAGCCCAAGGGTTTAAAATCATTTGTATAAATTGCGCAAAAACGTGATTATTTAAATAAAAAATCAAGTCCACATCCAGGCCCACCGAGAGGGGGGGGGGGCAAAGGGGACATTTTGCCCCAGCGGGCCCCAGAAAAATAAAAAATAAAAAATTTTTTTTTATATTTCAGAATTTTTTTTTAGATTTAAAAAAAAAATTTTACTTACACTTTTTTTTTCTTGTTTTTTTACTTGAAAAATATTTGACCTCCTGGGATCCATCAAAAATCTCATTTGTAGCTCCATGAAAGCTCTATAGATCGCAACAGTGAAATCGGATCGTTGCGGGACCCCTAAAAATGAATACTACGTCCAAAAATACTTCGAAAGCGATCGGGGTGAAAACCTTACGGGTCCAACTATATGGTAAACCGAGTATTTTGTCAAAATTTCAAATTTAAAAAAAAATTCCTACGACCCAAAACGGCCCGGACGGCGGACGGACATTTTGGTGTTGGAATCTCGACCTCTTGAAACGGATAAGGTCAAATTTTGAGGCCGATCGGAGTCGTCGATCTCTGTCGCGAAAACATAGGTGTATTATTCCAAGAATAATAAACCAAAATCGGGCGTCGTGACGCCAATGACGCTCGTGGCGCCGGTGACGCTTATGGCACTTTGAGTTGCTGCTGACACTTCTAGAAACTTGTATCAATACACTTAAACACCCCTTCAGAATGAGGTACTGATGAAGACAAATCATTTGAAAAACGCTGCAAATTTTACACAAGGGTTTATTATTCTGTGATATAGGCAGAGTTGGGCAAAAACCAACTGCAACTAACAACTAACAACTACAACTAAATTATTCGAACTAAACCTCAACTACAACTAAAAGTTTAGTTGTTAGTTGAAAGGCTCAACTAAAATTTTCAACTAAATTAGTTGTAGTTGTGAGTGCAACTGCAACTAAACTAGTTTTAGTTGTGAGTGCAACTACAACTAATTTAGTTGAGAAAGTTAGTTGAGACCTTCAACTAAAACTTTAGTTGTTAACTGTAGTTGTACATATAACAACTAACAACTAACAACTAAAAAAGAGTGAACAAATATTTTTCAAAAAAAATTTTTCAAAAAAATTTTTTTTTGAAAACTTCCGGTGCACTTTTTTTTCGAAAAATTTCTTTTCAGTTTTTTTCAAAAAAAAATTTTTTCAAAAAAGTTTTTTCGGAAAAATTTTTTTTTTCAAAAATTTTGTTTTTTGAAAACTTTTTGTTTTGAAAAAAAAAATTTTTTTGAAAAAAAAAAAAAAATTTCCAAAAATAAGTGAAAAATATTTCGAAAAAAATGGTTTTTTCAAAATTTTTGCTTACTTTTTTTTAGTTGTTAGTAGTTAGTTGTTATACGTACAACTACAGTTAACAACTAAAGTTTTAGTTGAAGGTCCCAACTAACTTTTTCAACTAAATTAGTTGTAGTTGCACTCACAACTACAACTAGTTTAGTAGTAGTTGCACTCACAACTACAACTAATTTAGTTGAAAAAGTTAGTTGAGCCTTTCAACTAAACAACTAAACTTTTAGTTGTTAGTTGAAACTCAACTAACAACTAATAGCTGTTAGTTGAAAATTTAGTTGAACTAAATTTTAGTTGAACTACGCCCAACTCTGGATATAGGTTACTTGTACAGACATTTAATTCTGTCAATAAAAAATTTAAAAAAAATTTTTATTTTTATTTTTATACTTAATTCAAAAAATTTTTGGGGGGGATTTTTTCTTCAAAAATGTGGTTTTTCAAAAATTCTTTAATTTTTACTCGAAAAATATTAAACTTCTTCGGATCCTTCAAAAATCCCATATTTAGCCCCATGAAAGCCCTATAGATCGCCACAGTGAAATCGGATCGTTCCGGGACCCCCAAAAATGGATTCTACGTCCAAAAATACTTCGAAAACGACACCTAACTCGATCCCATAGCTAAAAGCCTTCAAAACACCCATCCTGTAGCCCCATTTTAGCCCCATAGCGCCCCACGGGTTTGGGCGATCGGACTGAAAACCTTGCGGGCACAACTAGATGGTAAACCAAGTATTTTGCCAAAATTTCAGATTTTTAAAAAAATTCCTACTGCCCAAAACGGCCCGGACGGCGGACGGCGGACGGACATTTCGGATTTTGAATGTAGACCTCTTGAAACGGATAATGTCAAGTTTTGAGGCCGATCCGAGTCGTCGACCTCCGTCGCGAAAACATAGGTGTATTATTCCAAGAATAATAAACCAAAATCGGGCGTCGTGACGCCGATGACGCTCGTGGCGCCGCACAGTGGTCCAGAACCCCCGAAAACGTGATCGAAACTCCTAGCGATTTTAATTTTTTTACTTTTGCTTTCAAAATGAGTGGGTCTTGTGTTTTTAATTTCGCAGATTCCAAAAATCATGTTTTTATTCACTTCAAATGGTCAAAAAATGACATTTTTCGGCTTTTTGAGTGTTTCAAGCTTTCAAAATCTTTCAAAAATGACATTTTTTGCTTTCAAAAGCTTTCAAAAATGACATTTTTCGGCTTTTTGGGGGTTTCAAGAACTGTAGAATAAAGGATAACATTTTCAAATCTGTAGAAAAATATGAAAAAATTGAGTTTAGATCACGTTTTCGGGGGTTCTGGACCACTGTGCGTCGGTGACGCTTGTGGCGTTGTGAGTTGCTGCGAACACTTCTGGAAACTTGTGAACAATACACTTTAAACACCCCTTCAGAATGAGGTACTGATGAAGACAAATCATTTGAAGAACGCTGCAAATTTTACACAAGGGTTTATTATTCTTTGATATAGGTTACTTGACAAGTAATTGACAATGTGCAGAATGAAAATTGAACGTTCGTTATTGGGAACTACCCCCTACCTCCTCCTTACACGGGGGCCCTATGCTCTCTTTTGTCCCGGGTCCGCTTTTTCTCTCGGCGGCCCTGTCCACATCCTTCATCCTAAATGACTTTGAAAACGACCATCTCATTCGACCCTGTGGCACAAGTCCTAAGCCCCACTATGACATTGTATACATTAGGTATACCTACTTGGATGTGTGTGAGGCCCCCATAAATGGATACTACGCACAAAGGAGGTATCTACTTCGAAAGCGACACCCTTCTCGGCCCTCTACTCTGTATTCTTAAAAAAAAACCTATTAGCCCCTTTTTAGCCTCAGATAGCCACGGTTAAGGGTGATCGGGCTGAAAAGGAACCTTGCGGACATAACTAGACGGTGAATTCCTACTACTTACCCAAAACGGTCTCGACGGCGGACGGACAATGTCGAGAATAGAGATGGGCAAATTGCATATTCTGGCAGTTTTGATCTACGTAACATATTTCCGTCGTTTTGGCAGAAAAGGACAATAATAATCTGAAAAGTGCTCAAACATGTAACAGAAATTATTTCTGTGACATGTTTGGGCACTTTTCAGATATATATATATATTTTTTTTTTTAATCTCTCTTTGAAATGGAATCCCGTATGACAGTTAGGTTACGAGGTCGTTGAACAGTGTATACCGAAAGGTATGCGGGGTGAAATTAAATGGGCCTAAACCCGAAGGGGCTTAATTCGGGTGACGCACTCCACGCAAATAAAGGTAGGTCGACCTGCAGTCATTTAGTTGACGTTAGTCGTTTCAGCCATGCAGATCGGTTTTCCATGCATGGCTTCGAATTCTTCGCAAACTTAGGCACTTGGCAAACATACACTCATTTTGCAGTGTATGGCAACCAAATCTACTGCAAATTGTGTTGCAACCCGGTAAGTTACCCTCAACGTAAAAGATACAGCATTTGACGAAAATTGTCTATTAACCTACTACACAAAATATAGTGGGAGGGTGAATGGATGTTTCCTATTTTACAGTCTTTCGGCAATTTGAAATCCACCAAACAGCCAACTGTTAAGCCCCTTCTAAATAAGACTTTCCGATTTTGTTGACGAGTTGGTGTTCTGTTTGCTTCAGGAGGGAATACCTCAATCCAGGCTGACCTCAAATGATGGGTATCGAGACGTGTCTGCGGGGTGAAGAGAATGGCGAGTTGCCTGAATCGTGGAAGCGGCCTGATGCATTCATCATTCAATATGATCCCATCAGATGTGGAACGATCATTTTCAAAATTGAAGCGTCTTCTTTCTGACAAGAGAGCCTGCCTAACAGTGGAAAATTTCGGACACCACCGAAATGTTGTTCTACAACTGCGATGATGATGTAGACGAGGATGGTGAGGACATCGTTTAGTTTTTTTAAACCTGTTTGTAACGTAGTCACAATACCTACCTAGTAAATACTTTCCCTGTAAATGTTAATAAATTAGGCATAACATAAAGATGAAGAAAATATCAGATATTCTGTAATTTCATTTAATGATACAGTAGGTAGATTTTATGAACAAACTCCTATTTTACGCTATCTGTTTGAGATTCTAATTGACATATGTAATGGCAAATATATTTGCAAAAAAATATGGTTTTTTTCTCTGAATAATGAACCAAAATCGCGCTTTTTCGCACACCCTTCGTATGATTTGCCCCAAATTCAAACCCACTTAGTAGAGTTTTAGTAGGCACTCAACTGCCAAGTTTGCCGTCAAAAGTGTTCCAGAAGTGAAGACCTTTCATTGAACCTGAATTGAGTGGCAGGATGGAGAAAAACGAGTGCTTGTGTGGGCTCATCAAATATGTAGAGGTATGACACGGAGTGCCTGAACCTCTTTGATTAATCGCATGCATAATGTATGGCACGTGCCCTGGTAAGTTGTTTCGATTATAAAGTACCGGAGTCGAACGATATGCGTGCCGTTAAATTCAATCGGACGCCGCCAGTGGACGTGTGGAAAAGGTTGGGAGTTGGGACACGTGTTGGCGAAGGGGTGAGTAGTTATTGGGGGTGGTGCCCAGGGGCCTTGTCACAAAGTCCTCAAAACGGCCAGTCACAATAGCACGTTCTATCTGACGTCACATTGAGACCTGCCCTAATCCTCTGACCAATCGTGGTTGTAACAAAGTAGTTGAGAGGAAGGTGGGTGGAGAGACGTCGTAAAGTTTCAGGTCCCAAACCGTATTATGACGCAGATGAATTCATGATATTCTCTTGACGAGAGATGATTGATGGCTGGCTCCTGTTCCTGGAACCGTTTAGTTCCTGCGTGGGAGAGTTAGAATCTGCGATGCTGGTGGTCCTCTGACATCTGGCATGGTTCGCTACCACAAGCACCTCACGAATCCATTAAACTAGGCCAGCTGGTTTTTTTTTTTAGATTCAAATTTGACCACAGTCAATTCGTCGTTAGCTAATATTAGCCGGAGAACCTGGAAATCGCCAATTGCCTAAAAACATGTACGTATAATAAGTAAGGGCCAGCTGAAGTTCAAGGAAAGCGCCAAGTAAATATCGTGGTTATGTGCCCACAAGTAACTAATAGAAGAATATAGGACCTATATGATATTCAATTATTAACATGGATATGTTTTTGGGCTGGGGGTCATGCGAAATTTCGTAAGACGTTTTTTTGTGACGCGATACCAATAAACCTATGTGTTGCTATGTAGTTGGTCAAGCCCAAAAACATATCCATGCTTCAATGTTTTTCTGTGGAGCGGAAAAAATTTCTCTAGAAACGTACAAGGCAGTAAACAATCGGACGGTTTACAATTTTTGTATATACCTGGTACATACAAAAATAATTGAATATCATCGAAATGAAGATCGGTCGTCAACATAAAATGTATGTCTCCTTGTTATATTGGGTTCGGTAAGCACATCCTACCAACTTTCAACAATTCAAGGATGTCTATGTTGCCATTCTTACATTCTTCGTACTTGAGATGCAGTGAATTTTTCTGGTATTCTTCTCAAGTCACTCATCTGTATTGTACCTACCCTTCTTTTTTGGTAGGTTTCACTCTGGAGTTTTGTGATTGTTATTACAGATTTTGTAATGTGCTGAAAAGGGCTTTGTGCTGAAAAGTGTACATGTACTCTGTCGAAGCGTGCGCCGCCAACAAACAGTTTCGTGCAGGTAGCAAACTCGAAAATCGGCCGACTACTGTTTAACAACAGCTAATCTGACGATGTTTATCGAGTGACCTCGAAAAGTACATTATTGTAATGACGAGTGCAGAGCGAGTGTGATCGTTATCTCACTGCACGGACGAGCGAAAGATACTATTGCTTCCTCCGCCCTCTCCTTCAACTTCATAATGTTAAATTTCAAGGGATTCGCGCTTTCCTATTATAAGCCTAAATACGAGGCGTTTTCCTTGGTAAGAAAAATATGAAGAAAAAAAAAAACTGTGTTCGGTTCAACGAGAAAAAATCTAAAAACCGGGGAAATGAGCTTCGTGGGGCATAATTATCCACCGGCTCAGATCCCAAATTTTCTGTTATTCCTATCAGGAATACCAGAAAAGTTGGGAGAAAACAGGAAAGAATTGATGTAGAATATATACAGGGAAGAATATAGTTTCTGTTATTCCTATAAAGAATAAAAAGAAACACGTGTAACAAACATTATATCATATTAAAATTATTTGGAGCAAATTACAATTCGGACGATTCTTCAATAAAGAATACTATGGTGGAATAATTTTCTTCCGAAAAAAACCGCATGAAGTTCATAAAAATCGGTGAAACCGTAACACGGTACTTTTGCGGAATTCAGAAAACCCTCAAGATTACTATTGATACTACTATAAGAGGGCATTGACACAATTCGAAGGTTTTGAGATGTTATGATCCGGTTTGAAAAAAAAAACTGCCGAGGGCTACACCAAGAGTGAGAAAAAGTAATACAAATCGGGAACAGTCGAACTTGGAAAATTCACAGCAAGAATAGACAATAATTAAATCAGGCATGGGTATCAATACATAAATATATCCCTTTTTCTCTTTTAAACACAACCTCGAAGTAACTATTCCCTTCTTACCTCTTGTTCGAAGGAGAAGCCCCGAAAAGGGCAATGAAATTAGTGACAAACGAGCAACCAACCAAGAAGAAGAAGAAAAGAGTTTTTCGTTAGTTTCCCAGTTTACTTTGTTTGGACGAGTTCTGCCATTCAGTTTGCTTTCCTACTCTTTACGCTTGCAGTGGTAAACTTTCTCATCTTTTGAATGTGTTTTACGGTGGTTATTTGGTTGGGCGGTGTAAGGTAAAATTCAACAGAAATATCCCTCCTGCCGCCCACCCGATACCGGATCTGACAAACCCCGATGCCCTCCGAGAACCGCAACTCCTCCTAACCCCACCCCACGCCCCGAGTCAATCCCCTCCGCCGCCCAATCGCCTTTTCAAATTAGGCGTTTGCTGGGTCAGCTGACCCAGGTGCTGGAATTTAACTAGACCCCATAACTCAAACTCTTCAAAAACGCTTCCACAGCCCCTTTTTAGCCCCCCAGAGCCCCGCGGGTTCGTGCAATCATACTAGTTGCAGCTGCAAACCTTGCTGGCAAGAGAGGCAAGGAAACAACAGGCAAGAAAACCTGGCATTGAGAGGGAAGGAAGTAAACCCTAGAAATAGCAGAAGCCAATTCTTACGATTTGTTGCTTTCAAGCTGGGTATCCCCTCAGCCGATGTTGAGTACGATTATATTCGTGAGCGGTGCTGCCTGGAGTCCCTGGAGAGGCGTCGTGGCTCAGCCGATCTCACGTTGCTTTTCAAGCTACTGAATAACCAAATCGACTGCCCTACGCTTCTGTCGAAGATCAGCCTTGTTGCACAGCGAACCTCTACCCGCTCGCAAGTGCTTTTTTACATCCCTTTTTCTCCTGCAAACTACCAGAGAAGCCGACCCCTACGCAGAATTCCTCGCAGTGCGAACCTCTTCCTGGCTGTAAACCCCGATTTCGACTTTTTTCACTCCTCCCTAGCCACGTTAAAATCAAAACTTTCCTCGTCCCCTATCATTTATACATAGAGACAGTTTTCCCTGTTTTTTTTTTTTTCGCTTTTTCCCCCCTTTATATAGCTTCTTTTTATTTTGTAATTTCCTTTATCATTTTTATATTTTCACTTTATATTCATTTTCATAATCATTTTTCCCCTGGTTAGAATGACGTACTGATTTTATAGAATGTAATTGGGCTTGTCCCGTGAAATAAAGAAATAAGAAATAAGAAATAAGCCTTAGTTGTGTGTATGTTAATGTAAGTATGGCTGAATGACTGATTACTTTTAGGTAGATACCCTTCGATACCCATCCCTATTACACAATCCACAAAATTTAATTTCACAAAGAAGAGTAGGAATCTACCATAATTGAGTTTGCATGTGCATTTTAGGTTTGTTCTTGGTGTGTGAGTGTGAGGCGATTTTAGGAGCTAGCGCTTGCGCAGTGCTACGTTTCGTTGGATCCACAGATCCAGGAGTGACATAATATGTCACACTTCCTCATATTATGAGGACGTGTGAAGATTGAATTTGCTGTTCCAGAAGCGGGAGTGTGAGGCGATGTAAGGTGCTCACACTTGCTCACATTTCGGACTGTGAGTGTGAGTTACCCCCTCTACAACTCGCTTGATAACCTCTTAGATCCTGACTTAAAAAGTGTCAAATTCACACATTTTTGTTTATTTGAGTTAATTTTTGACATCCTCTCACGCTCACACCACACTCACGCTCCTGCAGGAACAAACCTTTTGAACCTAAGTGTACCTACCTAATGTACCTAATACTTCCAAGTGGAGTGTATTACTTCCGCATGCATCGATCTAATCGATACTCTTTCATTCTCCCCAGCACCTCTTCAGAATGAAGCTGAATATGAATGTGTGAAGGCTCAGTATACATATTTACCATGTTCTTGCAATATCTCCGCGATTAAACAACCTTATCGGGGTGTGTTCTGTTTTCAATTTGCCTCGCAACGCTATACTAACACGGGGAGTGTCCTATCTTGATGGCATTGTTGTAGTATTGACTTCACGAATCTTTCGCTACAATACCCGAAATGGGAAAACTCGGTGACGGGCAACGACGTGCCTCCAATAAAGTTTGGTTGTAGGCGTTGGAAGACACGCAATCGAAAGAAGTGTTCTCGATTGTGTGTCATTAGTTGAACGCAAGATGGAATTTACTGCCCACCCGTTCGCCACAAAGCGATGGCGATCTCTGATCTAGAAAACCGCAAGGTTATTGATGTTACGAGTATTCTATCCGACCGCGCGCTACATCATCGATTTCTCTCCTGGCAGACAGAAACTGTTCCAAGAAGCTGCAACCAAGTTCCAAGGGAAAGGGGCTGATTTTATTTATTAGATGAATTTATTATAAATCGCGCAAGAATTAATTCTACGTCAAAAATAAATAATAACACAGGTTTACAAAAAAAAAAAAATCAATCTCAGGCGCCGCGGAAAAAACCATCAAACTCTATGTTTTTTGGGGTGCTGAATCCGAATCCGACCCCCGTTTTCCGGTCACGTCCAAGTTTTCGAGATATTGGCGATTTTTCGTTTTTTCGGCCTTTTTCAGTTCAGAAAATCGCAGCTAAACGTGCGGCTGCCCAAAAATTCCACAAAAACTCTCCTCTTACTGGAAATGTATCGCTGATTCCGAAAATATATATGAGTTGGTGTCTAAAACCACGATAAATGTGTGATTTCGCCAAAAAATGTTGAAAAAACGTGGGTTTTTCAAAACCAGTCACGTTTTTTGATACTTTTTACCTCCTACCGTAAATAATAAGGCCGTTACAATTTTTTTCCCAACGAGGTCTTGTCGGTAGATTGTTTCTGCGTCGAATGGGATCAACCGCTATTCTGTAACTTCCATAATAAGGGAGCTATGATTTTTCAAAGTTTCTACCCATTTTGGCCATGTCGTAGAACATGAACTCGGCAATGCAACTTGATCACTACAAAACTTTGTTCCGACGAATATATTGGACTCGGAGGCATCAATTCAGACCGACTCAAAGATGGTTTTATTCATCAAGAACTCACGGACTTGCACTTGAAGCCCTGAAAGACAAGCGCTAGACTCCATTCATAACGGTGTTCCTGATGAATAAAACCATCTTTGAGTCGGTCTGAATCGCTCTCTGTTACTCTGTGGTCTGAATTGATGCCTCCAAGTCCAATATATTCGTCGGAACAAAGTTTTGTTGTGATCAAGTTGCATTGCCGACTCCACGAGTTCATCCGATCTATAGGGCTTTCATGGGGCTAAAAATGGGATTTCTGATGGATCCCAAGAGGTTGAATATTTTTCGAGCAAAAAATAAAAAATTAAAAAAAAATTTGTTAAAAGAAAATGTTTTTTGAAAAAGAAAAAAAAATCAAGAAAAAAATTTTTTCCATTGACACAGAAATAATTTTTGCACAAGTAACCTATATCAAAGAATAATAAACCCTTGTGTGAAATTTGCAGCGTTTTTTTTTTTTTTTTTTTTTTCAGTCCAATCACACCACACTTTGGTGTACCTACTACGAGGGTTACTATCACTCTTATAATAAGGAGCAGTAGATGTCGTTTTCGAAGTTATTACTACAACAGTTGCACTACGTAGTTACTACGTTTTGGACTAGTCCCCTTAAAAAAAACTTTACATACCTACTGGTGTAGTTGTATTTGTAAAGCGAATAATAATTATTCGCTTTTTTATTATTATATTAATAATTATTTCATTTTTTTAGATTCGTAATTATTACGAATCTAAAAAAAACGAAATTTTAGGGCAACAACCAGGCTCCAATTACGAGTAAGATGAATGCTGAATGTGAACTGGAATAAATCCTAATACAAAAACTTTGAACTTTGGGGAGGCAGAGACGTTTTCTCCTTTTTTTTAATTTAGTGAATCGCGTGTGAGAGAGAACAAACGGTGGGTGAGAGAAGCCATTTGTCTGCTTCCCTTCTTCATCCAGCCGATCGATAAGAACAGCCTCACACGCTGAGCAACTGTTTCCAAAATCTACCGTCAATGGGAAGTGCAGGGGTGAATTCGACACTTTAATGCACTTCATTTCCGGTGTATGACTTATATAATTTATTACATAAATAAGAACACCATTGCGGTGTTGTTATTTATGTAGGTGCTGCCCGTCTGTCTATTTAATAAATTATTAATTCGTTAAATTAATATTATTATCTGCTTGTTTCCCAACTTTGGACCAAAATACTTTTCATTAGGTAATTATTAATGAATTCAGGTCTGAGCACAACAGCGGCCCGTGAGGGAGGAAATCACATATTTGATTTTCGGTTGTCAAAGATAAGAAAGAGAGGTGAGCGATTCAAGTGGTGATTCATGATTGCCGGGTTGACAATGACACGCGATAAACCAAAAAACACTTGATGGCCTGTGATGGCCTGTGAGTGTGACGAGCAAGCCGTAACTTATACGAGCTGATTACGTGGTGATACCTAACCGATAGCGAAGCTCCCCCTGTCCGTTTAGAAAAAACCCAAACCAACACGAATATTACGAAGCAAGTAAACATCAATTTCGAATTGAAGGAGCTTTACTTTTGCTGCTTGGGCTTTTAAAGGGGCGAAACATCTCAGAGCTGAGAAGACTGCAGATGAGCGGGCATTTAGATCAACTAGTTATTTCTTGTACAAGTTTTTACATGTCTGATAATACTAAGTATTACACGTCTAATACAAGTCTTGTTCGACGGCCGTAACTAACGCCTGCAGGGAGCGTTTCGGCGAATTCTGATGCTCGCCCTCTTCTTCCGTCTTGAGTCAGCTCTGTAAAAACATTAAATCCCTACAATGTAAGACGCGTGGTAGTAGGTACTACTACGAGTTAAAATAAAGCAATAGGCACTTATATTTTCTCACATTTACATTTTAATTTTACAAAACTAAATTTTAATTAACAATTCGTGCATTGAGAACACTGCTAACCTACAGTACCTAAGCACATTTGTACATTTTTACACTTTATAAGAAATCATTGAATTACAGTCATACACACAACGACACAAAAATGTACATTTTCCCTTAGTACTGATCTTCATGATCAATGAGTACATTACAAGGAACTTAACCGTGAAGGTGTTGTCAGATCTAGGACATCTTTTCAACAATGAAACGCCAAAAATAACATCAATCCTCACGATTTCGCGGGAGATAATAACAACTTTAGGAATATTGAGTTGGTACTTGAGACAGCGAACGAACGAACTTTAAAAACAGGGTATTTCAATATAATATATTGAAATACGGATATTATCCGTATTTATCAAAACAATTTTTCAAAACGAAAAACCGCAAGTACAAAAAGAGTTCCTCATCCTTGAATTCTTACAGTCTTTGAAAAAAGTAATACAAGTCATACAGCCTCGAGGTAGTTGAACAAAAACACATTTGCATCCTTTGAGTTGAACGGTAACGAAAATAACGAGACGGCATTGAGTGACAAATAATTATTTAACAGGCAGTAATTGCAAAAACAGCCATAATCAACACGATCTTTCCCACAAATGTTCGGAAAATTTTTTGTGGGGTTCGGCGAGCAGATTTTCCGTCGATTGTTTGACTCTCTTCAAAATGATTTCTTCCTCGTCCGGCGAGATGCCGACCCGCTTGATGAGACGTCTCAACTCCCGCATTTCCCTTTCGTCGAAATTCACTTCATACTCTTCAGCCTTGGAAATCAGCTCACGGTATCTTTTCTTGAGTTCGTTCCTCGGAATTTGATCGCTAAGGGGAAAACCAGACAGTTATGGTAGATGAAGAGTAGAGGCAAAAATAAATAGCACAATTTGTAAGACTCGAATTTGGCTCTTCTTTTTTTTTTGTAGCCCAAACCTTCACAGAAATTCGTTTTGAGTGTTTTCTGGCCATTTTCAACCCCCAAAAAGGTATATATTTGGTACGTTTCTCATGTTTTGGTTTTCCCCCCAGATTTTTGCATGGCTTATGCATGATTTGTGTTTTTCGCAGCTAATTTAAAAAAAAAAATTGACGAAAAGATGAATTTTGTGTCAAATTTTCAGGTAACTACAAACCAAACTGTTTTTCTTTTCGTAAATAATTAACTAAAAGTTGTAGTAGTAGTTTGTTTTCTGTAGAACGTTTCAGACCGAAATGGGGTGATTCAATTATTGATGATTGCACGTTTACTTATATGTACACGCATAATATGAACATTTTAAATAATTTTTTATTCGTTTATTTATCAACTAATTTTTCAAGTTTCAAGTTGTTTTTTTTTTTTTTTTTTTTTTCGTTCAAATACTCTTAAAATGTTACATACAAAATCGTTAAAAGGGGAAAAAAGGAACTTAAATTTTTTAATGCATATTTTGGCAATTTCAGTGCATGTTTGGTCTCAAACTTTTGCGTGTCGATCCGATCCCAATGATTAGATTGTTTGGTGTTCATAGTAGTATTGCCTATCCACTAGGTTGGGAGAAGTTCCCAATAATTGTATTGGTGAACTCGCTTCTCTCGCGGTAACCCATCCAATTACTAAACACGTCGAGGGAAACAGTAGTTTATCCAATGCTAACTACCGGACGAGAGTGGGAGAGAACCACAAATGTCATCAAGGAGACTTGTGACAGCGTTCTTGGATACCGAAACCCACTGAAAAGGGATTGGATGTCCGAGGAGACCTGGGCAGAGATAGAGAGGAGGAAGGAGGCAAAACAGAAGGTAAACACCAGTAGAACCCGGGCCCAGAAAATGGAAGCACAACAAGCGTACAACGAGCTGCATAGGAAGGTCAAGAGAGGAGTGAGAAGGGATCAAAGGAGATGGGCGGATGGTCAAGCAGTTAAGGCGGAAGAAGCAGCGAGGAAAGGAGATTCCAAGACTCTGTACAGCATAACAAAGTTGTTATCCAAAAGGGGTTTTGCTAAGAGTCGACCTGTAAAGAGAAAGGATGGAGAATTGCTCACTTCCCCGGACCTACAACTCAAGAGATGGGAAGAGCACTTCAAGGAAGTGCTGAACCCGGCTCAGGAAGAAGACAGGATAGAGGAACTCTTCGCCGGTGCTGGACGGCTCATCCCATTCGCAGATGGCCAGATAAGCGCAGAAACCCCTACAGAAGCAGAGGTCAGGAAGGCAGTGAGTGAGCTAAAGAATGGCAAGTCCCCAGGCGTAGATAATATACCCCCAGAAGCTCTGAAGGTTGACTGCGAGACTACAACAATGCTGCTGCACCCCATCATCCAACGGTTGTGGACTGAGGAGGTGATCTCTGAAGAATGGAAGAAAGGCCTCATTATAAAGTTACCCAAGAAAGGTGATCTGACCAGTTGTGACAACTGGCGGGGCATAACCCTTCTCACAATGGCCAGTAAGGTTCTGTCAAGAATAATCCTTGAGAGGATCAAGGATCACGTTGAGAGTCTCCTCCGTAAAGAGCAAGCTGGTTTCAGGAAGCACAGGAGCTGCGTTGACCTAATCAACACGCTCGGTATCATCCTGGAGCAGAGCGCGGAGTGGCAGAGCCCACTATACGCTCTGTTCATTGACTTTCAGAAAGCTTTTGACTCAATCAAACGAGAAGCAATGTGGAGAGCTCTTGAGGCTTATGGGGTTCCGGGGAAGATTCAGCGGTTGGTGCAGGAGATGTACAACGGATATACCTGCCAAGTCATCCATGATGGTGTGCTCTCATCTCCAATACCCCTCAGTGCGGGTTGCCGACAGGGCTGCGTGCTCTCCCCGACTCTCTTCCTGTTAGTGCTGGATCTCTTGATGAGAAAAACCATGGGGGGCAGAAAGAGAGGGATTCAATGGGGCTTGAGGGAGCGGCTTGAGGACCTGGACTATGCGGATGATGTATGTATGCTGTCCCAACGACTGAGTGACATGAGTTTTAAACTCGAGAAACTCACGGAGCTGGCGCACATGGCGGGACTCAAGATCAATGTGAAGAAGACGAAGGAGATCCGAGTCAACGTGGAAAGGACAGACGACCTCGAGGTGAACGGGGAACCAGTCGAGCGGGTCGAGGCCTTCCAGTATCTGGGCAGCATTGTGGACGCTAGGGGAGGGGCAGAAGAAGATGTGAAGAGCAGGATTAGAAAGGCCAATGGCGCTTTCGTTCAGCTGTATCCGGTGTGGAGAAATAGAAATATTTCTCTCGGAACGAAGCTGCGGCTCTTCAGCACGAATGTGAAATCAGGCCTTCTCTATGGTTGCGAGACCTGGAAAGTGACAACCTCCCTTACACAGAAGCTGCAGGTCTTCGTCAATCGATGTCTCCGACGTATCCTAGGGGTGTTTTGGCCAGACGTAATTTCTAATAGCCAGCTTCTGGAGCGAACTGGTCAAAAGCTCATGTCGTCAGAGATTAAGCTCCGAAAATGGAAATGGATCGGCCACACACTCCGCAAGGATGAAGCGTCCATAGAGAAGAAAGCTCTGGACTGGACCCCTCAGGGATACAGAAGAAGAGGTCGACCACGAACATCATGGAGACGATCTGTCGAGGCGGAGGTCGAGCGAGTTGGGAAGTCGTGGAGGGAAGTCAAGACTTTGGCGAACAACCGCGAGGGATGGCGAAACTTTGTAGCGGCCCTATGCTCCTCTTAGGAGTCACAGGAAATAAGTCAAGTAAGTCAAGTCAAGTAACTACCGGACGGGGAAAAAAACCAGAATTTAATGACAGGCGAACCATGAGTGACCTGGACACGAATCTTAAGTCCATTTTGAATTATTAGGGGTCTTCACGGCTGAGCCGCTCACAACGAGTGAAAGTTTTTAATGTGCTATAGTCGTGAAAATTTGTCTTAAGTCCATTATCAGCCGTGCTACCTGTGCTTACCGTAGCATAGGCGAGGTATGGTACCTTTCGGCAACAAACACATTATCGACTTATATACCATTATTCTTAGAATAATCAACCTAAACATACAGTAATACTGTTTCCCCATAGGAGGTCAAAATTGGTGATGGGCCTCATCAGGCCAATGCAGCGGAGCCGAAAAAAATACCACGATAGATAAATCACAGAGTAAATTGGGCAATTTGGACAATACAACAAAACCCGAAGAGATAAAAAAAGAAATAAATTCAGATTCGTGTTCAGCGCACTCACGAACTCCTCAATATGGTAGGTACCTACTTAGATCACACTCAAAAATCGTGACGTTTTTGAAAACATGTAATAGGTGACAAGTTGGGGTGAAACTTTTATCGGCGATTTCCTGACTGAAATTTCAAATATAGGTATAATGAGTGTTGAAGTATGACACACTTCGCATTCAATCCTAAATATAACATCATCTTGTGCCGCCGTGTCCGAGGCTGGGAATTATTGATCGTCACGGTGAGTCAGAATAGGGACAGATTGAACTCCCCGTCCTGTAATCTCACGGTCGACCGTCTACGCTATTTTTCTCATTGAATCAAGTACAAGTACAAGTTGTTAAGTCTTAACAATGCATTTACGTTTCAAGCTAGAAAACTTGGTAGGTACTTGGCGGTTAACCAGTCGCTTTGACTGCAGTGATTCGAGCCTGGCGTTTGCAAAACCACTCGAGAATGCGTGTGCGGTCTATAAGTTTGTCACGATGAAACGAGAGAGTTTAGCATTGGACTGCATCCAAGTTCCAAATCTATACTCGATATATCAAGTCCAATGCGTCCACTTGAAGACGTGCGTATGGGGCGGAAGTCTGCGTCAAACGCTCTCTCCGATTCTATGTTTACAGTTTACGAGAAAAATTCCACCCGGAAAGAATATCATTTTTCAACTTTTGAACTCGACCAGCAGCTGCACACTCTTCAGTCAGCGAACAGTGGAGGAGCTCAGCAATTGCCCTCATTTAAAGTCAATGTTGATGAAATTAAACGCCGTCGGGTCGGCGATTTGTTAAATGAGAGGGAGAACTAACCAACAAAAGAGATTTTCATTTGACCTAATTTCAAAATTTCAATTTTTTTCTGAATTTAAGGTGTCGAAACTCATGGTAAAACCTTAGAGGTAATTTGGCTTCTGGGATTCCAGTCTTTTTTTTCGGGGTAGGTAGGTACCTAATTCGATTTGAAATTGTACCAATAAAAATTGTGTTCAGTGTGAGCCACATGAGTCACCACAAAAGTCGCGTCGCTGCCCCGAGTGAATGAAAACGTACTTGCTTTTCTTCGCGAGAACAGCTTCGACGGTGAACCAAAATTGCATGGTGTTGTAGCCCACTTCGTCCGTATTTTCGAGGAATTGGCAAAATTTTCGCCGAGCCGGAGGGCTGTTCAGGACCTTGGACACGTGAGAGGACCACCTTTAACAAACCAAACCAAAACACAAGATCCAAACCATCAACTATTTATCGGATAGACATAATTATCAATATAAGTTTGGTGACAGAGGGTGTGCATGTGAAGGTTACATTAGCTTGAACTCTGCAAGGGTTGACAAGACATACTTTTTATTTTTGATGTTTGATAAAATGTGAGACTAGTGTGACTAGGATTTCTATGGAACAAAGAAATAAGTCGTGCCTTGTGACGGATCTGAATTGTATGAGGGTTTTTTGTTTGTTCTAAACACGAATTTGAAATTCCTGATACATGATCAAATTTGTCCAATTTCATCTACTGTTCATCCACAGATGCCAATTATAGGAACTGCACCCGAGTCAGGTGGATTTTGTGTAGGTGCCTACCTACCTATGTGACGCAGTGTTCCTAGATTTGATATTAAATTAGCGTTGTGTGAACGGCAGACGCTGTGTCCAATTCCTTGCCGCTATTTGAGAGGAAGGATGTAACTCCGCGATGTATGATTGACACGTCAAAGTAACAACATCCCGGATTCGCTTCGGATGTGGAAAGGCCAGTGAGTGCGTTCGCTGGGTTCGTTCAGATACCATCGAGTTCCCTCCCGTTCCTTTGCGTGCTTCGGTTCGGAAAGGAACCGTTCCAAATATCAGTTCGTTCAGCCGTTTGTTATTTACAGCGTTGCCCGGGGTGCGCCCCAATAATTATAATTGTTGGCGCGTTTTTTTCCACCGCCACCACCATCACCATAAGCCGAGTGATCATTTCCGTTCAACAAATTTCAGTCAATGTGGACCAAAACATTTGGCGTTGAATTGCCTGCGGAAACACTCGTAGACGTTAGTGGTCTTTCAAGGCTGTCAGAAAATTTTGCCCAAATCTGAGGGGGTTTCAAAGCAGTAGCTAGTACCTAGTGGCCCTTTAAATATCCATGAATACCTAGAAAAACGTAACATCTTAGCAGGAACAGAACAGTTACTGTTGGGAAGGAACTCGACGCTCATTACATCGGCAATTAAAAACCTGGGAAGGAATGTAGTAGCATTTTAAGCACAAGCCATTAACGGGAAGGAACTCGACAGCCCCTTTCAGATACGCACCTCCTGAGCTCCTGAAAGAGCAGTCCTTGTTCTCCACAGGTTTGCTCGTAAATAAGATATCTGCAATAGTCCCCTAGCCGTTGTAAAGTCAGTTTTTGCCAGGTCAAAGGTGAACATTACCGGAGATGAAAAGGGGTCCACAGATTCCAGCTTTGGATGTGCGTGTACAAAGGCAAAATTAAAAATTGTGAATGGATAGGACAAGTGGATAGGGACGTCCCAGTGCGCCCATCAGAATTTTAAATGCGATGCCTAGCGGCGCCGAAATGTTCAAAAACTGGTTCGCAGCACTAAGAATTGATTCTATTTATTGGAACCGCTGTGCCAATTTTTCACGAAGCATGTCTTATTTTTTGTAAAACTGTCTTTTCAGTACCTATTGAGTAAAAACCATCATTGCAATGTGTAGCGTCCAATTTCCCTCACCTGTCGACGTTAGACCTCTTTTCGGTGCCGGAAGAAACACAAGGTGATACGCAAGACATCTCGGTCAGACACCTGTATAAACAGAAACCAAATCAATCACTGACGTATCAACATGAGGAGTTACTTTTGCTATACTTCGTCCCAAGTTAAGCACATGGGTAGTCATGAACCAACAAGCACTCAGCTGAATTCCCCGAATAAACTCTTCCTTTGAAAGATAAATCTTGACAATCTGTCTCCGTCATCCAACTTCCATTAAAGGGTTAAACGTTCATGAGAGAGTAGAACTAACTGATGGGGAGGAGGAGCCTGCTAGGAGCGTTCCCCAACTCGTAAAAAGATGGTATGTTGATTGAGACGGGACTTATCATCGGACCATATGATAACAACGTCAATTAAAGGAGGGCAATGAAATGAAACATTATCGTAAAAGTTATCTTTTTTCAGATTTTAGGGGGCGTCTACATTTTTGCCGTAGCTTTCCGACTTATCGGCGAAAATGTAAATGAAGATACTGTTTCCAAAATATCTGTAAAAATTAGGAGAAAGATTTAAACTATCCCACCAACGCGTTCTTAGGTAACTTTAATAGTTAAACCATTATTGTACAATGAAATTAAAGCAAATTAATTAATAACAATTATTGTTATTAATTAATTTGCTTTAATTTCATCGTTATTAAGACGAGAAGCAACTGGCCGTACCATACTTACTACACAATCGTGTCATACTGCATGGGCCTAGAGATAGTCTTGTAGATGTTTCTCGGTTAAAATGACTGTGACTATCTGAAAGGATCTATCCCTATGCTTTGCCTTAGAGCTGGATGTTTCACTTTTTCCTCTTTCTTCTGCAAAAGAACCAATTTTAACTTTTGAATTAGGGGGTTCTGCACAGTACTTATGGCCCCGCTTCACCAGAATTTAAAAGGGAGGATTTTTACATGACATGTAAAAAACCATTGTTTTTTCACCCTAAATGAAATATTTATATCGTCGTCAAACTTGCATGTCTCATTTTTTCAGTCAAACCTGACCGAAACCGAGAAAAACGAATAAAATTCAACTCCGCACATCTAGATGAATGTATTCATCATGCTGTATACAGCAATTTCACACCGGATTAAAGAATGAGTCAAGATTAAACCATAATCACGCACTTGTCCAGTGTCCGAGCAGGTCCCTTAGATAAAATCATAAGTGACTGCTAATTCGCAGTGTGCTGGGGTCAAGCTGTCCAATCTAAACTCTCCACACTTGCGTGTTGTTTATCCCCAATTGGTGGTTTGTACCTAATTATTTTAATTCTGTTAGTTAATGTTTCAATTTTGGAATGATTACAAAATTATTGTATTAACTGAACACGCCTATGCCATTTTTATTGTGTCCTTTTTCTTCAGGAAATTTCGACCCGTGTCCCGATAATATTTGACGGTTTCATCTATGGGTTCCTCATTCCTCATTCCCTACGTAGGGCTTGTTCTACAAATTCCCCTTATAGTTTAAAAGGTGGGCTGGGTTTCAAAAAAGGAAGACTCGGGGCGGGTTTAAAATATGCATTAAATGATGCTAACAAATTTTGCTGCCACGATTAAAGCCTAAGTTCAAATCGCTGAGTAAAACTATCAAATTTTGAATAGGTTACTTTGCAATTATCCTACTCGGGCTTTAGGTACCTACTCGAGGTAATACATTTGGTAAATCCGCCCTCAAGGAAATCTAAGCGTCTTTTTGATAAGAGTTGAAAGGCAAAAGGGCCTCAGACCTTCCTCAAACGCTTTTGCATTAAATGCTCTTTAAAAATGAATGCAGACCAAGCTTAAATTTTAAGCTTGGTCTGCATTCATTTTTAAAGAGAAGTCAGTTACCAATTTTGGGGTCTTTTGACTAGAACATTTTGAATAAGAATCCTTAAACAGATAAGAGGTGGGAATCGATATCTGATATTTTAAAGTACATATTTTCTCTCCGACAAATTCTCGGTGGGCGTAGCCATTCAAACCATGGTAGCAGTATTCGAATTTTTTTTATCATTTGGTGAGGTTTTTGAAACTCAAGTTTTTTATTATTATTTAAATGAATGCCAATAACGCTGTTTTTCTCATCCACTGTTGAGATGAATTTTAACATGTTTTGAGCTATTAAATCTTGGGTTTCTGAATCTACTTACCATTCATAATTCCATTCTTAATCTACTTAATTCATAATTCCTGATGGCCTGTTTCTGCTTAGCGCAATTGAAATTAAATTTAACACCAAAAGTGGCGCTTTGCTTATTCCTAAAAACATTTTCATCGTTGAACGTGCTCCTGGTTAGCGGACTGGGAACCATTATGTGATTCTTCGTGTATCTTACGCAGCTCCTCGGCGGTTTGAACACCATGTCATTTCTGCAACTGTGCGCTATCAGTTATCGTCCTGAATCATACGCAATTCATAGGATTCGTAGAAGAATGTGAGGGAGTAGTTAACACGTAGGTGATGATGCGTTCCAAATATATAGCACTTCTAAGCGCATTGTTCTGCAGGACATCCGCGCTCGAGTCCGTCGTCCCGAATAACAAACAGCCGTCTCTCATTAGCCAGTCATGAATAGGTGCCATTGAAAAATATCTCAGCCTTCAATCAAGATTGGGTTACCTACCATCTTGCCGCTCCCTTTGGAGCAACAATTCGGTCGAAGAGCGAGCCCATACATATTCATGTTACAACGTGTACAGCTACGACGCCGAACTCAAAATCAGCCTACGATCCCCTCTCGGTGGATTTTGAAAAATCTCATTGCCGAAGCAATTACTCTGAGCCACCGGAACGAACGCCAAAGGCAGTATTAGCGCTCTTGGCGATCGTAATAGCTAATTTTGTTCACGAATCATAAACTGTTTTAATGCGCCGTGTTTCGTGCCTTGAGGCGCTAAGTAGATTAGGAAGTACTGGAGTGTGATGTTGTAGGCCTACAATTACAGTACCTCTTCAGTCTCATTTCGAAGGGACAATACAAAGCTAATGTGAAAGAGGTTTCCGAGTGCTTCAAACTCCATTGAATAAACAAATTAACACCAAAAAAGGACTAGATTTCCATCAATAGGAATACTAACGATACCTTCAGAATATGAATTCAGGCAATAAGTAACCAGGCTATTTTTGCATTCCTTAAGATTAAAAAAAAAAAAAAAACTGTTCTCCTAATGCTTATGCTACTCCCCTATGTCATTCCCGCCAAACAGATCCGCAAAGGTAGTTTTGTTGACGTACAAAACGCGATTCTATCAATCAGAATGTCTTCAAGGATCTCAAAGAGCGTTTTATGATATTACACGTTAGATTAGGTACTTTTCCGTTATACCCCCCCCCCCCCCCCCCCCCAAGCGATTTCGTATTTCATACACACCCCTCCCGATGGCTTTAAGGCACCCAAATTCGAGTACTTTTCCGTTATAACACCCCCCACCCCCTCCCACTCGATTTCGAGTTTCATACACAACCCTCCCGATGGCACCAAAGCCATCCAAAATCGCGTGGGGGGGGGGAGGGGGGGTATAACGAAAAGTACCAGATTATCTCCTCTATCGCCATTTTTAGTAGGAAATACTAAGGTATTTGGCTAAACTAGGGTTGGTCTCGCTATTTTAGCGAATATGGGACCCCAATCTAAAATACGGGACAGAGTCGAATATTATGGTTCACGTATAGGTAACTATAATATAGTCATCACTAGAGACTGGAATTTGCATATTTTTGCGTATATCTTTCTACTTTTGCGTTTTGAGGGTTTCTGAAGCGTTTGGCGTATGTTCAATTTAAATTTAAATTGCATATTTTGCATATTTTTGACGATTTTGACGATTTCTGCATTTAATGGCCATGTTGTGCATATATCTGCATATTTATTCAAAATATTAGAATTTCTCTATTTTTAAATCATTTTTTGAATTTTTTATTTTACTTTTACTTTACCATTAAATGGTATAAATTATATATTTTACTATTATATACAGAACTAAGCAATATTAAATTGACACGATCTTCAATTCCTGAGAGGAATTTTGCCTCATACCAGTTACATTTTCCAAAAATAAGGCCGTTCCGAGGTAAGATGGACTCCTCCTCTAATAACCTGTTGTAAGTAATACATTCACGGATTCTGCGGAATAAGTCAATTCCATTTCATTCCATGAACTTTTGGTTTATTATTCTTGGAATAATACACGTATGTTTTCGCGACGGAGGTCGACGACTCCTATCGGCCTCAAAATTTAACATTATCCGTTTCAAGAGGTCTAGATTCCAAATCCGAAATGTCCGTCCGCCGTCAGGGCCGTTTTGGGCAGTAGGATTTTTTTTTTTTAATCTGAAATTTTGACAAAATAGGTACTAACCTACTCGGTTTTCCATTTAGTTGTGTCCGCAAGGTTTTCAGCCCGATCGCCCAATCCTGTGGGGCGCTATGGGGCTACGGGAGGTTTTTTATGGCTTTTAGCTATCGGATCCAGTTAGGTGTCGTTTTCGAAGTATTTTTGGACGTATAATCCTTTTTTTGAGGTCCCGGAACGATCCGATTTCACTGTTGCGATCTATAGGGCTATCATGGGGCTACAAATGGGATTTTTGAAGGATCCCAGGAGGTCAAATATTTTTCAAGTAAAAAAAAAGAAAAAGTTTTGAAAGTTGAAAACAAAAATTCTAAAAATTTTTATTGACACAGAATTAATACCTACCCTATTGCTAACCTATAGCACACAGAATTAGTAACCTATAACAAAGAATAATAAACCCTAAACACAGAATTAGTAACCTATAGCAAAGAATAATAAACCCTTTTGTAAAATTTGCAGCGTTTTTCAGTAATACGCGACGCCACAATAATCGGAGAGGTATTAACACTACCTGTAAATACGTTTTACAACAAAATTAAGTAATTTAGAACCTATTTAAAAAATTTGTTAACGTATTTTGGCTCGGGGTGCATATTTTCCCCATTTCGTCTGCATAAAATTCCCAAATTTGGTGCATAAAATTCCAGTCTTTAGTCATCACTAACACTTATCACCACTTATACATGTCACTCGGTCAACATCGAAAGAAATACTCACCGTACTGGAATGTGATATGAAACGCTATCACCAAAATAAAGCCAAACCCAAAATTTTCACAATTTGAAATTCAACAAAATTCGAGATCGTAATCGACATTCGTGACGGTTTATTCTTTTTATTCAAGTCTAATTGCGTTCTGGTAGTGGTATGCAGGGAGGGAATCCAGGACAAAAAGTTCTCAAAGATAGGACAAAAAGTTCCCGAAGTTAGAAAGTGGGAGAGTCGTATAATAATAAATTATTTTATCACCGAGTAGGCACAAAAGTATTTTTGGAAGTAGAATCCAATGTTTGGGGGTCCCGGAACGATCCGATTTACTGTGGGGTTCTATAGGGCTTTCATGGGGCTACAAACGGGATTTTTGAACGATCCGGGAGGTCAAATACGCATTTTGTTTAAGACGTCAAATTTGTTTTTTTGGTTGTATTTTCCGCAAAATAAATAAATAAATAAAATTAAAAAAATAAAATGTTTCCCAAAACTTTGATTGACACTGAATTAATTTTTGCACAAGTAACCTACCTATATCACAGAATAATCAACCCTTCAGTAAAATGTTCAGCGTTTTTCTGCCGAATGCATGTATAGCGATTCTTTTCATTTGATTTTCGAGTATCGAATATACCCATAGGACCTACTCGAAAGTAGGTACTATGGCATAGGTACTTACCTACTTGAGTGACTACTGGTATCGAAACTTGGGATGTATGGAACGTCCCCACCCGGCATAGGTCCCCACCCTACTAGTATCGTTATCAGCAGAATCTGCTTTTATCTGATAAAACCCGCTGCAAATTTCACACAAGGGTTTATTATTCTTAGGTGTGGTGAATTCTGCGACATTAAAAAAGATTTGAAAAAAAAAATTATGTGGAATGTTTGGAGAAATGTGGGACCTCAAAAAATGGATTATGCGTTCAAAATTACTAGGAAAACGACACCTTATTTAACCTCCTGGGATCCTTCAAAAATCCCATTTGTAGCCCCATTATGGGGCTACAAATGGTTGGTGATATATGATAGATCACCACGGTAAAACCGGATCGTTCGGGGACCCCCGAAAATTGATTCTACGTCCAAAAATACTTCGAAAACGACACCTAACTCAACCCCATAGTCGAAACCCTTCGAAATCCCCTCATGTACCTAGCCCCATTTTAACTCCATAGCGCCGCACGGGTTTGGGCGATCGGACTGAAAACCTTGCGGGCACAACTAGATGGTAAAGCGAACATTATTCCTAGACGAAATTATTGCTGTAGAAAAAAAAATAGAAGGAAAAAGGGAGTCTACAACTCAATACAAGGATGTTATGTGGTTTCAATTAGGTTTTATCGTACACCCGTTCGTTGATTTGATTCTGTGGTTAGTACTACAGGGGTTTTAAGCGGTGGTACCAGCTATGATGTCACTCAGTTCGGTCAGTGGGAAATTGTGCTAAGCGCGATTGAATGAAAAAAATTATTAGGTAGGTATTAAGAAAAATGAAGTAATTTTTTGGTTGAACTTCGCGTTTTCAATGAATAGGAAGACTTGTTATATCCCTGGTAATAAACATTTGTAGGTCATCTAATCAAGCAACGTTTTCATCTTCCGAATCTTGACATAGGTACTTAAGAAAGAATTTTGAGCTACATTCCTCGAGGATATCCTAAGATTCATATTGAATAATTCATTTTCAATTCTGTTCCGTGTTTAAACTTCATTTACAAACAATGGAGACTTAGGTGAAAGATCGATTTTCTACTATGGAATTTCTTTTTATCATTTTGTACCTATACTTTTCATGGTGAACAAATTTTAGAGAGGACATTGCCCAAATCTCATATTATAATCCACAGTAAATACAAGTATGGATTTAGGTACAGTTACTTAATTGTTTGTACAAAAAAAAAAAAAATGAGGGTCGGTAGCAAAACTGATGGATATTGACCTCACGGTATCCTTTCTCAAGATATAATGTAGGGTACAAAATATTTTGGTGCCGAGTCAATAAATAGAACAATTCTTGGCGAATCGCCTACTTCATTCCCATCCATTCAACAATTTTGAAACGAAATCTTGAAAGGAGACATTTTTATGAAACAATATCAATTTTTAAAGCCAACGATTTAGGTACCTTCTTATGTCCGGTTTATGAACGCCGTTCGCACTTTAAGAAAAAGTGTTATGTCAATGCAAATAAAAACTCAACGTCAACGTTGCGTTATCTGTAGTCGATAAGTCATAAGTGGGACATCACACAATACGGTGCATTGTAGAGAATCATCATAGGTATCCCATTTATGTCAAATCGGCTGTAATTGGTACTTGCGATGATCTTTTATTT
The DNA here is from genome assembly GCA_955831195.1 of Pilophorus perplexus. NCBI lineage: Eukaryota > Metazoa > Arthropoda > Insecta > Hemiptera > Miridae > Pilophorus > Pilophorus perplexus. The sequence continues at coordinate 61,857,908 of OY037007.1, read as the reverse complement.
TGGTCGACGCGATATTTTCTCGAAGTGGCGAGGAGTCAGCCTGCCTCATATCAATAAGACCCCATTTCTGGTCTGGACCCCACAGGAGAAAATTGTTTCAACTACTTATCTAATAATAAATAAACCGTATTGGCATGTTTGAGGGTGGCAGGGAACTTCAACCTTGACCTAAACAACCTCACCAACTGTCTGTTTGCAATTCAGTTTCTGGTAGACAACGCAAGATATCCGTCGGGGTTACTACGTTAACAAAAAGGATTTCGTCAACGAGCAAAAAGCAAAAATTCGGAAAAATTAAGTCAGGCAAAGTGGTTCAGCAGGCAAAAACAGTAGCTGCACACTGTTGGCATGGGCTCTTGTCACTTAGTTTATGATATAATATTATGATTTCTTCTTATAATCAGATCAAATGGCATTGGTTTGCACCCTTATGTTGAACTTTACGTAACTGAATAATCCGGACCCGGACCAAAGTTCAAGAATAACGTCAATAACTAGGTAAGTTGTTTACGAACTACAAACAGGAAATTCCAACATCTTGGTAGTGCCCTACAGCGTGGAACATTCAACTAATTTCTATTAATCCTAAATTTAGGATTAGATAAGAAGTTTATTCAGATGTTTCCCAGTTTCAATCAAACAATTTTATATTTACAACCATTGCACTCATCAGAATATTTTGGAAATTATTTGGTTAAATTGGGTTGAATAACCCTAAATTTTGGATGTACTCGTAAGTAGGTTCTTCATTAAAAATTACCGAATTTCCGGCACTATAGCCTACAGCTGTATGCTGTCAGTATACAAAACTTAGTTTTGGATGGTTGTGCTCTTTGCGCGAGCGATCTTTCAATCAGCAATCACTTTACTTTTAGCGTACACTGTACAGCGACTGGACTCAAACTGTCATTAACTCATTATTGCTCTGCCATTCCGATCGGCAAAAATGATTCTTATTCTTTTTTGGGATCGATACAAATAATTATGACTCTTGAACATACAAACTGAAATAATACCTTGTAGCATCAGCTTCGAAAAAATTCCATGGCACAGAACAGCACGATATTCATGATGTAACAGGAATAAGGCACATTTGCACGTCACTACGCGCACTTCGCTGGTTCGCACACCCCCGCAGCACTCGTGTCACTTTCGCGATCGCGGTAGCGTTTCAGAATGACGTCTCGGGTTTTGTCGGCGGGTTCTCAGACTTACCGGGGGGCGGCGCTTCGAGCCCGTTGGAGGGGGTGGGCTCTCAGGCATGTGGAGGAGGCGGCAAAGAGTCGGGGGCGGTGGGGGGACGCCATAACACCTGTAGAATACAGCGACTCGCCAACCCTTCGAGGAGAGAACCGATATGAAAGTTCTGATTGGAAAGAAACTCGCTTACATAATATTTTATATTATAAAAAAAAGTCAAATAATTTCGACAAATAAAAAACATTTGCGCCACTACACTGGGTGCTTTTTGCAAAAGCTTCGAGTGGGCTCGGAGGGAAGATCTCCCCCATGCAAATTTCCAAAAATAGATCTAAGTCGATATTTGACGAGTCATTAGTTGAATTTCACAGAATAGCAAAATCCGATATAAGTTTATATAGGTAGGTAGGTACCTACTACAACAGCTGAAATTACGGACTCATCAAAAATAATAAATATATTTTTCATTGTACCTACTAATTTCAGGGATCTTTAAGAATTTTTTCCGTATTTTCATCAATTTTAGTCTTACTGTAAGACTTACATATATGTTTAAACTATATATAGTTAAACGACTTTTATAAATCATCAATAATTATTGATGATTATAAAAATCAGGTCAATAACGAGTCTTAGCTGATTTATATTTTTCTCGCGAATTTCTTGTAGACATTAGTCTAGTAATCAACCTGAACATATTTTTTGGTTGAGTTATTAATAATAATAATAATAATAATAATAATAATAATAATAATAATAATAATAATAATAATAATTCAGAGAATTCTACTACTTTTATGATGTGTAGATACCAATAATTATTGGTATCTACATGTAGACATTATAATGTCCGAACGCCGCACTACCCAACATTATATCTTATTATAATTATAATGTCCAGAACGTTTATCTAGCAACCCAACTGGGGCGCAGTTTTGGTTTATTATTTTTGGAATGATCAACCCACGTTTTCGCGACGGTGATCAAAAATTTTGACCGACCCCAAAATTTGCCCTTAAACGTTTCATGACACGTAGATTTCAAAAATCAGATGTCCGTCCGCTGTCCAGGCCGTTTTGGGTAGTTGCCTTTTTTTTTTTTTTTTTTTTTTTTTTATCTAAAAATTTCACAAAATACTCGATTCTACATCTACTAGTTGTATCCACAAGCTTTTGGGGCCGATAGCTCGAACCCGCTGGGCTCAAAAGGAGCTACAGGAGGACTCTTAAACTGTTTTAGGCCATGGGGTCGATTGGAGTGTCGTTGTAAAAGTATTTTTGGACATAATATCCATTTTCGGGTGTCCCTTACAGGAATGCAGTTTTTTAAATTTTTTGTACATTTTGCACAATTGATATCAAATAATAATAAACCCTTGTGTGAAATTTGCAGCGTTTTAAATTTTTTGCACGCATTGAATTATTGCCCCCCCCCCCCCCTTTTCGCTGAAATCGATGGGGGATCAAATTTGGGGTGTGTTAAACCGTTCAGATAATACAATTATCTAGCCATACCAAATAATATTTGGTAGTTTTCAGCTTTTTTCATATTATGAAAAAAGCTGAAAACTATACCTACTCGGAGGTCGAGTTATCGGAAAAGTAGATTAATTTGGACAGGTTTTGGTCAACTTGATCTCGTATACCTACCACGGAAATAGTCGCCGAACAACGTCTTTATAAAACTATTTTTAGGAAATATGAGAATATTTTCTGAATTGCAAATCATTGCAGCAGAAATTAACGAATATACGCTCTATGATAGGTACTTGTAGTTCATGACTGTAAGGGAGGTTCTACTCAGCTCCGTAGAATTCCAAGCATTTTAAGATAGATTTTAGTTTTTTTTTCTAGATTTGAAATGCGAATACTTGGGTGTACATAGTATAAGCTAAATAATTAATATAGTTTTTTTTAGCTTCACTTGGTCCTTCAATATTCACAGGAAATAAAGAGAAAGAATCAGTACTCACCATACATGTATAATGGACAGACATGGAGGAATAGAGCTATGGAGGAATAGAGCATGGAGGAATACGCTCTATTCCTCCATGATGGGCGACTAAGCTCAGATGCGATAAGCCGTAATTAGCTCGCATTTGGGGTCCCCCTCCACTAATACACGGAACAACAACTCCCTTCAACAGCCTTATCTCGGCCCTGTCATCAGGTAGGTATTTGACTAACTTTAAATTAAAATGAAGGACATTCGATTTTCAATTTTCGACTCGCCTGATTAGCGTTCTGGACCACTGTGCGCCCAACTGCAGAATCCTTTTTTTTTTTTAATCTGAAATTTTGACAATGTATGTAACTCGGCTTACCGTGTGGTATTCACCTTGATCCCCCAAGGGGGCGACAAAGGGGCTATTGGAGGGATTTTTAATGATGTTACGGTAGGGGGACTGTGGTCGAGGTTGTTTATGAAGTGTTTTTTGACCTATTTATGGGAGTCCCAGACCCATCCGACCACAGGGAGATGATGGATCTATGGGGCTACAGATGTGGGTCAAACGAGGTTTAGTATTTACAATAATTTTTGGGGGATCCTATTCCGCCCCAACATTACACAGGTGATCAGTAGTTTTTGTTAATTTTAATATTTTTTAATACGGGTTTTCGATTGACATGGAATTAATGGTTCAGTAGTGAGTTATTGGAGTTGGCACTTTTCGCATAATTTTGCGATGATCCATATGAAAAAATCGCTTAAATCATGACATGACACATTGTGATAGCTTAGCTCAATCGCTCAGATTTTCCGCTAACTTCAAAATTTGGAGGTGTAGGTTAAAAGACAGGGGAACATTAAATGTTAATGTTCTCCTGTCTTTTAACCTACACTTCTCCTAACTTGCTCAAACTCTTGAGGTTCACGGAACACCCTCATTTGAATGAAATCCGGGGGCAAGATTTTTTTAGTCAAAATCTGACAAAGACGGGAAAACTAAAGGGTAAAAAACATCACCAAGAGCTTCTATAGTTCGGGTGTCAGAGGTTATCCGATGATTTACCACTGCAATAGACTATAAAGGTACTTGGTCGCCTCAACGCAGAAGTGAAGGGCGAATGAAAAAAATTGGAGGTTGAAAAAAGTCGCCGCACGTGCTTATCCGCCTAAAATAACGTGCCCATCCGAAATGTCACGTCCTCTAAAATGGACGGTCCATTAAACCCAAGTATAAAATAGGAAAAAAAATCCCAGGTGATATCACCACTGCCGGTCGCCCGCCTTCACTAGAACGGACGCGGTCTGGTAAATCAGATTTTTTTTTTTTTTTTTTTTTTTTTTTTGTCAGCTAGATCAGGCTGCTTACTATCTTCTTCGGGCTCTGTTTCTAAACAGAAGCCTCTTCCACTCCAGGTGTGACAAACCACGATGTTGGATAGTCAATGATCGGCGAAGAAAAAGCGGAGCTCTTGGCCCATGACATCGAGGCATCGGGGTGAATGGGTTTTGGGGCTGATCAAGAATGTTTCACGAACGGGGGGGGGGGGGGGGTTCATTTTACGTGTTAAGAGGTTTTTTTACAATCTTCACCTAAATGAGAGCAAGGGGAAGCATCTCGTATACAGCATATAAAAAAAGAACCACCAGCATTAATCTAAAACAGCAAGACGGGTTGTTTGTTTGATTTCGAATGATAAAGGCGCATCAATAATTTTAAATTATATATTAATTAAATTAATTATATATTAGTAATAACATAAAAGTCTGGTGAACTTCAGGGACTGATCGTCTGTAATAACTTATTATAGACGATTAGTCCTTGAAGTTCACCATTAGAATTCCTTGAATCCCATAGCTGGCTCACTCAACCCATCTTCAACTCGTTTGTGGGATCATCTTTCTTCCGAAGAAGACGCTGAATTCCCATAATGTTTTAAGATGATGGGAGCGAAACGCTTGACCTATTGCGTAAATTTAGGGACCTTGCTCATCGCGAAGGTCTTCACTTGTTTGGTGGAATATTATTGTATGCGGGACCTCAGGGGGTCAAAGGATCCACGCATAGAATCCGTCCTTGGGGGTCCGCGTGAGCACGATATGGCACAAAATAAGTATACCAGGGTGGTAATGACTCACGGAGACGTATGATCTCAGTCCACTGCGTCACTGAGTACAACGAACTGTCTCGATGGCACTGTGCCCCATCAGGCCGGCGAATGACAAAAAAAAAAAAAAAAAAAATACCTTGCAAGTCTACATGGCACGTAGCTTCCTCGCGTTCAAAGACCACTCCGACTTTCAGTAAAATGAAGTTCATATGGGACTTGAGGAAGCTTTGGCGGCATATTCTCCAAAAATTTAAGCGAATGTGAATCAAAACTGTACAATTTATGCTACTTTGACGAATTTTACATTGGAGCATGCTTAAAACGTACAACTAATTCAATCGTAATGACATTCATATGGGACATGACATTCATGGGGGGTTTCATGGGATAAAAAAACAGGTTGGTAAAATAGGACATAACAGGAGCCTAGACAAATACCTATTATGCGAGGTGCTCTGTCACCCTTTCGAGTGTCACTAGGCCTCCAGATTGGCGGCACTGATTGGGCATGATTGGTTTTCCGTGCTCTAACGTCACACGCCATTCAACCGTTAGGCCCAATATTTGATTAATTCAACTACCTAGGTAGCAATCCCGCAACTCATACACCAGCGAACCGTCTGATATCCGGGTTTTGATGGGTACAAATTTCTACAGAACCAAAACGTTTATACTTGGCTTATGCGTCACGTTCTGAGGTCCCTTCGTGATCTTCTACTTTGCAAGATGATGACAATCATAATCATGAGAGCCTGACCGTGGGATCCCGCTTCGTTTTCAAAGCCACCCTCAGTTCGACTGTCATTTCACTTACACATCTTCCCTAAGTGTAATAAGTACCTAGTTGGGACAATGTTGTACGATTGTACTGGGAGTCGAGCCTCTTTCAACACCAGATTTAAATCAATTCTCACGTAGGGGATAGACATTAAATGTCTATCCCCTACGTGAGAATTGATTTAAATCTGGTGTTGAAAGAGGCTCGAATAAATTTTATTATTCCCCTAAAAATCATTTCTGATGATACCTACGTGTCAACGTGAGTAAATTCGAATTTCAAGACTCGTTCACTCATTTTCGTACGCCTATTCGGTACCAAAACATTCCTTCGCAAAACACCTCCTCATTTGCTAATCACTTGGCAAAATTTTCCCATCATTAACTAAAGAAGAAGATGACAACTTTTTTCAAAAGATAATATCATTCTGCAGATTTTATCTGTCATGTTTGAAACGTCCTAAGTATCGCCTCCATTACTCATTGTAGTACTGTATTAAATACAATTTTAATACTACTATTATTATATTATACTTCTATTAAGTCAAATTTTGATGCTTCTCGACTATAGAATGAGTAGTATCTACTAGCAAAAATTACTCCAGTAAGGAAATTTTAACACAAAATGTGTTTTTACAGAGGTTATTCGGTTGGGCGGTGTAAGGTAAGGTCAACCGGAATATCCCATCAACTCCAACTCCTCCTAACCCCAACCCACCCCATTTCATTTTGTCAAATATAATATATTATAGTTTTTGACAAAATATTCGGTTCTCCATCAAGTTGTGTCCAAAGGTCTGCTGAATCGCCTTTTCATTTTTTTTTTTTTTCAAAAAAGAATGAAAAAATTATGATTAAGATTTCGATTAACATTTAATTGACTATCAGATACTTTAATTTAATTAATAGGTGTCTATATTGATATTATTAAAATTAAATAATATTTAATTTAAGTATAGCAATTAATGAATCAATATTGAATCAAAATGTTTAATAATAATAATAGTCAATAAGCCATAGTAAGCCATAATATATTATGACATTAACCCATAATATAATTCAAGTCAATAATCAATTGAAAATCCACGACCAAATCTCTTACGATTGAGTGACTATTTATATTTGCCCTTTTTATGTTCAACGTTATTATAAATAACAACTTTGGACATTTCCTTTCATGACCAGCTAGTAAATTTATACTAAATGTACTATCACACTCTGAACATGATATGATCATTTTCTCCCCCCCCCCCCCCCCTAACCGTACCCCTTTTGAAAGTACATAGGTACTTTGTACTTTGAGGCGGTTAGGGTGAGAAATGAATCCTCTGCTGAGTACTAAATTGTTTATTTGAATAAACAATTGTAGCGTGGGGACCGGTTTCGAGCAACTAAGCTCATCTACAGCCCAGAGTGACTTGAGGTAGGTGGAACGTACAATCAGTTCTGATAAACAAATTAGTAAATATATAAACAATTTAGTACTCAGCAGAGGAGTCATTTCTCACCCTAACCACCTCATTGGATTAGACCTCTGCACCGTCGGCAAACACCACACCCTATGTACTTTCATTTAGGACATTTCCTTTCATTTTTATATTTAATATAAAAAGAAAGTCTGACGTTAATCACCTCTAGCGACAACAGTTACTATCTCGATCACGTTGATAATGTATTAGAGAATAACTCCCCCAAAACCATAGGGGTTAAAAAAGATGCCAAGCGTCAAGAGCCCTGATATCAATGTTGAGCCAACCAACCGATTGAAACGTTTCACTTCAACTTAAGTTGGTATAAATTCAACTTAAGTAGGTATAAGTTTATACCTACGTTCCTTCTGACCCCAAGTTGAGCCACCACCTACGTAAGTGGTACATTCAATCCATTCTTGCTTGGAGATCATGGAGGAAAGGAAATCTTTCCTCGATGCTTCGAAATATTAAAACAAGACTCCAAGCAGGCCCACACGCCAAACCCTAGTCTTTTGGTTCACAAATTTCTCCTTTGACACCAGGTTATATAATTACGGCTCCTTTGTCTTAAGTGTTGTCAAATAGGTACTTACACTCCGTTTGTAAAATGGGTGTCGCCCATTAGGGGGACGTGCGGCAGATGTGATTTCGAAGTTTGCCGAAACCCCGACGATCAACAATGTTAAGTATAGGGACAAATATTGACTCAGCAACTTCTCGACGACTTCAAAGACTCTTGAATTGTTAATGTTGGAAGAGGCCAAGTGAGTATTGATGGGTGAATCGGAGCCACCTGCCGCGTTTCACACGTTGAATATTTTATTATTACGACATTCATTTTGCCTCGAGGACCAAGAACCTCAACACCGGTATACTGTAGTCGCAAGCCTCTCTATAAAAGCTGGAGATAATTTTTAGTTATTTAGGAAGCATCATGTACAATAGAGAAACAAACTACTTAACTCATTTTTTCTTGCTACAAATGATTTTTTTTATTAGAATTTATGGTAGGGGGTTGAGTGCAGTTTCCCTTGCGTAAAATTGAGATTTACTGCTAAAATGGCATGTCAGGGTAAAATGGGGCCCAAGTATAATTTACCGTTATACTTATCTTGGATTTAATTTTTGTGGAACTGGCTCTTAGGGTCTGAAATATTTTAATCTTCTTTCACCCAATAAGAGGTTGGTCGATACATAAAGATATGTAGTTATGTAGGTAGTATGTATGTAGATATGTTGTAGATCTACAAGGTGGCATTCTTGTCCGAAATGCCCATTTGTCCGTAAAACATAAGAGTTGGCAGAAGTTCAACCAACACAGCTGATTACGGGTGTAAGGCGGGGGTGTAAGCGTTTCTCGCGGAAACACATATTTAGCAAAATGTGATTGTTAAGTTCTAAATAAAGTTCAGTTTGTAAAATTTACAATGTAAACTTCACATTTAATGTAAAGTTTGTTTTCATAGTGATAGTGTTAGTGTTCCCTCCAATAATAAGGCAAGGCCTGGCTAATTTACTAAAATTTTATTTAGGTACCACAATCTACAAATTTAGTGTCTCGTATATGAAATTTAGATTAAATCTTAATCTAAACACCTTCTAAATCCAGGGTCTCTTTCTCGAAGGGAAGGAGTGATGGAAAATGATTGCTCCTTACGAAATAATGGGGAATCTATCTATCGCGTTGGGCCATAACTAGGGTGGCCAGATTTTTTTTTTTTTTTTTTTTTTTTTTTTTTTCTAGGAAGCAGTACATTAAACAAATAGTGGTCGGACACTAGACAAAAGATGTTTTAATAAAACATAACATTAGGTTAAATCATTGCCACTAGCCACATAAATATTATGGCTAGGGCTCGGATTCGAGCATGCCTATTAGCATATTTTTTCCTGTCTAGCAAACATTGAAAGAAGCCTTTTGGCACTATTTTCACCTCTCTGGGACCAACAAAATTTAAATTTATTGAGCATATAACTGCATAAAACAGCAATCTTCAGAATAAACTCGTATAAATGCATATTCAAGTGGTTTTCTTTTAAATATTTGGGTTTTCATTAAATTTCCCTTGAATTTGGGATTTGGCTAAGATTTGATACGCCCATATGTTTCCTGAATGTAAGGGTAACTTTATCAATTCCTCGGTTACCGGAGGAGTTCTGGGACCGACGGCTAACCACTGGCCGTCGGCCAAGTCAGAAATTTCGGTTATCGATCTTATTTTGACTTATGGCTATCCTTAGTGGGAAATTCAGTGTTACGAAAAAACAGTTGTTTTTTTTCATTAATTTTATGTACTGGTGCCAATAATTTTGCGTTTAGATACATTTTACACTGCAAAAAGACCAAAAAAAGCTGCCTCCACCCCTGGATTTTCATTCCCCTGCCTCCACTCGAGTGATTTTCATGCGCTTTTTCCCAGGATCAAACAAATTAAGGCCAAATGACACCCCCTGTGCGATGGGGAACTTTCACGAGAAAATTGGGAATCAGACCAATAGTTTCCGAACTACAGCCGAAAACGTTCTGAAAACGTGGCTTTCCGCTTACCGAGCGATGTCAGGTTGGGCGTTTCTTATTTTGGTTTAAATTCGTTTTCTCGGTTGGTAGTAGTATTTTTTTGAATTTCAGGTGCTCCCTGGACTCGTAATTTGATGCTCCACAACATTAATTTTGAGCCAATTTATTTGCATAAGCCGTTTATAGGTTACACAGGTTGAAGCGTGAGCGAATCCTTTTTTCCGAAGTTGGAAAAATTGCCTATTTTTGACGCTTGGTTGTGGCTAAACGGCTGAACTATTCTAATGTGTAAGGAGGTCATTGGACGCAGAATTTTATGCTGAAAAGTTTTCCCTTTTTAAAAATAAAAGCTTCTACACCATTTCTTACCCGAGTCCCCCCCCCCCCTTCAATCCTCTTGTGACTAATAAGACATGATCAAAATGGTCAAAAACAGTTTTTGACCATTTTGATCATGTCTTATTGATTCAGTTACTGAATCAATGTATAAAAATAGGCCAACTTTGAAACGCGGTATCTTCGAGGATAATGAACCAACAAAGCTGCTGTTGGTCTCAGAATCTAGTAAATTGTATCTAATACAAAATGTCATATAGTGGCCATGATCAAAAAACCATTCCTCCATAGTCAGAGAATGGCGAAAACCCTAAAAGTGCCGAAAAATTGCGGTTTTAGGCCAGGGAAACCAAGTTCCGGAAGGATCCCTTAGTCAACAACTTGAGAATAGTACCTCCACTCCATCCCAAACATTCGGTAAAAACGCTGCAAATTTTACACAAGGGTTTATTATTCTTTGATATAGGTGGTGTGGCCAGATGTTTCAAGAAGCAGTAGGTACCTACATTTTAGGTGTACACAAGGGTCTCTGTGCAGCAGTACCCATCACATACCTTGCAGCAGTACTGTAGTACAAAAATCAGTTTATCATATAGGTTAACCATTTTTGCGAAAATTAATTCCGTTAAAAAAATTTAGGAACAAAATGTTTTTTCTAATTTTTCTCCACTCGAAAAATATTTTACCTCCTGGCACCCTTCAAAAAACCCTTAAAAACATTGTTCGGATCGTTCTGGGACCTCCAAAAACGGATTTTACGTCCAAAAATACTTCGAAAACGACACCAAATTCGACCCCATAGCCGAAAACCTTCAAAACCCCGCCCGTATCCCCATTTTAGCCCCATAGCGCCCCACGGGTTTGGGTGATCGGGCTGAAAGCCTTGCGGATACAATTGCCTACTCTAGTACAATTATTGTAGTCTAGTTAACTAGACGGTAAACCGAGTATTTTGTCGAAATTTCAGATTTAAAAAAAAAATTCCTTCTACCCAAAACCGCCCGGACGGCGGATGGACATTTTGCTATTGGAATCTAGACCTCTTGAAACGGATAATGTCAAATTTTGAGAGCGATCGGAGTCGTCGACCTCCGTCGCGATTACAAAGGTGTATTATTCCAAGAATAGGTACTAAACCATAATCTGTAGGTACCTACTTAGGTACAATGTTCGGACAAATGTGGGACCTCGAAAAAATATATTTTGCGTCCAAAATTACTCGGAGAACTACACGTTTCAAAAATCCCGTTTGTTGCCCCCTGAAAGCCCAATTGATCACCACAGTCAAATCGGATCGTTCTGGGACCCCAAGAACTTCTTTTTTTTTTTTTGGATTTTTTTTTTTTTTTTTTTTTTCTTTATTTTTTGCTTGAAAATATTTAACCTCCTGGGATCCATCAAAAATCCCATTTTTAACCCCATGAAAGCCCTATAGGTAGATTGTCACAGTGAAATCGGATTGTTCTGGGACCACCAAAGATGGATTCTACGTCCAGAAATACTTCGATAACGATACCTAACTCGATCCCATAGCCAAAACCCTTAAAAAAACCTTTCCGTAGCCCCATTTTAGCCCCATAGCGCCCCACGGGTTTGGGCGATCGGGCTGAAAACCTTGCGGGCACTACTAGATGGTAAACCGAATATTTTGTCAAAATTTCAGATTTTTCAAAAAACTGTTTAATAGGTAACTAAATGTCTTTTTCCGAGTTTTTTTTTTTTTTTTTTTTTTTTTGAGGTCCCACATCTGTCTGAACTAATAACTATTTATTTTTAATTTTTTCAAAAATATTTACTTTGGTGCAGAATTAATTTTTAATTTTTCAAAAATATTTCCTTTGGTGCAGAATTAATTTTTTCGTACTTAACCTATAGGTACCTATAGGTATCAAAGAATACTATTCACTTTATTCATGGAATTTTCGCTTATTGAGATGTTTAAGGGCAATGATGAGTCCCAGGGGGGTCAAAAATTTTGTATAGGTACTTAACTAACAATAATAATCATAATTATAATTTTTATTCATTGTTACCTACTAATTTGAAGCCCTCCCGCGGAACCACAGAGTCTCTGAGAGGTCTATGTTTGTGTCGCAGTAGACTTACACGCAGTAGACTTACACGTGTAGACCTTACACGACCGCCAGCGAGGTTCGTGCAACACGCCGAATTCCCGGGAAGGGTGTGGCCCGTCCTCGTCATCACTCAGTTATCTCCCACCAGCTCGCCGGGGAGATTGTGTGTGGGTATTTTTCAAATTTAAATGTAATTTCAGCCCAATTCATTTGAAATTACCTCCACTTATCGCAAAATTGTGATATTATCATCCGGGAGAGTAACAAATTGGAGGAAATTTTGTGGCGTTGCCGTGTTTTAGACGAAAATCGCATAGTGACTTATTTGGTAAGAACTGATGATTACAATTCATCTTTTACGAATAATTATTGTTTCTCACTCGCGGTATTCTCTATTCGAGGAGCTTACAAACCCTCCTGATTGGTTTATTTAGTTTGGCCTCATATTGATTCTCCGTCTCTCTTGTTGAGCTTTTTTTCTACCGTTAATGAATTTGTTTTATAATTCTCGGGAGTTTTTTTGGAATCGGCTTCAAAATTTGTTGTTTCACGTTTCAAGATGGGTAGGTTCCAAAAATGTAATGCCCCCCTGCCGTCCCAGTCCTTTTAGGCGGTAGGGTATCTCTTTTAGAGTCTACAAATCTGAAATTTTGACAAAATACTCATTTTACCATCTGGTTGTGCCCGCAGGGTTTTCAGCCTGATCGCTCAAACCCGTGGGGCGATATGGAGCTAAAATGGGGCTACGGGAGGGTTTTTTGAAGGGTTTTGGCTATGGGATCGAGTCAGGTCTCGTTTTCGATGTATTTTTGGACGTAGAATCCATTTTTCGGGGTCCCGCAACGATTTGAATTCGCTGTTCGATCTATAGGACACATAGATTCTCATTTGTAGCTCCATGAAAGCCCTTTAGATCGCAATATGACATATTGCGATCTATAGACACATTGTAGTGAAATCGGATCGTTGCGGGAACCCAAAAAATGGATTCTACGTTCAAAAATTCTTCGAAAACGACACAACTCGATCCCATAGCCAAAACCCTTCAAAAAACTGCTTCTATAGCCCCATAGCGCCCTACGGGTTTGGGCGATTGGGTTGAAAACCTTGCGGGCACAACTAGATGGTAAACCGAGGATTTTGTCCACCAAGCGATTGGTGCCTTATTTTGTTGCCCTGAATCAAGCGCCATTCAGTTCACAAAATCATTCGCCAAATTTCATCGAGAAAATAACTAATTCACAATGTCCATCCAATCAAATTGAATAAAAAGTCACAATGGTATTGAACGTAAAGGGTTTGTAGGACCGCTAGTGATTACATACTCTGGTTGAGCCCGTCATCACTGGCTGTTTTGCTGGTGGTGGCAAGCGCTTTCGATGTGATAACGTCATCAATGATCAGACGATGAGGTTTTCACATCGAAAGCGCTCACCACCACCAAATCAATGGTGACAGAATCAACCAGAGTTATTAAAAAATCAAAATTTATTTCTAACATTCTGATAAAGTGGAGTGTGAATCAGTGATTGGGCTGAAATTAGTTGATCTTGGGAGCATAAATAGGAGCAACCGCGTTGGGCATCATCGGAGTGTTAAAGTGCAGTGTTGTGTTAAGTTTAAGTGCGCGTAGGCTAGTTGGGTTGTGTCAACAGGATGTGTGAGACGGTTAGTAGGTAAACGTGGTACGCAGCAAGGATAAGCCAGCTCGTAGGATCCAGCCTGCCATTCATTATTTGATAGCTTGCGAAGCTGTGCCTCCTTGCCTGCCTGCCGCGTGGATTATAGATTGTAAGTTAGTTATAGTCTTTCTCATTAGGTCTCGGGTAGGTAGGTAAGTAGTCTTAGGGCGGATGAAGTGGCCGAATTGGTTAGCAAGGCTGGAGATCGCTTCTGCCATGGTGATTCGCCGTGCATGTGAGTGGGTGGTCACTGTGAGAGTAAGGTTGCATTGGTTGGTCAGCTCCAATTATCGAAGGCTGGTAAACTTGGTAAACGGATCTGAACTTCCGAGGCTAGTGGCAGGCGTGGTGGACTGGCACAGTGATGGAGTTTCAGTTTGGTTCGATCTGGATGGTGGGGCTGATTGTGTAGGTAGGCTCTGGTGGGAGGGGGGACTAGGTACGCCAACCAGAGAGAAACAAAACTCGGAACGTTTCTACTGTGTTAATTACCAGTAGCATTGAACTCGACAGTCAGGCGTATATATTATCATTGGCACGTAACGATTGAAGAGCGTCAATGCCAGTCGGTGCGCGTGGGCTATCACAGTGATGGTAGTGTAAGAACACACTTCCTGTTTTGACACCACCGAGAAGAAAAGAAAACTTCTAGACTCAATCAAGACCTTGAGACGTGCAGACCTCCTCAGCCATCACTGCGTTTGTCGACTTCACAACTTGCGTCGCCATCGCTGCTGCTGCTGTTGCCACATCCATTCAACACGCGAGTGTCCGTTAATGCTCCCAAGTCTCGCGGCGTTTGGGTGGGGGGTGGGTGTGGGGGTCTTCTCCGAGTTTCTCCAAGGTTCCTGAACGCTTCATTGACAAGGTTTGGTTGGTGAGTAAATTCTGTTTACATTTTGTTGAAAAGTAAGGTAGGTACTGTTTCACATCATATTTTAAAAACGATTTCATTTTTTTTTTTTTCAGGCATGCTCATCAACCAGCCAGGTACAATTCAAAACCATGTCAAACCATTCAAGATGGCATTCAAGTTCCTTTTCAACATTCTTGTGACTTTGATGGTCACTACTCACTTGATTTTCATTTTCCACTCTTTGGAGTTTTCGAGAAACCCCCTAAAGAAATTCGTCAAATGGTCAATCTGAACTATGCAATGCAATGCTTAAAATTTAATTTAATACTATTAGTATTTAATTCTACCCAACCTGAATGTCATTTTATGGAGCCATTGTTGGAAATTAGTCTCTTTCCCCCCTTTGGCATGTTGAACTTCATGAACTTCAAGAACTTCAGCTGAAGGAAGAACTTCTTTTATCCACAGTCACATTTCACATGGCATTTGTTTGTTTCAAGAATCAAGAACAGTAGGTCCCCAAATAGGTTGCAAGGTTATACAATATATTATACAACAGACACCTGCCCGCGCACTCACACCCTCACACCTTACAACAAAATGTCATTTCAAATCAAGCAATATACAAAAACTACTAGACAATTCCAATTATTGCAATCCACAAAACAATAAGTAGTTACCCATGTTGTCGTTCATTAGAATTAGAATATTCTTCAGTACTCCCACAACTCCCTACTTTTTGTTGTTGCATAAACCAGTATAAAAAACCGCACATGTAGGTACACAGAAAAGCTGGTAAAAAATCTCAATAAGTTTACAATACATAAGTGGCCTCACCTTACAAACCATAAATTGACTCAACACCCCCCCCCCCCCCCCCCATAAATTGACTCAACTGTATCCCCCCCCCCCCCAATTCCTCAAGAGAGAACAACTCAGCTCTAATGTTGTTTTGAAGTGGTAGGCTTCAAACATTCTCTTGTCCATCTCTATTCTGTAGTAAATTGCATGCCAGTGGCTCCAAGGTTTTTCAAAAAACAATTAGGGTATTAGGTAGACAACTGTTGTCTTTGTGAAACAAATTGCTGTAGATTGTCATGTTTCTCACGCTGAGTTCCGGAGCCAGGTGTTGGCTTCTCCAACCGGCACAATATTTGATGTCGTCGGCATAATGTTGTTGTCTTGACTTCTACATTGAGCAAATCGAATATCTCTTATTGTGTCGTCCATCCGTGAAGTTTGGTGGACCGTGCTCAGTTCGGGGAATATGACGACCAGGCCTGGTTTTTGTTTCCGCTGTTTTTGTCTTTTCTTCTTGTATTTGGTAGTTAGGTAGTGAAACAAATTGCTGTAGATTGTTATGTTTCTCATGCTGAGTTCCGGAGCCAGGTGTTGGCTTCTCCAACTGGCAAAATATTTGATGTCGTCGGCATAATGTGCAAATCAACTATCTCTTACTGTGTTGTCCATCTGTGAAGTTTGGTGGACCGTGCTCAGTTTGGGGAATATGCATAGGTATCATGACGACCAGGCTTGGTGGTTGTTTCATCTTTAGGTACTTCTTCTTTATTTACCAGAACAGTCATTTCAGTAACCGGCCTCTGATGACAGACCACGTGACTGCATCAGCGTCATTTACTGAAGTAAGTAAGCAGGTACCTACTAACGATGGGTAAGACTACCAACCTAATATAATTATGTAACATATTATGTTGGTATTAGCTGCTCATCGTCTACGAGTCAATCCAGTTTTTCTGCAGTGAAGCGAAGTGATTCTGTGGGTACCCCAGACAAGGTGATTCAGCAATGCATCCAGCTTCGTAGCTTTCTTCGTTTGACTCGTCTTAGTTTGACTCCACGAAACAGTCCTCAACATCTGCCATCTTGCTGCCTTCATTGACTGAATTTACAGAGAAGACATTGTTGGTGAGTTTGATTGTCTACAGCGAAATAGATATGGAGTGGATTTCCTTGCTAAACGGTCACTTTGTTTTTCAGCCTTGATATCAGACTTCTTGGGAGCATCAGCGTCATTACTGAAGTATGTACCTACTCTGAATGATAAGACCACCAAGATACATCTGCTCATCATCTACGAGCCAATCCAGTTTTTCTGCAGTGAAGCGAAGCGATTCTGCAGGCACCCAGACAAGGTGATTCAGCAATGCATCCAGCTTCGTAGCTTTCTTCGTTTGACTCGTCTTTGTTTGACTCCACGAAACAGTCCTCACTATCTGCCATCGTGCCGCCTTCATTGACTGAATTTACAGAGAAGACATTGTTGTTGAGTTTGATTGTCTACAGTGAAATAGATATGGAGTGGATTTCCGTGCTAAACGGTCATTTTGTGTTTCAGCGATGGCAGACTTCTTGGGAGCATCAGCGTCATTACTGTAGTATTCCTAATGATATCACCACCAAGATATATCTTCTAGTCGTCTACTAGCCAATCCAGTTTTTCTACAGCGACACACCAGTCAAGAGTTGCTGCAGCAATGGTGTCGCCAAACTCTGCATAAAATCACCTGGAAGGCAAATAATTTGGCGAATAGCTTCGCCTTTCAGTGAGTTTATTTATAGAACGCCCCCCAAGATCCTAAAGGGTCTTCTGTCTAGCGCTACTGCCAATGGTGGGGGAAGAATGGCGTCAAGAGGAGCAGCTAACTATGAAAGGTAAGAATGAAAGTTGATGGAGAGTAGTTAGGTACTGTTTTGTCTTTATAGAAGAAAGTTTTGTTTGTGAGCCCTCTATTTGAAGCTTTATATTTAGATGAGTCCTTTGGAAAAATGAAGACATGTAAGTTCTGATTATCTACTCTTGCCTCTCTTTCTTTTAGGGTTCCATAGGTTGCCCTAGAGGTTTTTGAGGTTGGCATTCTTTCAAGTTTCTGGGTTCCATCATTGACAAGTCAGGAATGTGCAAATCGTATATTGAAACCCAGATTTCACTAGCCAGGGGAACAATTCAAGCTCTCTACTGCCAGTGGTGGGGCAGAGAAATCCATTGCCGAACCAAACAGCTCGTCCTCAGTGCTATTGTTGAAAGTATACTGCCAATGCAGAGGGAAAAATGGTGTGAAGAGGAGCAGGAAAGTATGAAAGGTAAGAAGATGTTGAGGGAGAGTAGTTTATGTTTTGTCCTCAAGGAGAATTAGCTGTAGCTCGTTGGACATGAGGAAGCTCCAATGGTACGGGAATGTCCGTTGTATGGCCGCAGAAAGGTGACCTGGGCATGTTCTCCAGAAGGCCGACTAAAGAAGGGTCGCCCACCCGATGCGTCGCACAGTGGGCTAGATCGCATAATTAGGTGGAAAAAACCCCATTTTGAAAGTTACCAGAATGCGATTCTAACACTAGGTGGGTTTCATAGAGGTTTTGTTTGCGAACTCTGCCCTGAAAGGGGGGGCGCCAATGTTTACACCGAGAGGCGTGAAACTATCGGAATACTCAATTTATCTCTTTTCTCACTTCATAATGTGTTTGTCTGCTGTGGTGTCCAGTTGCTCTTCAGAATTAATTTGACGATGGAGAGTTCCACCTAAGGTAGGTAGAAAACATCCTTCAAAGTCGACATTTGATTAATTTCAATTTTTTTGCTGTTCCTGCTAAAAAAAAAAAACTATGAAAAAGTCGATTAAATTAGCTTTAAAATAGTATTACTAAAATCGCAGGTAATTGCAGGTTTTGCGCTCCTTGAATATGTGATCTACTCGAGTTCTATTCGAGAAATATGAAAAAAACGGGCCGTTAGCACCCCGCGATAAGGCGTAATGTTGATGTCGAGTTTCTTGGAATATCTCATATTTTATGACAATTTTTGACACAAAAACGAGCATAATTCATGAAATGTTAACTTTATCAAGTGGAGGGCAGTCTAAATCGACTCAGTACTTGAAAATACATTGAAAAAGCGATTTTTAGCCTATACGATACTTATTTTGAGTTTTTTCCCTCCTAATTATGCGATCTAGCCCACTTTGCGTCGCCTCAAGCTCACCAAGGATCAGTGTCAGGAACATAGGGTTTGGGGTCAGGCGATATTGAGCAGCCCCTGGTAAGAGGAGAAACTGTTGTTATTTCTACTGTTTTTGTCTTTTCCTGCTTGTGGCCAAATGGAACGTCCTCTGCCTGTTTCCAACATAGAATGTTTACAGACTGTAGAATGTTTGCTGCATGGCAAGCTCATACTGCCTTTGTTCTTCATGGTGCATTTATACTGCCTATTTCCTGCCAGGAGCATTTATACTGCCTGTTTGCTGCATGGAGCATTTATACTGCCTGTTTGCTGCATGGAGCATTTATACTGCCTGTTTGCTGCATGGAGCATTTATACTGCCTGTTTGCTTCATGTAGCATTTATACTGCCTGTTTGCTGCATGGAGCATTTATACTGCCTGTTTGCTGCATGTAGCATTTACAGTGCCTGTTTTCTGCACAGAGCATTTATACTGCCTGTTTCCTGCCCGGAACGTTTATGGGCTGTTTCCATAGGCTTGATGCTTTGTTCCAGTAAACTAACCAATTTGGTGAGGAAGGTGTGACTATTAGGGGAAAGCCCGCCCTTAGTTGGGGGGTAGGAGGAGGTCACATGGGGGAAACCCCTTTTTACAACTAATTATTATATTAGTTGTAAATCTGTTAATGAAAAAAAATTTTTAAAAAAATTTTATTTTATTTTTTTCCAAAAAAGATTTTTTTTGATTGTTTTTTCGCTTAAGCGTCGATTTATACTGCCTGTTTCCTGCCGGGAGCATTTATACTGCCTGTTTGCTGCATGGAGCGTTTATACTGCCTGCTTGCTGCATGGAGCGTGTATACTGCCTGTAGCATTTATACTGCCTGTTTGCTGCATGTAGCATTTATACTGCCTCTTTGCTGCATGGAGCATTTATACTGCCTGTTTGCTGCATGTAGCATCCCATAGCCAAAAGCCTTCAAAAACTCCCTTCTGTAGCCCCATTTTAGCCCCATAGCGCCCCACGGGTTTGGGCGATCGGGCTGAAAACCTTGCGGGCACAACTAGATGGTAAACCGAGTATTTTGACAAAATTTCAGATTTAAAAAAAAAATCCTACTGCCCAAAACGGCCCGGACGGCGGACGGACATTTCGGTTTTGGAATCTAGACCACTTGAAACGGTTAATGTCAAATTTTGAGGCCGATCGGAGTCGTCGACCCCCGTCGCGAAAACATCGGTGTATTATTCCAAGAATAATAAACCAAAATCGCATCGGATCAGGGCTGGCAGACTCAGCTCGTTTGACTCTTCATGCTGAGCAGTTTCGATGTTCAAAAATTGAAACGTCCGCAAATAGTTTCATTTTCAGGCATACAATTTTTCAAGGTTGTCTGCCAGAGCAATTCCAGCGGATTTGGGGTGGCAGACCATAGTTTTTGTAACATATGGACCTAGTGGGACCTCCCATACAATTTTCAACCGTGCTGAAATAGGTTCGAATTTGAGACATTTTTCCGTCTTAAATTGCCTGCCAATTTTGAATCCAGCGGCTTTGGAATGGCAAACCGCTCATTTCATGTGCAGGTCGGCGTGCTTTACGAGGTCTGATATCCAAAAATTGTCCGCCTCAATTGACATCTTTTCCGAGCTGGCTCCAGGACTATCAGTTCAGATCAATTCCACAATCTCCTCTAAATTCGTCTGTAGACTTATGATTATTATCTGGTCATCGTTGTTCACTAGTAGGCTGTATCAGGGCGACGCCAAGTCTCTGCGGCAAATCAGGAACAAACAGTTGTTTGATAAGGGGTTACCAACGAGGCCATGAACATCAGGGGTCGCCCCGATTCAAAGTTTTTTTCCTTGGTCAGCGTCAGCTTCCAAGAGGATTTTTATTCGGCTGAAAATTTTCCACTCAAACCTCATTTTTGGCTTCTAAGTGTTAAAGTTGGTTGTGGCAGATGGTGCAGGTGCTGGTTGGGAAAACAGAAAGGGGCAAGGCAAATAAGGAACAAAACGGAAAAATTCCAAAAACTTGTATTTGCATCTGTGCTACGGTTCGAAAAATACTGAAGAAATCTGTCACAAGAAGTTCTAGTAATTAAAATTGATAGAAACAACAACCATTATGTACAAATATTCAAAACAACAACTTTTTAATCATTCTGATTAAAAATAAATTCTGATAGTTTACACGTGTCGAATTACTGATTGTAAATACCACATTCTAAATAAGGAGGGAAAATAGATAATTTGTTGGATTACCATTGCGATTTGTTAAGCTTAAGAAGTATATTGCAATGTTCCATTTTATTTGCACCAGAAAATTGCATCATAAGTATTTTGGTTGCTACAATAACAAAAGACGCACAATGTTAACGGGGAAGTAATGAAAGAAAGTACACTTTCTTCATTATTATTGGAACATGATGTTGACGCCAAACGGAATTTAATCGGAATTTATTCCCTCAACATTGTACACAATTGTACTGTACATTGAAACTTACGGACGAAAAAAGAAAGATTGGTTCAACAAAATGAGCACACAGTCAGACACACAACTCTGAAACAACACTAGTATTACTAAATATTCAACAATACAAATCAAGTCATTCATATGGACGGAAAAGAAGACTCATCAGGGAAGACAAGAGCAAATGTTTCGGCGCGTGCCCGAACTATGCGAATTGAACTAAATAAGTGGCGTTGAGATTCGAAAATGGGGATTCCAATGCGAATTAGCGAGCGAGCTCGCGATTGTGAAGAGTATCACAGATAATACTCACTCATTTGCGAGTCATTTCCTCTTGTCCCCAATACACATACCTATTGCTCAAATTTTCAGACTACCTTCATTACATATTACGTAATATCATATACTATATTTAAATGAAAAGATCTATAAAAAAATAACGCTACAGAAAGCCTTAGAAAAAGGATGGACTTTGGGATGGACTAAGATTTATAACATGAGGAGCATTCATGATCTAACCGTATCGAGTGCAACACGTTTGAGGTTAATTTTTGAAATAAATAACATAATTTTGATGCAAATAAACTTGAATTAACTCTACATAATAAACTCAATGTTAGAAAATCTCTATCTCATCATACATAAAAAGAGGACGGGAAATTTTTAATTTGGGATTTTGTGTAAACACACACCCTAACTAGATCAAACAACCTTTTCGGCGGGTGATTTTAATTAGTTCGACAAAACTAAAATACAGCTAAAAAAAAAAAAAAGTAGAAAAAGACCACACTAAAATTTTTTCCAAACACAATAAACCAGTAAAAAATATGTACAACTGAGATTCAAAAAATCACTAAGTGAAATTACTCCGTGGATCCCAAACAGAATACCTACGTCAATTTGGTAGGTAGTTACCAACACAATAAATCACTCAGATTGTGAGAACTAACCCTAACCTATCACCACCATTATGATTATGCAATAATTATAATGAATAAATATTAGATTCGTTCTGAAGCAGGGTGACGGTGGCCCACGATTGAGGATTGAAAAACCCCCGGAGGGCTAAGCAGATGCGCTATCACACCCACTAAGCAAATTTGAACATGGCAAAACAAAGCCAAAAGAAAATGGTTCGAAGTCGCGTTGAAAAATATATTCCAACTTTTCGAAGTCAAGTTAAAAAAAAAAAAGTTCTTCACTAAACAAAAAATATACATGACTAATAAAATGTCCTAACGTACTTCCCAAACTGGCAGTAGTGCAAAATGTATTGCGTTATAGGTTTTGTTAACATTATGTAAAACTAAAATAATGTAGCGTGATATTATGTATACAAGCCACAATTTATTATGTCCGGTAGAACAACTGCGGGAACTGTCCTAAAAGACACAGATGGCGGAAATAATTTTCTGAATATAAGTGATTTCTTTAGAGAAAATCTTGGCCTGGAGTTAGGCTCTAATGCACTTGCTGGAATCACACTTTTGCCGGCAAATTATTGCCAATTTCCATCACTAGTCAGTTGAATGGCTACAAAATTCAGGCACTTGACGAAGATACGGCTATAAAATTTAAAAAATTAAAAATAAAAAGAATAAACCACTTTGGTATCCAGTCAATGCTTTGATCTCACTCACATCAGGTTGAGTCCCATTTTCAGTCAAAGCTCAATAAAAATGAGATTATTCCAACTTTAGTCATGAAAAATATATTAAGCGCTATATATAAAATATTAACTTTTTTTAGAAGCGTAGAAAATTAACGGGATTTCGTCTAATCCTTCGAGGACTGTGAAAGCGTTGATAAATTCTGCTTATTCAGGGACATTTTATTTTAAACCTCTTATCAATATAATGTACTAAGGTGTAAACTATGAATGCCGACTCCAAACTCGGGCGAGAAGGAAGGCGGCGGCCATTTGTACGACGAGGGTTGACGTCAGACGTACGGCAGCGTTGTATATAGGACAATAAGGACACTGACTGCTGCCGCAGACCTCGCAAATATTCAAAATGTAGGTTGGTAGCGCGTCGAAAATCGTTTCGTTGAACCTCTCTGAAAAGAGCAGATAGATACAAATTTTATCTTGTTCAAAAATTGATGTGCGTTTATTTTGGCGGCAAAGTAAGGGGATTGGGAGAACAAAACCAATTTAAAAAACTGTATGCTTACCAGGTGCATAATAATCGTAGACCCTAATTGGCAAATAGCGTGTCATGTTGGCTACCGGGTACCATCGCTCAACGGTGAAGTTGACGCAAGTCTCAGTGTCATCCAGCTGTTAGAAGAATCAGTGAGAATTGTTAAAAGCTGGCAATGACCAACTAACCGATGGAAACCAAAGCGACCTGCGTAACGAGATGATTACTTACATAGTCGAAGTAGAAAAGTACTTTCCGCCCTTCAAATCGAGCTCTGAGCAAATTGCGGATATTTCTTGTTAGAACGTAAGCATCAAGCTTTTGCTGCTGTATGATGTAGCCAGTAGGGATAGTCACGTCCAACACAGTCATTCCCGAACGAACAGACTCATTAACGTACGTCCACCTGAAATGAAATTAATGGTCTCCGTTTGATTGTCTATAACGAACAATTTGGGTTAAACGTGGAGTTCAACGAAAGCCCCTACGTTTGATTGCTGGGTGCAAACAGTTTATTTTCAGTCAGTTCAGAACTGATTGTACGTTCAACCACCTCAAGTCACTCTGGGCTGTAGATGAGCTTAGTTGCTCGAAACCGGTCCCCACGCTATAATTGTTTACCTGAATAAACAATTTAGTATTCAGCAGAGGAGTCGTTCTCTCTCCCTAACCAAACTCAGTTAGAGAAACTATATATTGACGATGCCCTGCACTGAACAACTTATGAAAGAAGTAAGTGCTCATGAGCATAGTTGGATTTTAGTTTTATGTGGGAAGTAGCCTAACTCACTTTATGTTGTTTCCAGATCCTCCTGATGATGGAGGCTCTCATTGTCTTCGAAACGTTGGGAAAATATAAGAAGTAAGCAGTAGTGTGCAGCCTATTTGAACCTCCCAAAGTCATCTCCTTGGACCCGGATACATACGAGCCAACACCAAGACTCATTACCGGTTTTCTGGTTCTTTATAAGCATAAGTACTTGATTCATGGATAAAGATTGACTGTTCTTGTAGGAAATAACCCTTTTCAATGGAATGAGTGACTTGAACGATGAAGAAACAAATTTCCTGGAAAGGTCATCCTTCAAAAAGTTACGAAAACGGGTCAACATCACAGAAAAACTGTCTCCGGAAATGAAAAAAGAAATATTTTAATTCCAGGGCTTGAGGGCGGGAAGTGAAGTTCTAATACTCATCCATTTTGATTGGTGCGAAATATGCAAGTTAGGTAACCTTACCCAATTGCTAAAAAAAAATCCCTTGTCAACAACCTCCAAATTCTAACGGAACGGTCTCAAAGTTTCGTCGGTCACAAGGAATTCACCAGGGATCTGAAAAGGGTTGCCATGTCGGATATTTTGGGGGAAAAATATCACTGCACACTTTGGTGGCTCAATGCGCAACGTTAGATGCATGACGTAATGTGCTTCCACTTTCAGTTCAAAATCTTAAAAAGTACCTAAGTTCCCCCGGATTGTTGAACTGAAAATTGGCATCAGGGGGATTTAAATGCTGAATGCTGTTTAAGTTCGGCCTTTTCAAGGATGATGGGCTACTGACTCAGAACAAACTCTCCAAGAGGCACATACTAATCGATTAGCTGGCAGAAAAAAAGGAAGACCTGCTCTGCACCAACCAAAGTTGCGTACCTTTGACAACTGTTGTAGCTGATGTGAGACTGATTTCGGCCATGAAAAAATGCGCGGGTCCTCAAGTCAAAGGATGGAACGGGTGGCTGGGTTTGGAATCGAGCGCGGTCCACGTTGTACTGAACTGTCATTTGGAGGATAGCAAACCCAGCACCTCTGGCCTGCACTTTCACAGTACCCCACGCATGTGGAATCTGTAAATGTAAAATATGAATAGAGACATTCATAATAATAAATTATTATCGATAGATCATTCGTATATTGTTACAAATCAGAAATTGACATCCATTCAGACTTACTTCAATCTTCTGCAGCACTGCAAGGTTCTGACGGTTGACCGTCAACGTCTTCGTATGGCCAGACAGTGCGGTGGCTTCAATGCTGACAGTCAACCCTGACACATCTCTGAGCCGATTACTGTTTGTGTACTCGATGAGAGCTTGCATAGCCCAAGCAGTGTCCTAACATTGAACATACGAATTAAAAACTACAAATACTCCCCCACCAACTCACGACAACAACCACACAGTATTTCACCGCGAAACCAATTCATACACCACAAAACTTTACCTGAGTTGAAGCCCATCCTCCGTCTGTTAATCGTTGAGCGTTAAGCCATTTCACGATGCTGTCCAGCATAATTTCCTTACGAGCATTATAGACCATCAACGCGTATGCAGTGGTTTCAATATTGGACGAGTCATACTTGTACGGTAAACGAGGAAGCGAGAATTGCTTTTGATTTTCTGTCTTTGAAGGAGGCAAGGGCACTTTTTCTTTTGCCCAGTACATGTAACCACCTACACAGTTAAAAAAACAAAATAAAAACAAATGATAAAATTAATAATACAAAGTTATTTATTATTTATTTTTATCTATTACTAATTTTGGTTTATTTTTCTTAGAATAATACACCTATGTTTTCGCGACGGAGGTCGACGACTCCGATCGGCCTCAAAATTTGACATTATCCGTTTCAAGAGGGCTAGATTCCAAAACCGAAATGTCCGTCCGCCGGGTTTTGGGAAGTGGGAATTTTTTTTAAATGTTTATTTTCAAAAATTCTTTATTTTTTACTCGAAAAATATTTAACATCCTGGGATCCTTCAAAAATCCCATTTTTAGCCCCATGAAAGTCCTAAAGATCGCCCCAGTGAAATCGGATCGTTCCGGGACCCCAAAAAATGGATTCTACGCCCAAAAATACTTCTAAAACGACACCTAACTCGATCCCATAGCTAAAAGCCTTCAAAAAACACCTCCCGTAGCCCCATTATAGCCCCATTGCGCCCCACGGGTGTGGGTGATCGGACTGAAAACCTTGCGGGCACAACTAGATGGTAAACCAAGTATTTTGTCAAAATTTCAGATTTAAAAAAAATTCCTACTGCCCAAAACGGCCTGGACGGCGTACGGCGGACGGACATTTCGAATTTAGAATGTAGACCTCTTGAAACGGATAATGTCAAATTTTGAGCCCGATCGGAGTCGTCAACCCCCGTCGCGAAAACATAGGTGTATTATTCCAAGAATAATAAACCAAAAGTCGTAACACAAAATTATTACCATCTAAGATAGCATGTTTGGCAAGCATGCTGAAAGCAGTTTCAGCGCTAGAGGACCTCGTTGCCATGAGAGCGTAAGCGACAATAGCTACTTCATATGCATTGCCATGTAATTCCAACAGTTTCATATTCCGTTCGAGCCATTCAATCGCCTTTCCTTGAGCGGTAGCAACCTCAACGCCCAAACCCTATGAAGGACAACGAAATTCAAAAATCTATAAAACTGTGTACAAGCAAAATAAGGAAAACAAAATGAGCTGTTCTAGGAGTATACCAAAAATAAATCATATAATCCTAATTTCTACATGTTACCACAGTGTCGCAGGAGTAGCAGGCATTCAATTAGAAATTTTTCCAACTGAATTGTATACTATTTTCATAGTGCAGGCATGCGAATGAATGCACAATAAATAATAATCATAATAATAATAAACCTGCCCTTCGCAATTATGCCCATAATTTTGTTCCCTAGAATGTAACCACACAACTCACTGAAGTCAAGTCTTTGACGGATTCAAGCATAACCAGTACGTGAGCAGTCAGAGTGATGTTTCTGAACTTTATGTCTTCGTCGTATCGCCAGGGCTGCCTTTGTCGGAATGCATCGGCGGGCCAATCCACCGTACTGTTCATTTTCCGGTCCGGGAGCCAAGTGACTTCGTAAAACGCGCCGTAGTGAGTTTGATGTTGCAAAACCCATTTTACAGCTCGAGCGATGATCTGGGGAACGAATACATGTTAAGAAGTGAGAAAGGCGAAGTGATAAGGAATCCATAGTATGATAAGCCAAACAACACCTACCAACGGATCAATATAAATGTAGTTTTCCCACTCATAAAATGTGGCTTCTTGGAACACTTTAGCGCAGTACGCAGTGAGCCAAACACTCGGAGACGAATGGTTCCTGAAATTGGAAATGATATTTGATACAGTAAAAACTCCGCGGTAATGGGATTTGAAAATGCGGAATCAACATGTGAAAGACTCACCAGTCACTCCTGAACAGGCTGAAAGAACCATCGTCATTCATGAAGGACAGAGCTTTTTGGTATCCTATGTTCATGTGGAAGAACGCGTTCTTTTCAAGGGTCCGATTCCGTTGATTCAAGAACCTCATGTACTTGGCGGTGTACATATTAGCGGCAAAACTGAACATAGTTTGTTCAGCACAATCCTGAAAAGGAATAAAATGAAATTATTTGAAGGCGCAAATTCTGCCTGAAGTGGCAGTAATTTGTGGTAGAGGCAGAAGAACGACTAAATAGGACGAAGACCCCCCCACTATCAATTTCTTGGGGCTCTCAGAACGATTCAATGTCACCGTGGGGATCTATGGGGCTTTCATGGGGCTGCAAATAGGGCTTTTGAAGGATGCGAAGACGTCGAATGAGGTGTCGTGTTTCGAGTAATTTTGGACGCATAATCCATTTTTTGGGGTCCCACAATCGTCCACAAACTTTACAAGAACATAAAAAAGTTTTTAAATTAAATTAAAATGTTGTATATCGATATAGAATTAATTTTTGGATAATTTATATCAAAGAATAATAAACCCTTGTGTAAAATTTGCAGCGTTTTTTGAAATTTGAAACCCCAAAGATGAATTAATAAGGAATCATTTTAGGGATAAAACAACTTGTCTAACGTCTGAGTTTTTTGACGATTTTTCTTGAAACTTTCGTTTTTCAAAAAAGGTTTTGTACTTGAAAAAATATTAAATATTTGACCTCCTGGGATCCTTCAAAAATCCCGTTTGTAGCCCCACGAAAGCCCTATGATCGTAACAGTGAAATCGGATCGTTCCGCGACCCCCCAAAAAATGGATTCTACGTCCAAAAATACTTCGAAAACGACACCTAACTCGATCCCATAGCCAAAAGCCTTAAAAAAACCCTCCCTTAGCCCCATTTTAGTCCCATAGCGCCCCACGGGTTTGGGCGATCGGGCTGAAAACCTTGCGGGCACAACTAGATGGTAAACCGAGTATTTTGTCAAAATTTCAGATTTAAACAAAAAATGCCTACGGCCCGGACGGACATTTCGGTTTTGGAATCTAGACCTCTTGAAACGGATAATGTCAAATTGATCGTCGACCTCCGTCGCGAAAACATAGGTGTATTATTCCAAGACTAATAAACCAAAAAAGGGGGGGGGGGGGGAAGGACTCGATGAAAAAAATAAGCCCCCCCTCAAAAGAGGGCTCCTCAACCTGAATGCGTATCCCTATTTAATAAGATTTTTACCTGTGTTTTGTAAATATGAAAGAATCTCATTGTACAAATAAAAAGGAATAAACGATGTCTTTTAGGCAGCCACCCAGAAGGGTGGATGCTACCAAAGGAAAGAGCTTGATGTTCGGGATATAGAAGTAGGCAATGAGCACATCCAAAGAAGATGATCCTATTCAAGGTGTTAGTCGTTGCCCACTCGGAGTCACTCAAACAGATTATGATGTATGTCTATTGGGCGCAAAGGATAGGCGAGAGCAAGGGACTTGTGAATCCTGACAGAGGCGCTCAACACCACCATGTGGCAGTGTGAGGACATGAGACTCCACATTACGTTATAGCAGTCCGATGAATTTGACCGGAGAAACTAAAAGTAAAGTAAAGTGAAGTAAAGTAAAGTGGGATTTTTTGGGCCGCTTTTTTTTTTTTTTTTTTTTTTTTTTTTTTTTTTTTTTTGTTGTTGGGTTCTCACAATTGGAGCAAGAGCCGACCCCGCACTTGTACTTTGAAACCATCTAGAAAATCTTGCTCCATGGAAAGGATTCACATAAACTTGAGTTCAGAGGTGAATTGTCTGCTGACAAGACAGGTATTACAACACGTGATTGACTTTTGGTCAAACATTGGTGTTCGTCCCCGGATTTGAACCAGGCTGATCAGCGCTCCGACTGATTTCAGGAGAAACTATGGTACCTAAATATTTTTTTCACATATCCATATGTAATACGGTTATTCCAAATCCAGGCCTGAATAATCCTCAACGATACTAATAATTATCTTCCAATTATTGGAAGAGAGAGAGAAAACAGCCCAAAATATGACATTACTACATAATATGTAGTATATTATGCACATCATCTTACCATCGGCAAATTCAGTAGAGAAGTAGCATTGACAGGCATAGTTGGGAAAATGGGGCCAACCACGTCACCGACGATAGATACGTAAGCTCTGTTCGATCCAAACACGTAGTACCTCGCCTCGTCGTAAGGTATGATCGGTGTGTCAGTGACATTCACATGCATGTATTGGAAAACGTAGGCTCTGTTACTCAAATCGAGAAGGATGGACTGGTGACGATACTGGGGCAACCCGTCCGCCTGAAATCAGCACGCACATTCATGATGAGTGAAGGTGAATTGAAATTGTATTGTTATATTTCAATTCAATATAAATGCCAGTAACCACAGCAGGGAGAGTGAACAGCTTCTCACCAATACATGAAGATTTTTGACGACAGTGTCTTTGCCAATCAGTGACGATGCCATTATCTTGACCGTAATATCCCCCAGCCTTGTAGGCACAATCGGCAGGTACACAGTGGCTGCATCTTGAGCTTTGATGAATATGAAGAATTGGTGTTCGCCAAAGGACGTCCTCGGATTGTAAGATCGAACCTGAACATGATCATATTGATATAAAACACATTAAGACGATAATTACAGAAAAACCCCTCTTTTTTTTTAAGATTAACTTACAATTCCGTTCATTTCAACGTGTACGAACTTGTAGTCAGGCGATCCAGCCAGAACTACAACAGCCTCCAAATAGTTGGTCATGTAATTGAATACGGTAACTCTCACTCCAACTTGCTCCCCTTGATGGCAGACTGTAGGCATCTCAACGTTTATGTAGAACGGCAACACAGCAATGTACTAAAAGGAAGGTGAGTACTCTTGCAATTTAGGATCTACACTTTTAAATAGTTAAATAAAACTAATTCAAAGGTTGAAAAAAAATAGAGGCTGAGGGATTTACATCAATCGGACGCTGAAGCATTCCAAATCCAAGCGAAGGGCTCATTCCAAACGCAGATATCATCCAGTGGACTGGCCTTCGCGGGACGTCAATTTCAAATATATATCGACCGTGAGGACCAATGTTGATGTCCCGCCAAAGCCAAACGTTTTCGTAGTGTCTCTGGGTTCTACTGAACCTGAACTTTCGGAAGTGTCGAAGTTCGGTAAAGTTGAACCTCTGACCTGAAAACACCAATTGGACTCTGGAAACTTGGGAGATATTAAAGAACCACCTACTGTTTGTTAATCAAACACGCTATATGGGCTCATTCAGCAACAAGAGAAATGCAATGAAAATCTGACTTACAGTTGGCTTCATCAGTCCCATCTTCACAATCGACATGTCCGTCACATCTTTTCTCAATCCTATAACATCTGCCATCAAGACACTCTCCGAGTCCCTGAGTTCGATTACAGAATTCTGGCCTACGTGTGACTTCAACATCAGTGAACACTACAAGTCCAGCATACCTATACATTTAAAAAAAAAAGCTCAAGTTAAGCAAAGTCCTGAAGAAGGAACATTCCAACACAGCTGAATTTCAACTTACTCAAACGTCCGATTGGCGTCAATGCCGTATGTGGAAGATGGAAAGTACACCAGCTCGTCGGGATCCCCTTCGTGAGACTGCCATACTTGTGAATATGTTCCGTTCGTTTCTTCATCAAACATTGCCATTTTCTGGAGCACCTTAGCGTACGTCAGCTCGTTTCCGGCTTGCATTGTGTAGAAAGCTTTGTCAATCCCTGACAGACCAACGTAAGCTCCTGGCTCTCCATAAATCGCCACCTCAACCTTCTTTCCAGTCCTGGCCTTTTTGTTGTTGATGAACATGGTAAACTGGAACCCAAACAGCAATATATACTAATCGCCAGGCAATGCGGAGAACCTACACTCATTCAACCCTGAAAAACTAACATTATTCCTCGATATTCCATTGACTGGGAACGTGAGACTGTCAGCCACGATATCCCCATGTCTCGCCAACGTCCAAACTATCACAGTGGCCGCCGGCGCCATCTCAGCAGATAGAGTTACAGCAAATGTTCTAATGTTATTTGTCATGATTTCTTGCGTGCTGTGCAACACGATTCCTTTTGACATGACGAGATAATCGAAAGATTCGATGAAGAAATTACTCTGTACGTGGAATATTATGTATTCGCCAACCTGCAAAAAGATAAAATAAATTTGGGCATGTCTTAAATTGATTTAAACAGCAAGCAAACATTTGTAAAAACAATAGGAAAAACCGCGTTGTCCAAAGTTTCATCAAATGAATCAACCTCTTCTATCGAATCAAACAAATCCACAAACGCCCTTAGAATGTTAATTTTTCTTTAGAATTACTTTGGCATCTGTGGTGGAAGTGCTGATTTTTAAGTGGTTGTGAGTTGGTGAAAAGTGAGAGAGCAGCAACAGGGAAGATTGTGCAGGGCTACCCATACTGTCTCTAAACGTGGCAGAAATCCTCAAAGAGTCAATACTGTTCAGGACTTCAGCCGCTCGCTTATTTTGGTTATCCTCATCCAGGCCTGGAACAAAGCCATTGACATTATGCGAGCAACAACTTGTGGGTTGATCATTTCAACACTGGGAGTTATCATCTGCTTACCAAGTTGAGACCGTAAGTCGATTTTCATTTCCCATATTCCGCTGTATTCTGCATTCATTTTGAGAACATAAGGGTCAATATTCCGTCGACCAGATGCCCTGGAATTCACTTCGGCTTGAACTTCCATAATACCTTGGCGCAACCTCTCAGTTGACAAAGGAGACCCGTCATGATAAGACACGGAGAGCTGAAAACAGTTACGAGATGTACAGAAGGATGTAAACATATTATCGCTAAAAGAAAAAAAATCACATGGAGCTTACGTAGGCAGTGAAGGGCATTGCGGGCTTGAACACTTGGGGGGAGCCTCCAAGAAAATTCACTTGAACCGACGAATTGAACACCCTGGCAATGGAATATGCGGAAATAACTTCGTCAAGAAACCGTTCGCCAACAGTAGCAGTCACCCTGACTTCCATTCCGTCGAGCGTAGGGACATGCTTCTCCAACTCAGATATTGGATATCGAAAGTGGTACACACCATCAAACTACAAAAACAAATTCAGACGGCCGTTGTCGCAGAATGTTCCTTCCCAAGGAGTATCACTCTGAGTTCATATTTTCAACATAATATGTTATATTATAATGTGAGAGGTAAGACAAGCGGAAATACTTACAAATCTGAGATGAGGTATAGTCTGGTAATTGGAATAGTAGTACGATGCAGGATACCAAAAAGGAACAGACTCGTCCTGAAAATAGTTATAACTTTTGAAATGACGTGAATAAGAAAAATCTCTACATTGCAATCTGATATCTCCAATGAGCTTGGCATCAACCAAACAATATCTTGCATTATTCATGACCGAAAAGGTAACTTTGTCAAAGAAAACGTACGAATGTGAAGTATTTTTCTACAGTCTCAGTATATCCTTGGTGCGTTGGATCAGTGTCTCGCCAGTCTTGATTCGTTCGTATAGGTCTTATTTCAGCTTTCAACGTCAAATTTCCATGAACCGGTCCGCCGCTGGTATAATTCGCCATGACGACGCCAGTCACATATTGTTCGGAAGTGAAGAAAAATGCCGGCATTGTGACATTAACCTGAAAAAAAAGGAGGAAAAACAAGTTGAATGCAATGGGGGAATTCAGTGAATGGGATAATCGAGCTACCATTTATGAGAGGGAGTCAGGTTGCCCACAAGTAATACTATAGGCAATATGGATGACACATCAACTTACCTCAAACCTAGTTTGATAATATTCTTCAACAAGGAATTGGAATTCTTCAACTTGGTTCTGAGCGATGGCTTGAATACTCCAGTTTCCAAACCTCGGCTGATTTGATAGTTGGTAGCTCAGGCTGACAGTGCCAAGATTTGACTACAAAGAGAAAAAACGTACGATTCTGATTAGCGAGCAATATCAAAATATACAGAAATCAAGCCCCCCCCCGAATTACTAGCCATTTTATGAAAAATTTGGAACAAACCTGTCGAGACAGCCATCTTCTCATCACGTATCTCTTAGGATCAAGAATGTAGACGTCAACTATACTGTCAAAGGCCTTGAGCTCTGTATTGATTGGGATAGCTCTGAGATTGACTGAAACCATTTTTTTTAATCAGTAAACACACCCTTCTCTTTTACTTTAAAGAACACCATTTGCATCAAAATTGCGGAACTTGAAAATACCTGTTTCTCCTTGAATGTAAATTGGCTTGTCTGTTTGAATGAAAATGGTCATAGATCTTTGGGAAAAAGTGAGCTTAGTCTCATTCACAAAAGCTGAGCCGCCGTATAAAGAATTGTACAGGCCTTCGACTCGCAATTTGAACTCTCCGGGAACGCTTGTGGGAGGAACCTGCGGAAAATGATAACCCACAACGTCATTCACAAACAGTTAATATATAATACACTGCGGTTGCAATAACAATTTCTACAAGTGATTACCCGCATCATCAAAGTTTCGGTGATGCCAGGTTTCATGGCCTGAGATGCAGCTCCCATTTCAACGCCATTCCTCTGAATTGAAGCTCTCACAGTTAAGGAATACTTGGACTGAAGAATCGTGGCAGTGAGTTTATAAACTTGGCCCGGCCTAACCATGCGGCTGGCGACGATGAAGTAAGTCCTGAAAAGGGAAATCCGATACTTATAAAAACCGAAACTCTTTCAAAATGAATAATTGTATTTTAAATTATTTAAAAATATTCATGAACGGTAAAACTACCGAAACAAACGATGCTAATTGCAAACAGCAAGAGGTTTACTCAAAAGAACTTACGGTTCCCTTATTATCACATTGGAGTCTTGATTGTTGGCCGTCCACGCGGTCGGTTGTTGTTTGTTGTTGAGCCAGGGTCTTGAGTTAGTTTGAGGTTGAAATCCATCCTCATCGTCTTGGCCAAAGACAGAGAACACAGTGAGCAGCAAAGTCAGCGACAACAGGATGGAACTGAAACATGACGAGAAAAAATTGTCAAATGTCATTGGCATAATTAAAACCACCCTGAAAGCGTCAACCGCTCGCAGGCGAGTGGGGTTTTGTGCGGTACTTATGAATGAGCGCCCTCTGAGGACTTAAGTGAAGACATTAAATGTGTTGGTGGACAGCACACCACGAACACCGTTTAAAATGTTTTAAACGGTGTTCGTGGTGCGCTGTCTACCAAAAGGTGCTCAAGTCATCCTCTCGACTCTCACATTGTGTGTGCTACCACGGAATAGAATTCTATTCCGTGGTGTGCTACCAAACCCCCAGTCAAGACGACCACAACTAAACTAAAATAAAGTAGTTTTTTTAGAAATGACTTCCTCCAAGACCGGAGGATAAGCGAGCAATTTTATTTCAAGCCCCTACTGGGAACCGAACCCTGTCTCCAAACATCGCAAGCGTGCACAACCGGTGTCGATTCATGGCAGTTTTTTCAAAATGGCGGAAGAGGCAATGGGAGGGGGACGACGAAAACTTGGATTCATAACAACCTAATGGGCCTAAACAACATTAAAAAAATTGATAAAATTATGTTTCATCTTTAATAGCAACATCAAACGGTGCTCTAGAGCAGAATCACAAAATACGCACATTTTTGGTTTTTCTTAAATTTGCCCTCACTCTTACCCATCGCTCTTTTTTTTTTTTTTTTTTTTTGCGACATGGATTTAAAAGTAAATTAAATTCTATACAACTTTCATTCAATAAGCTTTTCGCTGAGATACAGTTTTCGTCCTGTTTTTGAGGTGGGTAGTGGAGAGAAAGTGAAAAGTGTACCGAATCGCCAATTTTCCTCCTTTTTCACCCTCTCGTAGCTCGAATACGCTTGGTCCCACAAAAAAAAAAAAAAAAAAAAAAAAAAACCGACTATATCAGATTTGTTGGAAATTTTGTTGTCTACATTTTTATATAAAGATATAAATCTCCAAAAATGTTTTGGGATGGAGCTAGAAGTCAAAAACCGAATGAAAATGGCGGATTAAGCAAGTGGGTGGGGATGACGAAAACTTGGTTTCATAACTACCTTATGTGCCTAAACAACATGAAAAAATTAAAAAAGATGCTAAAACTTTTGTACGGTGAACTTCCTCTATTGACCGGACTATAATAGTACAATAGTTGTACTGTGACATCACTTCAAGGGTGACCTGTCGGCCTGCGACGAATGTTGGGTCCGACGGAAGGAACCTTGTTTACCGATTACGACCGGCGAAATTATCACCCCTCGTACTTGTACCGAGTCTTCCTCCGCCCAAGGGGAATTGGCGACGAATTTTCCATCGCCCGGTTTGAGCTAGGGGATCCCCCCGACCACTACACCTAATAAATAAGTGGATTCTTAATACCGCCGGAGATCACTTGAAAGCGTTTCCGATCACCGATTTAACGCGACAAAATTCGGTTATTGGGTAGGAAATTCAAAATCAGTGTTTTTCAAGGGGATACCCTCGAAATTAAATCGTTATCTAATTTTTACTTTTGAGCGCAACCAAGACAATGGCAAATGAACCCTACCGACCCCAGTGATTTATTCGATGAGTTAGGTGAGTCCCATTGGACATGTACAGAAGTTGCACGTGAAATGATATGAACAGGGTGGCTGCACTCTGGTGGCTCGGTGCTCAACTTCGTTGCGTGACGTAACACTTTTACCTTTCAGTTCAAAAACTCAAAAAATTCTTCAACAGCCCTGCGCCAAACTATAAGGATTTTCGAACAGAGAATTGGATTACGGAGTTTTAAAGGGTGCTGAATGTGTTGTTTGAATGGCGAAGTTCCTTTTCAAGTTTCCCCCTTCCGCCGCATTAAATGCGTGATGGTGCAATGGATGGTCCTTGTACGGAACTATTAAATAGTTCCGTACAAGGACCATCCATTGGTGGTGGTAAATTTTACCACTTCCACTTACTTTTACCATCCAAGTGGTAAATTTTACCACTTCCACCAAGAAATGGTCAAAATTGTACTGAGCAAGCTCGGCGAAGTAACCAAGCGGGGGAGTTGGGGTGAGACTCCAAAGGGAAATTGACCAGAACGTGTTACCTTACTTTAGGAACAGGCCTCTCACCAATGTAACCGATCAAAAAACTCATCATGGAGTTACTACCAAGCAGAGCTGCAGTACTTGGGGTGGTCTGCTCTGCCAGCAGTGGCGGAGCTGCAACGACCCCGGCATCAACTAGATGCTCGTTTTGAAAGTGGAGGAAAGAACTGGAAAGGATCTACACATCAAATCTTCTCTTCTCAGTTTCGCTTTTGATAGTCGTTCCGTTAAAAGAACGCTCGTTGTAGGTATTCAATTAGTTGATTGACTCATCAATATAACCAGTGACAGATCCGATCCGTCCGGTCCTGCCCGAACAATAATTGTTCAAAATTATGTTGAAGCTCAGGAGAGGATTCACATATTCTACGATAGTCCCGTTAATCAGTCACACATAAAACAGGTGTGCCCAAATTTAGAATGAGCGTCATATTTATATTGTTTAACTATTATCATCCATAACCAGCACATAAAATTTTGAAAAAAATGGTTATTCCTCAATAACGACGTTGTTAGTGAATACCAGCCAACACCTACCCAGTGACAAATTATTCAGGAATGTGGGTGATTTGACTACCTTCCATCAAACGGTAAAAGGTGCATAGTTCGTGAAATGCCTCATCATAAATATCACTCGAGTGATTGAGGTAGTAGTTTATTGTGATATTGAGTCACAATTCGGATGACGGCAAGTGATCAGTGATAAGGGCGGCAATCGGCCTCAACATTTTCATGAGTTCACTCCCTCTCGATTCCCGTATAACAACGCTGAGTGGTAAATCTGTCTACCAGAGGTTATAGGATCAAGAATGATAATTATGAAGAGAAATAAGAAGCAGGCCGAATCTTATAGAAGCTATCACCAAGCAACACGGTGAATTAATTGAGAGACGCCCTCAGCATCTTTGAGTGAAGAAAATGTATTTACCTGCCAGAAAACTTCATGCTGGTCGTCTGCCTTCAGGTTTACACCAGATAGAAAATGTATATTCAATTACTATGAGCAACAAGAAGCATATTTAATAAATGAATCACATAATAACAAACGCCACGCCTTCTTTCGGTCGTTTCATCGCCTGGATACAAACAAACAAGGGAAACCGTCTCACGGAAGAGGTTGGGTTTTTGGATAACAGCTATGCGAGTCTTGCTGAGTAGCTGCGTTATGGCGCCATCTGTTGATCCATCTCATAGACTTGAAGAAGAAGATAAGTTCTCTGTTAGATCTACGATACGTTTCAATGACCAAACTGCATAGACCTTGTGTTGCTTCTTATAAGCACTACCTACAGATGAAAATCTGCCTTCCTATTATTATTATATAGGTAGCTCTTACCTAAAATAGGTACGAAACTTGGGTTCATTCCTGGAAATTGGGTCACACCCTCAAAAATGGGACGAGGCGACTAAATTAAATGTTCAAAAGAATGATACATATGATATACAATTTTGAAGTGCCAGGGGGCACGTGAAAAACGCTGCAAATTGTACACAAGGGTTAATTATTCTTTGATTTAGGTTTCTTGTGCAAAAATTAAATGTCTGTAAAAAAAAATTTTTTTTCAAGTAAGTAGGTATTTCAAAAAATATATTTTTTTCAAAATTAAAAAAAAAAATTTTTTCGAAATTGTTTTTCACTCGAGAAATATTTGACCACTTGGGATCCTTCAAAAATCCCATTTGTAGCCCCATGAAAGCTCTATTATAGAAAGCTAGATTATAGATAGAAGGGATCTATAATAGATCCCCACAGTGAAATCTGATCGTTTAGAGACCCCAAAAATGAATTCTACGTCCAAAAATACTTCGAAAACAACAGCTAACTCGATTCCATAGCCAAAACCCTTTAAAAAAAACCCTCCCGTAGCCCCAATTTAGCCCCCAAGCGCCCCACGGGTTTGGGCGATCAGGCTGAAAACCTTGTAACCTTTAAGACCTAGTATTTTGTCAACATTTCAGATTTTTAAACAAACTCCTACTGCCAAATGATCATTACTACCTATTGGGGATCGGATGAAACAAACCTATTACTCTCCTCCATTTGAATGTTCAACAACTAATGGAATTATTATTATTGGCATAATTGAACAACTACCTAATGAAATTATTGGCATCCAAATGAAACAGCTATGAAGTGGGATCTCTGATGCGGTGTCTGCGGATGCAAAGACACCGCCATGATGTCAACAATTTAATCGTGTCACCCTCCTCCTCCTCTTCTTGCGGCTTTAATATAGTAGACTAGGGGTCCACCCCCTGCTGGCTAAAGCCAGCCAACCCCCAACCTCTCCCACCTGGCCTCTGACAACTTCTTCTCACTTTTTAAAATCAAATAGTTTTTTTTTTTTTTTTTTTCTTAACAAAATAGAGGATGAGGGTATTTTGAAATTCTAATTGGAATTTGGATTCAGATTGAATAGCTTTTGGACCCGGAGCATGCATTTAATGTAACGAGGTTGATTGTTCAATACTATAGGAAACAGATCTATTGAATTCGGTTTCTGCTGCCACCTTGGAGAAATGGATTTAAAAACCACCAAATTTTTGGGAAAATGAGTTGAAAAGTGTTTTTTTTTTTTTTTAACGGAAAACAATGCGAAGGAGTGATTCAAGGGCCATCACATGGGTTATAATATATAATAATATTATATATTATAACCCATTATTATAATATATATATATAATATATTCGTGATCAGCGAGAAATTTTCGATTCGGGCCTCCTAGACTTTTGTCTATCTAAGTCGGGAAAATTGGCCACAGTGCGGCTGAGTACAGGACGGAGGAGGACGGTTGAAGGCCTCATACTGAATGTTAATTTTAAGTTTAACTACATTTTTAAACGTCGATGCCACCCCAAATATGCATTGCAGTTCTAACGAAGTAAGCTAGTCGACAATAATTGGATTGTTCCCAGCGCAGATCGTCTCCCGTGATGATTCTTGCGTTGACACGGCAATGTTCTTCTGTTGCCTAGCAATGACATGAAAACACGACCTGTTTACCAGTCACGATGTTTCCTTACACAAGACTTCCAGCATATTTGTCGACCATCGACTTTTTCTAAACGCGAGTTGATACACAGCTGGCCAAGTTTATCACTAATGCAGCCTTCACTTCAGGATGATCCGCCCATTGTGAGAAGTGACACTCCGTACGTGTTTTGTAAGGGTATGCTACTGTAGTTGGCGTGATGGGATGTATTTTCGCCAAAAACACCGAATCCGTCTCCGCCGAGACCGACCCTCCCCAGGAATACTCATGGTACCTAACGTATTTTATGTCAATATATTTCCAGTGTATAGGTGACATTAAATGTCACCTATACACTACTAAATTTTAGTATTTAATACACTATGTAGGTAAACCATACTTTCCAAGAACGCAGGATTATCATTGAATTTTACACCATGGTTGTTTTGTACTGACCGCATTAGGAACTCCAGGAAGCATTTAGATCCAAAGGATTACCTCGTCGAACAACTTACAAATGACGTCGCCTGTAAATTGCCTGGATCTATAAAGGGAGAACAGTTTATTATTCAAAATTGTTCACATTCTGTAATCTACGTTTTGGATTATTGTGACAGCGTTTTGATCGACGAATGCGATCATTGCAAGATCATTATTGGACCAACAAAAGGAAGGTAAATATCAGGTTCTTGGCAGAGTTGTATTTTATAATGAATTCCTATAAGCCTTAATACCAATTTTTTGATGTTCACTTTTCAAAACAGCGTTGTAATTATTTTTCAGCGTTTTTATAAGGAATGTTAAGAACTCCGTGTTCATTATAGCGTGTGGCCAATTCAGAG
Source organism: Pilophorus perplexus (assembly GCA_955831195.1). Taxonomy (NCBI): domain Eukaryota; kingdom Metazoa; phylum Arthropoda; class Insecta; order Hemiptera; family Miridae; genus Pilophorus; species Pilophorus perplexus. The sequence continues at coordinate 61,817,206 of OY037007.1, read as the reverse complement.
CAACAAATTGCTACAATATGAGCGTTTTCTTGTTGTGCGCGACGGTGGCCACAGTCGAAGCTGTTTCCAGCATTTATTTGTCTTGTTATCAGCTGAACTACATGAATTTGGAAGGTAAATGAGTCGTAGGGAATCTGACAAGATACCAGCCAAGGTTGTAGAGTAGGGTTGCCGTGTCATGATGTCACGTGGCGAACGGACTGAAAATCTTGCGGGCGCAACGCTCCTGGGTGCTGGAGGGGGAATGAAGTAAATCCTAGAAAAACCAGAATCCTTATATATAACTATTACTGAAATATATAATAGATAGTTGTGTGTGTGTTAATGTAAGTGTGGCTGAGTGGCTGATTACTTCTACCTACCTATTCCACCAGACGTCTGTGGTATCACCGAAAAACACAATTTCTTAATTACTAACTATTGCTATTATCATTAATTTTAGAACAATTTCGCTCAGCGGGACTGAGCGTGTACAATAATAAATGGAGTTCTGTCTATGATTTCACTCCGAGGTCAGGAGAGGCAAATGTTAAAATTATGGCTGAGGAGATGCGAGTTGAAGAATTTTTTCCCAGACCCTCATCCGAATTCGAAAAGTAATAACCACTTCTAATTACTAATAATTATTAGAATGCATGCCTTCTATAATTCAAGAATTCCTGAATGTACGCTCATGTTTTTTGTCCACAATGATTTTATGATACCTACATTTGCTTTGTAAAAAGTACAGTCCTTGAAGAACATTAACATTATTTTTGAATTTCAGTCTTGATTTGACGTTTGACAGAATATCCAGTGCGGTACCTTTCACGTACAGTATCAAAGCGTTAGATTCAGGCGAACCTTGTATAATAGTGTTCTTGTTGTCATCATCTCAACAAGATGGCAATGCTAAACTGTTCGTCAGGGGGATGCAATTTTTTGTGAGTCATGATTTCATTACGTTACCTGGGTTGGGATATCCCCAGTGGTTCATTCGTACGTTGACCATCCCTCAGAACGATCAAACTACAATAAATAATGAATTTGCTGTGATCATCAGATAGAAACTATTACAGGAAAACTCGAGGTTGCTGTATACATCTAAAAACATTTTGGCTAAGAAGGACGCTGCTAACTTGATCAAAACTTTCATACCATCGTTGGAGGATTTGATATCAGGAAACACTGTAACACTCATTTACACTGGTCCAGAAATTTTGGATCGCGCCAACCAGGTACGGTAGATGAAGTATTCCACCGATTATTTGTACGAGTTTGTATTCATCGGAAATTCCATTTCAGGTGATTAATGAAATAGGAGTGTCGCCAGAATATTACAGGATTGTGAGTAACATAGACGTTCGTGGACTTGCCCAAAAGCTCGTCGCAACGGCAGCATTCACGGACAGTTGATTCATATAAACTGAGGGGTGTAGAGAAGGTGGGGAATCAATCAAAACCTTTTGGGTTTTGTCACTTTGGTAATTGAAAATGCGTTGAAGATTTTTTTTTCTTGCAGGAACCAACAGGTTATTTCACACATCCCTTGTGACTTTAAATAAAGGAACGTCAAAGAAATGAAAAGAATGACCATGAGAATTATAAGTTCATTCTCAAAACAAATCCATCAAAAAAGTTGTGGAATGTGTTTCTCACGGCTCCGTTTCCAAAACTCGCTCTTTGCAATTAAACTCGTGAAAAAATTAATTTTGTGCCAATAAAATAAAAAAATAAAAAAAATGAGAGGAAAAATATGTGGGACCTCGAAAAATGGATTATGCGTCCAAAATTACTCGGGAAGTATTTGACCTCTTGGGATCCATCAAACATCCCATTTGTAGCCCTAGGAGAGCCAAATAAATCCCCACGGTGAAACCGAATTGTTCCCAAAAGTGGATTATACGTCCAAAAATACCTCGAAAACGATACCTAACTCGACCCTCATACCCGAAACCCTTCAAAAAAGCCCTCCTGTAGCCCATTTTTTAGTCCTACGGGTTCGGGCGATCGGGATGAAAACCTTGCGGGCACAACTAGACGGTAAACCGAGTAGGGTAAAGCCCCGTACCTCGCCCCACTTTTCAGATTTTCCTCTCTTGGGAGACCCCTAGGGCTCTGATCGAATCGTTTTTTTTTAAAGATCGCTAGGGAAATAAGTTGTCTACAAGAGCCAGGTGTTGAAATGGGTTATTTCAAGTTTTCGAGTTTTCTAGAGCTAAATTTCTAAAACCCTCCAAAGTGGGGCCAGGTACGAACATAGTACCTACCTCGCCCCGGATAGGGTCGTACCTTGCTCCACCATCCCTATTTCTCGAAATTGAGCTCTCAGAAGTATGGAAAATGAATCAAATACGTTTATTTTATATTGAATATAAACTTAAATGCATTAAACAAATTATAATTAGAAAAACATGGCTAGGAATGGGTTGGTAACCACAACTGTATCACAAAATCCTAGAATTATTGTCAAGGACGAATACTTTTCTTGTTAAGCTTAAAGTTGTAAAATTTAAAATTGACTGAAGTTCATAGTGAACAAAAAAATTATAATTAGAAAAATATGGCTAGGAATTGGTTGGTAACCACAACGGTATCACAAAATCCTAGGGGCGAGGTACGCACATGGAGGTGGGGCAAGGTACGTACATACACACCAATTTTGAAAAACGGTCATGACACCCACAGATCCTATTTTTTTCCAAAAACTTTTTTTTCAGTGCTTAACAGACATATTGGACAACACATTAAACAAACAATTGTACGGAAATACGACTTAACTCAGCCCTGGGACGATCAAATGTACAATTTCCACGATCCCAAACTGGCACCTCAAAAACGTTTTTACCTTCTCCTAAGATAACAGTGCTAGATATCACAAAAAAGTTCACAGCCAATTCAACCATTTTCAGAGAGCTACCGAATCAGTGGCTCAAAGTTGTTATATCCTTTCTCTACCTAGGTAATATCACTGGTGGGGCGAGGTAGGAGCATGGGCGAGGTACGGGGCTTTACCCTACCTAGTTTGTCAAATTTTCGGATTTTTAAAGAAATTTCTACTGCCCGAAACGGCTCGAACGTCGGACGGTGGATTTCGTTTTTGGATTCTCGACATCTTGAAACGGATAAAGTCAACTAGTCTCAACAGCTGTTGAGACCGATCTGAATTTTCGACCTCCGTCGCGATTACATAGGTGTATTATTCCAAGAATAATAAACCAAAAATCGAGGAGGCACTGGTTTCTGCCCTTCCATTTGAAATCTAAGGTCAGAATGGGGAATAATTTGATGTTTCCCTTTATTTGTGGCCTGGGAATATCTCGTCTAGTTGAATAACCCGGTCGTTGTAGCCACCAATGAGTTTCAAAAATGGTTCCATTCAGGGGATTCAATCCCAAATCTCGCTCTTTGGAAATTCAAATTCGCTTTTTCCAGCCATTAATCATTTCTCCACGGAAATATCAGATATTTCCTTTGGCATATTGCTCTAATGATGCCATCTAGATCATACAGTGGGGTGAAAACACCGGTTAGTCATATTATAATGTTCTAGGGGAGTTTCATGTTTTCTGAAATTCTTACTGACCTGCAAGAATGCAGTTTTGGAATTCATCTCCTCCAGAAACAATATTAAATAGGTAATCATTCTCACATTCCCAAGAATGTTATTGTTATTATTTTTTTAATAAACCCCTCGAACTGTTGGGAAGCACCTACCTTATGAAATCAATCCGCGTTTCGAAAAATACTGCGGGGGTAAACACATCAACTCACGTCAGATAAAAAATGATTGTAATACTGTTTTCTGTAGCATCATATTGTTTGAAATGATGCATATACCATAGTGGAACATTACATGACTAATACGACATTATAATTGCCTCATACAAAAAATATATATATTTACAAAACAGTCTTTAAGGAGTTCTCTCGATTCCTCTTTAGAGAGTGGAGTAACAAAAATGGATATGAAATTACGAATGTACTATCTACCATTTTACTCTAATTTCTACGTTTCATGAATATTAGATTTGGTTATAGTGCAATAACACTTTCTTAAAATTTTCACATTAAGTACAATAGGCTTTTTGACAACAAAATTCGAAAATTGATGGCGTGCCAACTGCATAATAATAATTATTTACAAGTATTTGGTATGTTCAATAGGTTACTGCATTTGTTGTGCAGCATACAATTCATTCGAATTTTAAGTTGTTCAAGGTCGAACACTGACACTCCTTTCGGGGCTCATGTTGAGCTGATATGTTTTGCGTTACAAACCACAATTTGTGATCGTTAAGGATAACCCCAAAAAAGTCTTAATATATTAGGTGCTCTTACTTCTGAGCTTTACCCGTCTACGGCGTTTTTTGGCACGCTAAATCAAATTAACTGAAAATGAACAATAATTTAGACAGGAATATTTACAACATTGGTGAACGGTGAAAATAAAACAGACGTGATACGTCCACACGTGCGCTAGAAGTTGTGAAGAGTAGCTGCATTTCCATTACAGACCTTTCCACCAAATTGCTGCAACTCCAACCCTTGCACGTCGGTTAGCTACCGCATCATTAATCGACAAGACAAGATGAATTACACCAACACCATCCTATCCGAAAAGGCAAAGTTTTAATACAAAATAATGATCCTATAAGGACGTTGTCAAATATTGAAGTCATGGAATAGAGGTAATCATTGGATCCATCAGTCATGAATGTTGTTCTGAGCAATAAGTAATATTGGACAGCAAGTCCTCAAGGATCATAACACACCAACTCAACCAACAAACGCATCAAACTTCCTGCGAAAGTATAGATTTCGTATTCCAACTCTTGCTTAGGAGGTAACACACAAAAATGGGTATTTATCTATTAAATAAACAATAAGGAAGAGAAAAGTCGGCGCTTTGGACCTCTTAGGAAATGAACAAACAAATTTCCCTGACGCGTCGGCGGCTCGCGATTTCGTCCACATGTAGCCGCCGAGACCGACCGCGCCGGGGAAATTGGTTCGATCTAACAACACAGAAGGAGTGGGGAGCGTCTAGTCGGATCCGCAGCCGCCGACCGCTGAAGCGTCAGGGAAATTCCACCTTTAAGCGTTAAGAGTCAAACGGCTAAAATAAATGAAAATAATGGAACACGCTTTGGCAAACTGTTCGGTCTCCGTCTGATTTTCTGGATTAGCCTATCAGGACGATCAATATCAGTGAACTCACTTTATGGACTATGGTGCATTTTTTTCGTTTCGCTATTATTTTTAATTACAAGGCAGTTGTAAGAAGCAACAGCGATGTTATTCAAAGGAGAGTCTGCCCCTAGGCAATCCTTATCGGGTCTCAGCGCTACCTCGTGCCGCTTCAACGAACTACCTTCCTCCACTGATTTCGTATCAGCTGTTCGCGCCCCGCCTAGAGCAGGATCTTCCTGTCAAATCGGCGTCGACTGTTTTCAAGAGCTCGCTCTCACCTGTTTTGTGACGTATTTTCGTGTGAAGCCTGTCCAAAAGCGTTTTGTCACAAGGGGTTGATCTCCAAAACCAATTAAATTTTTATATTTTGTATTTTTGGTTTATAATTCTTGGAATAATACACTTATGTTTTCGCGACGCGGGTCGACGACTCCAAAATTCAAAAATTCAAAATCCGAAATGTCCGTCCGCCGTCCGGGCCGTTTTGGGCAGTAGGAATTTTTTTTTAAATCTGAAATTTTGACAAAATACTTGGTTTACCATCTAGTTGTGCCCGCAAGGTTTTCAGTCCGATCGCCCAAACCCGTGGGGCGCTATGGGGCTATAATGGGGCTACGGGAGGGTTTTTTTTAAGGCTTTTAGCTATGGGATCGAGTAAGGTGTCGTTTTCGAAGTATTTTTGGACGTAGAATCCATTTTTTGGGGTCCCGGAACGATCCGATTTCACTGGGGCGATCTTCAGGGCATTCGTGGGGCTAAAAATGGGATTTTTGAAGGATCCCAGGATGTTAAATATTTTACGAGTAAAATATACGGCATTTTTGAAAAAGACACATTTTTGAACAACGAAGTTTTTCAAAAAAAAAGTTTTTCAAAAAACTTCGTTGCCCATAAACGGCAGATAATGGACTCCATAAGCTTTAACATTTTTGAACAAAAAATCCAAAAAAAAAATTTTTTTGAGATAAAAATCCAAAAAAAATAATCTATTTTTTATTTTTTCATTGACAGAATTAAATTTCTGCACAAGTAACGTATATCAAAGAATAATAAACCCTTGTGTAAAATTTGCAGCGTTTTTTATATGTTTAGTATTATTAGGTTTTCAGGGAATATTACATACCTTGCTGCAGTTTTTACAGTTTTGATCGCCTCAAAATTTGACATAATGAGGATCGTTTCATAGATTTCAAAAATCAGACATCATTCAACATTTCTAAATAGACATAAAAAATAATCATGTTGATTTTTAATTATTATAATTGTAACCAACTAACGGCTCCACAAAATCATACGAAAGTTTGGAGCGTTTTGTTTAGTCTAAAAACAAGCGGGAAGATACGATCATCTGGTAAAGAACTTAGTTCATTGAAACAGGGAGAGGTAAGTAGCGTTGAGACCCGACAAGGATTGCCTAGGGCCAGACTCTCCTGTTATTCAACTGCTCTGCTGAATCTAGATTGGAGGATCAGAGCTTCGCGTCCATCTGCATAGAATTGTAACTACAGGCAGAGAAGTTAGTATACTTGAATCGCTTTTGGTAGATTAGATTGATAACCAGAGATTATGCAGGGTGGGATCCTGAAGGGCTCCCCTACCAACCACACCTGACGGCCGATTGTGGTGCCTCTCGGAGATTACTGCAGGTCTTTTGGCGCGAGCATTTCAGCCTGGCCCATCTCGCCCCCGCATAACCAAAGGTGTCTTCATGTATAACCCCAATCCTTTCAAGGGAGTTTCCACATTTGTGTGATCTTCGAATTTCTACAGACAGGATCAGCCATCACGGTGTGTCTATGCTGCTAATTTCATTCACTAAGTTGATGGAGATCTCAACAGAATACGATATTGAAGCTCCTTAACGGTTTTTCAAAATCCGTAGTGATGAATTTGGAACTTTCAACAGCTCAGCCCATTTATGAGGACTTGGTGTCTCGGTTATGAATTTTCGAGATATATACGTGTGGTCTGACATATATTATAATATAATATAATAAAATTATTATTTCAGACGAACATGGTCGGGTCATGGTCAACATGGACTGTTTTGGCGCACACTTCACGGTTGTTTGGAGTCACACTTTTCATTCCAATCCCTAGTGACATTTTCAGGTTAGCTCATGGCAAAAACATGTTCCACGCTAAAAGGAAGTGTTTCTGGTGTCATTGTCCTAGCCTATTGTTCCTATTATCAAAGTGAATGTACTTGAAATAATAATATATTCACTGAATAATAATATTTTCACTGAAATAATGTACTTGAAAATAATGGAGTATATTATACTCCATCACCTTGGTAAGCGGGAAAATATACCTAACAAATAATTTGAAATTCAGTGAAGGAAATGTGAAAATGCCAGGAACATTGGCACAACTTAAGAAACCAACTCGCAGAGATTCCTGCTTTTTTACACTGTAAGACTAGGAACATGGCCATGTTTAGTCCCCCCAACTCAGGAAAATGAAACATCACGAATGGGATGATGCAATTTTACAGTCAAGAACCCAACTATGCGAGAAGAAATAGCATTTTTATAGTTTATAGTGCATAGCAGTTTTATAGTGAGCAAAGAGGAGTTACACCTTGAACGTGCCCGGGTACATGGCATGCCATCAGTCATCAGCCCTTATCGCCCTTAACGAGTAAACCACGGATTTGACGCTGTATGAATGATTAGTAGGAAAACCAGAAAGAACTAAATTATTGAAAAGAGGAGATTTTTTGTGACAACTACTGCAATTTACGAATTCATAAAAGGCAATGCAAATTTCAAGGGAAAATAACCAATCAAGCTGCATAGCGCCAAGTTTCATTTTTGCGGATCTCAAGTTCTCCTCTAGGATCTCACAAATAGGGGGGCACTCATGATTAAAGTCTCCCAATTTTACTCTGAGGATGTCTTCATCCTCACAAAAGTTGTACCTTCTCTCAGTTGCAAAATGATGAAAGTCATGTACCTCCGGCCAGTTGTACCCCCAGCCACATGCTCGTTTGGACCTCTGGACAGTGGTGGACCTGTGTCCGCCATGGTGAAATTTTCAACCAAGAACAATAAAGCAATACCTATATCGTAACAACAACACTGCTGATAACTGATGGCATCCTGATATCGGCTGTCCAGTTTTAAAGTGGATGTTGATACAACATTCAGGAGTTTTCATTCTTCAACCCCATTTATTTTAGTTTTTCTTGTTTTTAATAATAGTACAAACTCACGCAAAAGGAATTTGGTGGAATTTGGCTTAGGGCCTATTTCACCACCCGAGTTGCCGAGCGTTTAAACGTTAACGCCCAGGTTAAACCCCCGAGGGAGCACCGATTAGCATGGGAATCAAATTTTCCCTAAGGGCCTCTTTCTCCGCAAATTTGACCGAGCTCCGCACGGATTCCCATGCTAATCGGTGCTCCCTCGGGGGTTTAACCTGGGCGTTAACGCTTAAACTCTCGGTATCTCGGGTGGTGAAAGTGGCCCTTAGAGAGCTACAAACGTTTTAGTGAAAATGGCTCAGTGTTGTACCTCAGGTACAACAGCTATTTGGTAGAAGGGGAAAGTCGTGTGCCTCCGGCCAGTTGTACCACCACATTCTTGTTTGGGACCTCTGGACAGTTACAAGACCTGTTTCCACCATCTTTTCTCTATTTAAAATAATAAAAAAATTCTTGTTTATGTTTTGATATTTTCTTGCATTTTTTGAGGTCCTGTTGAAAATAAGGGGTGGCCAAAGGTACACCCATGCCCGGCCTGAGGTACATGCCCTAGTTTTACCTTTTTTTTCTTTTTTCAAATAGGTGGTGTGGATGCCATATTCGGTTTTTGCATATTTTCTTTCACAGTTCTATGGCTAATTAGTTACTCTTGAGAGAAACCACCCAATTTCGACAGAAAAATATTTGTGGGAACCTAAACTTGATTTTGAAAAACACCGGGCGAAGGCCCACAGCCTTCCCTTACTTCACCAGTAAACAGGCGGTGGTTATGTTTAACTTTGCAAATATTCTCCTGAGGGAGTATGTCAAAATGTTAAACCTGAAAATGAACAGGTTTGCAAAATGATAAAAATTCAAGAAAACAATAATAATTCAATTGAACAATCCTACAAAGAGAAATGTAAAAATCGAATGACTACGTGGTGTAACCATTTACAAAAAAAATCTTAAAACAGGTAGGTAAAAATCCGATCAAAATTCAGGATTTTCTTGTTTTTCAATACTGGAAGGCTGATTGAGTATGTCTAACCATGATTGACTTTCTCCTTACAGATTCTGTATTAGTATAAAATTCAGGTTTGGTCTAGGCGCAATACACAGGCCCCTGCCATTTTATTTCCTTATCACCTAAAAGGCCTCTCACCAGTCCGATTCACGATAGTTTTAAGCCTTATTTCTATAAATTTAGAAACAACAAAAATCGGCACATTATCGCAGTCCAGGAAAATATTATAACACGCTGGGGAAATGAGTTTTGTTAGGTGACTATAGGCGGATCTTGGTAATGGTGGTAATGGTGATGGACGTGTTCATGGACGTGGTGGTGTTTCTTGGGCGAGATGAACTCCTGCTCCAACCACCGGACAACCTGAGCCATGGCTCGAGCCTGCTCAGCTTCCCGGTCTTTGTGCTTTTGGTGATGCCGGCCGAGAGGTTCCTCGTTTAGTCGAAAATGGGGCCGCAACGGGGTTTTCTCCTTTTCATGCCATGATGGATGCCTTCTGAAAAGGAAAGTATTTGAGAATTGGAACAAATTAAAAAAATAAATTAAAATAATAAATATATAATAAAATAATAATAAAAATATAATAAAATAAGAGTATCTCGAGATCTACCCACCTTGGAGATTGAAAAGCCAAGTTGTTCTTTTCCATGTTGGCCTGAAGAATTTTCAGCAGCTGCTGTCTTTGGAAGGAACTAGATCGCTTTTTACTGTGCCCACAACAACTACAGCTAAGCGTAGGTTTAGTTTGAGAGCTGCAACATGTACATTTTTTAAATAAATAAATAAATGTTTCCTATAACCTCGAAGCGCAACAGCACCCCACCGGCCATTGGAAAGTCATGAACGGCAACCCAGATAAACTTACAATTGATTTTGGTCAAACTCGGCATCTTTCCTGTGATACTTCTTCTTCTTTTCTTTCGGAGAAGATGTAATGAATTCGCTTTGCTGTTGAGGTGTTTGGCTTGGTGATTTGGGTTCAGTGTTGAATTTTTTACTGTCGCTCTCGTTAGAATCTACGTTAGGGGAAACAATGAGTTTCACTCGTATGGTTTTGCTTCCACAATGAGGTACTTTGACTGAAGAGCCGAGGGTTTCGTAAATCGTTGTGACTAATCCGGCAATGTCCTGAAACAAAGAATTAATTTCAATTTATTACAAAACGGAGATAATATCTATGTATGAACATATTATGGACATAGAGTGCGAGATGTCTGCAATCCTATAAGGATAGGTACATGAAGTCTCAAATGAATATACTCACGTCCTTGGTTATTTTGCCGTGGCCATCGAAGTCGTACAATGTGAACGAAAACTCTTGTCGCTCTCGTCCTTTGCCGTCGGGGCTTTCGTTAATCGATACGTCGCACTCAAGTTCCTAGAAAATGGGAAACAAAAACAGTTTAAAAAAGTAAAGGAATGGATGATTTAAACGGTGGATATTGGTATTTCAGTATTTTTATACAGCTGCAAGACCAAATATGGGTAGATGGGATCTTGCGTTGGGCTGTCTTGGCGGAAATTTGGCACCACGAACATTATTGGTTTTGCCTACCCTTTTCGGACACCGTTTTGTCATCATCAGGCTTGGTTATCGTGGCTACGTAGTACTTGTAGTTTTCTTTTAACCGAAAGTACGCTTGTTTAGAGTTTTTCCTACATACTGATTTTACGATTCTTTATTGTAAAATCATTGTTAGATATGCTGGCCCATTGTTGCTTCGGTATTTGTAAGAACGATCAACGTTACCCGAAAGAAGGGGTATCATTCTGTCACTTATTTCAGTTGTTGCTCTATATCTAATAAACTATGCATTGTCGGACGAAAAGTACTATATGAGTTTTCAAATAGCATTAAATGTGTGCTCATTTAAGCCCAACCGGAGGTGTGTAGCTAAATTAGTTTCAGAGTTATGGCAATTTGAAAATAGGCCATTTTTTTCATAATGTGAACATTTTAGTTGAAGACCTGAAGACAGCGGAAGCACGTTTTACAGAACGTTTTCGACTGTAGCTCAAAAACTATTGGTCCGATTCCAAATTTCTTTTTTTCTCCTGAAAGTTAAATAAATCCCCCATCGCAGCTATTCCGTGTGAAATTTTGATTTAAGCTTTGAAAAAAGGAGGGGAGGGCACTGCAAAGAAGTGGTAAATTTCGAAAAAAAAATGTTTCTTTGCACTTTTTTGCCTATCACGCGGGAACGGTTTGGTCCGATCTTACTTTTCTTCTTTTTAGGTTAAAGCTGATTAAATTTTATAGAGGGGTCGGCACATTGAACAACAAAAGCGCCATTCGTATTCGTCGGAAAGGGTGGAAACAAGATATTTGACACTCTACGACCACGTTTTTCGGAAGATTTTCTTCTCTCCCTCCAAGACTATGTCTCCGATCTAAATTTCATTGCCCCACGCGAAGCTGATTAAATTTCCTTTCAGAACTGATATTATGATTTTCGGAGACCTCAGGAAAACAGGCATAAAGTGCCTCCCCAAATAGGTATTCAGAGGTAAAATTGTCGATTCCCCGCAAAATTTTCAAAGTGCTCTTCCAGCAGTTATAACGTTGAAATGGTTAGTCCTAGTAAAAAAAAAAAAAAAAAAAAAAATGCATTGAATGAAAGTTGTAGAATCTACTTTCATGATCTGATCATGAAATTTTACATAGGTAAGTTGATCATCCTAGTTTTCAGATTAGCTGCCATAGCGGGCATTACGGTGAAATTACGGTGGTTTTGTGACCTGCTAATCTGAAAATTTTCGACGTTTTTAAATGGTAGCATGCCTTCTTTGACATTTCCACATACAAAAAAAAGATAGGTACCTAATAAGGTTTTCAAAAGATAGCAAATAAATGATTTTGGAACATTTCTGGAAAAATGCGATTTTACGTTATATCGATTTTTGAGATTTTGAAAGAACTAGAGGGCCTACTGACCCCGCTCTGCGCTTAATTTGATACTAATTAGATTGCCTACAATGTCTGTTCCATGAGTTTTATACTTAGGATTAATGATTTACCCGCAACTTTGGTCTAAGGAAGGTTTTCAACTAAAATGTTCACATTTTGGAAAAATGGCCTATTTCCAAATTGCCATAACTCTGAAACTAATTTACCTACACACCTCCGGTTGGGCTTAAATTGTCACACATTTAATGCTATTTAAAAACTCATATAGTACTTTTCGTCGGACAACGTTTATTAGCTATAGAGCAAAAACTGAGTTAAGGCCGAAAAAATCGTGGTTTTTCGTGTGCTACGCGTGAAGCACAGCTTTGGGGAAGTTGCGAAATTGGGTTAACACTACCCTAATGGGTCCGAACAACATATGTACTAAAAAATCAGAGATACATCTCGTTTTGCGACTTTAGCTTTTTATTTTCTTGAATGGCTGTTGAGCCACAGCTCTGAACGAATTATTTTACGGGAAGCAATTATAGAGTACTTATCACATTTCCACGTCCTAGATTTTATCACAGCCCTTATCATCTCCTCCTTCCTCGAGTTGTTGGGTTTCCTACTTTTGATGGCCTCGCTACTATGTCCGCCATCGACATGCGCAGAACGGGTCGGTAAAATCTACTATTGGAGCGGTGATTTTCAACCTAAATTGCGGCTGAACGGCTATACCGATTTCAAAGTTTAAACGCCACTCGACGCGTTATTTAATGCTCTGTAAAGAAATGAAATTGTGACAGTTTCTGTGGGATGCTTAATTTTTTAGCTAAACGCGAAAAAATACTGAAAACGGCAAAAACATCATGGTTTTTTAACAATGCGATGGAAACTGATATAGGTACCTACCCGTTATTAAGGTTCCCCAAGAGGGATTAAAACTATGTACAGCTCTCGAGCAATGTTTACGGACTACAGTGAAACCGCTCTTAGTGGACACCCCTCTGAATGGACAGTTTGACCAAGGTCCCGGCGTAGAGATAGGGGATTCAACGTGTTTGAACCCCTGTATAGTGGACACCCTCTACAGTGGACGTGGACACTAAAATGGTCTTTCTGAACCCCTCGAAGTGGACAAAAGTAGATGGTAAACCGAGTATTTTGTCAAAATTTCAGATTTAAAAAAAATTCCTACTGTCCAAAACGGCCCGGAAGGCGGACGGACATTTCGGTTTTGGAATCTAGACATCGCACCCTTGCGACGAAAGTGTCACAACTCAAAAAACTGCGTTTTTTTCTTTTTTATATGAATAGCTTAAAAAAACGAGCTCTATCGACTCAAAGAAACAGTTCTAACTTGAGGACTCTAGTGAACAGTAGAGAGCAGTTAAATCGGTTTCGAAGATCAACCCCCTCCCTCAGAGGAGTGGAACGAAACGCTCGATAAAGTGGATTGGTTCCAGGAACTGATTTGCTTAATAAAGAGGATTGAGTTACCTATATATATACATAGGTAAAATTTTTTTTTTTTAACAAAAGTGAGTTTTTCAAGTGTTTGCCTCTGAAAAACCCCGCTATAGTGGACACCTATCAAGTGTCCATTATAGAGGGGCACCCCTCTACAGTGGACCTCTGTGTTGGTCCCATCACTGTCCATTATAGAGGGGTTTCACTGTATATGCTCTATAGAGCACTCATTTGCCAGGACTAAATTGGTTTTTAAACATTGTTTCGGGACATAACAACCCAAAATTTAATTCCAGCCCTGTTGGTTTTTTAGCTGCTGCCATCACTTGCCACAAGAGCTATGGAGTGGGATCTCACCCTGAAGTTACAAATTGCGGCCTCACAAGCGCGCCAACGCACGTACACAGATTCATTTCGGGGGCATTCATTCAGCAAAACCGCAAGTAGTTCACGAGCTAACCTTTAGTTTTATGTGGTCTATCTTCGGCTTCTTGACAAACTGTTGCGATTCGTCGTCGTCATCGACACCTGAAATCAAAAAACCTTCATCAACTGTGAGCGGGCCCAGGATTGGTCTGATAATTCACAACGTGTCCGTGGCTGACTATGTGGTTATCTATACCACTAATTCTCATTATAATATAATCTCCCTATTACATTATAATATCGTTTAAAGCGGGGGTTAGATTTTTTTTTTTTTTCATGGTAAGTACACGCTTTTTATCCAGGTGTAACTTGGTTTCAAGAGAGTGGCGAGTATTGCTACAGGTCTAGTCCCTTTCTTCGCCACCCATAATCACGCAGGGCCTTCCCACACTCCCCTCTGTGTCTTACCAATGACTTCGACTCCCCCTACTACCAGATAACACCTGGTATTACTATCTTCTTAAATCCTACAATCTTAAGAATACTATAAGTATAAAGCAGTGTAACCCATACCTTAAAGCAAGTACCAAACAGAGCTTTGATACTTGACTTAAATGGAAATACCCCAGAGGTCATGTACCATGTTAATGAACATTGCAGGGGATTTCTTTTTTTAATTCAGAGGCGTAATATTTTCCTCTCAGAGAATAAAGTTGCCTAAAAATTTAAACCCGATTGGATAACGTATTGGATAACCCCATTGGAACACGTGCCACTGAGCTACAGTCCTCTAGCACTCAGGGTTACTTCGTTTTTAGGGTTAGGGAAGATACCTTTGAACGTTGACCATCATAAGGCTAATGTTAACGAGTCCAGATATAATACATTATATCCGCTATATATAATATGTTATATTATATATAGCGGATATACCAAGTCGCTAGAAAGTCGAAAATCGCGTAATAAGCTAAACCATTGATATTGTACTTCTATTCGTAATGACTGGCATTCCAGTGATTGATAACCGTAGCATGAATCAAGCCTATAATCAGAGGAATACATAAAGTAAACAACAGGAACGAGAATTTGGGCTTCTCTCATAATGGAATGAGAGATAGCCAGTAAGGAGAAAGAAATTATGTGGGTGGAAAGTTGTTCAGGTTCGGCAAAATAAGACGAACCGTTCAAGATATAATATATCGTATATATTATATTCTCCTATCATCAGGGTCTAATGGAATGGACGAAAATTACTGCTCAGGAAAATTCCCAGGTTTTGGGGACTTAAGCATTGGATATTTAAATCGTTAGAGGACATTGTAACTGAGAGAAAGTGTTCATTAATAATCTACCACTGGCAAAGAGTGCGGAAAGGGGGAGGGGGATTAAGCAACCAGAAATTATAAAATAAAATTAAATGAGAGGGAAAGGGAAGGAAAAGTAAATAAATAAATAGATAGGTTAGATAAAATAATAATAATAAATGAAATCAGGAAAAAATAGGAAGAAATAAAACGACTGTTCACCTCGTGTGCTGTTCTTGTCACTGCACTTTTATCCAATAACCTCGGTATTAAATATAGAAGTTAATAAATAGCACAAGTAAATATATAATATGTATTTACTTTAATAATATTATTATTAACTTGCTCACCCCATAATGGAATTATGAGTTAAGCAGGAGGTAAGCAGGACTCCCACACGAAGGGTGGGGACTTCCCCGCTGTCAGTCCATAAAGGAGTTTTCATCTCGTAAAAAAAAACCCCATAATGGGATTATGCACGACCTACCCTCCAATGTAACTGGGGAGAAACTGTTTCTCTATCAATCTAATATGTTTTTCATGTTAAATACTTTCATTTTGGTTACATGTAAATAAGGGGTTCGTTCCCCTCCTCCCTCGATAAACCAGCTGATCTGGAAATGAACACCTACATAGAAAAAGTTTGTTTTGTTGTACTGGTTGTGATGTTCTTTTGGGCGGTCTGGATTTGGGGAAACGGATCTGAAACGGATGGTTTGGCGAAACAGGACGAAACCCCTATACTAGATACTAGATTCTCGTAGATTCCCGCTCCTGCTCATACTTCGGTTAGCTAATGAAGGAAAAGTAGTAGGGGGTCTGTCAGTGTGTTAGGAAGTATTGCGGCAGCAAGTTTGCAAAACCATGTATGTCCGATTTTTTTTTTTCGAAAAAATGGTATGAGCTTTTCTGATGCATCAAACTTCCGGAAGAAGACTTACGAACAAGGTTCTGCAAATTCACGGTCGATTTATTCGCTCAGAATGATGATAATTTAGGTCACTCATGCAAGATGGGTTCAGGTTGCCGATTAAAATCGGAATGAAAACTTTCCGCTTCATTTGTAATTAGCACGAAGCTATCGGGAGGAGCAGCAGCCCATACAATACAGTATGTATGAACGTAATAGTAGTAATAATTACTACTATTACGTTCATACATACGTCAGTTACCTTCTAACACCGCATAATTCTCCCCTTTTTACGGTGAGTTATTCTGTGTTAGAAGGTCGCCGACGAATGCCTTCGAGAGGTGCAATTCAGCATTAGAGGACTAAACGTGCTGAAGACATGTTTAGGGGGGACGTATGTGTCATTAAACAAACACACATGCATAGGTTCCGAGACCCCAAAACCATAGACCGGCAGCATAAAATCCGTTTCCACAAAATCAATGTTCTGAGGTTTCGTCATGCCTTCTCTTCGACCGTTTCCAGGGGTATGGAAAATGGAAACTTTCCCCAAATCCATTACTCCCGCTGTTTGCAAGTATCAAGATTTGAGTATGTACCTAAATCCCAATTTAGTGGGAGCATTGATAAACCCGCCCTAAGTATCGTAAAAATTATTTACTTGAATTTTAGCGATAACAATGAAATAGCTTCTTAGCCACTACTAAAACTATTAGTGATGAAGCAGCCAGCATTGGTAAGTAGATGTTTCAGCCAATGTCAGCCGCATTAAAACCATTCACGCGGTTTGCCGTGCTGTACCAAAACCAAGAGCATGATATCAATTCCACATCAAGTCTTCTGAAACTGATTTTCGCTTTGTTGTTGCGAAGAAGGAACAGTGTAATGGATTACATGAAAATTTATTCCACGCTGCTACTGGAGTGCCTGTCACTGGGCCAGTAGTTCACGGTCAAGGCAAACAGGCCGTCCACACGCCTGCGCTGGGGGTGCTGTAAAATCTCCAAACACACCGGCAAGTTTTCGCATGAAATTACCATTACATCCCGCCAACTAACCGCCAATAAAACATGAGCGGCCTTTGTCGAGTAAATAATTTACGATGCTCGCGTTTTACTGCATCTAGTAACTTAAGGAATACTGCCGCTTAGCTCGTACATCAGGACCGTTTCTCGATGAGTTTTTGCAGCATTAATGGACTGGATTGGCTACTGCAAGTGTATCCCGCACCTCCCAACAGTATATCATAGCTACTATCCCTAGACGTAAAATTATTTTATTATTTTTTATTTTATTATTACCTATTATTGGTACTATCAAAGAGGCCTTTGATATTATCCCGAGTAAATCTAGACAGATGTTACAATTCGAACCTGCTCAAAGATCACTGCTGAACCAGATCACTGCTCAAATCGTAAACGATAAAATTACAAGTTTTTTCTAACCGCCTCCCAGTCGCAGCCCCCTCGTACTAGGTGGGATGAGATCAAGCGCAAATTGGCGCACTTGCGCCCAACTTTCCAATCGTGACCTCCATTTTTGGCGGATTTAGATTCCAGGCCAAAGTTTACGTCTGTTACACCACTCGAAAAATAAACGCGTATAATTTCTGAAACCCGTACCAAATTTTAACAGTTACTGTTAAATCAAAATCTAATAAATCAAAATTTGTCCTAGTAGGTAACTACGCTTCACAATAGTTATGACAGTAAAAGGTTGATCCTGTTAACCAGACATGTGTTTTTGAAGATCTTGAAACATCAAACTACGTCGAATCGAAGGCTCGAAAAAGAAACACCTACCACCTTTCGAAGATCTTCGAATAACATCCGAACGGGTTATCACACAGAAATTGTTCTGTACTCGTTGAAATTAGCGTGAAGAGCTCGTAGGGTTTCGGCTTTACGAAAATTTGCGTTCGTTCGGTGGTAGTGGGGAGGAACTTTATAGTTACATAATAAATTTATTGATAGGCTAACGCAGATAGTAACGATAAAACCTTCAAGTGTGAACTTAATTGACTATACATTTCAAATATAATCACCAATAAACTATAGGGAAAAAAATAAAATAGGTAATAACGGATTGAAAAGTGAAATGGGGATAAAGAGGCTGGCCTCACAAACAAGTCGATGTTATTCCATTGAATAAAATTCCAGATTTGATTGTGTGTGGTTCGTTAATTTAAGACCCAAGCTAGTGAGTCTTCTCAAAAAATAAGATTTCATATAGAGGCCATATATAGCCAGTGGCTATTAGCCACTAAAATGTCACACCATATTATGGGGTGACGACTTTTTAGCTAGATTGCTTCAATTCATTTCGCTAGTTACTCTCGGACAGCTGAAGCTTGGGTTCAAATGTGATGCAGATCTCTAGATCGTGGAATGAGAAGGTCAGACAAACCATTACGGGCTTCCAGCTAAGCTCGAGAAATTCAAAAGTGCCCAGGTAGGCACATGGCGGCGAACGGATGAAAATTATAAGGCGTCTCAGGCGAATAGGCTGTGATTTGACACAGAGCTTGATTAGATGGTTCTCCAGCTCGAAGAGAATATTCAGAATGTACGAGAGGAGTCAACAACGTAATCGGATTCAACCGAAGAACTTTTATTTGAATCGAATCTCAAAACCCAAGGGATCTTTACAGAATTTAATTTTGCCGTAGTTTGCTCACGAGAAGAATCCTTTGGCTCAAATTTCATCGATATAATGAAATTTCTGTATCTCATAAAAATTCCAGCCACTCCCAGAAATTCATTCAAAGGTTTACACAGGATAGTTCGGTCAATAGCAACATTGTATCACTTATTTAGAGACCTATCACCTAAGCGACACAGCCCTTGAGAATACCAGCTAACGCGTGGGCATACAAGACTCCAGGATTCCAGCTAATAGTGGGCACAGACCACCCATACCGCCCCTGTGGAATCCTCCAAACTTCTATAAGAAGCGCTTTGCGTGAGCACGAGGGGTGCAAAGGGAGCGAGCCAGAAACAGACCCGGCCGGCCAACAATAAAAAAGCAGCCTAGGGGGCACCGGCTTGTTCCAAGGATCCCTTTTGGGAAGGATGGCCAGGACCGGTACCAACTCCCGCCGACAAGGGGATAGCTAGCTACATTAAAGTAGGCAGCAACTTCTCGGAACGATGACCTCTCCCGCTTTGATGCTCACCCCACGGAGAGACCGGAGTGATCGGGGGAGAAAACTCGACAACACTGGAGCCCATTATGGACCAGCATGACACCAGAAGGATAGTTTTCTATGTATTACATCAGTCAGCCCCTCCAAAGGGCCACTTGTGTGACACTAGTTGTGTCATGCCAAAATTCTGATTTCCCGTTACTTGTATTATAAAAAGCCCCAAGTTTTTCAATCCACTTCCCATTCGATACTTTTACCCCATACCAGAGATTTTTGCCAAAATTAGTAGGTTCCCTCTTGTTACAAGAGTCTTGTACCGAAGGGGAAAAAGCATCGATTCAAGGAGTAATTGGTATCGGAATGTAATAATCAATTATTCATTTCGATAAGTATCGGTATACCCACGGGACCAGGTATACCCACGGGACCCGTGGCACGGGTAGTAGACTCGACGGTAAGGCTCAGCGTGAAAGGAAATGGAAAGTGATGACGTAGGAGGCACCTTCCCACTGGTCTCACCTACGTTGCTAGCATCCTTTTCTACTGACCATGGCCCATAACTCGATATTTTTCGATCTCAAGTGATAATCAATCTTACCTAGATAAGGAGATTTCGCTTCTTCAGATTTTTTCTCATGAAACCTACCTAGTTTCATAAGAAAAAATCTGTACGATAGTAAAAATATCTAGTTAAAAAAGTTGTGAAAACAGCGTTTATGGCTCTCATCTAACCCCGTGGTTTTACCTACTTAATTTCAAAAACATGCGTTTTTATCCAATATATTTACCTACCTACAGGATATATATAAATTTTAGAAACATGACTTTTTTCTCCTTATTAGTATCTATATGTAGATAGTTTGTATATTACTGCTACTTATAGAAAGGATGTGAGTGTAGATAACAGAAAATATCCAGTTGGAGGCATAATGCATATTTTATTGCTATTCACCAAAGAAATTTAACGTACTCATGCTTACACTTACTTATATTAATTATTAGTCAATATTTGACAAACAAAAACATGGTGTTATTCAGGGACTAGTCTCTCTGGCTCGCTTCGCTCGCTCCCCTAGTGGGGTGTATTGCCGCCTGTGGGGTGTATTGCCGCCTGTGGGGTGCGTAGCATCGATGGACACGTTCAAACCCCTACTCAGACATAAGGCCTCGCTCCGCTCGGCCCCTCCTATTCGTAGCAGAGACGATAGAAAAAATCGGCGTATTTTTAGGGCTTACCATTTAGGAAATTATTATTTTTAATTCAATTCAACTTTTTTTAAATAAAGGCCTCTCCATCTATCAAAGTTCCCTGGACCCTCCATTTTCTAAGATCCCTGGCCCCGCGCGAATTAAAACGATCCAATTGTCTTCTCACCGTGAAATCGCCCGTGAAAACGTGGGACAAACGCGAGAAAGACGATTTTTCGACGAATTTCCGGCGAATTTCCCGGGCGAATTTCCGAATTACGATTTGACCGACGTCTTCCTCCAGGACTGATCTATACGGCTGGTATTTTTTCGTAATTTTTTCGACCCCTTAAACGGGCTTTGGCGCGAGTTGAAAGTGGAAAACGTAGGACAAACGGGAGAAAGACGATTTTTCGACGAATTTTCCCTGGCCCCGCGCGAATTAAAACGATCCAATTGTCTTCTCACCGTGAAATCGCCCCCTCCCCCTCGTTTTTTTTTGAAATCCGACTTCGGAATCGGATTGGCCATATTTTGGCGCGCATTTGGCTCGCGGATACCATACCCAAAAAATGGCTCCTTACTGGGTATTTTTGAACCCGAAAAAACGTGGGACAAACGTGAGAAAGACGATTTTTCGACGAATTTTCGACGAATTTCCCGGGCGAATTTCGGATTTACGATTTGACCGACGTCTTCCTCCAGTTCTGATCTATACGGCTCGTATTTTTTCGTAATTTTTTCGACCCCCTAAACGGCCAGCGAGCGGAAAGTGAAAAAACTCACTCGGGAACGCGTTATCCCGTACCAACAAACCACACGGCCGTCGGCCAACACAATTTTATATTATTGTACTAGTCTCTCTGGCTCGCTTCGCTCGCTCCCCTAGTGGGGTGTATTGCCGCCTGTGGGGTGTATTGCCGCCTGTGGGGTGCGTAGCATCGATGGACACGTTCAAACCCCTACTCAGACATAAGGCCTCGCTCCGCTCGGCCCCTCCTATTCGTAGCAGAGACGATAGAAAAAATCGGCGTATTTTTAGGGCTTACCGTTTAGGAAATTATTATTTTTAATTCAATTCAACTTTTTTTACATAAAGGCCTCTCCATCTATCAAAGTTCCCTGGACCCTCCGTTTTCTAAGATCCCTGGCCCTGCGCGAATTAAAACGATCCAATTGTCTTCTCACCGTGAAATCGCCCCCTCCCCCTCGGTTTTTTTGAAATCAGACTTCGGAATAGGATTGGCCATATTTTGGCGCGCATTTGGCTCGCGGATACCATACCCAAAAAATGGCTCCTTACTGGGTATTTTTGAACCCGAAAAAACGTGGGACAAACGCGAGAAAGACGATTTTTCGACGAATTTCCGGCGAATTTCCCGGGCGAATTTCCGAATTACGATTTGACCGACGTCTTCCTCCAGGACTGATCTATAAGGCTGGTATTTTTTCGTAATTTTTTCGACCCCTTAAACGGGCTTTGGCGCGAGTTGAAAGTGGAAAACGTAGGACAAACGGGAGAAAGACGATTTTTCGACGAATTTTCCCTGGCCCCGCGCGAATTAAAACGATCCAATTGTCTTCTCACCGTGAAATCGCCCCCTCCCCCTCGGTTTTTTTGAAATCCGACTTCGGAATCGGATTGGCCATATTTTGGCGCGCATTTGGCTCGCGGATACCATACCCAAAAAATGGCTCCTTACTGGGTATTTTTGAACCCGAAAAAACGTGGGACAAAAGCGAGAAAGACGATTTTTCGACGAATTTCCGGCGAATTTCCGAATTACGATTTTACCGACGTCTTCCTCCAGGTCTGATCTATACGGCTGGTATTTTTTCGTAATTTTTTCGACCCCTTAAACGGGCTTTGGCGCGAGTTGAAAGTGGAAAACGTAGGACTAACGGGAGAAAGACGATTTTTCGACGAATTTCCCGGGCGAATTTCGGATTTTCGATTTGACCGACGTCTACCTCCAGGTCTGATCAATACGGCTCGTATTTTTTCGTAATTTTTTCGACCCCCTAAACGGCCAGCGAGCGTAAAGTGAAAAAACTCACTCGGGAACGCGTTATCCCGTACCAACAAACCACACGGCTACCACACGGCTACCGTCGGCCAACACAATTTTATATTATTGTACTAGTCTCTCTGGCTCGCTTCGCTCGCTCCCCTAGTGGGGTGTATTGCCGCCTGTGGGGTGTATTGCCGCCTGTGGGGTGTATTGCCGCCTGTGGGGTGCGTAGCATCGATGGACACGTTCAAACCCCTACTCAGACATAAGGCCTCGCTCCGCTCGGCCCCTCCTATTCGTAGCAGAGACGATAGAAAAAATCGGCGTATTTTTAGGGCTTACCGTTTAGGAAATTATTATTTTTAATTCAATTCAACTTTTTTTAAATAAAGGCCTCTCCATCTATCAAAGTTCCCTGGACCCTCCGTTTTCTAAGATCCCTGGCCCCGCGCGAATTAAAACGATCCAATTGTCTTCTCACCTGAAATCGCCCCCTCCCCCTCGGTTTTTTTGAAATCCGACTTCGGAATCGGATTGGCCATATTTTGGCGCGCATTTGGCTCGCGGATACCATACCCAAAAAATGGCTCCTTACTGGGTATTTTTGAACCCGAAAAAACGTGGGACAAACGCGAGAAAGACGATTTTTCGACGAATTTCCGGCGAATTTCCCGGGCGAATTTCCGAATTACGATTTGACCGACGTCTACCTCCAGGTCTGATCTATACGGCTCGTATTTTTTCGTAATTTTTTCGACCCCTTAAACGGGCTATGGCGCGAGTTGAAAGTGGAAAACGTAGGACAAACGGGAGAAAGACGATTTTTCGACGAATTTTCGACGAATTTCCCGGGCGAATTTCGGATTTACGATTTGACCGACGTCTTCCTCCAGTTCTGATCTATACGGCTCGTATTTTTTCGTAATTTTTTCGACCCCCTAAGCGGCCAGCGAGCGGAAAGTGAAAAAACTCACTCGGGAACGCGTTATCCCGTACCAACAAACCACACGGCTACCACACGGCCGTCGGCCGTCGGCCAACACAATTTTATATTATTGTATGATGATGTATGATGATATGATGATAATGATTGTTTAATATTGATTTTATGATTCCTTTCGCTTTGTACCTACTAGGCAAAAAACATTTATTACAAATAGGTACCCATAACATTTTTCCTTATCACATCTATATACATCACATCTATGTACTTACATTACCTATATTCCATACATAATACTCAAAATTCTACTACATTCTGCACTATTCTACAACTACATCAATCAACAATTTTTTTTTGCGGTTTTTCTGGATTCATCATCATCTTCAGCAGCGTATTTTCTGGATCTTTTTTTTCTTCTTTTTTCATCGGACAACACCCGTTAATCTTTTTCTGTTGACAAGAAGAAAATCGGGCCTCAAATACCTGTAAAGAATCTTTCAATTTCGAAATTTCGGTATTAGCGGCAGCGAGCTTTTCTTGTAAAGCTTGATTTTCTAGTTTAAACCTCATATTCTCAGCTGATAAAAAGACAACTTCAGTCGGAACATTGAAACAAGGCTCTTCTGCAAGTATTAAATTTTCTTGGCTAATTTCTTCTACAATGCTGTGTGACTCGAGAAATTCATCATTCTCTGAGGGCAGTTGTAAAATTTCTTGAACCATTTGCCGCTTATGCCTTTTATCAGCACGTAGTTTACGGCCATTACACGAAATTTTGGAGGTATTCATTGCAACCGAAGTAAGGGTTAAAAATAAAGTCGGCACCGCTTCACGTTTAAGTGTTCTTTTTTGTGGTAATTTCAACAATTCATTCATAAAATCACGTTGAAAATCCGTTTCTTGAAAATGTACAGAACACACACGAGCTGTACATACGTTGTAAACATCAGCTCTTTTGCACGCGTTCACCCATTTGGCTCTAATTTCAGGGCACTTTGGGAACTTATGAAAAGTAACTCCTAAGTCTTTCTGGCGATTTGTGTGATTGGTACAATCACAACAAACCATGGTCACTGTGAATGTATTGACTGAAAAGAAAAATAAAAGCGAAAAAAACACAAAATCTCGATCGAACAACAGCTCAGAATGAAAGACACGCCAAAACTAAACGGTTAGGCTAGTGAAGGGAGCGTTGGCTTCCCATGGTGCCTCTGACGTCAGCACCTTCGGGGTTTTCCCCGTCTCCCAAGTCGATGACCCCTACCGTCTAGTCTACTACCCGTGGGTATACCTAAAGTGGAATCAGAAAAAAATGAAAAAGACAGAATCAGAGATTCCGTGAAATAAGTAGGTACAAACGCTCGAGTAGGTACAAACACACTTAAGGATCCTTAAAGTAAGGGTTGTTGTGAGGAGTAGCGCCAATCGTCATCTCCCAAGATTTTAAACTCCTAAATATAATTAATCTTTCATAATAATATTATGAATCGTATTATTATGAAAATAAGATGCTACAAAATATTTCTCTAACTTATAACAAGTAATGACCATCTTAAAGGAGAACTGTAATCAAGCGAGCAACTGAACATAATGTGAACGGTTATTTTGGGTTAGGTGCTGTGATGGCTCATATTTTATATCTCGTTGGAGACTCCAACATGAGAATGGAAGAAAACACCCTGATTGATCAATGGGCAGGTGGTATCACTAAAGAAGGCCCAGATAGTGGAAGGGAGAGCGGTAACCACCCGTTTGATGTTTGGCACCTTTTACCCAGTCTCATAGGGAATCGCTTCCAGGGTTTTACGACCTCCACAATGGGTGGGTTCGTTGAAGGGGAAACCGAAGGCCCATAGAAAAAAAGGTAGGTTCGGATAGGCCGTCGACCCTCTCCCCACGCTGTTCCTTAAAAAAAATACTGTTCTTTGTCCACGATTTGGGACAGAGGTTGAACTACAAATGGCCGCAGCTTGGTTCGACCGAAGTTGGGATAATACCAGAACAAAGACGTCAGTATATAGAATTCGGTACGGTAGAATTCGCACTAAGAAGAGGAAATTACGGAATCGCCGAAGATAAATCCGAACTAAGCGACACGAAAATAAAATCCCACAATATGGTTTTTCCTCCGACATCCCAGAGTTAATTTGAAGCGGTATCGGTTTCCGTTCAGTCAAAAGGATATCATAATGTCAGTTGGAGTTGTCGCGACAAAGTAACTAGTGGTCACTGAACTCTCTTTTTTAAGGCGCAATCCACTTCCTTAAAAAATGAAGAGGGAGGGGCTACTGTCCTCTATTTGGAGCCCGTTGCGACGGGTCGGTCCGTTCGTGTCAGACCAAACTCGATGAAACGTGAGGATAGTGCACGAAACTATTACAAGTGTTCCGTAAGACGGCGAGAAGTAGGCTGCCGGGGAACATAAAGTTTATAATTTGTGTATTAGCGCAACTAAGACAAGAGCTGAGCAGTCGAAACTGAACTTACGAGTAACATGAAACGACTCTCACGGGTGATTAATATACAATTGGAAGCTTGGGAGAGATTGCAGTACCTATGAATTAATTGGGCAGCATTGGTTTGACCAAGGCGAAGTAGATGGATGCCGTCGGGTCTGACAACTGAATCATGAACACTTATCTGAGGTGTAGAAGGGCGAATCCCCCCTCATGTAGACCCAGGAGTAGTTTCAAGATTCAACCTTTATGATAATGGTATCAAGATAC
Organism: Pilophorus perplexus; assembly: GCA_955831195.1. NCBI lineage: Eukaryota > Metazoa > Arthropoda > Insecta > Hemiptera > Miridae > Pilophorus > Pilophorus perplexus. The sequence continues at coordinate 61,790,866 of OY037007.1, read as the reverse complement.
GTATAGATAGCTTATAGCGTTATTGGCGAATTGCATTCTCAGTGCGGTTCAATCAACAGATATTATGTAGTACCCATGAAATCAGTAAAATATGAGGGAAGAAGAGATTCTTACTGCAACAAGATGAAATAAAATAAACGCTCCCGGTAAGAAAAGTACAGTTTTGCATCTAGAAATACTGATAATCCAGCTCCCCCAAGGCAACCTATTCAACATAATCGGTTAAATGAATTGATAGCTCATTTCAGCTGAAGACACGTCAGTATCATTAAAAAATTACAGTAACGTAGCGGACAGTGAAATTGTGTACAACTTGGCACGATTATTTCGCAAAAGGTGGCTATTTCGACAATGAAATAAGCACAGCAGTCACGTCAATCTCTGATATGACCCTTTAACTTCAACACTTGGTACTTAAACCACCCCCACCCACAAAAAAAAAAAAAACTGCAAATTTTCACAAGGTTTTATTATTCTTACATATAAATTGTGCCAAAATCAATTCCGTCGATAATAAATAAATGAATAATAATGAGGCAACAATTGTGGTTAACTTACCACCCACATTAATTGTAAGGGTCAACATCATCTTCACCAATAAATATATAATTTTTTTTTCCTTTACAGGACCCTGAAAAATAGTTTATGCGTCCAAAATATTAGGAAAACGACACTTCATTCGAACTCCTGGCATCCATCAAAAGCTCCATTAAAGCCCCAGAGATCCCCACGGTGAAATCGGATGGTTCGGGGACCCTCAAAAATGGATTTTGCGTCCAAAAATATGTCAAAACCGGTACCAAACTCGACCCCATAGCCGAAACCCTTTATGTTCCGCACACAGAGCCGCACGGGGCCAATTTTGACGAATTATTTTGACAAAATTTCAAATTTAAAAAAACATTTAATCAGTCCAAAACGGCCTGGACGCCGGACGGACATATCATTTTTGAAGTCTACACATTTTGAAACAGGACAATTTTGATACAAGTATTTTCCTGAGCTACTAAACGTTTTGATATTAAATTTTAATATATTATACGTTACGGCTATGGAAATATTTGTACACCCATTTCAAGACACTATTGCTGAAGTGTACCTACCTCCACAAAAGCGTAATTGTTTGTCTACAATAAATTGATTCAACTAAAAGATGAAATTTATCAGAATAGATTCCATTTTGGTTGTTGCCTTTTATGGTACGAGCATACCGACGATTGCAACTAGGAAATAAGGAAATACTTTTCACGCTACTTGGAGGGGTTTATGATGACAACTGTTACCGGATACTTGTATAAATTTTCAATTCATTCCCCTTCAGAGTGAGTGAGAAGATATGTGCTCAGCCCCTCATCGTCTTGTTTGGAAGAAGGGATTCGCCTTATACATGAAACGGGCCGACGAAATGCTTTACATAAATTAAGTCCCCCATCTCTAATCCCTCCCTTCCTCCAACCTTCGCTGCTACCAACAATCCCCTTCCACTAGATGTTCTCTCTTTTTCACTCTCAAACGATGCCGGTGAACTTAAAGAGTAACCTTGACAACTTCCCCGTCCCATGTTTTTAGCCAAAAAGAACTTAAAAGGTTTCTGATTGTTGTTTGCAGAGATTGTTAGTACAGTAAACAATAATGAGGAAGACGTAAAATGATGCCTGACAGCGGAATTCACGTTTGTATCAAATGGAATGTCACTGAGGCACCTCCTGAAAGCCTTGACCGTAGTGTAGTCAACCTCCCGAAGGCCGACTTAAGATAACAGCTGGTGACAGACGCGGCGGTGTGTTTTCAGGTCGTTTTTTCACGGTCATCCTTCATCCAAAATCCAGAGCGGAAGTTATCTGAGTACCGACAAACATGAAAAAACACTTGGTTCTGTTAGTTCATCCATCTCACCTCAGGCGGCATCTCATATGTGTATGTCTGATTCTCCTCAGAGCCAAAACTTACGAAAACACGATTCGAAAAAAAGAATATTTGCTGTTTTCACAATGACAATTGTAGCTCCGATTTAAGTTATCAAATTGAAAAGGTATTTATTTTATAAGGCATTATATACATTTTCCACAAGATAGAAAACAACTATACGATGGACGGAATTCAGAATAAAATGGCAACATGAGGACAAGAAGAAAAAAATCGAACTAGATCCGGGATTTTCAACTATTTTGGGCAAGAGACCCCTTTTCCAAAATGAACTGATGAACTGAATGACCTTCGACATCCATAGCCAAATAACTTTGCAAATTTGTAGTTTTTTTTCATTCTGATACAAAATACCTACTTTAACTCTGTAAATATCAGTATCAAGTCTAAATACATAAATATCCAAATTTAATTATGTGTATTATCTGTACTGTTCCCTCTGATGAAGCCAACTTTACGCCGAAAATTTAGGTAATTGTTCCATAATCTTTTAGTGTTACTTTAAATAAAAAACCTTGTGTTTTAAAAACCAAAAACGTAAATTACAATACAAATTACGTAAAAATACTTTGGTACCTAGTTAATTATTTTTTGGAAAAAGACATGAATTCGCAAAGTAAAAATGAAGGTATGTAAAGAACTTGTGTGCACTAATAGGGGTCCGTCGACCCCCAAAATCAGTTTTCGTTTATGTCGACCACGAGGAGTCGTTATGTACCACTGGAAATTCCTGATATAGGTGATGAATGCTGGTGGTGATGGGCTTTAGTCGTATCTAATTAGCAATAGATCCACATAATTATTAATACTCCACGAGAGGAATCACTCGTATCACAAGTATCAAGTAGGTCAATTCAAAGCAGGGTCAAACAAATCGCTTTAAATTCCCAAAAATACGACTAAAGCCCCTGAAATGATATCAAAATATGGTAAACAATAAACGTAGTTTCTCAGTTTCAGGAGTATTTATAGTAGACCGATCCTGTTAAAAACGACCCCGAGTTACCGTGCATCGTATTTACGCTATGGGCCCTGAAAGGGGCCTGACCTTCCTTTTTTCACTATTGACTCAAATGTTTAAAAATAGTTCCATTCCCTCCTTCCTCTGGTATTCTCTCTTTGAAGCTCCACTACAAGCGTTTGGCGATGGATCAAAGAAGTTAACGGCGGAATTGCCTGCTACGGTCGAATGATGTATATCGTCGACAGGACGAGGAAATGATGCAACGTTTTCAGAACCTGAGTTCAATAGAGAACAGCTTCAACTGTAACTGTGCATATTATCCTATTATTGTAATCCGTCAACCCGTAATCCTACAGGGCAATATCGCTACAACGCGTATTCATCGTTCCTAGAAATGTAATTTGTCCATCAACTTTCAAAAAGAAGTAAAGATGCGTAGTTTCAATTTATATAGTTTGTTGGAGCAAAGCAGTTGGGCTTGGAAGGTACAATACGTGGGAGAGCAAATATTTTCAATCCAACGACAAAGGGCAGCAATCGAGCTGGCGCGTTCAGTTTGTTATGTTCTAAACTCGGGACGAGTCACGTTCGGTAAGTTTCCGATAGAGTAGCTAACATAGTTCTCGAGGTCCTACCGTAACTACGCATTTGATACTGCAGCTGGAGGTCCTTTGATGCCTTTTCTTTATTAAAAAAAACACTTCACAAATAGGGAAAAATTGGGGGGGGGGGGGGGGGTTGTAGGGTAGTAGGGTAGTAATCCGTGATGGAAAAAAGTGATTTTCGATTACAGAGTACAGTAGGTGATAATATCACCTCACACAATATTATTGTTTATCGAGAGGTCCACCAAAAGATTCGCATCCTCCGACGCCAGATCATGAAGCCTATGAGAAAAACAATGAGCAACCAAACCACGCTGCACCTATTGGGAACAACCTGAATTTAATAGCAGGTGCGAAATGATCAATAAACTTGCAGAGCTATTACCAGGCACTAAAGCAGCGACATAACCTTTCCTTAGTAGCGATCTCGCTATATCACAAGGGAGGGCAGCTAAACCTCAATGTTATCAGCTTCGTATTAAAAAGGCAAACCGCTGTCAAGTTTGTACAATTTTAACGGGCCTCTAATTATTAATTTCTCACCTTTTCTTTCTGATGAGCTTCTCGACCATAAAGCAGATTTACGTTCCATAACGGAATGCTCTCATTAATTGTTTCCTGCGGCCGCGCATTTGATCGTTAACGCAAATTGGACGATAACTCAATTATCAACTGCATCGTGATTGAAAAGAGGAGAAAGAGAAGGAGGGGAACGGTGCCATAATGGTAAGGATGTTATGTTATGTTGATCAATTTGTATGCATTCGGCTCAACAAATCATGGCACAAACGGTCTTTGATACGCTTTAATGGGTTGAACATGACAGATTACGCAATTTCAGTTGACCTTGCCCAACGTTTCAAATTACAGTAACGCCCACCAAAGTACGTTCCACGCCATCCACTCGTTTGGTGTGCAAGTTTATTCTTTTTAAGTCATCATTATTTTACTAGTTTTCCTGTACCTACCTACCATAATAATGGCTCTGATTGGTAATCCTGCTCGGCTTCGTTATTAAGCTACCAAGTGAGTTCTTGCATGACCTAAGGTTGGGAGAGGGGCTCGTAGTGAGTGGTGGAGCAGCCGAGCTCGAAGATATTAGCTCAGAGGCCTTGAAGGCTAGGAAGGATTTTTTTCTCTCCCTTTGATATTCTGCCGACGTAACCGCGGCTGGTGTCCCTCTCTCTGATTGTCATGTCGCCCATATCTTTGCCTGCGTGTGCGTGAAGTTGACCCCGCCCATCACAGTACAATAAACCGTTGTTCGATTACAGGCAAATTCACCATTAATTGTCTTTGAGAAACTCGGATATGCCACAAGTCGCAGGTTAAAATAGGTCTCGATCTCCCGTTACAATTTATTCCGACGATTGCAAAGAAATTCAACTCCTCAGAAGGGTACCTATCGTATTTTATTCAAGGTCCCTGTCCCAGGTCCATGGTAAATTTACTTTTTTATACCTATGGCAACTGAGTACCTAGATGGTTGAGTCCGTAGGGGTTTTATACATTACATGAAATTGAAATTTTCAAAGTTTGTTTTGAGTGTTGGTTGGAGATCCCTAAGCATGTTCTTGCTGCCGCTTGTGCTGTAGGAAACGAATGGAAGTTCTAGCCAGGGACGACAGTCAAAACATCAAAAGTGTCTCCTGGGACTTCTCAGAATATTTTCACTGGCTTCCTGAAACGATACTCCATCAGAAGCCTCAGCATGGACGTCGCCTATTCCGTGTGGCCCAATTAGCAACCGCACCTAGCTCTCTTACTTGAGCTTGGACCATCTGTAACAGATGGTCCAGGCGACGACGCTGTGACATTACTGCAAGATTCTGGGAAACTAGCCCCCACCCTTCCCACCATATAGACGAGATATAGACTCTGGATATAGACTCTCTATATTATAGGGAGTGCAGGGGACGGCTACAAAGCATGTCGTCCCCCTCCGGGCAGAAGGGCGAATATTGCAAAGCGGCGATTTTGAGTTAGGGCACCCATCTTTTTTATTTTCTCCTCCTCTTTCCGAATTTGAAAAGAGCGGGACGATCCAATCACTCAGAAAGATCGATTACATAAAGATCGATTACAAGTTGACTCGTTCCGCTTACTCCAATTATTGACGTCACCAGAGAAAATCGCGATTTCCCAAAATTCAGCTTTTGCAGTATTCGCCCTTCTGCATTTAGGGGGACGATGTCATCTGGGCAAATGGTTTCAATACCACACCGTGATTATGGTGTTATAATAATATAATATATTACTACAACAGTAACTGTTAAGTTAATTACAACTGTTGTAATTAACTTTTTTCAATCATAGGTTTTTGTAGCAGCCTCCGCAAGATAGCATGTTTCAAAACTATGTCCAAATATAGGATTGGCGGACAGTAACTGTGCCAACTGTTGCCTTCTAATCTGTCTATTGTTCAATGGTCGACCCCGGACGATTGGTACGGTGTTTTCTTCGAAGGCCGGACTTGTGTCAGTATGATCACAATGATCCGATTATTTTACTCCTTTGGAGTCTTCTGAGTCCATGTAGGGTTGATACGATAGCTACTCAATTTCCCTCGTAGTCCCTCAGTTTGGTTGATTGAATGTTAATTTTTGCTATGGGCAAGGGGCTCATAAGCCAAATGAGCGATCATTCGACGCAGAATTTTATGCTCTTCAACTTTGATAAGACTTATCAACTTAGTTTTCTCTGCGATGTATTGTTTTCGAGTTATGGGTGAAAACTAGAGGTTTTTGAGCCGCCAAAAGTTCTCCCAGCAAAAGGTTTGCTACCATTTTTGATATTTTGTTGTTCAGACCCATAACAACAATTTAAAAAAATAAAAGCTTCTGAAGCTTTGTACGTTTCATTTAATGCTCCTGGAGCGCTGGTATCGCACGCAGCGTCGGCTAGAGATGTTCCCGTGAATCCCAACACTATCGTGATGGATTTTGAGTTTGGAGTCACGCATGCAGCAACATCAGTTTTTCGAAATTTGAGTGTCCAAGGATGTTTTTTTTTTTTCATTTGTACTTATAAATCTACTTTTTTGGACGAATCACCGTTTCGGAGACGACTATGGGAAATTGCTCAGCCAACCTCTTACTAGGCGTTTCCTGGGTAAGACTGATGGGCTGATAGTCGCTACAATCTTACTACCTGCTTCACTTCCAGCACAGTACCAATGGTCCGAGAGCATACCAACTGTCCGCCCCTCGACCCAAAATTTGACCATCGTACCAATCGTCCGTTTACCCAAATATAGTGGTGATGGTAAGCCGTCAAACTTTAAATGCTCATCACCATTGATTCCTACCACCAACTTTACATCGGATAACATGTGTCATCAGGGCCTAATGTCCAGGAAGACGTAACTCTATGTGTGAAAGACGTCAAAGCACAAGATACTCAAAATCCTTCCCGAGTGTAATTTGGTAGCAGCGGGGTGTATGAGAGGGCTGCTCATAATGTGATAGTACATCACATGCGTGTACTCCTCTCCAGGCAGAACCTTTTCACCCCCTCCAGCCACGATGCAGTCCTCAGCTCAGCCGAGGCCACACATTCACGCACACACACAACACTCTGATGCCCTGCCCAACAACGCACCGGTCGCCCCACTCCTCATATGGGGCTACAAAGGACTTGCGCCGACCGAATGTTCAGATTCCAGTCCCCTCGGCCCATGCCGCCCTTCTTTCTACTCTTCTATCAAGCCGTCCTTCACTCTCCATCTTTTTTCTTCCCTCGTCTCTCTCACTCTCTTTCTCTCTCGCCCTGCACCAACCTCCGTCGACACCTATCTAATATGTGCCTGCCTAATTATCACCTTACTTCAAAACTACCGATACCGTCGTACCTACGTATGGACTCTCATCATTTCCGCACTTCGGGTTGATATCAATGACGAATAACTTCCTTTATAGCCAGCAGACTAATTCATTTATTTCTAAACTATAGAACACAGTATGATCTATTCATATACGAATAGAACTTACTATTTTCTACAGTTGTATACATTGTATACAATGTATTACAATATTAAATACAACGAAAACGGATAGAGGAAGAAAACGAGGTTTCAAAAACAAACGTAGATGACGTCGTAGGTTGTAGTATTGTAGTAGGGGAATGTCCCGTACCTCTGGCCGTTTGTACCTCCGGCCAATTGCTATTACTACCCCTAGCCGAGTCACAAAAGAATAAATCATGTGTCCGCCATGAATTCATAGTCCCAGGCAATTTTTTGGTTAGGATAACATTGACCAACAATGAGTTTCTTCGTTTACACTCCCGGAAGTACAGGTCTGGCCAGAGGTACATGCTATGGTTTTACCTCTGGCCGAATTTCACTTTTTTTTGTAAATTGCTCCGGAGAAAATTAATTAGTATTTTGACAATTTTTTTCGTAGTTTCGTAGCCAAATGGTTACTTTTTGAGAAAATAATGAGAAATTTGAAAATTATGACTATTATGACTATGGGGGGGGGGGGGAGAATGGGTTCATGAACACTTGTTATGGTACCTACGTATGTTCCTGTACATTGTTTTGTGTAGTTTTATAAGAAATTAATTTGAAGAAATGTGATTTTTATGTTGTCGAACAAGTCCAGTGTTGTCCAGACGAGCATGAAAATGAGTTATTAGAAATATTTTTGCACTGACCAAAACAGCCTGAGAAGATTAGGAACTTCGACGTGGGAAAAGAAGACATATCGGTTGGGAGAGAAGAGAACGAAGAAGCAACTTCATCTGTTGAAGTTTCGATGGTGGAAGTCACTCAACACACAATTAGTTTCGAACGAATGAAGGTACCTACGGTATTGATATGCGATCGATCCTTTTCATTGCTTTTAAAGCGTATGAAGCTGAATGGATATGACAAAGATACAGCTATGACTTGGCCCTAAACACTTGAACCTAACATGGCCGAATGTTTATAAAAACCAAAATCTCAAGAAAATATCCCATTCTTCTAACAATTTTTTTTTAATGAGTTGATGAATTCAAGCACTGAACCATCTCTCTTACAAGAGAGGCGTTGGCGCGTTGAAAATTCTTAAAACAACGTCCTTGTGATGGGTGATGGAAGCAGTTTCGGTTCCGAAGTGGGTTTTATGTGAGCGGTTTCGAGCGGGCGGCTTCAAGATTTGATTTTGCTGACGCTTCGGATTCTGGTTATCGTCAGTGTTCCCTTTGTGTCGCCAGACAAGCCTGAGAAGGTTAGGAACTTTAGCGTGGGAAAAGAAGTCATATCAGTTGGGAGAGAAGAGAACGAAGAATTTGACGGTGGAAGTCGCTCAACACTCAATTTATTTCGAACGAATTAGGCGATTACTGCGGTATTTCAATACCAAGAATTGAATACGAAGCGTCATAAAGGTGGGTTATCACACGAAGGTTGAGGGTGAAAAACCAAGCTACAAAATTCCTCCAAACATCAACAAAACAGAGGCTATGAGCGTAAGTTTAGACTTAAGCTAGAAAGTTACCGGCTGTATCATTAAATGATGATGCATGTAAATCCAAATTTTGGATCTACACAAATCGATATATCTACAGTGTAGATACGAAAAAAAATTCAATGTCCGTCCACCATCATACAAGAAAGTGGAAATTGGTTTTCTGAAATCTTGACAAAATACTCCAAAAATACCACACAACGGGGGGTCTGAGGGGCTACAGGTGGGGTTTTCGAAGGTGTTTGGCGTAGAGTTCAAGTGCCGTTTTCCAAATTATTTTGAACGAAGAATCTATTTAAGGGGGGTGGTGGGGGATGGTGACTGCAGGTGGTTTTGCAATTTTTTGGACAGATGGAACGTGCGGGGTGGCGATTGCGTCCTTGTTTTGGACGTAGAATCGACGTATAGAGATCACACGTGGGGCTTCTAGGGAGCTGCAGATGTGGGGTTCCAACGGTTTTGATCAGGTATGCGAGTGAGGCGTCGTTTTTTTAGGTAATTTTGAACAAAGAATCGATATACAGATAAGGGCCATCGCACTGTGAACGGTTAAATAGGGAGCAGGTGGGCGTTTTCACTGTTTTTGACAGGGAGGTCGTTTGTGCTGTCGTTTTCATCGGACGGTCCCAGACCATCCCATGGAAGTATGTTGGTGTTTCTTTGGGGATATGAGTGAAGTTCACGGGAGGATTTTGGCCAGGGATCGATTTAGGTATCGTTTTCGAAGTAATCTAGGACGTCGAGCCAATTTAAGGGGATCCCACACCTGCCACAATATAAATTTATTATCCCGCGTATTCGCACACTATAAATAATACCAAAATCCATGAGTAATCCATTTGCAGCGATTTTGAAAATTATTGTTGGAAGTAGAAATTATTTGCCTAAAACTTTCCCTGCGAAGAACTGACATAATAAAAAACGAAAAACGAAAACGAAACGAAACAAGGGAATTTCACCCTGAATTTTCGTCCGACTTGGCTTCTGCCGTCGCGGACGTCGTCAGCCGTCCTCTCAAGGAGGATCGGAACTTGTCTGACGATTGCGCTCATGGCTCCCCATTGCCTCGTCCCCCTGGGTTGGGAGGAGTTCGCCGTCCGATTGAACGCAGAAAATACTTGTATCGGTGACCCCGCTCCTCACGCGGTCACCCATCCAAGTACTAACCACGCCCGACGTTGCTTAACTTCGCTGATCGAGGGAAACGGTAGTTTACCCAACGCCACACCGGACGACTAACTGACATAATATAAAAGTACATTTTAAATAAATATTTAAATAAATTGAATTCATTTTGACGCATATATTGAACAGACTCATGCAGTCTCCCACAATCACGTATGTATGCTATGAATACTAAATGAAATTCTTTATGAAGCAGTTGAGGGGGAAAACAAATTTAAAGAACGGAGGAAGGAGGGAAGGTTCAAAACTTAATTAGTGGCGAGGTTCAGATTATTACCGCCGCAGAGGTTCCTTCATCCGCGCGGCACCGGGAACGTAGAGGATGAAGGGGACTAGATGAAGAGTGATGACGAGGAGGGGTGAAGAGAAAGAGAAGGAAATAAAGGCGGCGAGAGAGAGGAGATCTTCTCTCGACTCAAGAGAAAGGACTCCCGAAGGCCTGGGCGCTCCCCCCTCCCCACCCCTCATCATCAAGCTCGTCATATTCCTTTCCACGTTAATACACAGGAATACAGGATCGCCCCTTCCAAGAACGGATCGTCCCCGCAGCTACATCCAGAACCCACAAAATCTCTAGAAATCCTCCGCTTCACTAATTTCTCACAATTATGAAAATTTCAAATGGATGCTTGGGGCCATGGAGCTACTATCCCAAACTTGATTATCTACTCGTAAAAATAAAATGTCCAACAAATCCAAGAAAAATCGCAGAACAATATTTCTAAAATGGAGAGGGATGATTGACCAAACCAGTCGTTTACTTCTTTTCTTTTTTCTTTCTTCTTTACTTCTTTCGAGTACCTCTCCATTTTACACCGACCAAGTCTCAGCACAACAAAATATTTCTAAATTACAACTCGGCGAAAAACAGGAATTCGTCATGACGTGAGTGTTCTACTGTTTGGTACATATAATATATGTACCAAACAGTAGAACACTCACGTCATGACGAATACATATTATGTACCGTATACGAAGCAGCGATGCTGAGCAACAGGTCGCTGAACTTTCAGCGGCCGAATGGAATTTTTGCCAGTTCATTTTTTTCCCCGACTCGAGTACCTTTCAAACATGTACCTACGGATAAATTTTGAACGGTAAATAAAAAGTGAAATTACCTGTGAACTGTTTATATCCACTCAAGAACTTGGTCTTCCACCACCGAACTAAAAACAAGGCCATTTCCGCTATTTACATTACACGACGCCGGATACCTGCAGACGGGCTCACTGCACTATTAGACGTAAAAGCCGAAGCAACAAACTAAAATGAGAGTAGTCAGTCATATGGGGTCCCGTGTTCAAGAAGTGTCGGAACTGGGCCGGACGCTATGAGTGATCACCGCATGAGGTACCGAGAAACACTGAACTGAAGAAAATGTGTTCGGTTGTTACGAAGGGGGCAGCTTGGTTGGGCGGAAGGGATGGCGGGACCAAGTACGCCGGAAAGGGGGGCGGCGGAGCGGGGTGTCGGTAGGACGTCGCTAAGGCGGGAGGGGGGGTTCTCGAAGCCTCGGAGGGAGAAGCCGCTCGCACGTGAGCGCGAAGGAAGAGTAAAAGAGAAGAGAAACAAGATGTGCGGAGGAACAAGGGAAGTAAGAGAAGTGATAGCGGGAGTGGTGAAGGATACCTGCAAAATTCTGTTATTTTTCAAAATTAAAAACGAAGCTAGTTTTGCACAGGGGTACGTTATTTTTTCCCTTACAATAATTGTAAGAATTATTGGAAGAATTATTCTTGCAAAAATTAATTCTGTCAAAAGCCCCATTTGCAGCCCGACAGAATACTCGGCCAAACATACCTCGAAAACGACACCTCACTGGACAGGGGTCCCTAAATCATTCAAGAACTCCACCATTAGCCGCTTTTCGTCCCCAGGGTTTGGAGCATAAACCTTGCGGACACATGGAAAACCGAGCATTTTCAGATTTAAAAACCTTACTGTCCAAAACGGCCTGGACGGAGAACCTACGTCTTACGAATACTTCATTTCGTTGTATTCTATAAAAATAATAATTCTACGTTTTTTGGCGTTTTAACGACCTCAAAATTTGTCCGTATACGTTTCAAGATGTATCGTTTGCGAACTGATTAAAGGGGGTCCCACATCGGTCCAAACGTGGTACAAAATACCGTTTTTATTTCTTAAATCATTTTTATTCACGTGTAAAGTAATTTATGCGCAGTTTTTACAACAGAACGTTCGTTAGAATCAGCACATCATAGGACAATTTGTCATGAAAGGAAAATGTTTGAAGAAGATTAAAATGTTAGCCCCGTCGCAATAATTGTAATTAATAATAATTATTAATTACACTGCTCTACAAAAAAGTCGATTTCATGCTTCAAGAGGTCTGATAGTGGCCCTGGAGATTTTTGAGGGTACTGAATCCGAATCCGAGGTCCGTTTTGCCCCTAGACGCAGAAGTTCCGCTGTACAGTACCCAAATGTTAAAAAAAAACTCTTAATTTCCAACTTCATTATTTTACAACGAGCAGGTGCTATTCTTACAGGCAATTTAACGATGAACACGCCCATATCGACAGCACAAAGGGAATTTGTCCAAAAACGCCATTTCGAGAAAAACGCGATTGAAGTTTTGAAACTAGTTGAAAGTACAAAAGAAACCGTCGATGCCACTAGAACCTTCTTTGATATTTTCGCTGCCATCATTGAAAAGTCGTTTCAAATATTAATCAGTTGTTATAGTGTTCCAGAGAATCATGATAAATAGAACAATAAAAGTTGGAAGGACATGACCCCATTGTGCACGTAGCATGTTGTACATGTTCCCTTTGGACATGTTAAACTCGACCCTTTTTGACTGGACGTATTCCCATTGTGCACGTAGTATGTTGGACATATTCCCAAGCTGCTATCATTCCCGCTCATTTTTCAGATATTTAAGATCACAAAAAGGTAAATATGGTGGTTTTGAAGGACTTTTTGGTCGAGTGACGCGTCTAGACGCTTTTTCGAAACGGTTTTGAACGACGTAGGGGTCCCAAATTTGTACAATCACTAAGCTCAGGACTATAACAAGCAAGCAGGCACAGGCTCAGGACTATAACAGGAACAGCAAACACGCACGGCTGAGACTGAGTTGAAGAGTGAGAGCGAGTTGTGAGTTTAGAGCTCTGAAAAAGAAGATACTTTTACAACGATTAAGAGGATGGCGAAGTTGAGTCTAGAGAAGGTCCGTTGAAATCTTCTGTTAGCCAGGAGCTTAGCTCAACTGCAGCCAGGTCTTCTCATTCGACAGGAGTTGCACTCAACTGTATCGAAACGCCAGGAGCTGAGCTCGACTGCTACGGTGTTATCCTTCTAATGGTCTTGTAGTCCAGAGACGTCCTACCAGGCCAGGAGCTTAGCTCGACTGCAGCGAGGTCTTCCTTTCGACAGGAGTAAACTCGACTGTATCGAACTGCCAGGAGCTAAGCTCGACTGCAACAGGGTCCTCTGTCCAGTATCGTCTCGTCGATCACAAGTCCCCGCAGGGAAGAAAACGCCAGGAAACGGTTGTAAGCCCTCAGTGCAGTGGTCCAGTAAGAAGTCGCAGAAAGGAATGACGAGAGGAGCGAAATCGGCCTATATTTATACTCCGCATCGTTTCGCCGTTGTCGGCGGAACGTTGAGGAGCTGAGCCGTCATTGGCTGACAGAGACACGTCACTCCCCCGCCTAAAATAATTGCTTCTTATTGGGCCACGTACGTTATGGGAATTTATTGGTAGGTTCAAACAAAAATAGGGAAATATTCCCTACGTAAATTTCTCTATAGTTTTGAACGACGTAGGGGTCCCAAATTTGTACAATCACTAAGCTCAGGACTATAAGAACAGCAAACAGGTGGAATCTATTGAGCGATTATCTTATGTTCACTCGAAGAACAATAATAAATTGTTCGATATTAAAATTTAATAATCGAAATTTTCTGGCCTTGGAATCGCATTATGTTCCCTCGAAGACCTAATAGAACCTATTATTAGGTCAAAGTTTAAATGATCAACAGCGCGGTTCCAAAATAATAAAAACCTGGGTAGCCTTTTTGTTATTATGTCTGCTATTAATTGATTATACTTTGAGTCCTTTATGTACACGCCACGAAGTGCAGTGTCGACTCTGCGGCAAATTGTGTCGAATCCGCTGTGTCGATTTTTTTATTATACGTCTAATAATGTCACTTTACAACCTCCTTGGAGCTTCATCGGTCGTAAAATGTCGCCACATGAACCAGACGTCTACCACTCGCGGGGAAACTCCCCTTCAACGACTGCATGGCATAAAATACCTTGTAAAAAGTTTTTTTTTTATATCAAATGTATACAACACAAGGAAAGGAAGCTGTAATGCGTGCATCTCGTTGCCTCCACGTGCTTTCATCGTCTTTGAAGCTGTTCATTCTGAAAGAGGATCACCAACCATCACTAAACAAACAAACGCAGCCTAAAAAATGCGGATACCAGATGCATTTCGCACTGATGGGTTTCGTGCACATCGACTGCCACGCTAAATGCGTTAAAAATGTTATTATGTTATGTGAGACACCAGCAGGGTCGTTCCTACCGACTTTTGCGCTTTAGCCTTGAAATTCGGTAGTATTCGAATTGGGGAAATCGGACTGAAACGCAATCGAATTGGGGAATATTTAGGAATCAAATTGGGAAAACGGTTGTGAGCGAGGCACGATCGAATTGGGCAAGAGTGAAAGTACGTACTGTCAACGTGTGGATCATCAACAGGGGGGCTGTTCGTCGTGTTTCCTCTATAGAGGATATAGATATAGATATCTTATGCAGAAGAATAAATTATATCCAATCCAACAATTTATGAAAATTTCATAAATATACTTGGACTACATTTAATGTAGTCCTAAATAGATGAACAAGGCTTGTCCTCGTAGCAAGACGCTCCAATAGGAACTAAATTTCATCACAGGAACCTACTATAAGGAAAGACACAAATCAAGTTCTGAAATGAAAGAAGCCCCGAGTTCGGATATTTTGCCATGCCATACCCCCGAACCCCTTCCCCTTCCCACGAACGTGCAAGTGGACGTTGAGCTGTATCAAAACCTTCCCAGTCCAAAATTTTTTAGGTTTCAAGTAAAAATTAGTGAGTCTTTGGGAGTTTTTGACTTTGAAACTGACATACCTAAGTAAATAAGGATAGGGAAGACGAAGCCGAAATGTGACCAATTTGTTCAGAACCTCCCCCTACTAGCGATGCTGCCACGTATCCGCCTTCCATGTGGGTATCCAAGACGAGTGCACTGGATGGGACCACCAACCAACGCGCGCGAAAGTTTTCATTCGCAAATCAAAAACTTTACACGAAGCTACATTCAGTTCTCGGTGGCGATTTAATTGCATTTACATACAAGATAAAAGAACTACAAATTAGGCATCTGATATTTAATATAAAAAATGGTAGGTAGCACCAAATTTGTCGGGACAACTTTTGGCAGCAAAAAAAACCCGAAATTGTGGTAGTTTTTTGGGTTTTCGCTCACAACTCTTACACCGTGCGTACTAGCGAAAAATAAGCTATATAACATATTAAAGAGCATTAAATTCTGCATCGAATGAGTACCCCAACTTATTTGATGAAGCGGTAGGTATAGGACAAAAAAACTATTTTTCCCAACTTGGTCCAAAACTGGGATGTAGTCGTTTTTACTCGTCTGAGCTCGAAATCAAGTATTCCTACCAACCAAAAAAAAACTCAAAGAATGAAAGTAGGTACCAAATCTGTACCAAATCTGAATACCCCTTTATCAAATGATAAGGTTGGGGTACTCATTCGATGCAGAATTTAATTAAATTAGCATTAATGCTCTTCAATGAGTTATATAGCACATTTTTCGTTATTGGAGTTATGAGCGAAAAACCAAAAAACGGCCAACATTTCGAGAGAATAAAAATTAGGCACCACCTTTTGCATCCAACACCCCTTTTTGGCGCTCTAATGACGTGCCTACGATGTTATGTTACTCATCAGCCGGGTGCTGGTGACAACCATTTCAGTCCCTATCATAATCTGTAGTGATGGCGATGCGCCCAAAATTCTGCATTTATAAAGTTACTTTATTATGCTCGTTAAAGCCGCTGTCGGTAGTTTACTCTTGGCATATTTCGTTCATTATACGAGATTCTAAACCAGAAATTAGCTATATAACCAGCAATACTACCTACAGGATACATTA
This sequence comes from Pilophorus perplexus, assembly GCA_955831195.1. Taxonomy (NCBI): domain Eukaryota; kingdom Metazoa; phylum Arthropoda; class Insecta; order Hemiptera; family Miridae; genus Pilophorus; species Pilophorus perplexus. Next base: position 61,774,529 of record OY037007.1, on the reverse strand, counting down.
CAACTATGTAAAGTAGGGAGAGCTGAACCTCAAGATTCTTGACCAAATTGGCCATGGGGCGCTTGTTATCGCAGTATTCTTTTCTTAATTTTTTTTTAAATTTGCGGGAAAAAATCCGTCTTCGGGATATCGAACTCGTGGCCTCATGAGACAATACACATAGAGAACAATAAGAAATTACCTAATTGAAATCAAATTTTCCAAACCCTCTCCTCCCTTCCTATTATTTTGCTATTACGCTCCATTCCTGGTAATCCAAGGCTTCCCCCTTGTCGCCGGTGCACATACAGAATTTACTGCCTTTTTGTTTTTGAGGAGGCTTCCAGCCGAAGGCGTATAAAAATGAGGCGGGTTAAAAATTAAATGGAGTGAATTAGGAAAAGAAGGATGGTTGGTGGAAGGCGGCAGGCCATCAAAGGATGGTGAGCGCACATGGCTAAAGCCGTTGGTTCGGAGAGGTGCCTTTGAAGAGTTGCCGCCAAGATAATAGCTTGTACTCTCTCACTCTCTGCTCGCCTCTGCTCTCTTCTGTCCGTCCTTCCCCTCTTCCCGTTCCCAATGTCCCCTTTATCGTCCTCTCTTGTTCCTCCTCCCTCTTCGTCCCGCCTCATGCTGTCTACTAATTCAATCTCTCTTTCTCTCAATATATACATAGTTCGAAGCAAGGAGAACTCCTTCCTTTGGCTAATGCCATGTTCGACCTCTCGCCCATCAACTAGATACCAACTCCAAATTTACTTTGGAAACTTCATTGGATTTCTATGCAAATTCAACAATTTAGCATTCTCAAAAGGTATTTAAACGAACCATCTAAATTCGACCTGAGCTTTATAACAATAAATCACGATAGTATCGAAGGACATGTTTACCAGTGATTCATCGGGTTAAATGACGAGCTGATCAACCCCGCATAATGATCACTCTTGAATTTAGGAAATTTCGGTCATTACACCGTCAAGGGCACCTCAGGTAGCCCGAGATGTCTTGGTTCAAGGGCAATTCTATGATGATTATCATCATTATGCGTGTAATTAAGAACAATTGGGGTCAGGGCTGGATGCGATTCAAAGTCCCTATCCTCGATATCGGAAAACTTGAACTAGTTGTTCTGTCGCAAGGTGTTCAGAAAAGAGGCCTGCTTAAATGGACCTCTTCCCGGCTTGTTGTTCTCGAGGTTTAGACGGAAATTTGAAAAATTACACCCTGGGCAGGAACTTAGAAAATTTACACCCTGGGAGTTCCCTCCACAAAGCGATACGCCTTGCTTTTCAACATGGGATGAAATAATTTCAACAATCAAACAATAATTATTGTTGATCCCTTCTTAAGTCCATTCTAAATGCACAAGTTGTTATCATTTTATCCATTCTAAATAGTGTACAATTTAAGATTTATCACACTTGTTTTATCTGTTATGAAAAAAACTACCTACTGTGAACATGAGCAAACATAATGAGTGAACACCGAGCAAAAAATAATTAAATTACAAATTTTGTCCATTAGAGGCCTGGAGAAGGCCTTTCATTTCAAATTTTTTTTTTTTTTTTTGGGTAAGATTTCGCAATTCATTGTTTTCGTTGGGGTGGGCTCTGTGTGATAGAATCTATAATATATCTGATATTAATAAAACAACGACTGAACCTCATTCATACTAATGTACTAAGACTGTAAAATCTACTTTCACAATGTTAATTCGTTCATTTCAATTGTTAGTACCTACCAGTTACCACTTAAGCAGTAAAATTGGAAACCACTATCAAAATAGTGCATGGTTCAGGTCTGATCCAAGTTGGGGCGTATACTGTGGGTCCCCTGAAATACGACTAAAAAACAAAATCGTGCCCAAAAGTGCCCATGGATTTTTGTTCCAATTTCAAACAAAAATAGATATTTAACGCACCTAATGTGATTTGGCTAAGTAGGAGAGTGTAAATGTGAAATAAGAAGGTCTTGGAGATATCATTAGTGTGTCGTAGGCCTAATTACTATGAAGTTCAAGCTAGTTTAGAGGGTAATCGCTACCTCAAGCATCGAGGTTTTTAAGGAAAAACGGTAGTTGATTGAAATTGATTGAAACCATCCAAGAACATTGTTTTTGTGCTGAAGAACAATTTGTCACCACTGAACCCCGAAAATAATTTCCGCCACATTTTAGGGTCGTTGGCCCCCATTGTGCGACGTTTCGACTGTCTGCCACGTCTACACTATCACTGCTTAGCCTCGTGTCGATTTTTTTGGTGAAAATAAGGTTTTGAGCTCTCTGCAACGTTCTTGGGCCGTTAATCCATCCGTATGAAGCCAGATTTCAGTGTTTTGATCTCATAACTTCTCTATGGGTGTGTGCAGTAACTTGTAAGTCGAAACCTCCCAGAGGTGTTGCAAAAATGCATTTAGTGAGTTAAAAATGTCTTGGTTACCACTTCATCAGACAAAAATCAGACAAAAAACATAAATTTATGTTTATTATTATTATTTATTATTTATTATCATTATTTATTATTTATGTTCATTATTTATCATGAAGGCCATTTAAATTATCAAGTGGAAAAGTGACGGTGAATTGCTTTCAGCATCATCCCTGTTGTGGTTGAAGACTTACTTGTAGGTGAGTCACTAAATTCACATTCCAAGGAGTGTAGAAAGGCAGCCAACCTACACTCCTTGTTACGTGAATTTAGTGAGTTTTTAGTTAAAAAAAAAATATATTTTTTACCAATTCATAACTCAAAAATAATTAATAATGAGGGCCATTTAAATTTTCAGGTGGAGAAGTAACGGTGAATCGCTTTCGGCATCGTAGCTTCCTACCTGTTGTTGTTTCAGACAACCTTTTGAGCAGCCTACCTACTGTGTAACACAGGAACGTGAATTTAGTGAGTTCTTAGTTTAAAAGGCTGCAAATTGTACACAAGGGTCTACTATTCTTTGATATACGTTACTTGTGCGAAAATTAATTCTGTGTCAACGAAAAATGTGGATTTTTTTTTTTTTTTTCAAATTTTTGTTGGTTTTCAATTTTGCTTCCGAGTTTGCAAGGCAGAGGAAGCACTGTTTTCACTTTCGAAATGAAAAAAAATTGTTGTTCTCCAAAATCAAAATTTCCACTCACGTTTTGCGTTTCAGAGCCTCCTGAACAAATTTGGTTCCGTGTCTGTCTGTCTGTCCGCATTTCCTTGCCACAGCAATAACTCCCACGATTTTGGTCGGATTTCAATAACATTTTCAGGAATTGTGTAGGTATAGCTCTAGATGGTCCCCTCTCAGTTTCATCACGATTGCATCAGTGGTACTCCCTGCACATGCGCGAACGTAATTTTCTTGTTACAGTCACAACTACGTTCATTTTGAACCTGGCACGAGGAATCTCATGTGCCATTGCCTTGGCAGTATTTTTTTTTTTTTTTTTTTTTTTTTTACTTGGAAAATATTTGACCTCCTGGAATCTATCAAAAACCCCATTTGAAGCCCCATGAAAGCCCTGTAGATCGCCACAGTGAAATCGAATCGTTCCGTGACCCCAAAAATGGATTCAACGACCAAAAATACTTCGAGAACGACACCTAACTCGATCCCATAGCCACATGCCTTATAAAAAAATCCTCCCGTAGCCCCATAGCGCCCCACGGATTTGGGCGATCGGGCTGTATAGTAAACCGAGTATTTGGTCAATATTAAATATTAATCAGCAGTTTTCTGATTAATAAAAAACTACTGCCCAAAACGGCCGGACGGACATTTTGGTTTTGGAATCTAGACCTTTGAAAAACTATAGGTAATGTCAAATATTGAGGCCGATCAGAATTTTCGACCCCCGTCGCGATTACAAAGGTGTATTATTCCAAGAATAATAAACCAAAAAATACATTGGCAAAAAAGACATGTTATAACGAAGGCCATTTAAATTTTCAGGTGGAAAAGTGACGGTGAACCGCCTTCAGCATCATACCAATGCTAATTAGAATTAATATTCTTATTTTATTTCGAAGTCAATAATATTCTTAGTTCTTTTATATTTAAATAATAAACCTACTGAGGTTACCAGTTCCACAAAGAGAGATATGCTAGGAAGGTATCTCAAAATAACGATCACGCTTTATTATTTAAAAACCTTCAAGGATTGAGTAGGTACTAACAATGATGGCTTGTTCAATTTATTGAAAATAAAATATATTTTATTATAATTACTTTGACTTGACTTTTATTATAATTAAGTATACAATTTTGTACTATTTCGACCTGTTCGTTTTGATTACCTTTTCCATCCTCGCCCAAAACCTCGTAAGTCAAGTTTTAGGTTTTGGCAAAAACAGGTAAGTCATGGAAAACGATATTAAAATTTAATATCTATTAAAATTCAATATAATATTTAATATTATATATAGAAAAAGAACAGTGTGAAACAACAGTGTGAAATAAATTTTATTTCACACTGTTCTTTTTCTAAATAGTTTCTAGTTTACTTCAGTACGGTTTAGAAAATTTCTAAATTATTATTAGATAATCTAAAAGATTACCTATTTAATAATATTATCCCTAAAGGATTACGGTTATGACCTCTGAAAGAGAGAAGTATTTTTGGTCTCCTGTAAAATTTAACTTTTTAGAGGTTTTACACTTTTGCTGTCGCTATGCTTCTACTACCGAAAAGAGGCTTTTGTTGGAGGGAGAGCAAGAGGTGACTTCTCAGCTAACGTCATAAACGCTATTAAATAGCAAATTTGGCGATGCTAGCTACTCCCTCACTGGAACCCGGGAGACCAGGGATTCGAGAACGGGCCCGACGGCGATTAGGTAGAATAAACGGATGCCGCATACGACACGGGTTGTCACCGTGCTCACGAACGTCGCGACGTTCGACAAAACTCCAACTTCATTTTAAGAAAAGGGTTAAATTTGATAGTTGCTCTTACCTTTCCAAGCGCAATCACATAGTCACGATCAGAAGTAGTTTTCGTTGTGCATCCCAGTGGTCACCAGTGAGATCGGTACCTAGTAATTATCGTGGGGCCGCGAGCGATTTGTGATTTTTTAATAATTAAAGAATCACAAAGCCATTATTGTTTTAACAAACGAAAATCGGGTTTCAAGACCAAAATTTAACTCAATTTAATAGTCCTCAATATCCTCACAGGAAACATCATGAATCACAGGAGGCGGAGTGGTAAAATCCACAAACACTACATGCGGATCACCACCGCACAAGTTTAACATCTCTTCATACCTCATCAAATTATCCCCAGAAAGCTAACTGATGTAATTTGGGTTAAATTAACACCTTGACATTTCATTAAAACAATAAAAATATAAAAAAATCCAACTACCAACAGTTGGTAGTAGTTAATAGGGATGCTCAAAAAGAATCGATTCTTGAAAAAATCGATTCTTTTTGAAAAAATAATCGATTCTTTTAGATTCTTTATTTTTTTGAAGAATCGGCCCGATTCGATTCTAAATTTCCAGAATCGAAAACCGATTCTTTTCTGCTCTTAACAAGTATTTTTATATTCAGATGCACTGTAAAACAGTTCCATGTTTAAAAGAATCAAAATTATCTTTTAAATTGAGTCACTGCAACGACCATAGGTAACAGCTGAAGAAATGGAAACAGTTGCACAACAACCACTGACACAGCTGAAGCTTTCCTACCTACCTTTTCCTACGTAATAGTGCTGGTTTGCAGTTGGATTTATTAGTAATTGGAATTCAGGTTTCGTAACGTAATAATGCTTCTTCTTCTTCTGATAAATTTGAAATTTAATAAAATTATTTAATAATTTAGAAAAAGAATCGATTCTCATATGTATCGATTCTTTTTGAAAAAATAATCGCGATTATTTTCGATACTTTCCTAAATAATCGATTCGATTTAAATCGATTCATTTTTGAGAATCGGACATCCCTAGTAGTTAATACTACGGGCACTCATTCGAGCTAGGGATGGGAAAAAAACGCGAAACCGTTTCGACGAAACAGTTTCACGAGAAGAAACGTTGAAACAGTTTCACTTAATCTGGAATAGCTGTTTCAAAAAAACGAGCAAATGAACGAAATGACAAGAAACCCCCTTAGAAAACGAAACGGTTTCGCAACAGCTTGAGCTGAGGAGAACAAGAAGCAGTCTGAGGCGCGACGAAACCGTTTTGGTTTCTGTTTCTGTTATTGTTGTGCAAGCCTGCTTCAGTTCTTTCGAAACGCATTGACGCTGAAACTGTTATTTTGAAACAGTTTCCCCGAAACAGTTTCATTCTATGACAAAACTGTTTCGTTTCATTTCTTAAAAGAAACCGAAACGCCCATCCCTAATTCGAGCTGATCAAACATGGCCGCCGCCTGGGATCACCCCGAAATCAGCTGACCTTCTTCTGCTTCACATTTAAAAGAAAAATCGAATTTTACGTATTCCGCCAGGTAATCAGCGGAGCTAAGTACCTACCTACTTAGGTCCTAAGTAGGTATGTACTTAAATCCATTACTCCTTCCGACAAGTTGCTCAATTTTAGTAGCACTAGAATTAAATTTTGTTGATGATTTTATGTTCGTTTGATGTCTGTAGTTAGGTAGGAAATTTGCATAACAACCTATTACAATCTATTAGACCTTTTTCGACTTCATGGGAAGGTTACGTTTGGTTAACGTAGAGGCAGGTTGATGAACTGCTCTCTGAACTGCCAAGCTGAAGCAGAATCTGATGTGTGTTTTAGGGGGTAGGTAGGTACTCCCCTTGTATGTTACCTACAGGAGCTCGATATCTACCTGTCTAGGCCGATACCTACCAGGTGCTTACATGTTTAAAATCCCGACAAATTATCTACTTAAGTATATCTAAATTATATTACATATAATATTATTATGTTTGCGTTGAAATTTGGTAGGTATTAAGCAGCATGGTGCATCTTTTGAAACGAAAACCCATCAAGAATGGTGGTGATCACTTCATCCAGACGACCCTTTCGACGCTTTTTTAGACGATATGAAAACCACCACCCTTATGAAGTGAGAACGAGAGGACCCCCACCTGCTTCTACTCGAAAAGAATAAAAATTACTTTTACGCTTTGGAGACCTACTCATGAGACCTGTCTCATCGATTCGGTAGGTAGGTAACATACTAGGGGATCGGACGGGCGGTAGGTAACATACTAGGGAGATCGGACGGCCGGTAGGTAACATACAAGGGGAGTACCTGTAAAAGCCTTCAAAAGTCAGGGGCAATTTTAGAAGACGGAAAATGTAATTTAGATGGAAAAGAAGAGGATGTAGGTAAGTATTCTAACAATCTAGATGTCTGTAACAGACATGTAGGTAAGTGTTCTAACAATCTAGATGTCTGTAATAGACATCATGTAACAGCAACAGTTGCTGTTATGCAGTACCTAGTGGTAAATCATTCACATGAAAAACGCGGTTTTCGCCAAACTTCCTTGGAGACCAATCGTGTGATTATAGTTTTCGCGATTATGTTGCGTAACAAATTTTGGTGTCGTTTGTTGTCGTTAGGTACGCAAATTTTAGAATGACCCCCAGCCCAAAAACATATCCATGTTAATTTAGGTAACGCTTTTTTCGTTACGGTTTTGTATTTTAATGTGCCAAAGTAAAGACATAAAATGTCAAAATAATAAAAATCCGCACTTGCACGCCAGTCAGCGCATAAGCTTCAACATTGATTTTGCTTTATTATTCTTGGAATAATACACATATTATGTAATCGCGACGGGGGTCGAAAATTCTGATCTGCCTCAACATTAAATTTTTAATGTCAAATTTTGACATTATTTGTTTCAAGAGGTCAATATTCCAAAATCGAAACGTCCGTCCATGTTTTGAGCGGTAGAAATTTTTAGAACAATCTGAAATTTTCACAAAATACTCTGTTTACCATCTAGTTGTGCCCGCGAGGTTTTCAGCCCGATCGCCCAAACCCGTGCGGCGATATGGGGCTAAAAAGGGGCTACGGAGCGGCTTTTTTTGAAGGGTTTCGGCCATGGGGTCGAGTTAGGTGTTGTTTTCGAGGTATTTTTGGACGTAGAATCCATTTTTTGGGGGCCCGGAACGATCCAATTTCACTGTTCGAAATTAACAGTGTTATCCTTAAGACCGTAAGCTTAATCGCCGTATCTTTACGGCAATAACGTTCGACGTTAGGCATAAGGACGTAAGTTATCGCCGTTATTTCTGCGCATGCGCGAAATCTCGAGTTACGTCGACCGTAACTGATGAGGAATGACTTCCAATTCACTGGATATTGTTCCTTGTCATTCCACCCCTTTCAATATTTGAGTACGAGGTGCAGTCAGCGGACTCCGAAGGGCCTGAGCGATGCTGGCGCTGCCAAGCGGCTGGGACCTAGATGGCAGCACTTGCTCGCATCGCCTCATTAGTCAACACCACTGACGCCTCTCGGGCAGTGTTGTCAGGTGTACGGTAATTACCGATTGAGGTGACAATTTTCAGGCAACGCTGTTTGAAATTTTACCAAACAGCTTTCGAACAGTGTGCTCACCGATTCGCCAAGCAGGATAGCTTGATCCTCAACGAGTTGAAACTTTTTGAACCAACAAAGGCTCTCAGCATTTCTGATCGACCGACCCCCACGAATTTGTTCAAAAAATATTGTTCCCAAGTACACGAGCAGAAGATTACTGACGAATGGGCCACCTTACCAAATTCCTTTTTACCCGACGAGCGTGCCAAGCTTCTCCAGCTGAACGTGGCGCAGTTCTGGGATCACATAGCCAATCTCAAGGATTTCCATGACCACTTCATATTTCCGGAACTTGGGAAAATGGGAAAAATCGTACTAAGTCTTCCTCACTCGAACGCTGCAGTTGAGCGAATTTTCTCGATGGTTACCGACATCAAAACCAAGAAGAGAAATAAGTTGGCTACAGACATCCTCGAAGCATTGATAAGATTGAAAGTGAGTCGTTCATTTTTTATTAAATAAAAATTTGTTTCGCCCAAGCTTTTGAGTACCATCATGTCTTGTAATAATCTCTGGTAACTTACAGGTTGATATGAAGGAAAAAGGTAAGACGTGTGTTACCTATGAAATCACCGAGAGGATGGAAGCGTTGTTTCCATCAGATACTCTGTACCTTAAAAATCCGACGAAAGAGAGCTCCCTGCCAACAAGTTCTGCCTCCCAAACGGGTGAAAACCTCGACATCCATTGTTCAGGAAGCGAAGAGGATGGATTTTAATCATTTAAATTACGTATTAAATACGTATCCAATACGTATTTAAATAATTATTATTTTAAATCAATATCATTAAACATTTTTACCCACTACCTATTAACCTATGGTACTTATCCCTTATTAATTTCAAGGTGCTAAATCCCCAAAGGGATCAACATGTCATGTTGTTTGGTTTATTATTCTCTGAATATTCTACCAAAGTTTTTGATTCGACTCAATACTTGTTTCTTTTACTTTCGTGGGCATTCATTCCAAAAGAAGCTTTTCATTCAGGTTGATCCAGGTCATAACCATGTTTTTTCCAAGATTTCTTAGAAAATCTCCTTAAAAAATTCATGCTATGGTAACTTTAATTACAAAATGTTATACCTAGCTAAACATTACATTTTAATGGTTGGTTCAGAAGAAGAGTAAAATTCAATCTTGGGCTAAGACCCCCCCCCCCCGGGCATGAGGGCATGATGGCAGTAGTCCCAATCAGACCAATGACCCTAGCAAATGTCTTTCATATAATAGGTACCTACTTACATGTCTTTATATGTTTTTGGCATTGTTCAGGTACAAGAAATTAAATTACCAATGGCCCAGGTCTTATAAAAAATAATTTTATAGAAGAACAAGGAGACTGAGACCGGAGGTGGGAAAATTGAGGTGGTGGTGGGAAAAGTGAGGGAAAATAAGGGATATTTTGACAGCAAGAATGGGAATTATTCAAAAAGGCCTCTGGCATCACTGTCATGAGTTACTCATCACCGTTAGGCAAAAAGTGGCTTTAGGAACTCTCTATTAACTCGACGGGGTAAGTAGTACTTAATAAGTACCCTGACTCAACCCAGCACAAGGCGACCTCAAGATTCTGCTAGGCCTACCTGGAATCTAATCTAACTGGGCATTTTTCTATGTTATTTGTAGTGTTTAAAAGGTCCTATTTTCTCCTCCAGGAAATATCTGGTATTATATTTCATCAAGACACGGTAAAAAATCTCTGATTTTGATCAATTTAGTCAAGGTGTTCTTAATTTCCCCTCTTTTAATCGTACCTACTTCGAGCTTACATTCGATATGTCTGAAAATTAGGCATTTAAAAATTAAACCCCACTTATAGGAAATTTGACGCTGATCACGAATATATCTGCCCCAATACCGAAAATTGCTTCTTAAGAAGCAATTTTCGGTATTAAGGCCAATTGGCCTTATTTTTCCCAAAATACCTCAAAAAAACCCCGTTTTCCAGTATATTTTTCAGTGTGGGAGCCAAGTAAGGATTCTCACGAAGTTTGAACACAAAGAAAAGTTGTAGAGCAATAAATTTGGCAGATTAGTTATTTTCATGGCTTTGTAAGATAAAACAATCTATCCACTTACCGAATTAATTTATCTTCTGCAAAGACCCTAATAGGGTCTACGTGTTTTCTCGATTTCACTAAACGAGCGCCGAAACTGAACGGTCTATCTAGGTAAGGTCGAGTATGAAGTATCTTAAAATCTCGATCTGATGAGATTTTAACGTTATCCTACGGCGGGAATACATATTTTTAAAGTTTGGTACCTATTCAGCGTTCTTTCGGCGAAAAAAAAAAGAAAAGAATTTCATGCATTTACTTTAAAATCTGTAGACAAAAAAAAAAAAAAAAAAACGGACGCCAAATTTATAGTTGTTCTGTACATAGTACACTACCCAGTAAAAATAGTCGCTGGCCCAAGCTCGACTTTTTTTTAATCAAATGCACAAAAATCATGGTTTTTTTTTTTCTTTAAAATCCGCTAAAAACGTGCTGGAACCTGTGTCTCGATTTTTTCCCGTAAAAAGATAAAAATACCTTCTTGTAGTGGTGAAAGACGAATTGCGACACATGATTTCTGCCCATACCTGGACTTATTATAAGTATAATACCTGGGCAGTCTCGAAGACCCTAAGCTGTCAACGGGCTAATCCGATTTGACGAAGGCGAGCTGTTTATGACCTCTGCCAGAACCTCCTCAAGTGGTCAATACTCAATGGCTACCTACCTTAATTCAAGTGAGAAGGCCCGGCCTTCAAGGCCGGCTGCTCGGACTTGTGACTTCGTATGTTCGACATATAAAATACATTATATTGACTGTAGGGTGAAATTGGTTTTCCTGGATTTTTCCTGGGTGGGGATGATATGGATTGTTTGAGTGTATTTCTTGTATCGGCCTGTCAAGGTGTTTCATTAGTTCTCTCAGATGGGCAAGGAATCACGTGGAAAACCGGTCATGATGAGGAGTAATGAAGTGCATGTGAACAACAAACTACCACGCCTGAGGAATATACCTACCTACATCCAGGATCTTGTTATTGCTCTCTCACTAGTATTTTATTTTTGATGATCCCTTTTAGGCCCCTAACTGATTTCCAGTTAATAAAATCACATTTTAATACATTGTATTAAGAAATGTATTTACTTCCATTCATTTTTAATGAATTTCAGTTAATACATACGAAATTAATTCCACTTATCTTCCTCATTTCCGTTACTTCGAAATATTGTACATTTCTGCCCATTTCTTTTCTGTATTATTGAAGCCCCCAACCCAAATATATTATAAAACCCTTTATTTTTATTTTTATGTTTTTTAATATAAGATTTATTTATAGAATTTTTTTTTCGTTCGCAAAGTAATTTTGAACATTCCGAACCGTTCGGCGCATGCACAGTAGGGCCGAGAGTGGGGGGACCTCGGCTTCCAAGAATTAAAAACTCAAGTTCTGATGCTCTTCGAACGCAGAACTCGTTCGGAATCGATTCCGGCAGTTCTGCTGTTTTTTGTTTTTTTTTAGAACTTCCAGAACTCATTCCTGCCTCCTCGATTGTGGAAACTTTCCACTGCAGTGACTTTCCATGGAAAGTCACGCATGCGCGCTTCATTTCCTTCTGTGATCTCTTGGAGGTAACTTCGCAGGGAGTACTTTTTCGTTTGCAAAGGACCAAAGTTCTGGCCTTTCTAAAAGTGGAGGGGAGAGTTTAATTCCTGGAAGCGTTCGAGTTCTGATTAAATCAAATTTTGATTTCGAACGGCCAGAACTTACTCTGCGAACTCACCTGATATTGATGTTTTTCTTCCTTGAAATTCCACGTAAAAAGTAAAAAGTAAAAAAAAAAAGCTTCAAGTTGAAGACATAAAATTGCTTGAACATTTTAAGACGAGAAAGAACTTCATTGGTGAGTTTCTCTTTTTTTCAATGGAAAACATTATTTTTCAATTTACCCAAAACTAATTCCAAGGAGGTCTAAGGAAGTAAACAGAAATGCTGAAGTGTAAAAATGACACCATGGATTGGCCCATCGTATAAAACAACTAATCTAATTTCTAAATAACTTAATTATTAATTTTTAAAGAGCACCTAAAAAAATCCTACATGTTTACAATCAATAAACTCTAGTCAGAATGAATTGGGACTGTCGTCTACTTGAACGCAGGTATGGGGTCCCTGTTGAAGCCTTTCCTCCTGGTTTTGGCCTCGACAATAAGCTGAGACTGCCGTTTCAAAAAGCTCCTCGTCGGCACGTCAGGAACTTCGCCTTTATCCGCTTCTTTATCATTTTCGGACTTCTTTTCAGGCCGAGTCTCGTCCTCCAGGCCCAGAGGTTCGTCGCCCTGGAAAAGCGTCGCCAAACGTTAATCAATTTGAAGCATCAGCTACTCTGGTGTGTCAACTATGGAGACATGCCTGGACTTTTAGAAGCAACGCTAGGGACTCTTTTTCCAAGGCGTCTTTAACCAAACGTTCAACTTTCATTTTGGTTGTGTTCATCACGAAGATAGTCTCATTTTTATTGTCAATTTCTGATTCTTTCTCTTTGTCTTGGTATTTCTGAAAGTCAACGGGAATCTGACTCAGCAATTGAAAAACAAAAAGAAGTTATACTAGGGGAACTAAGCATCGTCGTCAGATGTGCAGATGATGCCCGTTAGCCGTTTGAAGATTCATCCAGAAAGCAAGACCGCCGAGGGCCTTCTGTCTGTGAAAGTCTTTCTATCTTACTGGCTTCACGTTGAAGTCCTGATTGCTGAAGAGGTAATGTTTTATTTTGCGCAAGCATTATGTGCTTTTGGTTTATTATTCTTGGAATCATACACCTATGTTTTCGCGACGGGGGTCGACGACTCCGATCGGGCTCAAAATTTGACCTTATCCGTTTCAAGAGGTCTACATTCTAAATCCGAAATGTCCGTCCGCCGTCCAGGCCGTTTTGGGCAGTAGGAATTTTTTAAAAATCTGAAATTTTGACAAAATACTTGGTTTACCATCTAGTTGTGCCCGCACGGTTTTCAGTCCGATCGCCCAAACCCGTGGGGCGCTCTGGGGCTATAATGGAGCTACAGGAGGGGTTTTTTGAAGGCTTTTGGCTATGTGATCGAGTTAGGTGTCGTTTTCGAAGTATTTTTGGACGTAGAATCCATTTTTTGGGGTCCCGGAACGATCCGATTTCACTGGGACGATCTTAAGGGCTTTCATGGGGCTAAAAATGGGATTTTTGAAGGATCCCAGGATGTTAAATATTTTTCGAGTAAAAAATACAGAATTTTTGAAAAAACACTTTTGAACAAAAAAGTCCAAAAAAAATTTTTTTTGAGAAAAATCCAAAAAAAATTTTTTAAAAATTTTTTCATTGACAGAATTAAATTTCTGCACAAGTAACGTATATCAAAGAATAATAAACCCTTGTGTAAAATTTGCAGCGTTTCATTGACAAGAACTAAATTTTTGCCCAAAGATATCAAAGAATAATAAACTCTTGTGTAAAACTTGCAGCGTTTTTTTCCTTAGCGTCCTTGGTTTTTCCCAGCTACATGGCCTGGTCTTAAAGTTTCCAACTGACGGTCCTATATCTTGCATGCATAATACTAGCGCTTAATTTCACTACCTATGCACATTACACTGTTCTGTATTAATAAGAATGGTCGTACACGATAATATCGCGTATATTATATTCGATGATAATATAAATATCATATTATACCTATCATGTTATCCCTAATTACCTATTATAGGTGTGTTATGACATAACCTATAATAGGTGTGTTACCTATGACATAACCTACATTGTAGGTATGTGAGGCCGCTGTTCCAAAATGGAAAGGGACAACTTTGCGGCCGCAATCGGGCTACGGCATTTTTGACTACTGCGACGGCCGGCCGCAATCGGGAAACCGCCGTGTATTCATTTATCCAACGTATTCACGAATTTCAATGTTTCACACAAATCAACGAAAACATCCTCCATTCTAAACCATTCAAGGATGGACGTGGAGCCGTTCTACTCTTCCTTGTTTCGGGCGGATTTGCGCTGTTGTCTTCCTGCGATGTGGCAACTCTGGCTCATATCTTGCTACTTGTTTACTTTCATTTAGGTGGTGGTGTTATCCTCTTGTCTTGTTGGTGTCATGTTCTTCTTTAGTTTCTTATCACGATGCGTTTAAAATCCAATTTTCCACTTCAGGTTACTTTATCCTGTTCATAAATTGTGTTCAGACTTCAAATGTATCGGGCAGTGTGCAATTTTTACTCGTCATAAAACTTTACGTCGCCAACGATGATGTTGAGAAGAGCCAATAGGCCCCAATAGGTGCCAGACCGTTCGATTAGGTCGTGTTTATTGCAATATTAACGCTGATTTTTGGTTCCAGTAATAAAATAATAGTCATGAGTTCCATCCCTATCAAACTCATGGGTAAGAAAATTAACCATGAATGCCAGATCACAAACTTTTGAACTGGTGAGTTGTCTTCATATCACTGTAGCCGTAGCGTATTTGATGTTACTTGAATACATACTTTCAAAACCATTTCATCACGATACAACAGTTTCATAGAGTTTGGAAAGGTATTCCTCAAGTTACTAGGGTAGAGTCAAATAGAGATTCTCTAAGCGTATTGGGTACGTAACCAGGTAATGTCGTATCTTCGTGTGTGTGTGTGTGTGTGTTTGTGACACATATTGTTATGAGAAACGAATTCGTTACTCCAGGGAAGTTCGTCTCTTCCTATTGAGGCCCCCTTAAAAACTCTGCCCCCTTAAGTACCTCTGGAACTTGAATTTATTGAATGTAAGCAATTATGACTAAAATCACCATATTTAACAGTAGGCATTAGAAAGATCAAATCACGGTGCAACGCAAGTATTCAAGAAAATGAATGAATTGTGAGCTCCTTGTCAACAGTTTGCACTTACTGGATTTCCATAAGTAATCTTATCATCATCACTGTCTTTTTTCAAACAAGGCTTTTTGCCCTTTTGTTGACACGTTTGCTCTAAGAAATTTCACATGTTGACGTTAGCAGTTCCTAAAGTTCCTAATTTTAAATAGGTGTCCCTTCATTTTTTTGAAGTTATCGCTCAAGGTAATTGAAGAAAAGAGGATTAAGTACATGTTAAAATTTATTTCCGCATTCAAAAAAGGTGGTAAGTACCTACAGTAGGTAGTGTATGGGTAAAGAAAAGTTGAATTGATGATGATGTTGACCGTTTGAATGAATGTGGGTGGAAAGTTGTTGAGGTTTGGTCTAATAATTTGAGGTACCTAATAAAAATTCTCAGATGTACTTGACTTAGATCCTGTTACTCCGCGGGGGAGCATTGGGCCTCAACGAGCGTCCGCCAACCATTCCTATTCCTAGCCTGCGTCCTCAAGCTGTTCCAGGTGGCGTATTTCTAATCTATACACCGTTTGAACCCAGAGGTGGGATCGAAATCGTTAATGGTTTGGAGTGCGCTCTTGCCTCCTAACTGTACCTACACTGATTTAGCCCAGAGCTGGGGAGGTGGAGCCGAAATGGTGGTTTGTGATGCGTGTCTGCCCTCCAAAACTTACACTAGGTTTGTTCCAGGTTTGACGGAATGTTAACAGAAATCGCCAGAGACATGCGCAGTTTAGAAACTGCTGTTCCAGGTCGATCGTAAGTTGGACGGAAACCGATAGCTCGAGTATGTGCGGTCGGGTTCTGTCGACAGCTGTCCAACTTCTGTCGACAGACGCAGTCAGACCTGGAACAAACCTAATGGTTCAGCCCCGAGATACATGGCCTGAATCATTCAGATGATTTTTATCCGGGACTCCGATCTCCTTGAGGGCAGAGATGTAAAATACCCGGGTATTCTTTTTTAAGGGTAAATACCCAGGGTAAATACCCATTTTGGGTATTTAATAGGGTATTTTATCTTCAATGAATCGGGATCGCAAAAAAAACCACGTAAAACGTTCTTACTACTCGAGAGCCAGCCTCTACCAAAGTTTCAACAATTTTCGAGTTCAGGATCATCCTCTAAATGAAAGAAATACTCATGTTCGATGGAAATCACACAAACAAACTGCTATAAAATCATATGCCACTTCCCACTGTACTTAAACAGCTGTAAAATTGACTGCTTTCATGGTCATTAAGTGCCCAAAAACCAAGATGCAATTATATCTTTTCATCAACCATGTTTTGTGGTAAAAATAATAGTAAATTCAAGATGATAATGTTGGAAATGATTTATTTCCAGCTTTAAAAAACATGTAAATTAAAAAAAAAATTGCTCAAACTGTTTTTTGCATTTAAATACCTAGCAATCATTCCCTCATCTCATCGGTCTCATCGAATGAAAGTTCGCTTGTAGATGAATCTGAGTCTTCATCCTCATCCGAGCTGGACTCATCGTGAACTCGCTTCTTGGCTACATTTGTAGGTTACGTTAAGTACCCTTTTTCTTCCTATCAAGTTGGGCTCCTTGTTACAGTCATGGAGGACACACTGTAGGTACGTAACAATCGCGTCGTGAGGTAGGAAATGGTAGTAAGGTGTGCAGAAATGGTCTTAAAACTGACCTTTTACTCGATTGTTTTTTGCAAAACTAAAAGAAAAAAAAGAAAAAAAAAATTTTTTTCGGTATTTTTTTGGTTGGGTATTTAATGGGAAGGTATTTATTCGGCGATTGGGTAAATACCGGGTAAATACCCAGTTTGTAAATACCCTACCCACTGGGTATTTACCCCCTTTACATCTCTGCTTGAGGGCCTTCCAAAGTGTGTCTCTTCTAACCTTGTCTAAGGGCTTGACGAAGTCTATCAAGGCAAGATACAGAGGGCTAGTGTACTCGGCGGATTGCTCTATGATGATGTGGACAGTGTTTACGAGGTCTGTGCAGGACTTATTTGGCCCAAAGCCATGCTGTTCCGGCCTGATTTTTCTCTCCAGAGCTGTCGCCATACGGTGTAGAATGATATGGGCGAGAACCTTACTAGCCACTGCCAGGAGCGTTATGCCCCGCCAGAACTGGCCACAGACCGTCAAGTCACCTTTTTGGGGAACTTCATTATTACCCCCTTAAGCCAGTCCTTCGTCAGACTTTCCTCCGCCCAGAGCCTCTCAAACAGGGGCAAAAGCACGTCCGCAATGGCCTCCGGGTCAACCTTGAGCAGCCCTGCATTACTGTTGTCCGATCCAGGGGCTTTTCCATTTTTCAGGCTGCGAATAGCCGTGGAGCAGCAGTGTCGATGTCAAGGATGTCAACACTCGGTGTTCCCAAGACATCAGCATCATCATTTTGTTCCAGAGTTTCTTCTTTGATGTACCTACCTACATAATAATTCGGTATAATTTGACCGAATCTCAACAAATTTCCACTCGCAAAAAATTAACTTCAGGAAACTAATGTCAACATTGGGAATAGGCCATGTCAACTTGAGGTTCCACTAAGTTGAATGAAACAATTCTAGTGTCCAGATTGTTAGGGTCATGGGTTTAGTGGTGGATCAGGGGTACTAACCAGTACTTTGAGAACGAGCAGGATTGAACCGTCAGAGGGCGCTACCGTGCGTGTGTGCAGTACGCAAGAAGGCCTCTTTTACAAAAGGGACGAATCTCTCCCGATTTTAAAGTGCAGAGACGCTCATTGAATTTCTACCTGAAGCCTGAGAACTTGCACGGTTACTGTCAGAACGTTTTTATACTTTGACGTATGCCGCAACACCTACTGGTGAGGTCGCCCTGCCGCTCTCTCAATGGTTGTGGCTGCCACATCGCCCCAAGAAGGAGGATCAATCATCCTCTTCCTTCCGCCCTATGACCCTGTGCTCAGGAAGGAGGCTAGGGATGCCCCCTGAACCAACGCCTTGTTGTGCTTTGCCTGACCGCCCAGAGTCTAGTCAGAAGGACCTGCTCCCCTGGTTGAGGTTCGTTAGGGACTGACTCATTGTACGAAAATCCCCTCATGGGGGTAGAATTCGTAGTCTGTTCCCACTTCTAATCGACACTAATACCGTGGAGTATTTGGAATGGGCGTGTCGGTTTCTTTCGAGAAACAAAACCATTTCGTCTTGCTCTAAAACTGTTTCGGCGAAGCCGTTTCAAAATAATTGAAAGCCTCATTGTGATCCAAGATACAGTTCAAAATAACTGAAGCCGGCGACTCGTTCGTTTCTAGCCTTACGTTTTTCCAAATAGCTTTTTCACGTTGTATGAAACTGTTTCATCGTTTTAGTTTGTTATTATTGGAATAATACACCTATGTAATCGCGACAGAGGTCGACGACTCGGATCGGCCTCAAAATTTGACATCGTCCGTTTCAAGAGGTCTACATTCCAAAACAAAAATGCAGTTCCTCAGTAGTCTTGGTGTTGGGTCTGGCTACCATGTCGCCATCTCCTAGCGGTTCGGGCGTTGTAGGGGATTCAGCTAAGACACCCCCTACTATTAACACACGGAGCTTATCAAGTTGCTCTCAACTCATAAGATCTCGAAGGAGCTTGAATAGAATCACCCCCCATCAGTAAACAGCTTCCAGAAAACATATTTAAACTTCAAATTTTCTTTTTCAGGAAGTGGAAGGACATCAAGTTGACGAAGCAGTTGCCAGTATATTTCACACAGTATTGTTTCATCGATCTCTTGGCAAATTTTGTTATAAACAAGAAGGCAGCTATTCAGTTGGCACAATTGGTTATGAAGATGTTGACTGTGACTTCATTGACTTTACTTACGTAAGTTCAGTTTAGGCGTTTCCAATTCCAAAACATTCCACAACGTACCAACTAGGATTAGAGAGAATTCAAATTTCAAATTTAATCTTTTTTTCTAGGTTTGCTGTTCCTCGTACAACTTGGACCGCACCCTGAAACGGGAAATATCGGGCTTCTCTGAAGCCTTGCGAGGAAATGATGGTCCGGGGTCTGGGCAGATTTCTTTGGAGTTTTTCCAGAAGAAAAAAACCCGATGGCCCTTCCACACTGAATGTATTCCTTGGGAAGTTTGGAACCTGAGACTGGAGTTGATAAAACTCAACAATGAGCACGGTAATTTTTGTTTACCTTGTTCACGGATGTATTTGTGTGACGTCTACATTGATCCATAGAGGTTTTTGTTCCTTAAAGAATGATTTCGTCATTATGTTTTACTTGGTTAACTCGGCGTTTTTATTTTGGTTTTGTTTTCAAATAGAACGTCAGCTCTGCCGTGAAAAGGTTGGCGAGCTTCTAACTGAGAAGATTTTATATGTTGCTGAAGTGATGAACCGACACGAATATGTGCCAAAGATGCCTAATCAGTCGGAATTGGACTTGATCTTTGATACTACTTATCCCGACATTCAACCCTACTTATTCAAGGTAATTCAATTCAAGACAAGGATTTAGGATTTTTGTGTGTGTGTGTGAGGGGTGTGTGAGAGAGAGAGAGAGAGAGAGAGAGAGAGAGAGAGAGAGAGAGAGAGAGAGAGAGAGAGAGAGAGAGATGTTTATTGAAACAAACAATTAAGCACTCACTCACCGAAAACAATCCAAAAACTACATTTATTTGTACACAATTCATAAATTTTTAAGTGAGTGCTTACACAATGTAAATAATTTACTTAATTATTAAGTAAACACCTAACAAAACATGATACGGCAATGGACATTTTGTCCATCTGCCGGAAGCGGGCAAAAGGGCTGTCCTATTGTACCAGCATAATCTCATAATATGATTATTTACATTAACATAAGTCCACCTGATAATCCAGCAATTATTTTCAGTCACTCCAATTGAACTCGGCCACTAATTGACTCCTATACTTCCATGCATAATAACTGTATCGCGCTACATTCAACCAACTATCCCTACCATCCAGTAGTTAAATCATCCTGCCAACCGACAACAAACCACAGCCAAGGAAACGCAGCCTGAACTCGGCTAGAATAGGGCAGACACCGAAAAAGTGTATTATGTCCTCCTCAACGCCGTAGTTACACATGGAGCACAGTCGGCGTGGGGAATCTGATCGCACATAGACGCCGTCATTCAGCCGGAGGAGCGCTCCTCTCAGGCGTAAAACCCAGCGAAGAACCCACATTGGGCACTCCTGCTTCTCCCCACGCAGATCTGCCGGACGGGTGTCCAGATTCAGACTCGAGTACAGAGGGTTCCGAGACTGCTCAGCACGTGCCCTCATATTGCCCCTCCAGCGCATGCAAATACCCTCCACAAGGGCCTCCATTTGTGTCTTCCAAGTTCTCAGGTCGGTTATGTCACCGGCAAACTCACAACCATAGCTCGAGGCAACATCCATGAGGGCCTTATACCAGCTGACCCTCCTACGGACCACCTCGTGAGCCACCAACCGAGGGAGACGATGACCTGGCATCTTCAGCACCTTCAATATATAATTTCCGGCTAGTGAGAGAGTATAATGGTAGATCGGGTCTGCGCCAGACTCAAGGTAAAAAAAATAGTTGGGGGTGTTACGAGGCAGGCCAAATATCATCTTGATGAAGCGCCGCTGAACGCTCAAGAGCGTTGGATGGAAAGAGTCTCGTCACCTGTGCAGCATAGCACAGCACGGCCCTCGCCACAGCATTGAATACCCTGAACATGGCATCCACAGGCACTGAGTGTCGGCCAAAGAAAGACTTATATATGCTGTTCATTCCGAGCTTTGCCCCCGCTGCACGCTCAGTAAAATGCCGGGCGAAAGACAGTTTCTGCGTCATAGTGACACCAAGATATTTGTACTCTCCAGCAACCTCCACTGGTCCCCCATTCAGGGTAAAGACATCGCTGGCACTGAGTCTCCCACCTCGACGGAAAATCATCATCTTGGATTTATCCAAGTTTACCGTCAAGCCCCACTGATCACAATATCCCTGCAGTCCAGCAATATTTCGCCGCATCTCCGAAGCCGACTCAGCCAGAATGACAACGTCATCAGCATACATCAACGCCCGCACAGCAACCCTGCCAACTCTCATCCCACAAGGCAGGGCCTCCACCAGATCATTTATGAATAAGGCAAAGAGCTGTGAACTGAGAAGACAGCCCTGCCGGACCCCACACTCCACCGGGAACGGGTGGGAAACAACATCCTTCCCCCACACTGCTCCAGTCCCAGTGCCGTAGATGGCTCTCAAAGAGGAGATGAATCTCTGACCAACATTGACCGCATTAAGCTTCTGAAACAAAAGGTCGTGCTGCACCGCGTCAAACGTCGCCCTGAAATCGACAAAAAAGGCGAAAAGCTTACGAGCAGGCCCCGACGCCAGCCTGACTTGCACCAAGCTGGAAAGCGTGAATACGGCGTCGACCGTGCTATAACCTCTGCGGAATCCACACTGGCTCTCATTCAAGATATCCTTCTTCATGAAGTGAGTCTCAAGTCGTCCCAGGAGAAGAGCCGAGTACAGTTTTGCGTCACAATTGATAAATGAGAGTCCACGGTAGTTCGAGACAAGCCCTATGTCCCCCTTCTTGAAGAGCGGATACACAATAGATTCAGAAAAGGAATCTGGGACGGATCCAAGCTCGTTTCCGTTCAAGAAGGAGAAGGATTGTGACATACTCAGCCAGCCACATAGCCACAGACACGTTGTGAATATTGTTATAGATTTAATATATAATTGGTTCAACTTAAGGTTAATCTCGAGGAGGTCGGATTACTCATTTTAAATTTGTGTACTTTCGTTTTTTTTTTAGCTTTCCTTTACAACGTCTGGACCGACCACATCCTCCGTCGGTTCTACCATGAAGAAACTGATAAAAGAAACGCTGTCGCTGTAAGAAGCCAGAATACGTACGATTACTATTGGGACTATGCTAAGCAACAGGTTTCACGCGGATTTCTTACATCGGATTCCCTCTGGTTCTGCAAATAAAATACATTTCCACTTAAATAAGGGTTAGTTGACGGATACCTGTAGGTTAGTTCTCCGTGTATTTTATTATTCTTTACTAGCGCTGTTAGCATGGTGATGCATGATGAGTCCTCAAACAGGTGTACCCAAGCCACTCATTTGATGTGGGGTTTTGGCGTGTCTAATGTAGAGTTTTTTGTTATTCGTCCATTGGCGGATCCTTATTTATGAATAATAACGATTATTTATTTACCGTTTTGGTGAAAAGAGCGCCGTACCTATCAGGCGACTTGGTCCTTTTTAACGCTCATCTTATTGCCTAAATGATCTCGAAATGAAGACGACCTGGTTTGACCCTTTCAGGACGAATCTAATCAGGTTCAAAATGTTATTTATGTTGCTCACGTATTATAACAATATCCCCTACATTTAAGCGCATTTATGATGCTCAACAAGACTACAACTGCGCACTACGTTTGAACGGGAGCCGCCCAGAAAGGGCTCAGCCAATTGCAATGCATTCGCAGGCTACCGGTTCCTATTGGGCACATTTGATCGGTACGGTCTCTTCAATTTTAGATTATCATGTACATTCGATGTAACGACATACTTCAAGTGTCAGTGGAGGTTTTCAGCAATCTGAAAATCTTGAAACTTTTGAGGAGGGATCTTGAAGGAATTTCAAGCTGGCCTCGTTTTCAATATCTCTTGAAAAGAATATTGAACCTCTCGTCAGGTTGCAGTTGTTCAGCAATGTTCAAAATACTGTCCGAAAAATATTGCGACTAGTTTCTCAACGTTTGATTCCGACCGTGTACCCGAGTCCCAATTTATCCATTTTAAATGTTATTGAAGTAATAATTATTATTGTTGTCTACCACCTCTGTCTCTCTCTACCAACCAAGTAACGTGTGAATGATGAAAGGCAGACAAATGTGTAGGACTAAGTGTACGTGTTCATGACGAATTTGGATAACGGACTACTATGAAGTTCAGAAGTAATATTTTTGAAAACTTGTAAAAAAAAAAAATCGTTATAATTTCATTAAGTAATTCATGTGGTCAGTATTGATGTCAGCATGATTGCTTTTGTAGGAAGCTCTGTTTCTGTGAATTTTCTATTCGATGTGAATTTTGATTTACTTGACTGCAGCTAATAAATGTTTGCTGTGAATAATGAAGGTGTCCTCTTGATGTAAATTTTGCAATTTTCAGAAGGATCAGACAACTTTTATTTTCGTTTTTGCAGATTCCAATAACATGCATTTATTTCGTTCAAATTTTTGAAAACTATTTGCTTGTATGTAACTGTGAAACTGTGCAAATTATAACTAGTGTTCACAATAAGTTGTGGTTTTCTCTTCTCCATATATGAAGCTCCTGTTTCGGCTCAGCCTGCAAAGTTTGGAGCGGAATGTTCTTTCATCTGTTGACGCGGGGACTGTGTTGGTCAAGTTGCTTGCTGCTGTGCCCTTCGTGAAGCCATTTCCTGAGAGTTGAGGTTTGAACCTGGATCCAGGTGTTCAGATTTGAGCTTCGGCTCAAATGACAGTCTCTTGCACCAGGCTCATTTTGTGATGACTCACCTGAACTCAGAGTTAACCCAGCAGTGTGGCCGTGCGTATAGCTTAGCTGAAAAACTATAGCACAACTGCAGATTAGTGGATATACACCTTATAAAATTTATATACACCTTATAAAATTTATGACCTACGAATAACATTTAATGTTATTCGTAGGTCATGTGCAGAGATGGTAAAAAACCACTCGCGTCACAGTCAGTTTTTGTCACTAAGTAGCCATTTTTGGCTGAAAGTTCTTTAGAAGCGGCTTAACAGAATAAATAATATCATGAAATGGACTTTTTCGGCCAATTTCATGCCAGTAAATAATAATTATTATTGCAGGTGACCGATAACACAGGTTTACAAAAAAAACGTCAATCTCAGGCGCCGCAGAAAAAACCATCAAACTCTATGTTTTTTGGGGTGCTGAATCCGAACCCGACCCCCGTTTTTTCCGGTCACGTCCAAATTTTCGAGATATTGGCGATTTTTCGTTTTTTCGGCCTTTTTCCGTTTTGGAAGTCACAGCTAAACGTGCGGATACCAAAAAAACTCTCTTCTTACTGGAAATTTATCGCTGATTCCGAAAATATATATGAGTTGGTGTCTAAAACCACGACAAATGTGTGCTTTTGCCAAAAAATGTTGAAAAAACGTGGTTTTTTTCAAAACCAAAGATACGTTTTTTGATACTTTTTACCTTCTAGCGTGAAAACTAAGGCCGATAATAAAAATTTTCCAACGAGGTCTTGTAGGTAGATTGTTTCTGCGTCGAATGGGACCAACCGTGATTCTTTACCTTCCATAATAAGGGAGCTATGATTTTTCAAAGTTTCTGGGCGCTTGTTTTTCAGGGCTTCAAGGGCAATTCCGTGAGTTCTTGATGAATAAAACCATCTTTGACTCGGTCTGAATTGATGCCTCCAAGTCCAATATATTCCTCGGAACAAAGTTTTGTTATGATCAAGTTGCATTGCCGACTCCAGGAGTTCATGTTCTACGACATGGCCAAAATGGGTAGAAACTTTGAAAAATCATAGCTCCCTTATTATGGAAGGTAAAGAATCACGGTTGGTCCCATTCGACGCAGAAACAATCTACCTACAAGACCTCGTTGGAAAATTTTTATTAACGGCCTTAGTTTTCACGCTAGAAGGTAAAAAGTATCAAAAAACGTGACTTTGGTTTTGAAAAAAACCACGTTTTTTCAACATGTTTTGGCAAAATCACACATTTCTCGTGGTTATAGACACCAACTCATATATATTTTCGGAATCAGCGATAAATTTCCAGTAGGGGAAGGTGGGCGAATAAGAGACAAAACTTTTAATAAGAGACAAAAGTTTTTTTTTTCAGCCGAACCATTGACTTTTTTCCGTTGTAAATTTTTGTGTAGGTTGTTTGTGACAAATGGAAAACCCCCAATTTTTTTGAGATCCATAGAAAAACCCAGGTAAGAGAAAAAAATCGTGAAATTTTTGGTAGCAGTCAATGTCTCTTATTCCCGAAAGTGATAAATAAGAGACACATCACGAAATCACTGTTAGAGAAGTCAGAAAAAGTCTTAGGAGACCTAAAGGGCATTAAGAGACAATTAGCAACGCGTCTCTTAATACCCTGAAAGTTTCATCGCATTTGGTTCAAACCAAAAAAAGTTATGAATTTTCAAACTTAGGCGAATAAAAGGTCAGCCAAAACTTTCGGCTCTCAAGTCCTGAGAATGTATAAACGTTTTATTATAATAAATTAAGTAGGAAGAACAGATTTAATCGAAATCACAATGTTTGAAGAATAAATAAACTTACAAAATTTTAACAAATATCAGTGTTTGACTAAAATTACTCGCTGAAGGCAGGCTTTTCTCAGTCAAATCACAATCTGAATACAGAATAACTTGAATTAATATTTAGAAGATTGAATTGAGATCAAAATGTTTGAAGAATAAATAAACTTACAAAATATCACTGTTTGAGTGAAGGCACTCGCTTAAGGCAGTCTTTTCTTATGGCAAATATCACTGTTTGTATAAAATCACGATTATAGTTGCACCGAATTCCCTTGCCAGCGTGTTTTGGACCCATGATGGAACTGAAACAAACAGGAAACATTCGATAATGAGATTTGGATTAATAAGAGACAGACCGTCTACTATTGACCCAACTGCACAACAGCTGGGGTGAATAAGAGACATCGTCATAAAAAATGAAGAAGTAATCTGACGGAAATAGGGCTCAAGGATATTCAACGTATTCATAGAATAAGCGTTTTGAAAAACTTACCAGCACCAACGAACGTCTTCACGGACTGGAAAATGGTGTACCGAAAAATAAGAGACACTGGGAATCTGAAGTTGATGGGGAGGTTCTTCGTAGGTTGGCCAGTGTTGCCAGGGAAAGAGGCTGTTGGAGCGAATGACCCCCTCAACTTTTAGTTCAGATCTCCAGCTACCTTTGTAGGTACTTTTTTTGAACATTTCGACCATGCGGGATATTTTTAAATGCGCGTGTCTCTTATTTGCCATGTCTCTTATTAGCCCACCTTCCCCTAAGAAGAGAGTTTTTGGTGGAATCTTTGGGCATCCGCACGTTTAGCTGCGATTTTCTGAACTGAAAAAGGCCGAAAAAACGAAAAATCGCCAATATCTCGAAAATTTGGACGTGACCGGAAAAAACGGGGGTCGGATTCGGATTCAGCACCCCAAAAAACATAGAGTTTGATGTTTTTTTCTGCGGCGCCTGAGATTGACCTTTTTTTTGTAAACCTGTGTAATAGGTCAAAAAAAAAAAAAAAAAAAAAAAAAATCGTCCTGGATGAAGAGGACTTGAAGGAATCACAGGCGATGAGAATGTGATTTACAATGTGCAGGCTGCGATTCACACCACAGAAAACGCGGCTTTTTTAAAACGAGGAATCCCGCATTTGCAAGATTGGAAAAACACCGTGGGATTGCAGGATCCCGCATCGCGGGATTGCGATCCCTAGCTGAGGTAAGGTGCATCCAGTGTGATGGTCACCATTATCCGATTCTGTGTTCCAAGAGAACCACCAGCCCGAGCACCCCAACTCCAGACTCTCACAAACAGGGTGATCCTTGGAGACTCACCGTTTTGGGTACTGAGGGCCCAACAGTTGCAAAATCACACGCTGAAGGCGAGGCTGACAAACAGAAACACTTCGATGAAACGGTGAAAATTCTCAGTAATTCGCAGTTCGAATTGGGGCGGGAGTACTCGGACTCTACTTTGGCTGCATCTACGGACACAGCTAACGTGCTGAGCCGAGGATGTTCACCTGGACAGCAATCCAGGTAGTGGGAGGGCCTTTTCCGGCTCAGACTGCCTTCCAGTAAGTGGCGAAAGCATCAAAGAATGAAGGCTGCAGTATCAGAAACCGTCGGTTTTCGACACGAGGGAAATAAAGCTAAAGTTTCAAGGTGCTCTTACAGCAGTTATAACGTTGAAATGGTTAGCCCTAGTCAAAAAATGCATAGCATGAAAGTTGTAGATCATAAAATTTTACATCAGTTGACCATCCTAGTTTTCAGATTAGCTGCCGCAGCGGCCGCCGTAGCAGCCATGTGTCTTTTGGTTTATTATTCTTGGAATAATACACCTATGTTTTCGCGACGGGGGTCGACGACTCCGATCGGGCTCAAAATTTGACATTATCCGTTTCAAGAGGTCTACATTCTAAATCCGAAATGTCCGTCCGCCGTACGCCGTCCGCCGTCCAGGCCGTTTTGGGCAGTAGGATTTTTTTTTTAATCTGAAATTTTGACAAAATACTTGGTTTACCATCTAGTTGTGCCCGCAAGGTTTTCAGTCCGATCGCCCAAACCCGTGGGGCGCTATGGGGCTATAATGCGGCTACGGGAGGGTTTTTTTGAAGGCTTTTAGCTATGGGATTGAGTTAGGTGTCGTTTTCAAAGTATTTTTGGACGTAGAATCCATTTTTTGGGGTCCCGGAACGATCCGATTTCACTGGGGCGATCTTTAGGGCTTTCATGGGGCTAAAAATGGGATTTTTGAAGAATCCCAGGAGGTTAAATGTTTTTCGAGTAAAAAATACATAATTTTTGAAAAAAACGTTCGTCGTTTCGTTGCTCTGGATGTGCGGGCACTTCTGATTGGGTATGCTGAGGCGGCTTTTTAAAATGAAGGGTGCTTTCTGTGTGTTGTGGGCAAAGATATATTATATCTTTGCCCAAAACACACAGAAAACGAGTTCCGGAAAAATCGGCACTTAGGTCATTTTGCCACTGGCACCCTTCAAATACGAAACAAGGTTTATTCTGAGAGAATACAATGTGTATATCGCGACGCGAAGTCGTTGGAGGAACCTCCAAAATGCGCCGAAACTAAATCTCTACAGGGGAAAATCCATAGTTCCTTCTGAGTGGGGCTCAACTTGTAACCTTCTCTATCACCGGCGCACAAGCCAGTCGCCTTATCCTTTTAGCACTTTAGATAAGATCTCCGGCGACACCTTTAGGAGCTTTTCGGAAAATTACGGCTTTGCGGGCTATTTTAAAATGCTCATCTCTGTTATAACCGCTGTCTCTAATTACCCCATCCTCCCCTACCTCTGGTTTGGCAAGAGGGAGAGGAAAACATTGAAGCGAGAAAAATTGAGGAGAGGGGGTAAAAGTAGACTAAGCGTATGCTCCGGATCCATCCAGGCTTGAGCTGAAGTAATCTCGGACGATCCCACACTGCCCAGTATTGACAGTCCCTGCTTTCACCTAACAGCGGGCAACGCGTCCGTTATTGTCCCAGGGGGTAATCCTGGACGATCCGGGACTCTTGTCCAAACGAACCTATAAGCTAATTTACTCAGACGCTCTTAACATCCCTTTTTTTCCACCACCGAACTCAGAATTTCCCGAATGTCGCCCCTTCTCAATCATTCTCTTCCAGTCGTTGCATATGCCGGAAAACAAAAACAATTTGAAACAAACAATAGAACCTTTTTATTTTCCAAAAAACAGTATTAAACACTAGCAATACATAATATATTATGCATATTGAACAATCGTCATAGGCCTTAGACCCGAAGAGTTCCTTCAATATCACAAAACCTACATGTACTTACGCTCTAAATCAGTCTAGTTGATTCTTGGTTAACATTCACATCACAATCGAATCAGGAATTAAATGGCTATCACCGGGTTAAGTCAATGGTATCCAGTCAAGCGAGCAAGAAAAACAATCTTACGCCAACATTTCAATCCATTAAGTTCAAGGCTTAGAGTAGAGCTGACGACCCAAAACTGAATTCGAATTACTATCTACTTCTAATGATTCGTAATGAAAACGGAAGACAAAAATCGATCGGTAGGTTGATTTATTAGTAGGTATGACATAACATTTCGAAATTCCGGTTTCAACTCGTATCTATATTATTAAATTCGATTACGTCCATTAACCAGGTGGCATCCCATCCCGGGAAATATTGAACTCCCCCGATTGGTCCTAATTCGAGTAATCAACTCCGCTTGTTGATTCCCTCGGTAGAGCAAAGACTGTGGTCATCTCCCCCAGGGAAAGGAGCTCATATCTGTCTAAAGTTGCGATAAGTTGCTTTTCTCAAACACGCTATTCTCGGGGCGATGTTACGCCCGAAAAATAGGCAGGTATAAGCTGACGTATGACGCGTTGGTAAAGAAGCAGAAGCAGAGCGTTGGCATGAAGAGAGGGAAGACCTGATGAGTGGAATTGTTCCTCTTTTTGAACAGCAACTTTTGCAAGCTTTTAGTTTATCATTCTTGAAATAATACATGTATCTATGTATTTGTGTCGGAGGTCGAAAATTCTGATCGGGCTCAAAATTTGACAATATCCGTTTCAAGATGCGTAGATTTCAAAAACGTCCGAGCCAATTTGGGCAATAGGAGTTTTTTTAAATCTTAAATTTTGGCAAAATACTCGGTTTACCATCTAGTTGGGCCCGCAAGTTTTTGAGCCCGATCGTCCAAACCCGTGGGGCTAAAGGGGCTACGGGAGGTTTTTTTTTAAAAGGGTTACGGCTATAGGGTCGATTGGGGTGTCTTTTCGGATGTAGAATCCAGTTTTGGGGGTCCCAGAACGATTTGATTTCACTGTGGGGGATCTACGGGGCTTTCATGGGGCTACAAATGGGATTTTTGAAGGATCCCAGTAGGTCAAAATTTGACCTGCACACTATTTAATAGTGTCGTTTTTCCGAGTAATTTTTTTCGACCATCTACCATTTTCTTTCCCTTCCGGGGGAGCTGAAACACTCAGTAGAGCCAGGGGGAGTTGAGTACTGGGAGAGTTCAATACTTTTCCGGGGGAGTTGATGTAATCCCATCCCACAAATGGTGACAAATAGCAACATCTGAATCACTATTAAATTGTTCAATGACTCAGCAAATCACAATTCAAGTCGAGTTTTGACTGCAACCTGCCACTAAGCCGATGATGACAATCTTCACAACGTTCACTTTAATTGAGGGTGAACCAGCAGTATTGGAACACAGAAAACGCGAACAATTGTAATACATAAATGATAATTAAACGCTTACAAATACGCAACATGACTCACATTTCAACATGAAAAAAGCTTTTTTCATCTGGAAAGTTCCTCGCTAAAACCTAAAACTCCACAAGTTGATAAGTGGAATAAAATAATCAAATGGTACAACAAATTGACGATAAATAATGAAAAGAAGGAAAAGTTGTAATCATTCTCTTCGATTGACTTTTCATTGTCAACCCCAATTAAACTAGAACGAGAAAAGGCAATTGGTAACTTATTCGAATCCAAGAAAATTTCATGATAGCCCCTGTTATTTTACTCCACTCTTTTTTTAACAAATTGAAATGACCAAAAAACAGTCTGGAGATATGCTAATTAATGCAAAGCATTAAGCTAAACGTCAATAATCGAACCAATTCCCCTTCACGAATCACGTTCACAGTAAGTGCATTGTCAGACAGTGTTAGACACTACAATGATGTTTGAAAAATTTTCATTTAATGAAAATAGAAAAAAAGATATAATCGTAATGACAAGGTCACAAATGAATCAAGTAAAACAGTGTGAATATAAAATTAATTTTGAAGTAAAACTTACGACATTGGTCAACCGAAATGCTATCAATCATGGTTTAAACTAATGAAACTATTATGGGAAGAAAATACTTGAAAAAACTTCCAACGGGGAAGAATAAATAAAACTAGAGAACATAGGCTGAGGAAAATCTCCTCGGGCGATGAGCAAAATCATTGGTTGTTTGTGGTGATGATGAAGCCATAATTCGGGGATGGGCTGACAGTGCTCTCCCGGAACAGTTGAGTGTGCTGCCAAGCAATTGCAGGGGCGTTTTCGGGCGAGGAGAGAGTTGCTCTGATGGTGAGGGAACGGCAGGGGTTGTTCAATTTCAAAAAGCACGAGGTCACTGAAAAAAGAAGTCTTTTTTTTAGGCCAACATTTTTCAAATGGTCGGAATGTCCTTCAGAACAACGCTGAATGGGAAACTGAGGTTTCTAGAAAATGTCGGTAGGAAGAAGTTAGAACTACACTTTGCTAGAAGTACACTAAGACTCTGAGGTGCCATATTTACAGGTTCATCAGACTCAGTATCTATTCTTCATGGAAGGTCTAAGCGTAGGCGGCCTCTCGCTGCTAATACAACAAACACATGCTTTTTTTGTGAAAACGTTCAAGTGGGTAATGGGAATCACAAGATTATTGAGAATCAAGGTGATTCCCATTACCCAATTGGTAACACAAGTTTACAACAAACAAAAAAAAAAAAAAAAAAAAAAATCTCAGGCGCCGCGGAAAAACCATCAAGCTCTACGGGTTTGGGGGTGCTGAAACCGAATCCGACCTCCGTTTTTTCCAGTCACGTCCAAATGTGTGAGATATTGGCGATTTTTCATTGTTTCGGCCTTTTTCAGTTTGGCAAATCACAGCTAAACGTGCAGATGCCCAAAAATGCCACGAAAACTCCACTGGAACTTTATCGCTGATTCTGAATATACATGAGTTGGGGTCTAAAACCACGATAAATATGTGATTTTGCTTAAAAAAAAGTTGAAAAACGTGTTTTTTTCAAAACCAAAGTCACGTTTATTGGTACTTTTTACCTTCTAGCGTGAAAACGAAGGCCGTTAAAAATGTTTTCTCAACGAAGTTTTTGTAGGTGATTGTTTCTGCGTCGAATGGGACCAACCGCGATTCTGTACGTTCCATAATAAGGGTGCTATGATTTTTCAAAGTTTTTACCGATTTGGGCCATATCATAGAACATGAACTCCTGGAGTTCAATGTAGCTTGTTCGCAATAAATCTTTTTTCCGAGGAATATATTGGACTTAAATTCAAAAATAGGCATAAATTCATTACGATTCAAAGATGGTTTTATTCATCAGAAAACACCGTTATGAATGGAGACTGGCGCGTGTCATTCAGGGCATCAAGCTCTATTCCGCGAGTTGTGTTCGTTTCGGGCTGCAATAGGAGCACTGAAATTCATAATTTCTTCACTCACTTGAACGAATTCTCCCACGACCTCAGCAAGGAACAAGGTGAGAGGTTCCACCAAGATACCAAGACGATAGAAACAACGTAGCTAGGTACCAAGGCTTCGGGGACTCCAATGTGATGGCAGACTATTGTTGGTGCCTTCAAAGGGACAAACCAGCCGCCACTCACAGCCGAAAGGCCCATACAAAATCGTTTTTGAGCTAAAAATGGTCAGATTTTGTTTCACAACCTCCGCAAAACTTGGAAGATAATCCCTCAGTAATCCTACCACCAGATTCGCTAGTTCCCATGGAACATTTAGAGAATAAATAGGTAACCAAAAAGGTGATTGTATCCGTGACACGTTCGTAGATATCTGTCTACACTTAGTAAAATGAGTAAACGAAGACATTTCTCAGGGTTTTAAAGGTCCGCAAAGAACCAATAAACTAGAAGACTTTAAAAAACAGCAAATTGTGAGAACAGGATTTGTAAGTTTTGACATTACAGAAGAGGGAGGAGTAGGCCGTGTTCCAAGAAAACGTCAACAAGAGGGCGAACGAGAAAAGATTTGACGTACAGCAGTGGAGACGGTAGGTAAAGTAGTAAACAACACCTCTTAGGTTTGTCCAGTATTCTAAATTCTAAGGGAGTTTAGGGATTAAGGATTTTGTTCTATTTCATCGATTTTGTTATAAAACGATAAATTTTTTTACATTTATTCAGAAATAAATTTGTGTTTCTAAGTCAGATGGGAGTAGTTATTCGTAAAATCATGGAGGGATCTAAGTGATTCTTCCAATTCATCGGATTTCATGTTTTCGAACGATTGTGGCTTTTGTGATAATTTATGAGGATAGTGAGTGACTATTAGTCACCCTTGCATCGATTTTCCGTCAAATTTGCGGTGGATAGCCCCTGTTCATCCAACCATCCTCCTCTATCAGTTAGTGTGAAAATGTGAAGCAAGGAAGACGTCATTCGTCAAGTCAAAGACCTAATTACCTCATGCAACAATATTTTTACTCAGGTGAGA
This sequence comes from Pilophorus perplexus, assembly GCA_955831195.1. Taxonomy (NCBI): domain Eukaryota; kingdom Metazoa; phylum Arthropoda; class Insecta; order Hemiptera; family Miridae; genus Pilophorus; species Pilophorus perplexus. The sequence goes on along the minus strand of OY037007.1, from coordinate 61,741,127 downwards.
TGGATTCATGTCATTTTTGCGTTAATTGACGTGTTTGCAAAGGGAGATATGTGTTCCATTGTTGTTTTTGGTTTATTATTCTTGGAATAATACACCTATGTTTTCTCGACGGGGGTCGACGACTCCGATCGGGCTCAAAATTTGACATTATCCGTTTCAAGAGGTCTACATTCTAAATCCGAAATGTCCGTCCGCCGTCCAGGCCGTTTTGAGCAGTACCTAGGAATTTTTTTAAAAATCTGAAATTTTGACAAAATACTTGGTTTACCATCTAGTTGTGCCCGCAAGGTTTTCAGTCCGATCGCCCAAACCCGTGGGGCGCTCTGGGGCTATAATGGGGCTACGGGAGGGGTTTTTTGAAGGCTTTTAGCTATGGGATCGAGTTAGGTGTCGTTTTCGAAGTATTTTTGGACGTAGAATCCATTTTTTGGGGTCCCGGAACGATCCGATTTCACTGGGGCGATCTTTAGGGCTTTCATGGGGCTAAAAATGGGATTTTTTAAGGATCCCAGGATGTTAAATATTTTTCGAGTAAAAAATACAGAATTTTTGAAAAAAACACATTTTTGAACAAAAAATCCAAAAAAAAAATTTTTTTGAGATAAAAATCCAAAAAAAAATTTTTTTTTTTAATTTTGGTTTATTATTCTTGGAATAATACACCTATGTTTTTGCGACGCGGGTCGACGACTCCGATCGGCCTCAAAATTTGACATTATCCGTTTCAAGAGGTCTACATTCAAAATCCGAAATGACCGTCCGCCGTCCGCCGTACGCCGTCCGCCGTACGCCGTCCGCCGTCCGCCGTCCGCCGTACGCCGTCCGCCGTCCGGGCCGTTTTGGGCAGTAGGAATTTTTTTAAAAATCTGAAATTTTGGCAAAATACTTGGTTTACCATCTAGTTGTGCCCGCGAGGTTTTCAGTCCGATCGCCCAAACCCGTGGGGCGCTATGGGGCTAAAATGGGGCTACAGGAGGGGTGTTTTGAAGGCTTTTAGCTATGGGATCGAGTTAGGTGTCGTTTTCGAAGTATTTTTGGACGTCGAATCCATTTTTGGGGGTCCCGGAACGATCCGATTTCACTGTGGCGTTCAATAGGGCTTTCATGGGGCTAAAAATGGGATTTTTGAAGGATCCCAAGAAGTTAAATATTTTTCGAGTAAAAATTAAAGAATTTTTGAAAAAACACATTTTTGAAAAAAAAATCCCCCCAAAAAATTTTTTTTGAAATATAAAAATCCAAAAAAAAAAATTTTTTTAAATTTTTTTTATTGACAGAATTAAATGTCTGTACAAGTAACCTATATCACAGAATAATAAACCCTTGTGTAAAATTTGCAGCGTTTTTAATTTCTGCACAAGTAACGTATATCAAAGAATAATAAACCCTTGGGTAAAATTTGCACCTTTTTTTCCTTGTAATGAATGACGAGCCAAATAGGAAAAAAGTCGATTTGCGGTTATCTTCTCTCTATTATTGTATTATTTCGTATTGGGAGCAAATCCGTACGGGCAACGTCGACCAGGAGCAAGCTTGTGTCGGCTCGAATGCATTTTCACTTTTCGTCGCTCACGTCACAACTCGCGGGAGCAAATCCGTAGCCGCCCGACAAAATGGAACCATGCAAGTACATGGCACTCCACGGTGTCTATGATAGTCTTATGGGGGTGATACGGGAGCGTGGAGCGCAAGCCATTGACTCACTCCACTCCAAACTGACCAACTCCCGTGCTCTTGGAGAATCTGAAGATCAGTCTCTCCTGCCTTTGATGGGGGTCTTTGGCAGTGCAGCGCTCTCTTGCCTCCCACTTGGAGATTTCATAGTATGTATAAAACTGGTTGTCCCCGGGAAGGGTTCAGGACCTATCGGAAGACATGCTGTGTCTTCCGTTGCAAGCGCGCCAGCATCTTCATACCCTCAATGTCTTGTTGACCGGGACAACATGCAAGAGTCACTAACAAAGGATTTGATGTGAATGAACGCCTGCCTTGGGCATGGGCTGACACCATATTCCAGGGATGCACACAGGATGGGAAGCGAATTATTGCAGTTACAGGCTAATAACTGCAACCCACCACTGCTACTTCCATTCACTGGATGGCTGGCAACACAATCAATCCAATTTCACCGTGGGAATCTGTGGGGCTACAAATGGGATTTTTGAAGGATCCCAGCTGGTCAAATATTTTCCAAAAAAAAAAAATCTTTTTGTAAGAAAAAATTTTTTCTCTTCAAAATTTGTTTACTGACAAAGCATTAATTTTCGCATAAGTACCCCACCTATATCAAAGAATAATAAACCCTTGTTTCTTTACAACACACGTAGAGGAGTATACCTCTGAAAATCCTCCAAAACCTAATTCCCTCACTTCGCCTGTAGTGAGGGAATTATTCTCATGACATAATCTGAGCTTATTATTATAGTTATTATCAGAGATTTATTAAGTTTTACCAGTACCTAATTATTATTCCTAGGTTTGAAGAAGTAACTAATGGCAGTTTGAACAAATAACTAAAAACAGAGAGCGGTGAGGCAGCCTCACTGAGGCTAGAAGTGGAATTTCCGTTCGAACGGAAATTTCGGCCAATCGAAGAAGTAAACAAATGGCAGCTCATCCTAGCGGAATGCTTGTGAACAAAAAGCTGGTGACTCAGAAATGAATACCAGCAGATCGCTATCACTGAACGCGATTTCCTATCCAGTGAAAATTCCTTTCCTTCCTCCATGAGTGCGCTCATTTGGAACAATAGGGTCATGACATGTATACATTGTATAACTTAGCTTCTTGGGGAGCGTGTAGGAAACTACCTATGTACGAGGTAGTTTCACTAATCCATATACCATCGCAATAAGTCTAAAATGAAGGTGCATCTCCGCAGAAGTGACCTGGTTCGTCGGCTCCTGTCCCTGATGATAAACACTATACATGCAATCAACACCACAAAACAAAAGTATGACGTACCATTGGTCAATGTTGCTGAGGTAGTGGATTCCTCAGAAGTCTCAAGCTCCCAGGTAATGGTGCAGTTGTCCTTAATCAAGGGCCCAGGATTAAGGTTGATACTTTCAATTTTCGTAGTTGGGGCTTCCAAGCGCCACTCGATGATCCCCGGATAACGAGCATCTAAAATGGCCAAAATAATTTAACTTACACTCTACAAATTCATGCCAAATGTTAGGTACCCTTTTTTCAACCAAGGAATATAAACAACCTTGCCGCGCCAAATAAGCCATCTTCCAGTCTTTTTCCTCTTTTCTGATGATGTTTTCAGCCTTAAACACTAGAGCACTCCACGACTTGTGAATAGTGGCTTTCGTTTCTTCAATACAGTACTGGTCCTTAGCTGAGGAATAACTCAGCGTAATAGTGCCAGACGGTCTCTGAAACCACCAGCATATCATTAGAGTGAAACGAGCGAGGGATGCAAAACTGAGTGAACAGATTTCACAAGTGAATTAGTAAGAAAAGAACTGATTACAAACCTCACGAGCAATCAGAATTATCGTTCCAGTCCGTACCGCATGTACTCCGTCTTCAGCTCGACTACGAATCCAAGCCGCATCCCCAGAAGTCCTTCCGCCGTATTCACCAGTAGGAGAAGGTTCAATCATAAGTTCAGCCAGCTCTTCAACTACCAACTTCAGGAGACTCAATTTGTAGAAATGAGGTTTCCCCACCAGCCTGTAGAAATTACACTTAGTAGGATTGATAGAAATGCCTGTTTGGTCATAAATACAAAAACGCTGCTAATTTTACCCACGGGTTTACTATTCTTTGATATACGTTACTGGTGCGAAAATTAATTGTCAATTTAAAAAAAGTAAAAAATAAAAAAAATAAAGTGGGAACTCGAAAAATGGATAAGCGTCCAAAATTAGTCGAAAAATATTTGACCTCCTGGGATCTTTAAAAAATCCTATTTGTAACCCCAATGAGAGCCCAATAGATCCCCAGGGTGAAATCGAATCGTTCCGGGACCCCCAAAAATGGCTTCTACGTCTAAATCTTTTAATTTTTTTTTTTTTCATTGACAGAATTAAATTTCTGCACAAGTAACCTATATCAAAGAATAATAAACCCTTGTGTAAAATTTGCAGCGTTTTTTTCCTTGACACGGAATTAAAATTTTGCACAAATAACCTATATCGAAAAATAATAAACCCTTGTGTAAAATTTGCAGCGTTTTTTAATCTAGACCTTTTGAAACGGATAATGTCAAATTTTGAGGCAGATCAAAATTTTCGACCATCATTCCAAGTGTAATAAATCAAAAGCACGTAATGTCAAGACGATAACGAATTAATTAATTATTACTCCAATGAAACGTATGAACGCCCCACTCACAGCATATTCCTCCGGTTGACGACTTCATCCATGAGCAACTTATCAGCTACTGGATCCCTCCTCCTCCTCATGGCTTCGTGGTCGGCTGAATAGCGCCAGGACACATCTTGCGGTCCTTGAGTCCCAACGCCCACAATATACAGCAATTTTTTGCCCCAACCCTTTTCATACAGCAGGGGCTGGTCCACGGCGCCCTCGCAAGAGTCGATCATCATCCACCGTCTGCGGGCGTGGGAAAACACCTGCAAATTGTACGGTGGGTTCAATTGAATAACGACCTTCCAAAAGTTAAACACGTTAATTTATACAAAATACCAACTTGATGGACTTTATGTGCAACCCGACAAAACCAAATTACCTCGGTCCAAACATGGTCCCTCACATCATAGACGAGTCGAACTTGGTAGCTGAGAGCTCGGCACATCAAAGTGAACACGTACGACCACTCCGCACAACGTCCTTTGCGGGTTTCCAAGAGCATGGCACAATCAGTGTGTCTGGGGAACGTAGTGATGGCGGAACATGACCGGCATTGGTGTTCCTGTAAAACGAAACAGGTGATTGAAGAACCAACATATCAAGGGAAGGGAGTTAAAATATGGTTAGTAAAAATGGCAATAAGCTTCGTCCTATTGTCGGCAAACCGTTCTCTCTCTCAGGATTGGCAGGAAATTTGGCTCGTCCTCCCTAAAAATAACTTGTGCCACTTCGCTTTCACACTGTCTAGAAAAAGATTCTCGGTGGCAAAGGCGTTCAAGTACATTTTTGAAATTTCAGATATAAATAAATAAAATGCCCATTGCTATAACCGGGGATTTTGAATCGGCATAATATCCATAACATCTATATAAAAAGCTACAAATTTTACACAAGGCTTTATTATATTTTGATATAGGTTACTTGTGAAAAAAATTAATTCTGTGTCTATGAATTTTTTTTTGGAAAAACAAATTTTTTACTTTTTTTTTTAATCAAACTTTTTTGTTTTTTACTCGAAAAATATTTGACCTCTTGGGATCCTTAAAAAATCCCTTTTGTAACACCATGAAAGCGCCATAGATCCCCACAGTGAAATCGGATCGTTCCGGGACCCCCAAAAATGGATTCTACGTCCAAAAATACATCGAAAAGACACCTAACTCGAACCCATAGCCGAAACTCTCAAAACAGCCCTCCTGTAGACGCTTTTCGACCCCACAGAGCCCCACGGGTTTGGGCGATCGGGCTGAAACCTTGCGGGCACAACTAGATGGTACACCAATAATTGGTGTATTATAGGCCAGTCAAAATCGATAATAAATTCGCAAAACGAGATGTACCTATCTCTGTTTTGGTTTATTATTCTTGGAATAATACACCTATGTTTTCGCGACGGGGGTCGACGACTCCGATCGGGCTCAAAATTTGACATTATCCGTTTCAAGAGGTCAACATTCTAAATCCGAAATGTCCGTCCGCCGTCCGCCGTCCGGGCCGTTTTGGGCAGTAGGAATTTTTTTAAAAATCTGAAATTTCGGCAAAATACTTGGTTTACCATCTAGTTGTGCCCGCAAGGTTTTCAGTCCGATCGCCCAAACCCGTGGGGCGCTATGGGGCTATAATGGGGCTACGGGAGGGGTTTATTGAAGGCTTTTAGCTATGGGATCGAGTTAGGTGTCGTTTTCGAAGTATTTTTGGACGTAGATTCCATTTTTTGGGGTCCCGGAACGATCCGATCTCACTGGGGCGATGTTTAGGGCATTCGTGGGGCTAAAAATGGGATTTTTGAAGGATCCCAGGATGTTAAATATTTTTCGAGTAAAAAATACAGAGTTTTTGAAAAAACACATTTTTGAACAAAAAAATCCAAAAAAAAATTTTTTGAGATAAAAATCCAAAAAAAATTTTTTTTTAATTTTTTCATTGACAGAATTAAATTTCTGCACAAGTTACGTATATCAAAGAATAATAAACCCTTGTGTAAAATTTGCAGCGTTTTTAATATGTTGTTCGGACCCATTAGGTTAGTGTTTACCCAATTTTGCTTCTTCCCAAAAGTTGTGCTTCACGCGTAGCACACGAAAAATCGCGATTTTTTAGGATTTATTTCTGTTTTTGCTCTATATCTAATAAACTATGCATTGTCCGACGAAAACTACTATATGAGTTTTTAAATAGCATTAAATATGTGAAAATTTAAGCCCAACCGGAGCTGTGAAGGTCAATTAGTTCCATAGTTATGGCACTTTGAAAATAGGCCATTTTTTCCAAATGCGAACATTTTAGTTGAAGACCTGAAGACAGCGGAAGCACGTTTTTCAGAGCGTTTTCGGTTGTAGCTCAAGAACTATTGGTCCGATTCCAAATTTCTTTTTTTCTCGTGAAAGCTTAATAAATTCCCCATCGCAGCTGTTCTATGTGAAATTTTGATTTGAGCGTTGATAAGGGAGGGGCAGGCACGGCAAAGAAGTGGCAAATTTCGAACACAGACTATTCCTACCGTGTTTCTTTGCACAGTTTTGCCTATAACGCGGGAACCGTTGGCCCGATCTTAATTTTCTTTTCTTTTAGGTGAAAGCTGAATAAATTTTATACAGGGGACGGCATATTACATGTCTATTGAAACAATAAAAGTGCCATTCGTATTCGTCGGAAAGGGTGGAAACAAGATATTTGACCCTCTACAACCGCGTTTTCGGAAGATTTTCTTCTCTACCTCCAAGACTATTTCTCCGATCGAAATTTTATTGCCCCAACGCTTTTGAAAATTTAATCAGCTTTCACCTAAAAAAAAGCAAAGTAAGATCGGACCAACCGTTCCTGGGTTATAGGCAAAAATGTGCAAAGAATGAGCAAAAAATGTGCAAGAAATCCCTTATCAACGCTCAAATCAAAATTTCACATAGAACAGCTGCGATGGGGAATTTATTTGGCTTTCACGAGAAAGAAAGAAATTTGGAATCGGACCAATAGTTCTTGAGCTACAGCCGAAAACGCTCTGAAAAACGAGCTTCCGCTGTCTTCAGGTCTTCAACTAAAATGTTCACATTTTGGAAACATTTGCCTATTTTCAAAGTGCCATAACTCTGAAACTAATTAACCTACACCGCTCCGGTTGGGCTTAAATTGTCACATATTTAATGCTATTTAAAAACTCATATAGTAGTTTTCGTCGGACAATGCATATTTTATTAGATATAGAGCAAAAACTGAAATAAGGCCGAAAAAATCGCGGTTTTTCGTGTGCTACGCGTGAAGCACAGCTTTTGGGAAGTTGCAAAATTGGGTATACACTACCCTAATGGGTCCGAACAACATACTAAAAAATCAGATATACCTACATCTCGTTTTGCGAATTTGGCGATTTTTAGTGTCGATTTTGACTGGCCTACAAGTATTTTGTCAAAATTTGAGATTAAAAAAAAAAAAAAAAAATCCTACGGCCCAAAACGGCCCGGACGGCGGACGGAGTACGGGGCTGGCTTACGGCGGACGGATATTTCGGTTTTGGAATCAAGACCTCTTGAAACGGACGATGTCAAATTTTGAGGCCGATCGGAATCGTCAACCTCTGTCGCGTTTACATAGGGTTCCAAGAATAATAAACCAAAAGAACCATTTTATTTTGGAGGCCGATCAGGATGTCCAAATCCCATCGCGAAGATATACTAACAAAGGATGATTATTTGGAGATAAATCTATCTATAACACTAATTCAGACCGTCTCGGTATGTGTGTGTGTGTGTGTGTGTGTGTTTATGTCACAAGCATTCTCCTCCGAAACCGTAAGTTATAAAAATACGCCGATTTTGGTTTATTATTCTTGTAAGAAACGCCGAGGGGACGATGAATCAACTTACCTCCACGTCCACGAAGTAGGTTTTGTCCAAAGGCCTGATGCCAGTCCAGGGCCTTCGAGCCTCAAGCCAGCGGCACTTGACTCTCCTCAGGAACTTGGAGGGCGACCCGCAGACATCACAGGGAGGAGAGTCGACCCAATGAAAGAACTCGTTCTTGAACCAGCTTGACAGTTCGGTGAAAAAACTATACTCGTATACCTCCGATTCGTTCAAGTTATCGAGAACATTATCTTTGAACGCTCGCTGGTGGCGTCTCAGAGTTTCGACAGTCGCCGTGTGTATCCTGTCCATTGGGATCAACCGCAAAGCTTGAGCCCGAAGATCCGCGTAGTCAAACTGCTCGGCTTGGATGAGTCCCTCGTCGATCAGAGTGCGGAAGAAAGTCGGGGGAATTTGGAAATCGGTTGAAGCCATTTCAACGGATGAATCAATCAAAAAGGGTTTTGAAAAACACTCTGGAACACAACCGGAATAAGCAGCAACTACTAACCAAACTATCACAACTGACTCGCATCGAAAACTCACCACCGGTAGCGTTTACTATTCTTTTGTCCGAGCACCAGGCGTCAAAATTATCATTTGTTTGATATCAGATATCTTCAAACTCTTATCACTCACCCAACTTCTTCCTCTTCCAAATGTGCCTTAACTTCATAGACGTGCCGTTCGCTATGTCTATGCATTTAAAATTAAGTCAATCAAAATTCCAAAGTAAATTGTTATCTACAATGAAAAGTATTTTATTACAGTAAAGATCTAAATTACCGACCAGTTCGCTATAGTTAATGGAGTTTTTCCTGAGAAACTATCCCTTTTTTTACATTTAGACAGCTGTGACAACACTCATATTGATTTTTCAACCAATAACCGACCTCCTCGACTTTTTCCCCGCAGAGCGAGCCTTTTAAAAGTCGATAGCATTTATCTCTCCTAGACAAATGGAGGTTGTGTTTCTGTGGCGGTATTTACAAAAATACCCCTAACTTCCCTTTCCCGTTGTAAAGTTTAGTTACCCACAATGCAAGTGGCAACTTTGTTTCGCGAAGCGACTTCTTTGCTGGATGCTGAGATGGAGGAGAACTCGCACATCAAAATGTCAGTAAACATCGCCTGTCATTAGCTCTTTTGTCGCTCATGATGTATTTTTCTTCGTTCCCAAACCCCCTGTTGTTTTCTTTCGAACGGCTTGAATTCCTGCTGCTAGTATTATGTGAAATCCGCCGCCGGACAGCAGGTTCTGCTATTTGTTGTCACCATTATGAAAAGTAAGGTCTCTTATCATAATATATCGATGACAGTTATCAGTTCGGATCCAAGTTGACCCTGCGGTGTGCTTGTTTACCTCACTCACGTATGTTCCTTTATTTCTGCTCAAGTTTTATTTGTTTCTCGTTTAAATTGGTGTTACGTAGCTTTGTCGTTGTTGATTGCAATGTCGAATAATTTACGGTTATCTCGTTTTGAACTTATCATCGCCCTAGGTTTATTGAAAATTGTTGCTGTGGAGACTAGGGCGTTTGCTTCTTGCAGTAGGTACCCAACACTCCGACAGAGTAGGTGTACCTACTCTCAAATCAGTTGTTCGCATCAGAAATCTTGTTCATAATAATCAGTCTGGCTTCTATTCATCTTCTGGTTATCATGTGAGAAACTCACTCTTCAACCCGTCCCGTCTGGTTTACAATCTGGTACTAGTTTTGTAGTTATAAGTTTGGCTTCTCAATTGTTGTCTTGCCTGGACATTTGGTACTTCCCGCCATTCATCAGCTTTCATCAGCCAAGTGTGTCTCGTTTTCATCTAGACTGTCCGTAATTGGGAGCATTTTAATCCGTCGATTTAACATTTTGACAGATTGAGACAAACTGACTTACTCTGTCCAGTCTTGGGTTCACAACATGACTTCAAATGTTTGGTATATCGTTGAATTCCGTAGTTTTGGGGCATCTTGTTTCAAATGAAACGTCGAGACACCTTTCGTTTACAAACTCGGTTTGGGATGGAGTCAGACGTAAACCACTTCAATTTCCGACAAGCTATCGGCATGATAATATATTATAATATAATATTATTGTGCCATCAGAGCCTGCAACAGTCTGAAACGGCTGTAGGCTAACAAACATAGGCTTATCAAGGCTAACAAATATCGTTTGGATGAATATCAAAGTTCATCTTCTTCACCCCTCATCATCATCAATACACTGCAACCGTAATGGTATGGTTTTGTGATTAATTAATCATGCTGGGGGTTTGTAGTGTTGTCACAGTTTTGCATCCCTTCAATTCACGTTCTAAATTGCTACAAAAATGATACCTACCTCTACTCTCATAACTTGACATCTACCTCTCCTCACCCACTTACAATTATTTTTTTACATATTTTCAGGAGGGACAAACCACTGATGTGTTTTTGACAAAGATGTTTTTTAAGTTTTGTTTTTTATTCATGAAATAATAAAAATAATAATTTTCAACCCCCTTCGCGAATACATAGGAGTTCCCATGGACGAGGGAAACGAGTTGAAATCGATTTTTTTTTTTTTTTTTTTTTGAAGGAATAGTATTAGAATTTAAGGTCGATCCACACATTTCAGTGTTTCAGTGAATCCTCGGCCATCAGTAGGTAACTCCGTTAGGCATGTAACGCTGGTGTGTGGACAATTAAATTTTATTATTGATGCAACTGAAGGACACGGAGCACGGATGGCCGAGGATTCACTGATGTCACTGAAATGTGTAGATCGACCTTAAACAGACACGCACTAGGGATCGCATAAAACTTACACGAGACAGGCATAATGAAGTCATAACCGACATGCAGAAGTAATAACGGAAGGAGGTGTCTTGCGAGGGCCGTTCGGGATAACCGAAAAGTACCAAATCACCTAATCCTAGAAATACGATTTTCATTCCCTTGATTTTCTCCTTCTTCTTCTTTCCAGCGGTGTTTACCACGAAAACAATGGAATGAAGTCGGATCCGCCTCAAGACGATGGTTATGAGACGGCTGGGGGCGGAGAAATGGACTTGCCCAAACGCCAAAACCAGCCTCACCAGCCCCCAGTCAAGAGCCTCCATCATCCTCTTAACATGTCGTCGAACGTGTCTAATCTCGTAAAGGAAGAGCCCATGGTGAAATACGACATGCCCGATGATCCATACTCGTTTGTAGATGATGATCACATGGTGGCTCCTTCTCAGTTTCCCCCTTCAATGTTGCACGTTCCCAAAAAACGAGGGAGGAAGAAAAAAATCAAGACGGAAGATGCAGACAGGTATGTTACTTGTGAGAGTCATCAGTTTTTTCAGTATAGTTTTTTCAATCCATTAACAACTTGCTTTGGTGATTCAGCCTGGGGTATCAGGGCATTATGGGTGGTCTCCCCGATCACATGAAAGATCCAACCTCAATGAAAATCGTAAAAGAACGCAAGAAACACGACCGTTTTAACGGGATGCCCGAAGAAGAGGTATCAAAGCGGACATTGCCTGACCATCTAACCCAAAATCTTGATATTGTCATTGTGAGTACGATCGAAATTATTAACTCTTATTATTTCCAAACTTGTAGTGTAGGGTTTTAATAATTATTGGAATTTGTCTTTTTTGTCCCGTAGATTGGTATAAATCCAGGTCTTTTTGCTGCGTACAAAGGCCACCACTACGCTGGCCCTGGCAACCATTTTTGTAAGTACATAATTTTGGTTCAGTGATAGAAAACTCCTCTTCTATGGTATTCTAAGTATGTAAGGACATGATTATTATTCAAAGTTAATGGAAACCTTAAACCCTACGTCTACGACTAAGTTTTGAAAGATAAGGATAATAAACAATATAATGTACGGCCGTACCCCTGCAGCACTACCCGATGCGTGTGATGGGTGTGGGGCAGTATTTACTGTCTCACATGCCCTAAACTGCATGAAGGGTGGCCTCATCAACGGTCATGCTGGCTAAGGCGGCCTGGTGAGGAGTTGCTCTAGAGCCGGTACTGCAGAAAGGGACTGAAAGTAGCCTGGCATTGGTGGCTGATTTTAAAGTGGAAGGAGTCTGGGAGAGTGGGAGACCGGCGTTTTTCGACAATCGCATTACATTTAATGCTGACGCCGACTCCTATCTCTCCCAGGACTGGTTTGGTATCAATACCTACATGAAGTTGCGGGATGATATTAGGAAGCTGTGGAAAACTTTCAGAGCGCTTGCATGTAATGCGTGGATTGCACAATAATTCTCACTTATGTGCGTTTTTCTCAAAATGAAAAAATGGAGATAGGAATTTTTAACTTAAGGGGGCACTATTATTCCAAGAATAATAAACCAATGGTCTTATTCGAACCAACTAAAAAATAATAATAATAATAGTAATAATAAATAGCGGCTATCATTTTCGGATTCAGCACCCTCAAAAACACCTAGAAAAGGTAAAAAGAAGCCGGTGACTCGCAGGTCATTTTTTTTAGACCAGTGTAATTAGTGATAATTACTCTCAGGACACTGGAGATCAAATCAGATTGGCGTTTCTCTTTTTTCTGACTTTTCAACAAAATAAAACAAAGCAATACATTCAGTGGACTGACGGATTCGGGACTAAATTTGCTCAAGAGGTCCTGAAACTTAAAATGCTAGTGAAATTTTTGATTTTGAAGGACAACAATTTTTTTAACTTTAAAAGTGAACACAAAGCTTCCGTTCCTAAGGTAGGCTCGAAATCAAAACCTGATGTAAGAAGTACTTGTGTATCATTAACACCAATAATCTTATTATGCAATTGCACTGCTAGAAAGCAGGTCCAGCAGAAGTTGGGATTTCGTTAAAGTTGATGTTTCCCTGAGATCCTCTACGATATATGGATCCAGTGATATAAAACCCCAAACCCAACGTCTTTGGAGATACTTACGCCATTCTGATTTAATCTCACCAATTACGAGTGTAGAAGGCAGCCAGTTAGGATACTCGGGGGAGATCTTGGTTAATTGCTCCCCCTTTTCAATAATCCCTTTAGTTCTTCGCTTAATTAAAATCAATGTCGTCAAATAATTTCAGGGAAATGCCTGTACCTATCAGGGTTGACTCCCGAGCCAATGACTGCTGATGACGATTACAAGTTGCTAGAATCTGGGATCGGTTTCACGAACATGGTCCAAAGAGCAACAAAAGGAAGTGCAGATTTGACTCGGAAAGAAATCAAAGAAGGTAATTTAAACCACTATCAGGAACTTCTTTACTTAACAAAAGTGTTTAGGATGAAGCGTTGAGTGGGGCGCTTCCAGGTCAGGAGGTTGATTAGTTCTGTCTAGTCGAATCGGTTCATCTTGAGGAATCAGAAACATCTCCTTACAATGACCAAGTAGTAATTCTTTATTAATTATTCCTTGAGTACACCGTTTTTCTTTCTCTCTCAAAGTGAAGTTGAACCTCAACAGAACGTGGGGTACCTACCTCTTGCAAATAGATCTTATTTACAGTTTCTACTGTCACATTCAGCGTAGAATCCTCATTTTATGCCCGATGCAAAACTCAAGTGAAAAAACAGCTTAGTCTTTTTCTTTTTAATCTTTACATTTTTTACCCTTCAATTTTCATGATTCCTCCCAACTCCTATCATAATATGATATGAGTTGGGAGAAATAATATCATTAGCTATCCCACCTAATCCGTCTATGATTTTGACGTCTATAAACCGTGACGTCTATAATTGCGTCTATAAACCTGTTGACGCAAGCTGATGATCCATGTGACACCCCCCCCCCTCCCCAACCCGTGTGATTGTGACTCTTGGGTTGGATTTAAGAGGCTTCTTTTATATGACGGAAGAACGATTAATTTTGCCAGAAGTACCTACTCCAAATTTTCGAGAAAGTTCATTTGGTTGGTACCTCCTCCTGTTTTAATTTTTATTCTATTACTCTCTCCTGATCTTAGTTACGTATTCATAGAGGAAAGAATATATGAGTAGGTACTATTTCACTATTCTTTCCTTCATGTTACGTATTATTATATTGTTAGCGCAAAAACATCGTTTTCCTCGTTCCTTTGCATTTATTTTATTTTACCCTAACATTTTGTTTATTTATTTCTAATATTTTTTAATTATTTATTTTTTTCTCCTTATATGATTGTATCATTTGGGTTTCTCTTCAAGTATGATTTTTATTTTATTTTTTCCCTGAATGATTTTCACAGCGTTCGAAGAAGGCTCGATGGATGAATTTGGATGAGTTATGAAAGAGGTTGCCACATTACTATGCTGGTTAGTATCGGAAATTTTGTATTCATATACAGTGGAAAAGCTGACGAATACGTGAACATCAGTGAATAGCTTTGGTGAGGGGTAGTTCAACATTTCATGTCACTTTATCCCAACTCCTGTCATTCAGGCGGGAACTTGATAAAATACCTACTCGCACACGGTTTGGCCAATTGTCGTGTGTTTGCGCGGGGGGGGGGGGGGGGGGGGGCTCTTCTAATCTACCTTCTAGACTAGAAGATAGACTGCTCAATTAGGATTGATGTTGTTACGGTTGTTCAAACTGTAGCTCGGACAAGCCTGTTGAAATAGTTTTTGAGTAAATAAAATCGTTGAAATGTGATAGATAGATACGCAAAACAGCCGTACTTTTATGCTTGTCAGAAAATTCTGGCGATTAGTATTGCAAGTTAGCCATGAAAAAAAAAAAGAAGAGATATCCACAATATGCTACTCAACGGATGTACTTTTAAGAATTCTTCTGTAAACGTGTAAACTAAATTAGTTTACAAGTTTACAGAAGAGATTATATCTCAATAGAAAATACAAAACGAGGGAAGTCCGGCTCAGGAACTCGCTTGTTTATTTAGGTGGGTACACGTTAGTACGAGGCAGTTAATAAATATTCGTAAGGTCATTTGTTATTATGGCCTGCTTTTTCTCTTGGGTTGCCTGTGTTGCTCATTGTGCGCCGACCAAATTTAGCTTTAACCAAAGTTCTACCGCCAATAAATGCTCTTTTTTCTGTCCTTCATTATTTCAGCGATTTACCCCCAAGCGTACTCTTTCAAGATCAAATTGTGATACCGCTTTTCTTCTGTAGGTCGTTTTGTACCATTCTTTAATGAGTTGAATGGATTTTTCAATATCACAACTTCCCTACCCATTATGATTTAAATTTTCACCACATGGTCACGAATAATATTCCACTATATTATAGTGGAATATAGAGAGGTGGAATATAGATTCACCACTTGCGACGAATATAGTGGAGAGGTTGACAATTTCATTCATATTTAATATTGTCAGACATGCGTTTGGAGTTGGTATTCCGTCCCTAACAGTACGTGAATCGTGCGGCCGTTCGCTGAATGGATCGGCTTCCGCATGTTTTCCTCCTCCACACCTGTTCTCACGCCTCGCCTCGTACTGCCTCGTACTAGCGTGCAATTACCTTTTGTTCATTACCAAGGATGTAATCTGATGACGAATGCCCGAATAAGCGGCTTCCCGAGCCAGACGACCCTTATTATGTATTCTTCATTGAGATTACTTTACCGAGAAATTTTAAAAATAAGATTCGTCGATCTGCCAACTTATCTATTCTTTTCTTCAATTTCATCTTCGACGAATCCAAGCACGTTCTAAAAAATTCAAGTCAATGACATTCAAAGTGCAGCCATATTTGGACGGTCAAAGAGAAAGTTACAGAAGCAACTCGGTAGTCCTAGATGTAAACCATTCGTCAAACTGACCACTGATCAATCTCGACCCCAACATCTTCACTCGTCTGAATAAAATATTATAAATTATTATAAAACCAATTGATCTTTTTTTTTTTTTTTTTTTTTTTTTTTACGTAACCATTGATACCTTTTAATTTGAAAAATGCAAACGGAGCGATTTCGTTGGGTATTGTTTTTTCAATTCCCCTTCCCCCTCAATTCTCCAATTTGTATCCAACCCCTGAAAACGGATACTGGTCGCCTTTGTTCACCAGTTTTTTTTTCTTTTCATTTTAGGAAGCCGAATTTTGTTGGAGAAGCTCAGAAATTTCCGCCCCAAGATTGCTGTTTTCAACGGGAAATTGATATTTGAAGTGTTTTCCGGCAAGAAGGACTTCACTTTTGGCAGACAACCAGAGATGGTTGACGGGACAAATACCGTAAGTGGTGAAATTCACTAAACTTATGTTTTCTTTCTGGATGGATTTCTGGGTGTTTCAGGTGGAGAATCTCATGTGCCTTCGCTTCTTCTGGGCCTTGTGACCACATGTACTCCACTCAGACGGTGCCTGAACCTAGCTAATATTATGTTGTTTTTCCAGCACATGTGGGTAATGCCGTCGTCTAGCGCTCGTTGTGCTCAGCTGCCTCGAGCTGCTGATAAAGTCCCATTTTACGCTGCTCTCAAGAAGTTTCGCGACTATTTGAACGGGTCTGTAAGCGAAATGGACGAGAAGGAAATGGTATTTTCCTACTCGAAAATGAAGACGTTTTTCGAATCTGACATCAAAGAAGAAGAAGGACAGGATGGCTGTCCTTACAATGTTGAGAAGATGGAAAGTTCAATGACGGATAGTTTAAAAAAAGATGATGATTCGATGTTTCCCAAGAAGAAAAGAGGTAGGCCTAAGAAAAATAAAGATCTTGATTCGAAAAATGAAGAGCCCTCAACAAAGCAGAAGTTGGAAGATAAACTAGGTCTTCCTAAAAAGAAAAGAGGTAGGCCAAAAAAAGTTAAATCCGACACTAATGAATTGACACCCCAAAATCTCCAACAAAATCCAAACGACCTTAGTCAGCCCAGTCATTGTTTTTCCCCTCCTATTCATTCACCAAGTATGCAAGGGTTCCCAATGTATCACCAAGCATATAATCAGAGTTCGCGGTCTCCTCTCTCCACTAATTATCAGTCCCCTTTACGTCCCCATGGCTACAATCACTCGCCACAACCCCCTTCTTTCACACATTCGGACCTTTCGAGTGAAATATCTGCTGCGATTTCATCCGAGCATAGCCCCGACTCTCCTGCACTTGGGCCCCCCGATTTTGAACCGCCCGCTAGTATGTCGGAGGAAGTGAGTACGAAAAGTGAAGAGAAAGACGAGGAGTGTCATTTTTCCAGCCCGCAATCCAAAAAAAGTTACAATTACGACGATTTTTCTACCGACTCCGATTCTGGAGTGAGGTACAACCAGAAACAGATGTCTCAAGATGTCTCGTCCAAAAGCCTCTCGGGTCTCGAGTCTTTGGTTGATCAGATTCCAAATATCGCAGATGGTGAACAGCCTCATGCAGGGGTTGGCGGTGAGAGTGAGCCGATGGGCTCGCAGTATTCAGATGATTCAGCGTACATGTCCGATTATGCTCGATCCCATTACAGTCCCCAATATAACGCGCCAACATCAAACGCTTACTTGCAGCAACACAGCAACTTTTCCGTCAGTTCCCTGGCTAATAGTTCAGCTTCGGATTCATTTTCCGTCAGCTCCCTCGCAGGGCAGCACCAGCAGAACTACAACATTATGGGACCACCCATGATGGAGCCAAACCCACCGCCCATATTCGGTGTGGACAGGGCTTGCCGGATTGACCACAATGTTAATGTGACTGCCAACTCTTCCATACCTTACCCATACCAGTATTCCTCGTATCCCTCTTCCAGCCCTGGATTTTATCCGGCTTCCCACAACATCCACATGCCAAGTCCGAATTATCCGTACACCCCCTACTCCAACGTCTCTTATCCTCAACCGAGTTACTTACCTAATCATGTCTTTGATAGGGTTAAAACAGATCGAATGGATTTTGGGGGTTTCTAAACGTTCTCTCATCGAGCAGAGTGAGACGCTGATCATCAATTTATTTGAATGTGAATTTAAATGTTCCTTGTCAGGATGTTTTCATAATTTAACAAAATATTTTCATAGCAACATCCCTCTGTTGGTGTACCTTCCTTATATGTATTCAATAGTATTGAGTGACTGTGAATGTATGAGAAACAACAGGAGTTTTTATACTTTTACAATTAAATTTTATATTCTTGTATTATCCTGTGATACGTAAATCTATATGGGTTTCTTTAATGATTTTATTCTTCATGAAGTTTTTTTATACTCTGATGAAATTATTGGCGTCACATATCGAGCGATTGGCCGATTTTGAGAAGGTTTTTAAATTTGAGGCCCCTCCAGAAATATCGATCTTGAAAGAGTGCTCAGTCGCAGAGGTCAGATTTTTTCTGTTTTTTGTTTCCAAAGAAATCGTCAATGGGAGCTTATTCGTAATTTCCTTGACTGTCTTTTCTGTTTTGACTACTTGCCTATATTATGTTAAACTTTTGTATGGTTTTTATTTTTATTTTTTCGCGAACTACCCTGGCAGGTTTTGATAATACCCTCGTGTGGTTCAATCTCCAAATCAACAGCAAGGGAGATGCTCCACTTGGAAAGGAGTGATAGGTATGCAATTATTGCTTGTTGGCCGTCTCACATGAGACAGACTCTCTTCCTATCATTTCCATAAGATAGGAAGGACACCGAGGAATTTTCTGCAATGTCGAACTGGAATAGGCCAAGCATGACTGTCCTCGCCGAAATGAACTTTTTTGGGTCGTCCTCACCATGCTGGGAGAACGATCACATGCCCCCCCCCCCCCCACCCAATGCCCAAAAAGAGCCCACTGGATGTTTTCAGGCTTCTCCACTTTCTGGCCAACAGTCAAAATTTTTGTTCTGTCCCATCCTTCGAGGACAGACAGTACTTGTTCGTGGACTAAGCTCATGCAGAGCACTCGCACGGTTCCATTTCATGTCACTAGCGTATGTCACGCGCACTCCCAAGCACTGAGGAAGCGAAAAGAGAAACCAGAAATAAGCAGGCATTACGCGGCCTTGTTGTAGTTTAAAATATGTAAAATTCATAAGCTTAAAAACCATCTCAAGATAGAATCTAATTTTAACTGAAGGACTAGTTACGGGAAAATGAACCCGAGCCGGGTGAAATTTATAATATAAATATATAATATTATACGTATGTGTGAAAGTGTTTTTAAAATAGTATTGTGTATAGGAGGAGAATAGAAAGCGGAGGAGGATGTGACTGGAAGTTCCAGGGTAGGTTTTCGAATGACTTCCGTCGCGCGACTGTTGGGTCCAACTGACTCCCTCGAGTGGTTTCCACAATTCAATTCGATTCGAAAAGTACGTGCGTGACGTCACCTACGGACCTTCCGGTTTGACGGCCAGGGTTGCCAACTCAGAAAACCACTTTTTACGTAGATCGTTCCCATAAACTATAAATTAGATCTAAAAATGTCAATATATTATATTGACATTTTTAGATCTAATTTAAATACAAATAAAAAGGGTTTCTGCTATTCACCTTAACCCACGAATCAAAACAACGGCCATGGCGTCAACCTTCGCTGTGGTTTAACCTCAGAGACCGATCCTTCAGTTTTTAATTTTTTTAATGGTGGCCAACATGGCGAAATCGTCAACCAATGGGAGCTGATCGCTGGTTTCCGCCGAAAATTCAAATTGCCATTTTTTCATAAATTCTATAAATTCGTACGAACTTGCAATTTGCGTTTTAACCCCATTTTTTGTGTTATTTGGAAGCCTTCTATCGATGAAGAAAAAAAAAAAAAAATCCAGAAACACGTCCATTCCTTATTTAGTCAAATACTTAGCTAGCTTTCTTCTAGCCCGATACCCAGTTTATCAGTGATTTGCCACATCACTATTGGAAGTACGAAACTCCACTTCGCCATCACTGACATTACTACGCATCCCTACCATTTTTGTCCATTTGTTACGGCACAAACCCACCTTTCTCCTCATGTTAACATTTTCTGACATCTTGTCGGTCGAGATCGTTGTTGCAGTTTTGCCCGTGAATATGGGCGTTGCTGCGAGCCCCAATGGCCTGATTGTTGAAAAGAACCTGTTTTGCCAGAGGTGTTCGCCGGAAAAGACAAAGGGCCCTCAGACTCCTGCATCTGATCCAGGGTTTCCTCCAAATCCGATGGAAATGGGACATGATGAAACGCCGATTAACAAATTATTTGTTTAAATTTATTTTTTATAGACCTAAAGTGGTACTGAGAAAGGTACCCAAGATCGAGACGGAGGGTCCCCAATTTTATCCTGCCGTGTTAACCAATTTAATTTTGACTTCTGAAATAAAAGGTTTTCGGTGGGAAATTTTGGGAAAGAGGAAAAATCTGGAAGTGAATTAGCTTGAATGTTATATTTTGGATTTCGATTTCCCTTTCTAGTTTCTAACTACAAATCGTTTGTTTATTGCTGATAAAACCGTGGAACTATTGAGCTCTGATATTAGGTCTGAACCTCGCGGACAGTTTGACTTTTCATTTCGTGGGTTATATTTGTTGTTTGCAATATATCAAAATGATATTAATGAATATGTCTTCGCGCATCTGCGATTAAATTTGTCTCCCCTGTCTCTGTCTCACACACTATTTATCTGTCACATTTCGGAGTTGGAGCTTCACTCGAAATGTGTTGTCGTGAGTATTCACCTACCTGGTGTTTTCCTCTTCTCTTGACGGAAAAGAAAGATTTACGGAGGTTTTTATTCAGTGTATTTTACATATGAATTTGCTCAAGTGTATCAAATGAATTAGCGTTCATATCGAATTTCACGTTTTGGAAACTTATTTTGTAATTTTACTGGTGCCATGTTGAATTGAACGGTAGAGCTTGGCCATACGGCTTCGTTGTATATACGTATTATGTGTGTGCAATTTGCGTTTGTGGGTCGGCAGATGGAATTTATAAAATACCAGTATTCATATCGTTTTTGGAACTCACTCGACCGGAAATTTCGAAAAAAATATGTTATTGTAGGTAAGATAAATGTTGTTGTTAATTTGTGGTTATCTAGTCATCCTTTTGATCCTATCTGTTTATCGTTGAAATTACTTGTTCTTTCTTAAGAATTCTAATTGACCTGGGGGTCGAACAATAATTTGTTGAACTGTTTAATACTCAATAGGACTTATCGTAGGTATACATGTTCTGGAATCGTTTCTATCTGTATTATCATTTCTAGAATGGAACTTTCCATTTTGTATCCTTGCGTTCCATACCATGATTGGAAACTTATGTGTAAATACTAGTAGCAGTTTCTAATTTCGAACTGGAGCAAAATTTCTCAAATATTTTTGTATTGTTTCTTGAATAAAAGTATGAATAGTATTGTTGTCTGTGCTTTGATAAATGTACTGTTGTGTTTTTCAATGTCATTTTGAATGGTACTTTTACGTGTTAAAATGGTTGTATGTTAACTGTTCATGTGTGTACGTGAGGCGTATCTGCAATATCGACGTTATTCGTTGTCAACCTTTCCCCCTTTCAAATAATGAGTTAAGGGCGAGTTCAACTTGATTTTGTCTTCTACCAAAGTTAGCACACTGTATTGAGCCACGCGTTATTGAACTCGGATGGTGAATTTCATTGTGATATATATTTTTTGTGTAGCCCTACTTCCTGAGTTCACCCCGCGCTTCACAGTTTATTTTCATATACTGACCCCTCTTTATTTTCAATGAGAGGTTTCTAGCTCAAGCCACTAGTTACCATAGAGTTTTCCGATAAGTAATATAAAATGATTTATTTATCGAGAATCGCCTACCAATAGGTTTATGTATTAACAGACTACAATTGCTGGTTCATTGCTCCTAATATGTGTCCTCCTTTAGCCCTCAAGTCTGCATGTTGGGTGTCTTCCAAACAAGGTGTGCTGCCTTGTTATTATTTTTTATTGGATTTTACGTTTGATGCTTAGTTGGTAATTTTGAAGCTGAGAACCTGAAAGCATGATGGTGAAAGGTTTTACGGCTGTGAATTTGCATTGTGTTTTGAAAGGATATACATAATTGCTTAACTACTTGGAACCTGTATTATTGTTTACATGATGCTCAATCATCTTCCTTTGCCTCTGTTTGTTCCTTGTTTTCTTTTATTACGCATTTTATACTGAAGCATTACTATTATGGCTTAGATAATGAAGCGTCTCATTTTAATTTTTGAGGGTCGTAAAAAGTTGATATTTGTGTATAAGCTAATTTGAATGCAAAAGTAACGTTTGCGCTGAACTACATGTAGCAGTGCCAATAATGCCCAATGTGACAGGTGTACACTTGGTGCGGTTGGCAATGCTGCTTGGGAGGATTGCTCCTTATCTGTTGTCAAGGGTCCGAAAACCTGCGAGTACCAACAAGAAAAAGCAAGGCTACTTCTTCAACGTTCAGTCAACCTCGTATTTAAATCCCCCTTCACGTCTCATTCGCTATCGATTTGACATCATAAATTTTCCTGGTTTTGATATTTAATAATTTCACGAATAATAATTTTTAATAAATTTTTAATTCATTTTCTAGTAGGGGAAACTAGACGTTTTCGGTCTTGAATAATAATAATTATTATTCAAACAAATAATTATAATATATGGTATATATATATTATATTATAATAATTATAATTATTATTCAAACCTAGTGTTTGTTCAAACTCTAGTTGAATCGGGTTTTTTTTTTAAAGGGCATATTATTAAAAAATTATACGTTAATAATACGCCCTTTAAAAAAACCGATTCAATTCAAGCAGTCAAGGAGGATGGTTGATGAACATTGAAGTGAAATCCTATTGTAAGAGAATTGATAAAATGTCGTTATTTTTTGTTTTGGTCTGCTTTCGATTTTCTCCAATTTTCATTTATTGTCACTTTATCTGAATATGGAGCTTTTTTTATTCCGTAACTAATCCCTTCAGCTGGTAAGCCTGCCCACGTCACGTGTTTTATCCAATTTGTCATTTTTTGCTGTCCGTGGAAGTTGAAAGCAAACCTAGCAAAAGTATCATCAATGTCAACCTACAAAAGTATTTAATACTTTGTCACGGCCTGTGTTTGGGGCATCGTTGTGGTCATTGTATCGAAACCCAAACCGATCGCAAATGAGTAACCTCTTTCCTGCTTGTCATACACTTGTAAACGTTCAACTGTTAAGATGGCACCCCTGGTTCTACACGGCTTCTTAGAAGCTGCTGTTTCTCCTCGGCGAACTATCCACCAGACTGGAATGGTGTCAAACGGTACTAGAACAGCGAGGCAAGAACCGCTCTATGCAATCGCCAAGATCCTGAAAACTCTCCTTTTCTCCCTCTCCGCGTTTCCCCCGCACTTTCATTATTGTCATGTTGGGTCGGTAATGAGTTTGTCGAAATGGTTTTCCCCTGCTAGCTGCCAACGGTGAAGTTCATGTCGTAACCGTAGGGGCCAAGTAAATTCGTGATTGAATAAAATGTGTAGATTAGCAAGATGATATTTTATCTAGACTGGAGTTGAATGAATTTGAGGCAGAGAACGTGATATGGTCAGTCTTAGCGTCCATGAAAGTTTGTATTCCACCTAATAATTAAAAACCAGTATAATGGGAAAATACTCGTACCAACCTAACTAGTTAAGAATTTATGGTTCCTTAATAAACACATGTTGAAAGGTTATTGAAATCGAAATTGTTTGTGTTTGTCCTGTTCAAATAATTCTGGACTATAAAAAACCGCGAGTTTATTATACCTATTTACGGAAAAATGAAGGTGTGATAAGTTAATATAGAAAAGCGATTACAGA
Source organism: Pilophorus perplexus (assembly GCA_955831195.1). Lineage (NCBI taxonomy): Eukaryota > Metazoa > Arthropoda > Insecta > Hemiptera > Miridae > Pilophorus > Pilophorus perplexus. The sequence goes on along the minus strand of OY037007.1, from coordinate 61,717,316 downwards.
GAAGTGTTTTTATAATTTAAACGAATTAAACCTCAATTATCTCCTTGTACATTTTGTTTTTTATTTCATCTTACTTTCTTATTGGGCTCCAGCTAGGTGGGTGTAGGTGACCAGTACCACGCTCGTCGTCCTCATTGCACCACCTACGCTAGCAAGAACACAAGTGACCAATACTGCCGTCCTAAGTTAGAACATCCTAACTAACATTTTCGTGTTTTTCGAGCTAAGCACATATTTGAGTAGATCTCGACGTGCTGCGTCTTTTGAGCTAGGTTAGAACATCCCAACTACATCAGAAAGCACTCAAAAGCTCGATTATCCTATCTGCATTTTTGCAGTTTGGGCATCCTTCCCAAGTTAAAACATCCTAAGTGGCTGTTCCAAAGATAAAAGGTCCTAAGTACTTGGGAATTTGTAGATAGGACATTGTAGTCTAGTACACAGTAAATGTTTGAGCCAGATTAAAATAATAAGACATCCTAAGTACCAGGAAGTCTTCAGATAGGACATTGTAGCCTAGTGTTAGCTGGTATTTATAATGTTTGGACCTCCTAGAATTAATATAGGCGACGGGTTTACAACATTATCATTTGAATTCCCCCTCTGATAGGCAGCCGTGATAGCGGGGATGTTGAAGCTTCGCCATAGCGAAAAGGGGAAAGAGACGAAAAAGAAGAAAGCGAAGGTGGTGTTGGCTATCGTGGGTTCTAAGTGGATGTGATTTTTCGATTGGCAGGAGAAGTGCGTTTAGTTAGTCTGAATTTAGTAGTTAATTAATTTTTTCTTGGTTATCATCTTCATTTTGGTGAGTATCCGATCATCTGGCATCTAACCAATTTGAAGGAGCAAATGCCGGATGGCCAGCCTCAGATGGAGCGAAGCCAGGTGAGACCGCCACTTGGAGCACCGTACTGATTCGCTTGCTGTGTTCTACATGAACATCTATCTATCCGGACACGATGTGTGGCTCCGTGAGGCTTCTAAGGTGCTACAGATAGGGTTTTTGAAGGGCTTTGGCCGGAGAGTCGAGTGAGGTGTCGTTATCGTTGTCATTTTGGGCGGAGAATCGGTTTATCCAAGTTCCAAACCTATCCACCCCCACTGTGGAGCACTATGGGGCTTCTAGCGGGCCATAGGTGGGAATTTTGTGGGGTGAATAGGCTCACTTTTGGTTTATTATTCTTGGAATAATACACCTATGTTTTCGCGACGGGGGTCGACGACTCCGATCGGGCTCAAAATTTGACATTATCCGTTTCAAGAGGTCTACATTCTAAATCCGAAATGTCCGTCCGCCGTCCAGGCCGTTTTGGGCAGTAGGAATTTTTTTAAAAACCTGAAATTTTGAGAAAATACTTGGTTTACCATCTAGTTGTGCCCGCAAGGTTTACAGTCCGATCGCCCAAACCCGTGGGGCGCTATGGGGCTATAATGGGGCTACGGGAGGGTTTTTTTGAAGGCTTTTAGCTATGGGATCGAGTTAGGTGTCGTTTTCGAAGTATTTTTGGACGTAGAATCCATTTTTTGGGGTCCCAGAACGATCCGATTTCACTGTGGCGATCTATAGGGCTTTCATTTTTGAAGGATCCCAGAATGTTAAATATTTTTCGAGTAAAAAATACAGAATTTTTGAAAAAAACACATTTTAGAACAAGAAAATAAAAAAAACTTTTTTCGAGATAAAAATCCAAAAAAAATTTTTTTTTTTAAATTTTTTCATTGACAGAATTAAATTTCTGCACAAGTAACGTATATCAAAGAATAATAAACCCTTGTGTAAAATTTGCAGCGTTTTGAGTTTGAGAAGCTGTAAAATCTGAACCAATCAACAGAGAAACCGTTCCAACGGCATTTCATGTGTCTTGGCGTAAATTTTGATTCCTCACCTGTTCAAGAGTCATCCCTCTAAGGGAAAAACGTAAACACGTTTTTTATGCACTGAGCCGATTGGTCCACCAGGTGGGGTCAATAGGCTCACTCAATGTTTTTGCATGGAAAAAAATATTTTTCTCGATTCTACCAACCAGTGGACCAATGGGCTCAGTGGTTTGAGGACAAAGACAGTTGGGCGACACCGTTTTTTTTTTTTTTTTTGTGAGAACAAGTGGGTTTTTGAAAATTTCAGTAATATTTAATATTACTCACTTTTAAGCTTGAATATCTCCAAAACTATTATAGGTACGCGAAAAACAAATAGGGACACTTGTGTAGCAAATGTTGTGAGGTTCATTCTTCATATAGATGATATTTCTGTAGGACCGTCCTACTGTAGGACGTTTTCGAGTTAGGAGTGAAAATACGAAATAACCGACCTTCTTCGGCCTCCCCCACCCCCGCTCGCTTGTAGGGTCGGGGACTTATAGTATTTTAATCCTCCCACGGGTCTAAACACATCGGTGAAAAAAATCGCTTCTGCTCTCAACATTAAATTTTCATGTTCAGAAGCGATTTCTTCATTCTAGGGGGAAATTTTCCACCTTGAATCATTTACTGCCTAGACTAAACATACTTTTGCGCCAACAACCGCCCGCTTGATTTCTTTCGGCGATCTCCGGGTGTACGTTTTGACGCCAGGGTTCGGTTTATAGTCCCTCGGCATGGTGAGCCGATTCACCCCAATTTTCAAATCGAGCGTGAGTTCAATTACAAAATCGGCCGCAGCCTCCAACAGCACTGTCGCAGGGAATCGAAATTTTGACAGTATCATCAGAGAATGTTTACAAATCAGATAAGCCGGTTATCAACTTCATATCATCAACCATTGTTGCTGTGCGGGCAAAGTTTGGACCCCTAACCAAAAAAGCTGTTCCGGGTAGCCATAGTACCAACACTACAAAGTTTGTAGTGTTGGTAACTATGGCTACTATTTGTAGTACAAACGCCAATGGACGTCGAAACGATTGAGTTATAAATCGATACATTGAATCTTCCGCTATCGATTCCCGTTTTATTTTTTATTTTATCGTTATTAGTTCGCCGTATTTTTCAAATTACACGTTTTTCGCAAAAAGTGAGCCTATTCACCCCACTTTACGGGGTTTTTGAAGGGCTTTGGCCGGAGAGTCGAGTGAGGTGTCGTTATCTTGGTCATTTTGGGCGGAGAATCGGTTTATCCAAGTTCCAAACCTATCCACCCCCACTGTGGAGCACTATGGGGCTTCTAGCGGGCCATAGGTGGGAATTTTGAAGGGATTTGACCAGGAAGTCGAGTGAGGTGTCGTTTTTCTGTCCTGTTTGCCTGTCCGTCTCCACGGTGGAGCACTATGAGGCTTGTAGCGTGCTTCAGTTGGGAGTTTTGAAGGGCTTTGATCAGGGAGTCGTGAGTTATCGTTTTCGAAGAAATTTTGGGCGTAACGTCAATTTTCTGGGTTCCAAACCTATCCGCCCCCACTGTGGGGCACACTATGGGGCTTCTAGCGGGCCACAGGTGGGAATTTTGAAGGGCTTTGACTAAGGACTCGATTGAGGTGTCATTTTCAAAAGTGATTTTGGGAGTAGGTACAATCGATTTATCTCGGTTCCAAGCCTGTCCGCCCCCACTGTGAAGCACTATGAGGCTTTTGGCGGGGTACAGGTGGGAACTTTGAAGGGCTTTGACTCGACAGTTGAGTGAGTTATTGTTTTCGAAGTAATTTTGGGCGAAAAATCGATTTATCAGGGTTCAAAATCTTCCTACACCTAGGCCTGTGGACCCATTGTGCTATATCTTGGAGTTACTACTAGAATTTTAAACTTCTTTTTTCCACAAAACCTAGGGAGATAATTTATTTTTCTAGATAAATATGTAATATGCGATGAAACATTTGGTTCAGGGAGCATCCATTTTTATCAAGCAAGTGAAGCAAATTGTTAGCAGATAGGTCGTTCTAAGTTAGCCACCAGAGCGGTACTAGGATAGATAAGCCTAAGTGCACTAAAATATAGAGGTTACTACTACTAGAGGTATTCTATGTGCGACCTATTGGGTTTTGCAGGGTCGTTAATCCCTGTTGATTAAACATACCTTTTTGATAAAATCCACAAAGTTGCGGCATTACATAAGGAAGGTCTGGTGAAATTTTCAGACCTCTAGCAAGAATAATTGCACACAACTGTTAATGTGCAAGAAATTTCATAACTGAAACTTTGGTTATGAAATCTTTCAGTCTGAAAGTTGTACGTTGAATGGGGTGCTGAGGGGCTTTACCTCATTTTGTTATCTCGGAACAAAGCATCCACGTGATGTTTGTAAACAACCTGGAGTGCGTGTCTGTTTTAACGGGATATTGAAGCCAACATCATGTTGCTACATGTTGCTACAATAATTGTAGCAACATGTAGCAGTTCCTACGAGTAGGTACCTAATTCGTTCAGCCTTCTATTCAACTTACTCACTAATACCCATTGAAGTGAAATATCAGAAAAACTACATCAAAAGACCGCAATGAAATTTCGTGCTGAACTTGAGTTTCATATAGACGAACCTGCCACCTGAGGGCCAGGTATTTATCCTTTGTATGTCTGTTCATAATACCACTGCGGGGCTTTACCCCCACCTACCGGTGCATGGAGTCATTTTAACTTTAACCTCCCCCTTGGGGTCTCACTACTCACAACCCGAGGTTGTGTTGCAGTGTGTTGTGTTCTCCCAAAACGACAGATTTCAACATAGGTAACTTTTTTCGAACGAAAAAGATCTTGAATTTGTCAGGTTATCAATAATTATTTTTTTCGTTAACTAGACCCTCGGCACTTTCTCATAGTGGCAGCTCAGCCGAATGAGGAGCAAAATTAATAATCACTTTTGAAAATTTCTCTCTTTGATGGGCCATCAGTGGGAAAAAGGAATGGAAAAAGCGCGGGACCCACCCAGTAGTGATTGTAACCCAGGTTCTCAATCGCGTCTCAATAAAAGTCCATGAGTGACGTTCAATCGTCAAAACCGGGGAAAACCCTCATGGTTTGAATCTGTCAGACACTTTTAGTATTCAAAGAAAACTACCTACGGCTAGTTTCACGGCAGGGGACTGAGATTTGCACCTTTCAAGAATATTATGGGATTGTGACAGGGCTTGAACAAAATGCTCTGAGGGCGGAATGGATAGCTCCTGACCCCTCCTCCCCCATCCACTTTTCTTCTTTTTTTTTTCAAAACCCCCTACTGATTGATTATCCGTGAGGTATAATTCGTTAGGGACAACAAATCTGTCATTTTGGGAGAATGACGACCGCAGGATCAGGGCGGATAGAAGGTAGAAAAAATGTGTATGTAAAAATGTAAATGTGTGTAAATGTAACAAGGGAATTTCACCCTGAATTTTCGTCCGACTGGCTGCTGCCGTCGCGGACGTCGTCAGCCGTCCTCTCAAGGAGGATCGGAACTTGTCTGACGATTGCGCTCATGGCTCCCCATTGCCTCGTCCCCCTGGGTTGGAAGGAGTTCGCCGTCCGATTGAACGCAGAAAATACCTACTTGTATCGGTGACCCCGCTCCTCACGCGGTCACCCATCCAAGTACTAACCACGCCCGACGTTGCTTAACTTCGCTGATCGAGGGAAACGGTAGTTTACCCAACGCCACACAGAAAAAATGTTATCCTACCTAAAATAATATTTTGGTACATATTATGTTCTAGAGACCGAAAAGGAAAACTCATACCCAAAATAAGGTTTTAAAATAGTGCAACCTCATGTGTGCAAGTTTCTTTTGGATTAACTAATTTTGGTTTATTATTCTTGGAATAATAGGTACACCTATGTTTTCGACTCCGATCGGTCTCAAAATTTGACATAATCCGTTTCAAGAGGTCTAGATTCCAAAACCGAAATGTCCGTCCGCCGTACGCCGTCCGCCGTACGCCGTCCTGGCCGTTTTGGGCAGTAGGAATTTTTTTTTAATCTGAAATTTTGACAAAATACTCGGTTTACCATCTAGTTGTGACCGCAAGGTTTTCAACCCGATCGCCCAAACCCGTGGGACGCTATGGGGCAAAAATGAGGCTACGGGAGGATTTTTTAAGGCTTTTGGCTATGGGATCGAGTCAGGTCTCGTTTTCGAAGTATTTTTGGACGTAGAAGCCATTTTTGGGGGTCCCGGAACGATTCGATCTCACCCTGGGGATTTATTGGGCTCTCATTGGGGCTACAAATGAGATTTTTGATGGATCCCAGGCGGTCAAATATTTTTCAAGTAAAAAACAAAAACAAAAACAAAAATTTAAAAAAATTATTTTTGGTTTTTTTAAATATAAAAATCCAAAAAAAATTTCTTTTTTTCAATTTTTTTTTCATTGACACAGAATTAAATGTTTGCACAAGTAACCTATATATATATATATATATATATATATAGATAATATCTAATAATAAACCCTTGTGTACAATTTGCAGCGTTTTTTGGTTACGCATTTTGACACAAGTCGAGTGTTGGAGGAATTTTTCAAAATTTAAAATGATCATAACAAGAATGAGGCTAACTCGGAGTGACAACAATCTGGAGGATCTCTCTTACTGCCCAAAACGGCATGGACGGCAGACGGCGGACGGACATTTCGGATTTAGAATGTAGACCTCTTGAAACGGATAATGTCAAATTTTGAGCCCGATGGGAGTCGTCGACCCCCGTCGCGAAAACGTAGGTGTATTATTCCAAGAATAATAAACCAAAAAAATTTTTAAATTTTTTTTATTGACAAAATAAAATTTCTGCACAAGTAACCTATATCAAAGAATAATAAACCCTAGTGTAAAATTTGCAGCGTTTTCTTTTATATTGCTTCCGAGTCTGCGAAGCAGCGGAAGCCTTGTGTTCACTTTCGGGAGCCAAACATTTTTTTGTTCGAATTCAAAATTTCCACTCGCATTTTGCGTTTCATAGCCTACTGTACAAATTTGGTTCCGTGTCTGTCGGTCTGTCGTTCTGTCCGCATTTCCTTGTTACCGCCATAATTCCCACAATTTTGAATGAATTTAGCTCAAATTTTGAGGGATTATGCGGATAAGGCTCCTTGAGGTCCCATACGAATTTCATCACAATAGAATCCGCGGTACGCTCTGCGCATGCGCTAACGTGAAATTCTTGGAACAGCAGGAACTTTCACAATTTTGATCGGATTTCAATCAAATTTTCAGCAATTGTGTGGGTATAGCCCTAGATGGTCCCCTATCAGTTTCATCACGATTGCATCAGTGGTACTCCCTGCGCATGCGCGAACGTAATTTTCTTGTTACAGTGACAACTACGTTCATTTTGAACTTGGCACGAGGAAGCTCATGTGCCATTTTCTTGGCAGTGTATTTTTTATTTTATTTTATTATAATTGAATTTTCTTCATTTTAATTTGGTTAAATTTAAATTTAACCAAATTAAAATTTCCTACTATAATTATTGTAGTAGGAAAGATTTGAAAGGTGTCTCTGGTCCTTCCTAGTTTTGGGAAACTTCCCCACGTTTTGTGTGAGCATTTTGTATTTCCTCACTGGGAAAATCCCAGTTCTCTTACAATTTGCGGTTTTCAATAGTTTGTCTAGTTGTAATAATTATTTTGCCCTTCAGGTGACCCGACCCGACCCGACCCTGACCTAGTTTTCAATACCTAGTTCGTCTTGTTGTAATTTCGCCCTTCAGGCTAATTTTGAGCATAATAATTATGCTCAAAATTAGCCTGAAGTTTAATTATTAAACTTCATAATTATTGGCCCTTTAGGCGACCCGACCCGACCCGACCCCGATCTAGTTTCGGTGTCGTCAACTCTTATTAACATCAGTAGGTTTACCCAATATACCGGGTGTATTTGGTATACCTACGTGTACATAAATATTGTTTTCCTAGTTTATTAAGATAATGAATATTTGTGTTATGTGTTTGGGGGAAGGCCTCCATCGTAACTGGGATTCCGCCCCCGATGTATTTGGAGGAACAGGAAGGGAGTGCCTGTCCAGAGCATAACTCGAATTGTCGCGATCTGCGGATCTGGGAGGCGGTATTGAAGCAGTATGGGAAAACCGAATATTCACACTCTGAATACTTCGAATATTCACATTCAACCAACTTCAAACCCCCCTCCCATAACTCCTATAAATAGGTCCTAAATTTAGGACATTTGAGTCAGGCGAGCTCACAGCTCAACTTGACGCTTCAAGTCAAACCGTGGTTACTCCCAGATCTTCCTTCCGGAGATTCAGAAACGAGTCCTCGACACTTCGAGTCATCCTCCTGGTCCATCTTCTCAAACACACAGCCGATTGGGTGGGGATCACGAGGCGTGAGACGTTAGTGCGGTAACCGCCACTCAAATAATCCCCCCTCTCCCGCCAATATCATAAGTCTCACACTGAGTTTACCTACTCGCATTATTCACTTTAAAAACGATATGAATATGAAGCAGTTCTTAACTATCATGTAGCAAAACTAGCAAACAGCCACCCGTTCAAACTATCCAGGAGGCCCTGCATATTGGCTAACACCGCATCCCAGGTGGGTCCTGTAACCAGCACGGCAGTGTCATCAGCAAAAAGGAAGAAGTCGCCAGTAGTTGGGACATGGCGTATCGTCGACAGGGAGGCCAATCGCTTGATAAATAAGGAAGAGCACTGGACCTAAAGTACTCCCCTGGATCACCCCATACTCTATGGGTTTTACCTCGCTAACCGAGTCCCCAATAGCCACAAACTGCGTCCTGTCAGACAAATAACTGATGAACCAGGCAAGGGCGCCCTCCACGATCCCACACTCCTCCAGACGGGCAAGGAGAACGCTCCGATCAATGGAGTCAAACGCTTTTTTAAGGTCCAGGAGTTTTCCTGGATGGCGGCCTTCTTTCGAGCATCTATAGACTCATAGAAAGCCTGTGTGAGGCCGAAAAGAGCCTCATCCACCCCACGACCTTCACTGAAACCGTATTGCGCAGGACTCAGGAGCTTGTTCGTCTCCAGGTAACCGACTAGAGAAACCTTCACCCTTCATTCCAAGATCTTGCCCACGACACTGAGCATGGATATTGGTCCGAAGTTACCTGAATCGACTCCGATCGGCCTCAAAATTTGACATTATCTGTTTCAAGAGGTCTAGATTCCAAAACCAAAATGTCCGTCCGCCGTACGCCGTCCGGGCCGTTTTGGGCAGTAGGAATTTTTTTTAAAATCTGAAATTTTGACAAAATACTCGGTTTACCTTCTAGTTGTGCTCGCAAGGTTTTCAGTCCGATCGCCCAAACCCGTGGGGCGCTATGGGGCTAAAATGGGGCTATGGGAGGGGCTTTTGGCTATGGGGTCGAGTTTGGTGTCGGTTTCGAAGTATTATTGGACGTAGAATCTACTTTTTGGGGTCCCGGAACGTTCCGATTTCACTGTGGGGATCTATAAGTAGGGCTTTCATGGGGCTACAAATGGGATTTTTGAAAAGTCCCGGGAGGTCGAATATTTTCCGAGTTAAACAAAAATTGAAATTTTTTTTATCAAAATCTTTTTGTTGACAGAATTATTATTCGGACATGTAACCTACATCAAAGAATAATAAACCAGTAAAATTTGCAGCGTTTTTTTACAATAGGTATTTTTTGTTGCAAACTATTAACAATACCTACGAAATATATTTGTAAATTTTACAAAATCAACTAACATAATTCTTTATGCCTACCTACTCATTTTCCAGTTAAATTAACTAGTAATTAGCTTGAAGAGCTTGTCTCCTGTGGTTGTCTGACTCCGAAATGTCTTGTGAAAGCAAACTGATCTTTACCTGCACGTCGTTTTTGGGGGGAAACTCTTCGCTGGTTTTCTGCTCAAATAAGTTGATTAAGGCGAGGTACTCACCTTTACTGAGGTATCAATTTGTTTCTTCCTCCTGAAAGTATTGCGTTGGAAAAAGGACTCGAAGAGGGGGAGAGCCATTATTCATTGTGGCTCTTCAGAAAATTACTCGGCGAAGTACCCTGAAGAAGTTCGATCCGCTCATTTTTTAGGCAGCTGGGGACTGAAAAGTGCACTGCAATTCATCATAAAACTCACGGGTGTTTCCGGCTTAGGCGTTTTGATGGCGAGCAAGTTACGTGTGTTTGCTTTACCCCCTCGTGCATCAATTAAAAGTTTCAATACATAAGTAGCACACTGATTTATTATTAACAATTACGCGTGTAACATTTGAAGGTCGGCCGATTTCCCCAACTTTCATTCCCTTTTCAACTCCTAGATAATTCAGACTGCCACTTAATCCCAGAAAAGTTACGCGTGTCCCTACTGGGTTGGTGGTGAAAACACTCAGTCCCCCCCCCCCCCCCACTTCTAAAAGCTACAAATTTTTTACTAGGGTTTATTATTCTCTGATATACTTATCTAAATTGGGTAAAAAGTAATTCTTCGTCATAGTAAAAATTATAATGAAAAAAAAAAAAAAAAAAAATCTGACTAAACACCCTCGCAGTTTCCAATTGGTCAAAATGAGAAAAAAAAACAACTTAACAAACGCTTGAATACGAGTCTGCAACACATTGGGACATTTTATGTCTAAACAAGTTCCATTTCCCTAGAAACGGCTTGGGACAATTTTCGTCAACAGTTTTCGTAACGATTTTTGAGTTTATGTGCCAAAGCAAAGACATAAAATGTCAAAAACCCACCCGTAGCACCATTTTAGCCCCATAGCGCCCCACGGGTTTGGGCGATCGGGCTGAAAACCTTGCGGGCACAACTAGATGGTAAACCGAGTATTTTGTCAAAATTTCAGACTTAAATATTTTCGAAAAAAAATTAACAAACGCTTGCATACGAGTCAGCAACACATTAGTACATTAAATGTCCTAATGTGTTGCTGACATAAAATGTTTACGTCTTCAGTTTTGTCGTTGCTAGGGAACCAACCGTAACGCTTTTTGACATTAAATGTCAAATCAAACGTCGAGTCATTGACATGTAAATGAGGCGCGGTTTTGCGAAAGCGTACCTACATGTGCCAAAATGGAAAAAATTGAGTTAGATATCGATTTTTATGTAAAATTCCACGAGGAATCGATTGGCGTCATCGCGGTTTGTCAAAACAGGACGAATCCCACCGAGTGGGAAAGTTCGAGCGGTTTTGCAAAACGGTACTGTTTCCTTGAGTTTTTCCAAAACGGTACAAAACTCCGTCTGTCCCCCAAGGATTTTCGTACCGTTTTGGACATGATATATATTCCGATCTATCCCGGACAACAACTTGTCTATCGATTTTCATTGTTTAATTTGCGTTTCAATCGATTAAGCTGGGCTGACGAGTCAAATATTGCGATGATGGTTTTATTTTGGATTAAAACCATTCCAAAAAAAAATAGTATGACCATATTTTATAAAGTGAAACTTTTATTACATCGTCCCAAATTTTTTGGTCTGTGTGTCGTTTCTTGTAACGTCACGCTACCGTTGATTTTCGCTTACAACCGACTGATTTTCTTTCCATGCCGACCCATTTTGAGCCCTGAAATTCACATTCCGACATGTTTCGGATGCGATTGTAGGTAGGTATTGATATTTTCCACTTATGATATTTCCACGTATGATATCAAATGTAGGGACATAAACGCTTGCCTACGGGTCTGCAACACATTGGGACATTTTATGTCTTTAGTCCCCACCACCATCACCCCCCCATTTCCTACCCCGTTACCAGACCACGAACTGCAGTAGTTCAACACTACAACAATCATCAACACTTACAGGAAAAACTAAACAAGTTCCATTTCCCTAGAAACGGCTTGGGACAATTTTCGTCAACAATTTTCGTGACGATTTTTGAGTTTATGTGCCAAAGCAAAGACATAAAATGTCAAAAAAAGTTCAGGTTTGAGGTGGGGCGACAGAAGGCGGTTGATTCTTTACGTGTTTATTCGAGCTTTCGGCCAACAGGGTGCCATCTTCAGGAATTGATTTAATACTGGTATTGGTAGCGTCTCTGCTAGTCGCCCCCAATCCACGAACTATAGATAGAAACACATCGGACCCAAAAAAAAAGATCGCTGAGGGAGTGCAGCACGCAGAGACGCTACCAATACCAGTATTAAATCAATTCCTGAAGATGGCACCCTGTTGGCCGAAAACTCGAATAAACACGTAAAGAATCAACCGCCTTCTGTCGCCCCACCTCAAACCTGGATAAAATATGACAAGAAGGTACTCCCAAAATACAAGTAAAAAAAGTTCTGTTCGGTGCTTTGACAGATGTGGGTCCCCGAAAAAGGGATTATGCGCTCAAACTTTCTAGAATTTTTTTTTGATCGGCCGCAAATTGTCGGTCCGCCGCCCGGGCCGTTTTGGGCAGTAGGAATTTTTTTAAAATCTGAAATTTTGACGAAATACTTGGTTTACCATCTAGTTGTGCCCGCAAGGTTTTCAGTCCGATCGCCCAAAGCTGTGGGGCGCTATGGGGCCACGGGAGGGTTTTTTTGAAGGATTTTGGCTATGGGATCGAGTTAGGCGTCGTTTTCGAAGTATTTTTGAACGTAGAATCCATTTTTGGGGGTCCTGGAACGATCCGATTTCACTGTTGCGATCTATCGGGCTTTCATGGGGCTACAAATGAGATTTTTGATGGACCCCAGGATGTAAAATATTTTTCAAATAAAAAAAACAAAACATTTTGAAAAAAAATTGTTTGAAAAAAAAAAAAAAATCCAAAAACTTTTTTTTTTAATATAAAAATGCCCAAAAATTTTTGTCTCTTTCAGACAATAATTGTCTTATTGAATTATTCGAAGCGTCAAAACCAGTATAGTTCTTTGTTCATATATCAGCTGAAGAATCAACATTAAACCGATCGGCCAGACGCGTTTTTAATTTCTCGAGTTTCCGCCAGCTTTTCGCGTCATCGGCACTGTACGCCGTTCAGACCGTTTTGGGAAGTAGGAATTCTTTTAACCAGAAATTTTGACAAAATAGCTACTCGGTACTCGGTTCTCCATCTAGTTGTGTCCACACGGTTTTTCACTCCGATTGAACCCGTGAGGCTAAAAATGGGCAACGGAAGGGGTTTTAGAAGGTTTTCGGCGGAGCGGGCGAGTTAGGGGTCGTTTTCGAAGTATTTTTGGACGTAGAATCTGTTCTTGGGGGTCCCAGAACCATCAGATTTTACCGCGGTGATCTATTGGACTTTCATGGTGCTAGAAATGGGGCTTCCTAAGGACGCCAGAGAGTTGAGTTAGGTGTCGTATTCCGAATAATTTTGGATGCATAATCCATTTATTGGAGTCCCATATCCGTCACTATAGTGTATACAGTTTACAAGAAAAAAAAATGAGCGTTTGGAAAATTTATATTAATGAATAATAAACCATTGTTTAAAACTTGTCGCGTTTTAACTAATTAGTTTGAATTACCGTTTACGTATTATTTTCATTGTCACATGATGAATGAGTTATTAGGGGAGTGAATTTATTTTCGTATTAGCTACGCAACCTTTAGTGGCGTGAGGCCCCTGAAATAGTGAACTTGCTGCTCGACCTACAGCCCCATCGATTTTCTCGTAGGTACAATGCCGAATGTGCAGGTGGAACGCAATAAATATTGCAGTCAGTTCCAATCGGTCTTTGTATACTGAATAGAAGATGTATAGGAATACGTAAATGATAATTTTAAGACAGATTGTCCCGACGAGGTTTCACCGACGACTGTCTCGAAGGGACGCGACTGAAGTTGAAACTCGTCCTTTGAAGGAACTGCGCTGATCGATCAATCAATCACAGTGATCTATTCCCTCCCATCCATCGTAATCAGCCGGTCTCGATGGAAGCTGGAAACCTGGTAAAATCGCGTGTTCCATTCTCTGCGTTGAGTTTATCTCCGGTTGATGAATCGTTAATAGGGACGCTTCTACCCTGCGGCGGAATTTGTTTTTATCGGAGACGGCCAATTAGCGGCAGTTAGAAATAATTAACTGGTATTTGGAAGAATGAGTAAATGATCGAAATCATCCACATGACCTGAGTAGTCGGATTTCGTATTCATACGTTCATAAAACATTGTGTTTTATGATAAATAGGGTAAGTAGGTGGAGGAAAAAAGTTCCAGTTTCAATGTCAGGATTTCTCCTAGTCCACTTGAACTTTTTTATTTTTTATTCATAAAACAGCTTAACATGCCGTCACAAAACCCCTCTAGCTTCAATGGAAAAAGGAGTCATTTTCCAAAATATTTAAACACTGAGTTTTCAATTTTTGTAAAAAACATTCATAGAATAATAATAATAATTATCATAATTATTATGATTGTTTTTTAAGGACTGGCTCAACCTCTGAAGGTGGGGTTAAGAATTGCGGCTATGGGGTCGAGTGGGGTGTCGTTTCCCGGGTAGTTTTGGACGAGAAATTGTTTTAAAAGCACCGTCTGGCCTGTAGGGGTTGTTAATTACTCTACCTACTTTACAGAATTTAGGGGTGGTCTTGCATCCGGCCGGAGCTTGTCGGTTTCTAACGTTATTTGGTGTACTGAATCCGAATCCGAGGTCCGTTTTTTTGTTTAGCTCGTTTTTTCCATGATATCGCTTGTTTTCTCTTTTTTTTTGTGCACAAACTTTTCAGGATTTTTCATTGAACACACTTTTGAATTAAATGCCTTCCAAAGGTGCCTAACTTATGTAACATTTATCGCTGATTCCGAATATCACCATATTTTTTCCATTGCACCGCTTCAAAGCCCCCGTTTTCACAAAAAACTGGCGAAAAGTGTGGAAAAATCCCAATTTTTGGTAATTTTTTCCACACGTTTCATGAGGCAAGGTAGGAAATTAGGCCCTGGAAAAATTCTTTTGCACCTGCATCTTGTAGAGAACATCCCTCCGCATCGAATGAGACCAACCGCGCACTTTTAGGCCTGAAAATAACGGAGGTGCAAATTTATTTTGCAAACTAATTAAACGTAATCAAACCTCAGAAAACATAGAGCTCACTATGTCATCCCATTCCAATGGACTTGAGCAGCCTAAATAAATATTTATAAATGGTTGGTCTGAGCGTGCATTGATTCCAAAAGCATCATAATATTATGCTATATATTATATAGACAGGATGAGCTGAGTTGAACTCGGCTTCGTCGAGGGTCGTGGTTTGTTTTGGTCTGATAAAAATAAATCGCACCTCCGTTATTTTCAGGCCTGAAAATGCGCGGTTGGTCTCATTCGATGCGGAGGGATGTTCTCTACAAGATGCAGGTGCAAAAGAATTTTTCCAGGCCTAATTTCGTACCTTGGCTCATGAAATGTGTGGAACAAATTACCCGAAAATTGGGATTTTTCCACACTTTTCGCCAGTTTTTTGTGGAAAACGGGGGGTTTGAAGCGGTGCAATGGAAAAAATATGGTGATAAATCATCAGCGATAAATGTTACATAAGTTAGGCACCTTTGGAAGGCATTTAATTCAAAAGTGTGTTCAATGAAAAATCCTGAAAAGTTTTGTGCACAAAAAAAAGAGAAAACAAGCGATATCATGGAAAAACGCTGCTAATTTTACACAAGGGTTTATTATTCTTTGATATAGGTTACTTGTACAGAAATTTAATTCTGTCAATGAAAAATATTAAATTTTTTTTTGGATTTTTATATTTAAAAAAAATTTTTTTTGTGGGGGGGGGGGGGGGGGGGGGGGGGGGGGGGGATTTTTTTTCAAAAATGTTTTTTTCAAAAATTATGTATTTTTTTACTCGAAAAACATTTAACCCTCCTGGGATTCTTCAAAAATCCCATTTTTTGCCCCATGAAAGCCCTATAGATCCCCGCAGTGAAATTGGATCGTTCCGGGACCCCAAAAATGGATTCTACGTCCAAAAATACTTCGAAAACGACACCTAACTCGATCCCATACCCCAAAGCCTTAAAAAAAACCCCACCCGTAGCCCCATTATAGCCCCATAGCGCCCCACGGGTTTGAGCGATCGGACTGAAAACCTTGCGGGCACAACTAGATGGTAAACCAAGTATTTTGTCAAAATTTCAGATTTAAAAAAAAAATTCCTACTGCCCAAAACGGCCCGGACGGCGGACGGACATTTCGGATTTTGAATGTAGACCTCTTGAAACGGATAATGTCAAGTTTTGAAGGGCCGATCGGAGTCGTCACCTCCGTCGCGAAAACATAGGTGTATTATTCCAAGAATAATAAACCAAAAACGGACCTCGGATTCGGATTCAGCACACCAAATAGCGTAAGAAACCGACAAGCTCCGGCCGGATGCAAGACCACCACTAAATTCTGTAAAGTAGTGTTATTCATATGTTGTCAATTATTACTAAATTGTTAAATTGTTGACTCCAGGCAATCATATTATTACTACGATTAGCTTCAAAATTTGTTCTTTTAAGATTTGAGATTACTTATTACAAACCGTCGCGATTACATAGGTGTATTATTCCAAGCACCATCCAACGAAAATAAATTGTCCTTGCATCCACAGCCATCCAAGCCGTTACCTTTTGGTTTATTATTCTATTCTAGGAATAATACACCTATGTATTGGCGACGGGGGTCGAACATTTGGATCGGCCTCAAAATTTGACATTCGTTTCACGACACGTACCTAGATTACAAATCCGCTGTCCGGGCCGTTTTCGGCAGTACTGGGAATTTTTTCTAAATCTAACATTTTGACAAATTACTTAGTTTACCATCTTGTTGGGCCCGCAAGGTTTTCAGCCCGATCCCCCAAACCCGTGGGGCTCTGTGGAGCTAAAATGGGCCTACGGGAGAGGTTTTTTAAGGGTTTTGGCTATGATATCGAGTGGGGTGTCTTTTTCCGAAGTATTTCTGGAAGTAGAATCCATTTTTTGGGGGTCCCAGAACGATCCGATTTCATGGTAGGGATCTATGGGGTTTCACAAATTGGATTTGTGAAGGATGTGAGCAGGTTGAATGAGGTGTCGTTTTCCGAGTGATTTTGGACGCGTAGTCCATTTTTCCCTCATCCATCCACACACTTTACAGAAAATGAAAATAAAACTTTTGTAAATAATAAAATTTGGTACACCTTTTCAATTGTTAAAGAATTAACTTTTGGATAATTTATATTGAAAAAAAAAAAATAATAATAATAATAATAAACCCTTGGGTAAAATTTTCAGTTTTTATTTAATCTGAAATTTTTACCAAATTCTTCATTTAGTTGTGCCCGCCATGACCCGTGGGGCTAAAATGGGGATTCCGAAAGGGGGTTCGAAGGTTTTAGGGTATTTTACATAGATAAATGTTTTAAATTAAGTTGAAGATTTTCACAAAAATAATTTATATTATGAACATTGATGATTAAAGCGATCTAAGAGGGGAAAAGGGTGACTCATTTACAGGCAAAATAGGTTTGAATTGAGGAGTTTGATTCCAAAAGTTGATATATCCAGCACAATGGCGGACTCTTACCTGTTTGGCTTCAAAAAGTACCTACCTACTATTTCCAGTATCAAGTAGCATACAGGTTTTGCTGTTTTGAGCAAACGGTACTACATCCAATATTATCTATGAATTTTCAAGTTGAAAATTTTCCCCTTTAAATTTACAACACGTTCTTTGCGAATTTTTCAACCACTACTTACTTTATTTATTTCTTTTGATCTGAAAGTATATATATTGGGGGGGTCCTCTCCTGCGTACGCCTTTGAAAGCCAATCGTTTCAAAAAGTACTAAATAAATCCGAAATTTCGAATCTCCTTTAAAATTATTTGAAACTTTGAACTAATTATTTACACATTATACCAAAAATATTCATCATAATTTAGAAATATGATAAAAATAACATCATTGGCTTACAGCTCGTTTTTCAAGTCGCAACGGGTTTTCGCGTTTTTCTCACATTTTACCAAAACGGATTTAAAGGAAAGTTTTCCCTCTCAAGTCGGTATCAACCCCACCCCCCTCTTTTCTCACGGGCTTACTAATTGCAGTATTTCAATTCCGAAATCCCGGGAAGGCAAATAGTGACCGTGATTCGATTACCTAATTACAAGCTGTGGAAACCTTGTCATTTAAGGTAAATGTACCCATAGTCGACCCCTTAAGGAAATTTTGACAGGTTTTTGTCTCTCCCACCCTCAAAATCGAGTTTCCCCACTTTTTCACTTTTTCAAGGTTGAAACAAATCCCTTCTCTATACGATGCAATAATAAATTTTATTAAAATTTGGGCTTAAAAGGGAGAAAAATTAGTTTTGCGAAAGTGTGTTTTTGCACCAGTCGTCGACAAAGGGAAAGAAGATTGTTTCAGTAGACGACAGGGGGTTATTCACTAGTGTTCGACATACGTGCGTTGGTAGTCGACAGGGGATTTGCACCATTAGTCGACAGATGGTAGCTCAAAAACCGCCATATTTTTTTATTTATTTTGCGTTTCGGTCATTTTCACCCAGAAAGAAGCGTCTGGTCGAAAAATTCACTCCATGCTTTTTTAAAGAGGACTAAATTCTGCGTCGAATGAGCACCCTATCGACCCAATCCGGTTAAGCCGTCTGGCTGAAACCGAACGTCAAAGATGTGCAATGTTTTACAAAATGGGGAAAAATTTAATTCTGAGCCACTTTTAACGCTCCAACAGTAACAAATCACCTAGTTGATATACTAAAGGTAACTACTTAGTAATATTATTGAAATTATGTGGCTTGTAACGATGAGAAATCACCCTGTCGACAATTGACTCAGCAGCAGATTACAGAATCATTCAGTTGTCGACACCCCCTGTCGACTACTGAACATGAGCGTTTTTTTGCACACACAGTCGACATAGCCGGAAAACAGTCAAAAATTGTTAAAATGGCAAATTTTTTGGATCAACATGAACTAGAAACACAAGGGAACACAGAAATTCAGGAAATATACAAATATATCAAGTGATATCATGTGAAAATTGCATACAAACTCAATGCCTTCTTAGCCTTTCAGCTAACGAATCACCTAACTAAATCTTTCCCCTTTTTCGGGTTTTCCCGGCAACTTTTTATTTTATTTTTTTATTTTTATTTTAATACGGGCAAGCCCAATTTACAATGTAACAACTATTATAATACAAAATGAAAGAAAATAAATACAACTGCGAAGGTCCGATAGATGAAAAAAAAAAAAAAAAAACGCTGCAAATTTTACACAAGGGTTTATTATTCTTTTATATACGTTACTTGTGCAGAAATTTAATTCTGTCAATGAAAAAATAAAGAAATAAAATTTTTTTTGGATTTTTATCTCCAAAAAAATTTTTTTTTTTTGTATTTTTTGTTCAAAAATGTTTCTTTTTCAAAAATGCTGCTCGAAAAATATTTAACATCCTGGGATCCTTCAAAAATCCCATTTTTAGCCCCACGAATGCCCTAAAGATCGCCCCAGTGAAATCGGATCGTTCCGGGACCCCAAAAAATGGATTCTACGTCCAAAAATACTTCGAAAACGACACCTAACTCGACCCCATAGCTAAAAGCCTTCAAAAAACCCCTCCCGTAGCCCCATTATAGCCCCATAGCGCCCCACGGGTTTGGGCGATCGGACTGAAAACCTTGTGGGCACAACTAGATGGTAAACCAAGTATTTTGCCGAAATTTCAGATTTTTAAAAAAATTCCTACTGCCCAAAACGGCCTGGACGGCGGACGGACATTTCGGATTTAGAATGTAGACCTCTTGAAACGGATAATGTCAAATTTTGAGCCCGATCGGAGTCGTCGACCCCCGTCGCGAAAACATAGGTGTATTATTCCATGAATAATAAACCAAAACTGATGGATATATGTGGAATATTAACAATTTAAAATGAAACAGGGGACGACAATATAATTGATTTTAGTTGTGGCAGGGAATTGAAGAAAAAGTCAAATTCGGGGAAGTCAAGTTCAACTTCCCATCAAACATTCAGAAGACATTGAAGGATCAAGAGCGCCACCCAGGAATGCAAACCTGTGTCCTTAAGCATAGCTTTTCTCATTTTTCGAAAGGGGTGTCGACTACAGTAACTGGTGCAGTGTCGACTATAGGTACTTTTACATTATATTAAATATAAATAATATGTATTATATTAAATAATTACGGTAGAAATCGCCTATAACGACACCGGTTATAATGAACACCGTTCGTTGTAGTCGATCTTCCGGTTGTTATGAACACCGGCTATAACGAACGAATCCCGTCGGTCCCTTGAAGTTCGCTATAGGCGATTTCTGCTGTATATTAAAATATTATATTAAATTAAATAGTCAAATTCAATTTTACTATTCCGCGAAAATACAATACTGCTTAATCAAAGAAATGACCGTCAGAGCGTCAATTCTCGTAAGCGCGAGTTTGGAGGGTGCATTGAATACTGGAATGTCAAGTACCATCCGGTCTGTCGGGCAATGTGCACTAGTTTGGTTGATGGGGGGGGGAGTGCGGTGGCGGTGAACCCCGTGGGAGGATGAAGGTGAAACGGGGTGACCGGGTGAAAAGACGGCGTGGGTATTACGGCAAGGGGGGGCTCTGCGGCGTGGTGGTTGGGGGTAGTACCGTAATAGTGTAGTAAGGCTGAAGGAGCGCATGGACGGACAGGCGCATTGGATGTAACGATCGTCGAGGGGGCGTACGGGGAGAAAAGGGTTGTTGGGGGGATGAAAGGGGACGGGGATGAAGTGGAACTGCGGGGGAGGATTTTCGTGAGGGAAAGGGACGGAGGGGGGACGGCGGGCGGTCGGCTTCTTTGGCACTAGGGTGACAGAAGTGGTGGCAGTGGCGACCCCTCGACTGGGTTCCACGTTCGGTGTCCGGTAGCAAACCATGACGAGCTCAACCGCGTGATATGTTAGCTCTCGCGTTGGTACTTCTCGCTCGGCTGGCGAACGCTAGTGAATTCCCGGAGCGCGAGTGTTGTGACCCCGTGTATCCCCTGGCTGCCGTCAGCGCGTCCATGTCCCCTGACACTCCGACACCACCGCCACAACAATCAACGCGCTCAGGTACAAAAAAATTTTTTTGCAACCCCCAAAAAAATTAACAAAAATGTGTCAACACAAAAATCCCATTACTCAGGTATTTGTACACTGGCTTCCACTTAATCGCTTGATTAACCAGCGCACAAAAGTAAACATTCTAATGTAAATACACCACACTCTCATTTAAATTTCTTCCAAGAAAACCTCCTAAAAAGTGAAACCGCACTAAATCTCTTTCGAAATCCGACCTCTTCAAATCTCTATAAAACAAACATAAATTTTATTCAGAAAACTCACAATAAACAGCTGCCACACTATGGAAATTGACGACAGCGAACGCCGACGGCGTCAAGTTAGTGTTGGCAATTTACGAAATCGAATTCAATTCCCTCAGTATGCTACAATGGGGACCAAAGTCGGTTTTTTGAGATTGGCCCTTGTTGTCTGTCACACGTTGGGTGGAAATAGGCTAGTGTGAAACTTTCAATCATCAGACCCTTTCCAAAATTCCACTTTTTCATTTGAGCTCTATTAACTATTTGACTTCTTTTAATGGCGTTAAAAAATACAAAAATACGACATTTACATCTCGCTGCAGCTATTTCTAGATGGTATATGTAGTGTTTTTAGATAAATGTAGAGTTTTTAATAAACATGCTGAATTCTCAAGGACGTTATTAAAATTCTAATGACTTCTTTAAATTCTAATTTATTCCCTTTGGTCCTGCATGTGGGAGGCAAGAGAAGGTGGAAGGTGGCAAGAGATGAAAGCTTAGCAGGTTTTTTTAAAAACTTCAGGTAGGTACATGAAAGGTGTTGTGCTCAATACATCCACAATGATTCAAAATACCCACGTCAGAATTTTTAGGTTTAGGTAAAGTTTATAAAATTTGTGTTATTTATAATGTACGATTCGATGAGAACATGAGAAACTGGCGTAGGTAATTGTGAGGGAAGATGATGAATTCAAACTCCTTCCGGCCATACTAGGTCCTACCTTGTTTCCAATAAATTTATTAGTAGCACCACCATTTTTTCGAAATGTATAAATGTCATGTATACATCTCGAGAAATGGTGGTGCTACTAATGCATTTATTGGACACAAATTATTTCATTAAGGAAGTAATCACATAACATTGTGTTATGTGATTACTTCCTTAATGAAATAATTTGATTTTCTGCGTGGAAACGCGAGGGTTTCAGCTTTTAAACAGCGTATGGCGTAATAATTTTCTGTTTCGACCACAACTAGATCCAATCCATACTATCCTTATACAATTCATATAAGTACAGGTAAAAAATTATATTACTGAAAACATTTTACATGCCCCTAGGCGTTATAAACGAAAAAAATCCCTCTCTTGTCGTTTTTAGTCTCTCGCGAAGGTTGAATTCAATGATATTGTTATGGACAGACTTAGGTTCTGAGTATAAGATAGCAAAAGTGAAAACACGAGGCATTTTCAAACAGATACGAATATTTAATGGTAGATATAACTAATTATGCGTATTAAATACCTCTACGAACAATATAATTTGAATATAAAAAAGCGAACGTGGGACCCACCACTAAATAATCCACCTACTAATAATTGACGTAGTCATGGACACATTGGTATAAAAAATCCTTACAGGAAGATGGAAATTAGCACATTGTAAGCACCTAAAAAGATGTTTCGACTGTTTTCAATCAGGTGATTCCGCGGTGGGTGGTCATGGGAAATATTGACTGGGCTGTCAGCCTGTTTTGTTCAAAACACGTCACTCTCATCTCTGGGATCGTAGTTAAGTTGAAATGAAGGAGGTATATAGATAGGTAGTGATAAGGAGGTTGGTTCTGGCCAATTATTGTAGCGAAAAAGTAGAAAAGGCGACAAAATTGAAAGATAAATAAATAAATGAATCTGAAAAATTACTCATCTAAATGAGTAATCTTTTTCACTATTCTCCTAAAAGTACCTTAAAAGTACGCATTACTTTCTATCGTCGAATATCTCGTATCGCATTAGTGCACGGTATCGAGTAAGTATCGATACCGTACATTCATATCGTTTGGTATCGCCCAACACATGTAGGGGTTTATCCTTAGTTATTTTCGGCGGAATTATTGTTAAAGATGGTAAAAAAAAAAAAAAAAAAAAAAAAAAAAATCAGGTTAATAGAGAAGCGCGGGACTAGTGGGATTTCTGCGGGGTTTTCAAATGAATCCTGCTGGGGATGGTGAAATCAAAAATCTACGAGATTCCGCTGGATTGGATTCCCTAAGCACAACCCACATCTCCAAGTTAGAATCGTGTCTGTTCTTACGATTTTTTATTAGGTGATTATTCGTAGTAGACCTACGAATAATCTCCTAATAAAAGCGCTGCAAATTTTACACAAGGGTTTATTATTATTTGATATACGTTACTTGTGCAGAAATTTAATTCTGTCAATGAAAAAATTTAAAATTTTTTTTTTTGGATTTTTACCTCAAAAAATGTTTTTTTTTTGGATTTTTTTGTTCAAAAATGTGATTTTTCAAAAATGCTGTATTTTTTACTCTATAAATATTTAACATCCTGGGATCCTTCAAAAATCCCATTTTTAGCCCCATGAAAGCCCTAAAGATCGCCTCGGCTACTGTCGAAAACGTTGCTTGTATTGATAATAGCATAATATGCTATTATGGACCGACAATACGGTGGCTCATTCGGCGAAAGTCGCACATGCGCACGGAACTTTTCTCATGGAAAAAGGTCTATTGTATGAACGAAAAAGCTCTGCGCCTGCGGTAAAGGAAAATCCTCATATAATTCCTTCAGTTAAAAAAAAAAGCAGCTCGGTACAGGCACAATGCAGAGCATATTTTTAAATACCTACAGTACAAGCTTAAGGTAAAGTGAACTAGCCTATACACTGGCTATACATTGGCCACAATCTTTTACCAAAATATACTGTCTCTCTTTGTAGGTAGGTACGTCGTAAACTACATCTCCTGTGTGCTTTTCTCGAGTCCCCTACTCCACAACACTTCACAACAAATCACCCCGGGTTTCTCTCTTCCTCTGCGCCACCTATTTCAAGCGGGTTGCGTTGTTTTCATAACAGCGATTTAGCGGGAAAAGCCCGTCCCTTAATTTACCCTTGAAACGAGGGCTGTTCAAATATCACGTTAGTACCTCGCTCCTTTTCCTTGAAAATTAATTGGCTCTTCGCAAACCTTCCCTCCAAGTGGGCAATAAAGAACGGAGATAATTTACTGCAATCAGGGACATACTTGCACGGATTGATCCACGTGAGTGTAGCATCGAAGATGAGCCTGTAAAATAAATGAGTCTCCGAAATAAATTTCATTTCAACGGTATTGTTCGCTACACGGTAGACATTGCCGTGTTGGAAACCATTTTTCGGCTCAGCGGGGTCGAAAGCGAAACGACGTCAGTTTAGTTCACTTTTTGTGGAGTTTTCGTGAAGAAACGCGAGACGGGGGCGGGGGGGGGGGGGGGGGGGGGAGACGGTTAACGTCGTGGGTATTTAAAACGAGAGGTTGGTTTAAAGGCTGCAATGCGGGGGAAGCCTTGTATTCCCTTTTTCCCTCTAACTGATATGAGCCGAGAGTTTTTGCTTGAGAACAAACTGGGGGTTTCTCGTTGGCCAGCTGACTTGGCGTCAGTGTGCTTAACGAGTTTTTAAACGATGTCGTTCACTCTACACCTCTTGACTGAGAGAATTTCGTTTGTAGGGAGCGACTTAATTAACAACCAAGACCAATCATATCAAACTAATGAAGTGGTTCTTTTACCTATTATTTTATTGGAATTATGAAAAAATACATCCAGCTTTGTTACTATAAATGGGTTTTTGGATTACACAACTGTTCTACTGTTCTGAAACCGGTTCTATATATAGAATGACCTATAGGTCATCAAACCAGTTTTATAATCCTCCAGATCGGTTCCACTAGATTTATAATGTCAGATGTTGGGTCTTCAAACCGGTTGTAAAAAGTAAAAAAAAAAAAAAACGCTGCAAATTTTACACAAGGGTTTATTATTCTTTGATATAGGTTAGTTGCGCAAAAATTATTTCTGTGTCAAAAGAAAAAATGTTGGAAAAAATTTTTTTTGGATTTTTTTTCAAAAAAATGTTTTTTTAGATTTTTTTTTTCAAAAAAATTGTTTTTTCAAAAATTCTTTATTCTTTACTCGAAAAATATTTAACCTCCTGGGATCCTTCAAAAATCCCATTTTTAGCCCCATGAAAGCCCTATAGATCGCAACAGTGAAATCGGATCGCTGCGGGACCCCAAAAAATGGATTCTACGTCCAAAAATACTTCGAAAACGACACTTGACTCGATCCCATAGCTAACAGCCTTCAAAAACCCCCTTCTGTAGCCCCATTTTAGCCCCATAGCGCCCCACGGGTTTGGGCGATCGGGCTGAAAACCATGCGGGCACAACTAGATGGTAAATCAAGTATTTTGTCAAAATTTCAGATTTTTTAAAAAATTCCTACTGCCCAAAACGGCCTGGTCGGCGGACGGCGGACGGACATTTCGGTTTTGGACTCTTGAAACGGATAATGTCAAATTTTGAGGCCGATCGGAGTCGTCGACCCCCGTCGCGAAAACATAGGTGTATTATTCCAAGAATAATAAACCAAAACAATAGGGCTGAAAACCTTGCCGACACAACTACACGGAGAACCGAGTATTTTGACAAAATTTCAGAATTAAAAAAATTCCAGTTTCCAAAACGGCTTGGAGGGCGGACAGACATTTAATTTTTGAAATCTACTTCCTTATACATATAAGTAAGGACAGATTTTGAGGCGAATAAAATGTTTTTACCCCAGTTGCGAAAACATGGTTTGATCGTTCCAAAAATAATACACCAAAAAATTGCTACTGCCGAGGGACTTTGCATTTTCGGAATCATTTTTAGCCCGATTCATATGTTTGACCCCCCCCCCCCCCCCCCCCAAATAGTCCAAAACATAGGGACATTTCAAAAACGCTGCAAATTTACACAAGGGTTTAAAATTGTTCTTTGATGTAGGTTACACGTCCGAATATTAATTCTGTCAACAAAAAAATTTTTTATTTTTATTTTTTTCAGAAGAATTTTTTGTTCTTCTCGGAAAATATTCGACCTCCTGGGATTTTTCAAAAACCCCATTTGTATCCCCATGAAAGCCCCATAGATCCCCACAGTGAAATCGGATCGTTCCGGGACTCCCAAAAACTGGATTCTACGTCCAAAAATACTTCGAAAACGACACCTAACTCGATCCCATAGCCAAAAGCCTTCAAAAAAAACCCTCCCGTAGCCCCATTTTAGCCCCTTAGCGCCCTACGGGTTTGAAAACCTTGCGGACACAACTAGATGGTAAACCAAGTATTTTTTCAAGATTTCAGATTAAAAAAAAAAAAAATCCTACTGCCCAAAACGGCCCTGACGGCGGACGGACATTTCGGTTTTAGAATCTAGACCTCTTGAAACGGATAATGTCAAATTTTGATGCCGATCCGAGTCGTCGACCATCGTCGCGATTACTTAGGTGTATTATTCCAAGAATAATAAAAAACCAAAAAAGTAAAACCAGCAAAAATACACTTGTGACCGCGAAAATTCGAATTATGACGGCAAAGGTCCGGTCACGCTTCTGTCTTGATGTAATAAAGAGATTGACTGGGACTGGGTTTTCCTTAAGGATTTTCAAAGCTACTTTATCCCTCTACGGACAGATTCATTAGGGCTCACGTAAAGGACAGATTGGCGCACTCCTGGACTATCTCCCAAAATTTGTTTTTCGAACTTTAATGAATCCCCTGTACTCGTTTACTCTTTTAAAGGATTCTAAGACACTTTCATCATTTCAAAGACTCCATTACTTAAATATAGACCCCAAAAACTATAAATTATCTCAATACCTGAACTGTTTTTAAAAGACTTAACGTCCGAAATCCTTTTCTTCTGGCCAGTTATACCTTTCATTATGGTAATTTCCGCTATCTTGCTATGCATGTATTCAAATCCATGATAAGTTGAAAAAAGTCACCTATATAAGTAACCAACTTTCAATAAATCAGGAAATAATTTGAATTTGAAAATCGACCCAAATAATTTGTGATGAATAGGGATAATTTCAATAAACGTCTGCCATTCGAACGGGCATTTATTATTGTAATAATTGTGGAATTAAAAAACAGCTCAGTCGCAGTAGGTACCTGTGTTGCTGAATCAACCCGTCTGTCTAACACAAATATTCGAGATTCGTTTGGCATAACGAAAATAATGGTTAACTACGTACCTAATACGTAATCTCAGCATCTTGGAAAATCACCAACTGGAGACAAATTACATTAATAATGCAATTGGAGAGCTCTGGAAGTACGGCCGCCTAGACGATTTTTGAACTTTACACGACACTTGAGAAACTATGACAGGACGCTAGGGTTTGGTGAAGACATTTTCCTGCGTGGGAGAGTTGGATTAGAGGTTAGAAGTGGAAGTGGGGGTCCACGGTGCAAATTCCTTAGAGTTTTTGAACTTTTTTCGAGAGTGGCGCACGGAGTGCCGTTGAGGGTTAAGGAAATTTAAATTAACAAACCGACAGTATCTTTCAAAGTCAATAACTAAAACAGTATGTTTCAAAATAATATTATTGAAAATATCCGTTAAGAACAGGTCGTATGAGACAAAGGTTGGTTCGGCTTTGCGTGCTCCAACCCTCGACACAAGTCTCCACCCGTCGCGGCTAATCTACCTAAGTGACTTTTTTTCGAGGTATTTAAAGGTCACGTTCGGCTAGAATTATTGATGTCACACATACACCCCCCCCCCCCCCCCCTGACGCGCGTTAACAATCCGTAAAGGTTTTTCGTTCTAATCTTTCTAGATCGATCCTCATTCATACCTAACTATTGACCGATTTTCGTGAGGTGGTTTTATTGACCAAACCGCTGTGGACGGGAGGCCCTTTAGTTTGATGATATATTATGTGACACAACGATCATGAACGATAAATGGGTTTTCGCGTTGGTTGATTCTCTTGAATGTGTGTTTGTGCTGGGTCTTTGTTGCTTTGAGGAATTGATTGCTGTGGTTTTTCAATGATTTATTCTCTTACAAAAAAGATGCATGAGAAACGTTATCCAGCAGCTCGGCACAATGGCGGCGCCCTTGGAAGAACTGAGGGGTCGATGGGGGATGGTTGTAGTGATAATTTACTGTAGACGACGGTGACGTTTTACTTTGGCGATGAGGCGCTTGAATGGGTTTGAAATGAGAACAGATCCCGTTGTTATTTCTAATATTATTTCTATATAGAACTATTCATTTTTAGCCTCAACGTCCACCAAAGTGAGATTTTTGAACTTGAACGAATAGGTACTTTAAATTTATACTACGCCCATGTGCTGTCATTCTGCACTAACCTCTCCAGCCTAGTTAAATTATTTTGGTTTTTATCCCTAATGTACGATAATTGATGATGGCCTGTAAAAAGGAGAACGAATTTGAGCTAAATTTTAATTGATTATGCCTGACTAGAATGTCTAAAGGATCGACGAGGTGACGCAATTAATAGGAAACTGAAATTGTTCTTACTCCCTCGGTGCCCCTGAAGATGTACACGATAGTGAAACGTAAAAGCTTCATAAAAAGTCTCGTCTGTGTCCTGTTGGACGAAAATGTTCATTTATTAGGTATTCCGAAATTCTTCCACATTGTCCGTCATCATCAGGACCCTCATAGAAAACAGTTTTATACCAGTCACAGTTTCAAATTCATTTCCAAGTCTGGTGACACAACTCTGTCCAAGTTGGCTTTGGAGGGACGATTACCTACTTAATATTAAGCGCATATTATGCGTTTCAAAAATTGAAACTAACCGTTCATGATAGCCAAATTCAACAGATCCGTGGGAAATGTCCTGCTTTGACACGACTTTGTTAATTCAGATGGCCTCCTCATTGGTTCATTATTATTATTTAATAATAGCAAATTTTGATGAAATCGAATATTTTGATTTGAATTTGGATAGACCTGAAATTTAGTCATTTTACTTTGAAGAGTTCCAAATACGCTAATTTTGGTTTATTATTCTTGGAATAATACACCTATGTTTTCGCGACGCGGGTCGACGACTCCGATCGGCCTCAAAATTTGACATTATCCGTTTCAAGAGGTCTACATTCCAAATCCGAAATGTCCGTCCGCCGTCCGCCGTCCGCCGTCCGCCGTCCGGGCCGTTTTGGGCAGTAGGAATTTTTTTAAAAATCTGAAATTTTGACAAAATACTTGGTTTATCATCTAGTTGTGCCCGCAAGGTTTTCAGTCCGATCGCCCAAATCCGTGGGGTGCTCTGGGGCTATAATGGGGCTACGGGAGGGGTTTTTTGAAGGCTTTTAGCTATGGGATCGAGTTAGGTGTCGTTTTCGAAGTATTTTTGGACGTAGAATCCATTTTTTTGGGTCCCGGAACGATCCGATTTCACTGGGGCGATCTTTAGGGCATTCGTGGGGCTAAAAATGGGATTTTTGAAGGATCCCAGGATGTTAAATATTTTTTGAGTAAAAAATACAGAATTTTTGAAAAAACACATTTTTGAACAAAAAAATCAAAAAAAATTTTTGAAATAAAAACCCAAAAAAAAAATTTTTTTAAATATTTTCATTGACAGAATTTAATTTCTGCACAAGTAACCTATATCAAAGAATAATAAACCCTTGTGTAAAATTTGCAGCGTTTTTACAAGGGTTTTATTTTTTCGCATGAATTGTGTTAACAATGAATTCTACGTCTGTAAAAGTTATTTTAAAAAACTTATTAAATAGGGAGAAAATGATGGACTAAGCGATTATTTGAGCAAGAAACGCTTGCATACGAGTCTGCAACACATTGGGACATTTTATGTCTTTAGTTCCCCCCCCCCCCCCCCACATTTCCTACCCTCCCCATTCCCTCTTCTGTACTCCCCTCTATCTACGAATTACAATTGAGTGTAAAGCATAGAAATTAACTTTAAGAGCCACTCAACTGATCCGGACCCTGGGCATCGTCAAGTAAATGTCTTAAAGAGGCTACATACGAAATTACAGCTTCCTAGAGTGTAAAGCATAGAAATTAGCTTCAAGAGCCACTCAGCTGGTCCGGACCCTGGGCATCGTCAAGTTTAAGTTATTAAAATGATTTACCCACCGCTTCACAAATCAAACCGTTCTCGCAATATTCGGATCACCTGCTATGAATAAGTTCATTTCCCTAGAAACGGCTTGGGACAATTTTCGTCAACAGATTTCGTGACGATTTTTGAGTTTATGTGCCAAAGCAAAGACATAAAATGTAAAAAAAAAACAAAAAAAAAACGCATTCCCGTACAGTGAGGACCGATGTGGGAGTCCGAAAAGTTGATTCTACGTTTAAAATCATTTGGAAAACGACTTGTTATTCGGCCTCCTGGCATCAGACTGAAGCCCCAGTTTTAGCCCCACGGGTTTGAGCGATCGGGCTGATCGCTTGCGGGCAACTAGATGGCAAACCGAGTACTTTGTCAAAATTTTAGATTAAAAGAAAACAATACTGCCAACAACGGCGTGGACATTTCATTTTTAGAATCTCCACATATATCTTGATACATAGGTATAAGTTGTGTAAGGTGGGGTTAGATGGCGAACCATAGCTTCCAAGATTTTTCCTTGTCACTGGAAGCAGCCGGGAGACAATGGAACTATTCCTTTTAGAAAACATCCAAGTACGAGATACATTTTGTTTGTGTTTAAAGTTTACATTCAACTTTGGAAGAAGGAAAAAAATACATTTTCGAGAGTATGTCAATTTCGCCATCTTCCTCACCTTGCCAACAACAAGGACAAGAACATAAACGGAAATAATGAAACCTTTATTCAAAATAGAAATTTAGATCAAATAAAATGTTCAGACAAACAGCATATTGGAAAGTGAATTCGGGGCGCAGAAGTCACATTTCCACGGCTGATAAGCGGCTTCATCCTTGTTCCAATAAAGGTTCCCATATAGGGGATCTGTGGGGCTTTCATGGGAATAGAAATAGGGCTTTTAAAGGTCGCCTAGAGGTAGACTATTACGGTGTTTGGACGGGGAATCTTTTGTGGGGTCGCAATCCCGTTCAAACACCTTAGAAGAAAGGCGTTTTTAAATTTTTTTATTTACATAGTATTACATTGTGCACAAGTTATACCAAAGAATAATGAACCCTTGTGAAAAATGGGCAGCGTTTTCGTAAAATTTCATTTTTTAAATTTGAAAGTCCGCTCAATTTTCACGCAACTTCAAAATTGGCCGAAATCAATCACTTAAGTGAAATAATTATTTCGACAAAACCACCCGTTTAGAAAGAGACTTTATAAACTTAGCACTTAACGCTAATTCATTCAATCTCCTGCGGTCCAATTTAAAGAGCGTCATTAGAAACCCCATCCTACAGGAACCCCCTTAGGTGCACTCAGTCATGATTGAGTCCGTCATAGTAAGTCATTTCCAAGACGAAGTTGTGAATTCGGTTTCCACTTAAATCGAGAGAGCGAATTTGTTCCTGATGGGCCGACCTCATTTGCTTCGACGGTTTATCAAACGTATTGGGAAGTTGTGGATCGACAATCGACGAGGGGTTTCCAAGGAGTTTACGAGAACTGGGGATCGTTTGATTTGTTCGAACATTTCAAGTGCGGTTTGATGCTTGTGATGAGGGGTTGATCAACGTCTGGAATTTCCCAAAGAGTTTTACGTTGCGACCCAGGACCTGCGGAAGAAAATGCGTGTTACCACAGGATAGACACGTGGCCGATAAACTAGACCAGTCACCACCAGAACGAACCATCTTTTACAAAATCAGAGAAAAAATTCAATTCAATGTAGAACACGAATTTGACGTCTGCTTTTCAAAACGTAGCTTACCTAAAGTGGTGTTTTGAACAAATCCATTATTTTTCGAATTTGGTTACAAATTCCTAATTTAGATTATTTTGTTCCAAACTAGTATAATTTTATGATTTCATATAGGAATATCTTGTCTTGGCAACGGGGGTTTTTTATTTTTTATTTTTAAACACTATTTATTGAAATAGAATTAACTGTTGCACAATTTTCACCCTTGAATAAAAATCAATCGATAAATTAACCTAATCAAATGTCTGCACAATTTATAACCTACATTTGGTATAATATTTAAAATTATTAAACCCTCGTGCAAAAAATACAGCGTTTTCATACGTTTTCGTAGTCTTTTGTCGTTTTCGTTGAAAATGGAGTTAATTTTTTTCCGGACATTTTATGCTGTCATCGTATCGTTCAGAGCCTAACACTATGATTTTTGTTTAAAAACGCTGCAAATTTTACACAATGTTTTATTATTCTTTGATTTAGGTTAATGGTTCAAAAATTAATGCTGTCATTAAGGACTAAGTCTTTTCTAAGATAAGTCCTATTATTGAAAAAATAAAAATAAAATTTTTTCTGTACAATGTTTGGACAAACGTGGGACCTCGAAAAATGGATTAGGCGTCCAAAATTACTCAGAAAACGACACCTTATACGACCTCCTGGGATCCTTCAAAAATCCCAATTGTAGCCCGATGAAAGCCCCATAAACCCCCACGGTGAAATCGGATCGTTCTGGGACCCCCACAAATGGATTCTACGTCGAAAAAATACTTCTAAAACGACACCTAACTCGCTCCAATAGCCGAAAACCTTCAAAAAGCCCCTTTTACCCCCACATAGCCCCACGGGTTTGGGTAATCGGGCTGAAAACCGAGTATTTTCTCCAAACTCCTACTGCCTAAAACGGCTCGGACCGCGAACAGACATTTCGTTTTTGGTTTCTAGACATTTTGAAACGTATTATGTAATATTTTGAGGCCGATCAGAATTTTAGATCTCTGTCGCGATTACAAAGTTGTATTATTCCAAGAAAAATAAACCTAAATGGTTGGTTTTTAAACCGAATTATAGTTCTAGCTATAGCTATGTTTAGTTTCTTCTTGGGCTCGTCAACGAACAGTCAAACGCGCTTTGCTTAATTTTTTCCTAGCTGAACACTGAACATCTAGAAAAAATTTATCCATGTTTTGAATGACATGTTTGCACGTTTCAGCATTAGTGCGAACCAACTAGCCGACTTGTATTCTCTTCTGCAACGATCCGCTAACATAACAGCACCGGCAGATTAGTGACGATGGAGAGATACTGACGAGAGTTAGAACAGCACTGTTTGTTTTCCGAGTCAAATTGGAGAGGCCCCCCTATTAGAGACTGTTCTCGCCTCCTCTCTACCAATTAGAGAAGAGCAGTTGAGAGACAGATTCATACTTGATTTGACGCTTTCATTGTATACCAGGGGACTAAGGGCTTTGTCATCGGTTGGAAGTGTGTGCTAAATGTTCCATAGTTCGAACAATTCCTGTTTGTTGGGATCATAACTACATATTTCATTATGAGAGAGCTGGAGCAGAATCTCTTGAACACGAGTTTACGTCCCACAACTCCTCTACAATCGAAAGTTCTTGAATTTGATTGCAATCTAGTATCAATGGTGAGGTGATATCATCTCATATTATGCAGATGCAATATTATAGAATGAAATGTCCATGTGAGTTTTAGAGCTGAGCAAAGTTCAAGAGTGAGGTGGTTAGGGTGAGAAACTACTACGAGAAATGACACTAAGTTCAAGAGTAGTCGGACCCAATAGGTTCGATTCCAGAAACGAAATTACCGTCCTAGGGTTTGCAATCACGGGATCCCGGACGATTTTTGACAATTTGAAATCCCGGGATTCGAGAATTAGTTGCACCTCGTACGTAAATTGCTCAAGTATTGTTGAAAAAAATCATTTAATAACGGAAAATAGTTCGAAGGCTAGTACCAAGTGATAGTGCTCTAAAGATGAAAATTGTGTATTCCCCAAGAAGAAAGATTTTGGAAATCGATGAACCAGCCCGTGTCAGTGGCGAAAATGCGAAAACATTTATTGAGCATCATTAAAAGAGAAACGAGCCCATTCGAAAATGGAGACAGCCAAGGCCACCATTTGGATTTAGTGTACAATTATCTCCCGAAAGGCCAGTCATCGGTGACAAGAAACTCCTTAGGACGGAAAAAATCGACACGTTCTGATTTGCTGGTATGTTGTCAGGGATGAAACCAGCAATGTATAACCAAGTTTGTAGCTTCGAAATCCTTGTGCTGAATGCTTGGTGCTCGAAAAACCAAGCGGTGTTTTCGGCCGTTTTTCAGTTTTTGACATATAACTCCAAAAATGAGGGCCCTACCGAAAACGTCACTGTATACTATTTTCAAGCAGACAAGATTTGCTACAATTTGAGCGCAACGGTAGGTTTAATAGGTCCCAAGATACACCTCTTGAAACATTGGCCCCAAAGAATCAGAAATCGTGGTTTTAGCCGTTTTCCGTACGAAATTTCGGCTAAAATATTCATCCCACGAGGAAAGTAATGAGGAATGAAGTTGTAGAGCAGTTATTACGTAGGACCATCCCACCGACCTCCGTAAAAGCTGAGAGGGCCTTTTCAGCAGCAGGGCTATTTTCGAGCAAGCTAAGAAGCAAATTGGCTGATCCAACTTTGAGTGCTTTATGCTTTCTAACACTCCCTAGGTCGCGCCCCAAAAGTTAAATAGATGGTCGCGCTGGACCTGTGAGATCCACCTGAAAGGGGAGTTAATAATCCCCGTTTTGATATTTTAAGAGCTAGAAGACGTAATAAAGTAGAATTGACCTATTTTCTGAAACGAAATAGTTTCATGCAATGTGTAAAATTACTGCAAGAAGAAGAAAAAAGTGAAATCAGAAAAAGTTACGTAGTAGCAACTTTGGTCGCGTGGATCTACCAGATCCAAATGAAGATTGTACCACACAGGTGGCACGGCCGCCGTCCTTGATCACACTCTGTCCAAAAGCAACTCAAGAAAGGAGGGTAGGTACTGGGAGGATGGGCCCCCTTCATCGATGGGTTGGCTGGGAACAGACCAAAGTCCGTCAGTGGATCTGTCAGGTCCAGGCGCGACCTTCGGAGTGCTAAGAGCCCATTTTTGGTTTATTATTCTTGGAATAATACACCTATGTTTTCGCGACGCGGGTCGACGACTCCGATCGGCCTCAAAATTTGACATTATCCGTTTCAAGAGGTCTACATTCAAAATCCGAAATGTCCGTCCGCCGTCCGCCGTACACCGTCCGCCGTCCGCCGTACACCGTCCGCCGTCCGCCGTACGCCGTCCGCCGTCCGCCGTACGCCGTCCGCCGTCCGGGCCGTTTTGGGCAGTAGGAATTTTTTTAAAAATCTGAAATTTTGACAAAATACTTGGTTTACCATCTAGTTGTGCCCGCAAGGTTTTCAGTCCGATCGCCCAAA
The DNA here is from genome assembly GCA_955831195.1 of Pilophorus perplexus. Classification (NCBI taxonomy): domain Eukaryota; kingdom Metazoa; phylum Arthropoda; class Insecta; order Hemiptera; family Miridae; genus Pilophorus; species Pilophorus perplexus. The sequence continues at coordinate 61,682,053 of OY037007.1, read as the reverse complement.
CCCGTGGGACGCTATGGGGCTATAATGGGGCTACGGGAGGGGTGTTTTGAAGGCTTTTAGCTATGGGATCGAGTTAGGTGTCGTTTTCGAAGTATTTTTGGACGTAGAATCCATTTTTGGGGGTCCCGGAACGATCCGATTTCACTGTGGCGTTCTATAGGGCTTTCATGGGGCTAAAAATGGGATTTTTGAAGGATCCCAAGAAGTTAAATATTTTTCGAGTAAAAATTAAAGAATTTTTGAAAAAACACATTTAAAAAAAAAAATCCCCCCAAAAAATTTTTTTTGAAATATAAAAATCCAAAAAAAAAATTTTTTTTAATTTTTTTTATTGACAGAAATAAATGTCTGTACAAGTAACCTATATCACAGAATAATAAACCCTTGTGTAAAATTTGCAGCGTTTTAAGTACCTACACAAGTAAAATTTCCCCTTCTTGAGAGATGGTAATTTTTAATAAACAAGTTTTTCGTTTTTTTAATCAAGTTTTTAATTTTCAAAAAAAATCCTGAATCTCGGGATTTAGAAAAACTTTCGGGATTGCAAACTCTAGACCGTCCGCCGACCAGGCCGAATGCAGTAGGAATTTTGTTTCTGACAAAAATAAAACTCACGTAGCCCCATTTGCAACTCCTCAGAGCACCACGGGTTTGAGCGATCGGGCTGAAAAGCTCGCTGGCACAACTAAATGAGGAACCGAGTATATAGTGAAACGTATAACGACAAATTTTAAGGCCGATCAAAATTCATGACCCCTCTCGCGCTTAAAATGGTGTATCATTCCAAGACTAATAAACCAAAAGACTGGGCGTGCGTGGGGAAAAGGGACCTTGGACCTCTTGACTTCATGAGGCAGTGGTCCTACGCAATGACGCTTGGCTGCGGGTAGACATACCGAATCCAGTTTATAGCACTATCATTGAACTCCTACATTGTGTTTACATAATATTTTTTGTAAAGACTGAAAAGATGCGGTTGTTTCTTCAGCTCCTCTTCAGGGCATCACGTCAGCATATTATCACGCCATCGTCGTCGATAAATTATGAAGCTCCGCCGGTTTTAAACTCCCCGATATACCAAATGACCGGAAATAAGTCCCCCCAAGTTGTGTGGAAAAGCTCAATCGATAATACTTGCGGTCGTTGATATTTTCTTTTCAGTCACACCCGAGGTAGAGGTCAAATCGGGCTCAACCCCAGCGGGCGGGCGTCTAACCACTGCAAGAACTTTCGTGCGAGTCCATTAAAAAGGGAGGCGGTGCGAGGGGGGGGGGGGGGGGGAAGGGAATATTACCACCGAAAAAGAGAGCGTTTTACCAGGAAACAGTGATTTTCATTACAATTAGGGAGTTCTTTTGTTAGTCGAGCGTGATGGCTTTCTGTCATGTTCGGTTTTATATCCACGTTTTTACTCATGGAAAAAATGGCCTAATATCATGTTCATGAATGTTCCCTTTCTTACTCACACGGAAATTCTTTTTTTTTCTTTTTTTTTATCAATTACATAAATATATAATGAAAAATCAACCTTTTGCACAAAAGAACAGATCCATTGCATTTGTTTCATGTGATTATATTTGTTTCATGCTCACTCATAAAGATGACGAAATCGATCCTAGTCATCTACATGTTCGGAAACATTCGAGGATTCTGGGTATGTTTCCTAATTCAGTTTTATACCTTTTTATTCGCCCAAGCCCTTCAATTTTTAAAGCACCCGGTATTAATTGACTGCACGATTATTTGCCTTTAAATTTTCCGCGCTTTTTTCGCCAGTTCTGTAATTTTTATTTCCGTGTGATTTCCACAGCCTTTCTGCAGCCTTTCCACAGCTATATGGCTGATAATAATCCATGAGAAGTATTGTTCATTAAAGTGGTTGGTTTAATTTGGTATGTAGTTAACAGTTTCATTTCAACTCTTACATGATGGCTAATGTATTGCTCAGCTCCACAAATTCATATTTCAGCATAGGTGTCACGCGCACCATCCTGTCATCACAAACACACACACCCGTATACCACCCCGAAAACCCTCCCAGGAGCAGTTTTTTTTATCTCTCAAGCCCTGTTTGTTATCTCATTCGGACGAGCCATTTCACAACCTTCGCCCCTTTTTCACCGACCGGCTAGACGGATATTTTTGGCCCGCTTCATTAGTGACGTTTTACCGCTGTTGAAGCAGATGAAACATCCTTCCGTATCTGTGTAGTTGTCGTCAGCGATTTCTCCAAACACATCAAAAGTATATCAATTCAAAGTCTCGTCTAAATATATTCATGAAAAAAAAAAAACAAAAAAAAAAAAAAAACGCGGCAGGCCGCTCGTAATTTATCTCTCATGAGAGAAGAACTATGAGCATTGAAAACGTCTCAGTAATTTCAATGTTTTTTATTTTTTTAAATAAAATTGCTTCTAATTTCATCCTTAAACGATATGCTTGAATTCGGTCAACTTCTAATTTCTTCTTCTTTTGTTGTTCCTCCTTTGATAGTATAGGTTTGGGTTTAGGTGGTTTAGGTGTTCTTGGTTTCCTCGGTGTTGTTTCTTCCTTCATCCTTTTATATGCATTAATTTTATCGTAATCTGTCATGGTGGATGAACCTGGTAAATTGGCTACGTAATCTTGAATTTCCTTTTCACGTTTTCGTTTTCGGTATTCCCGAGGACCATAACGTTTCATAGGTTTTTGATCGGATTCGGCAGCGAGATTTTGTTTCCTACTTGCTTCTAATTTCTTCTTACTTGCTTCTAATTTCTTCCTTAAACGATATGATTAAACATTTTCCTAACTTGTTTATAGGTTGCGTGACGTTTTTTTCTTTCCGTAGCAAAATTTCCGGATGACCCGTCGACTAAGACATTTTCAATGTCAAAAACAGAATCAAGAAGGAATGAATTAAGAAAATTCACATGAAATTCAAACATGTACAATAAATGTTTGCATCCACCATAATATGGTAGATATCGTCACCGAAATCCCAACATGACATAACTGCATTTCTCGAAAAAAATTTTATTGCGTTTCTGAAAGTTAAATTACGCGCCAAATCGAATGGCGGCGTCAGTTTTCCACTGGGTGCGCTAGTCTCACCGGAATCGAATGGTTGACCAACATGACATAAAGTGTTTTGAAATCCAACATGACACAACAGGTCAGAAGAAGCATGGCGGCTCTGACGGAGGGTTGGTAAGTTTTCATCTTTTCAAGCTATTATTTGGTGATGAATATTCAAACTTCTTTTTTAACCACCTAATTAGATACTTTCTGAATGATGATCCCTTATTTCTCTTTGGCCTGGAATGCCAGAATCAACGCTGTACACCCAGAAAGAGTGCACATGCAATGGTGCTATGTTGTAGGTAATGTGGGAACATGTAATTATGCCAAGTTGAATAGACAGGAAATGAAACAGTTTTTTTGCTCTCCTGAAAAGCTGCCAAAATCAATTATGTCATGTTGGGATTTCGGTGACGATATATTATATCTACTCAGTCTTGTACATATGTACATGCAAAATTAAAAAAAAGAGCCTTCTGGGATTTTCTAGGAAATAAATGTTTAACAAAAACTTGCTCTCTTTTATCAACACTAATTGTTGATAAAAAAAAAAAAAAAAGGTTGATAAATAAATAGGTAGATAAAGTGAACAGGGTTGCAACAAGTATTGTATAGTTGTGATAATATTCACGTCACCCATTACTTAAGTACTTCACTTCTTCCGCTTGTTTAAGAGTGATTCTCAAAAAAAGGTCAGTTCCACAAAATGAGAAAGTATAATGAAAAAGAAAAAAAAAAAGATTATATAGAGATTTTTTTTTCCATTCAATATACTTTCTCATTTTTTGGAACTGACCTTTAAAAGGTCATTGAAATTCGATACCTACATACTGCTTATATATTATATAAGTAGTATGTATCGAATTTCAATGCCATTCCAAGCGTGGCGCCTTTAATTAGCCGCAATCAAGAAAATAGATAATTGAACATTTAAATGAACAGGTCGTCGACGCCAGGACTAAGGGATGCTGCGACCCGTTGAGGTTCACCTCTGCATCGTCTTTCTATTTTGTATTTGTTCTTTTTTGTAGGTATGCAAAAAAAAAACTGAGTTATACAAAATTCAACTAAATAAAAAGCCGTGATAGCTTTGCCCTTTTCGTCATCCTCCTGACCTCTTCGTCATCGTTCTATCTTCGTTTTTCAGAAAAGAATAGGTTGATGATGATTCGTAAGTTTAATTAAAATATTTTATATTGTGCCGAGGTTATATGCAACGAAAGTAGCCCGTTTGCTGCACGAGAAAAAGGCCTTAAAGGAAAATTCAGTTAAATGACCCACAGTCATTGGTCAAAGACGTTTGTGATGGATACAAATCCACAAACTACAGTAAGTGTATTGCTATTGTTAGCTGCCACGAGTTGACAGAAAAAACGCTGCAAATTTTACACAAGGGTTTATTAGGCCTATTCTTTGTTGTAGGTTACTTGTGCAAAAATTATTTCTGTGTCAATAGAAAAAATTTTGGAAAAAATTTCCTTTTTTGGATTTTTTTTTCAAAAATTCTTTATTTTTTACTCGAAAAATATTTAACCTCCTGGGATTCTTCAAAAATCCCATTTTTAGCCCCATGAAAGCCCTGTAGATCGCCACAGTGAAATTGGATCGTTCCGGGACCCCCGAAAATGGATTCTACGTCCAAAAATACTTCGAAAACGACACCTAACTCGATCACATAGCTAAAAACCTCAAAAAACCACCAAAAAACTATCATAGCCCCATTTTAGCCCCATATCGCCCCACGGGTTTGGGCGATCGGACTGAAAACCTTGCAGGCACAACTAGATGGTAAACCAAGTATTTTGTCAAAATTTCAGATTAAAAAAAAAAAATCCTACTGCCCAAAGCGGCCCGGACGGCGGGCGGGGGACGGCGGACGGACATTTTGGATTTAGAATGTAGACCTCTTGAAACGGATAATGTCAAATTTTGACGCCGATCGGAGTCGTCGACCCCCGTCGCGAAAGCAGGTGTATTATTCCAAGAATAATAAACCAAAAAATGTTACTGCCCAAAAGCGGCGGAAGGGCATTTTATTTTTGGAATCTACACACCTTGACACGTGTAAGGACGAATTTTAAGGTCGATCAAATTTGTTGACCTCCTTCTTGAAAATAGGATGATTATTCAGAGAAAAATAAACGAAAATGGGAAGACCCTGTCAAATGCTTGAAGTTTTCCACCTTACAAGACAGGTCCATGAGGATTTGACTACGTGGCCTGCGGGGTTGTCGAAGACGTGATACTAAAAACGCAAAACCGTTGGGTTGTGCAGGTGAGGAAGATCAGACGTCAAGGACCCAGAATGAAGCAACGCGATGTTGCACCAGCTTACGAACATCTCATCAGTTATCCTGGGCCGAAAAAAAATAAAAAACTCAAGATATCGACAATTAGACGTCGATATCCCCCTCCTGCCGTGGACCAGGTACTTGAAGAAACCTTCTGGGTAGTTGTTGGGTGGTTGCGAGTATTTTCAAGGAATCAGGTTCACTCGGATTTATTCAGTTAGTCTTCCTGCTAGCGAGAAGAGACTCGGCTTAGTAACTTGATAACGATAAATTGCTGAGCGGTTGTGGGGTCAGGCTGGTAAATCAAACAGAACACACAATCCACAGGTTAATGGCTCGCAACTTCGCTTATTCAATTGGTAAATTCTGCTGAAAGATAGCGGCAGCTAGAGGATTAAGAGAATCCTATTACAGGAAATTGTCCTTTGAGAATTAGCCTTTAAAAGGTTCCGACAAGGTCGAGGGAAAATCCGGCCATGGCGACAGGAAAGACGCGCAGAGGCGTGTAGAAAATTAGATTCCGTTCAGCTGCCACGTCAATTAGCAAACTCCAATTCCTTTATCCCCATCAACTTTTCCTCTGCGATATCTTTCTACCCCCTCCCCTCGCGATAGGAGTTGATACAGGTATGAGTAACGTCCATTAATCAGACTCAGAAAGCGTATGCACTTTTTAAAGGCTCATGGGGATCTGGGCAGGTGGGACTTTTGAGTGTGGTGAACCGAAATGTGAAGCCCATTTCGGTTTATTATGCTCAGAATATGCAACCAATGTGTTCAGGTCAAAACGTTTGTCCATATTATGATTCAGTGGGGAAAAAAAGGGTCCAAAAGTTAAGACACATCATTAAATTTCTGCACATGTAACCTATATCAAAGAATAATAAAACCTTGTGTAAAATTTTCAGCGTTTTTTTTTTTTTTTTTTTTTTTTTTACTTGAAACATCTTTGATCTCCTGGGATCTTTTAAAAATCCCATTTGTAACCCCATGAAAGCCCTATAGATCGCAACAGTGAAATCCGATCGTCCGCCGTCCGGGCCGTTTTGGGCATTAGGAATTTTTTCTAAATCTGAAATTTTGACAAAATACTTGGTTTACCATCTAGTTGTGCCCGCAAGGTTTTCAGTCCGATCGCCCAAACCCGTGGGGCGCTATGGGGAAGGGATTTTTGAAGGCTTTTAGCTATGGGATCGAGTTAGGTGTCGTTTTCGAAGTATTTTTGACGTAGACTCAATTTTTGGGGGTCCCGGAACGATCCGATTTCACTGTCGCGATCTATAGGGCTTTCATGGGGCTAAAAATGGGATTTTTGAAGGATCCTAGGTGGTTAAATATTTTTCGAGTAAAAAAATAACGATTTTTTGAAAAACACATTTTTTGAAAAGAAAAGAAATCCAAAAAAAAGAAGTTTTTTGAGATATAAAAATCCAAAAAAAAAAAAATTTAAATTTTTTTCATTAACAGAATTAAATTTCTGCACAAGTAACGTATGTCGAAGAATAATAAACCCTTGTGTAAAATTGGCAGCGGTTTTTTTTTTTCAACATTCAATTATCTAAAAGTACTGTTTTATTCACGGAATCAAATTTCTGCTAGAGAATAAAATGCTGCAGGAATCTGAAATCTTGGCAAAATACTCGGTTCTTCATCCAGTTTTGCTCGCAAGCATTTTAGCCCGATCGTTAAAACCGGTGGGCTGATGATGTGGGGGGGGGGGGGGGGGTATTTTGACGGTTTTTGGCTATGATATCGCGTAATCTTTTTCGGGGGGGGGGGGGGGGGGGTCCCAAATTCATCCGATTTCATCTTGGGGATTTGTGGGGCTTTGATGGGACTACAAATGGACACTTTTGAAGGATGCCAGGATGGTGAATAAGGAGTGGTTTTCCGAGTAATTTTGGACGTAGAATCTCCTATTGTGGTCCCTCATCTGTCCAATGGGTAATTGTATAGAATACCTACGAAGAATAATAAACTTTGTGTAAAATGTCAGTTACGGAGAAAGTTGAAAAAAAAATTGAAAAACGGAAGTTCTGAAAAAGGCACTTCTTTAAATAAATTTATTATCACCTTGAAGACCAAAATTTGGTCATTTAATGACATCGTTTTCTTTGAAAGTATTTTAAATTTTAGTATCAGCAATGAAGCAACAAAGTACTTTCCACGATGACTAAAAAGAGATGTTTCATTCGTTTCCGTTTACGTTTAATATATAGGTAGAATAGTAGATTCACACTAGTCTGATTAAAGTTAACAGTTAGGAGTTTACTTTCAAAAGGGCATATATCCATGTTGGGAGGATTTTCGTGTTATTTCCCCCTTTTCTCATGGAAGAGCTCCGTATACAGTTGCATCGATTTCCCTCCTCAAGCCTTTCTATCCCGTAATAAAAGCGAGCTGAAAGTTGAGTTTGCCACAAAAATGGCATAATATATTATATCCCACCCATCGTAAACTGTGAATCCGTTTCCACCAAAGAGGGATATATTCTGCACTTGCAGAATGTAGTGTAGAATGGATCTACTAAGTACTATTTAGTAGAAAGGGTTGTTTTTTCGAAAAGGGCACATTTCCAAAAATGTTTTTCTCCTGATGAGTTTGATTGTACTTTACTGGGTAAAGTAAGTAAAGCACTTCGAGTGCAGCACTTATCGAAAATACGATTCACTAGGACCTAGTGACTAGGTTAACTCCCCAGCTCAACAGGTGCCGATACACGGCGGCTCTTGTGCACGCGTGTTATTGGTTGTGCGCTACGATTTCGAACCTTGCTCTGTTTTGTAAACAATTTTTCTCGGCAGTTTCGTTGTTCGGTGTATTCGTTGTTCGCTGTTCGCCGTTATCGTCTTCTGTTTGGTGATTTTTCTGTTGCGTTGGCAACCCTACCACAATTGTGGTAGATCTACCGCTTTGGCACTCAAATCTACCACTTAGGGGCATCCCATTCTGAGGGATGTTCTTGAGAAAAATGGTGCCTGAGCAGGATGATGTGCACATCTGAAAAGTTGTCTTCTTAATATCCAAGTGTTTTTCAATTTTAATGATTTTACAATAATTTTACTACAAAAAAAAACTTTTTTTGTGTGTGTGTGTGTGTGTGTCAATGAGTTTAATGGCAATTCAATGCACAATTAGCTATTTAATGTTTTTTCGTCAATACAAATACACGGTTTTTGGTTGGACGCAGTTTTTTCTTCAAAAAGGCACTTGTTTCTCACCAAAAGAGCACTTATCCAAGTTTCTCACCAAAACGACACGTATCCAAATTAAAAATGTTGATATCATCCGATAGAAAATATTATAAAATTCCTAACTCCCTTATTTTCATCATTCGAACCAAGAATTAAGCAATACATTAAATCGGGAAAACCATTGCTAAAGGCCACTAAACGTTTTTTCAGTTTCTCAACAAAAAGTCGAAATGGATACCTATATGCCCTTTTGAAAGTAAACTCCAGTTACTGTAATGAGTGTAGGCAAGGCCGGAACGAACGAATAGAGCGGATTGAGGCCAGACTTATAAAAACCAATATTAATTTCTTGCGACAGGGACTTGCGAGGTGGGAGCAGTGAAGATGCCCCCCCTCCGATCCACTGTCTCTCTTCAGAAACAAAAGAGCCTCCATTCAACCCCCTTGGCCTGGATTTCCTGCTTTCTGTAGGCTGCAACCCTCCCCACCTAGACTCACCCCTTCAACAGGCCCTACACAAACCCCTGCCGAGTAGAGTGACTCAAGGGTAACGCCTCTCTCACTTTGAGCTAAGTGAACCTACCTCGTACTTCCATTTCCTCCGTCACCCCCATCAGTTACTGCAACTCTCCGTGGTTACTTCCTCAAAATTTTTCCAACGCTTAATGAAAAGGCCTGTTCTGCGGTCATGTGGCGGCGCTCGAATCCCGGTAAAACCCGGAATGAAAACATCGTTGAATAGATATGCCAGAAACATTGAAAAAAGGAGGAAATGAAACGTCCTTTTGATGTGGTTTTGAGTTACTTGAGTTTGTCTGATGCCGTGGTTTCTGGAATACTCAGCCTGCTTTCACGTAAATCTCTCTCCCTCGATTCCATGAACTCTGATTGATCCCTTTATCACCTCATCAGCACCTCTACCAGGCCAGAATCGATGTAGACCCCGACAGGGATTTCATTCCATTGATAAAACGGCGTTGGTTAGATTGATCTGCCCGCATAACTGTCACATTCAAATGGGCGTATCGAAGGCTGTTCGGGGAGCCGTCTTCATCATGTGGCACATTTTAATTGATACTACGACGGCAACCATTCAGAGGGCGTTTTTTCTTAACCTGTCAACATTTATTCCATTACGTGCGATCACCCTTTTCCCAAGATATTTGACTTCTCAGAGCAGATAATCAGTATCTAACATAATTGCCAGAAACGGAACAAACGGTTGTAACTGATTTTGACACCCGGATGTTTTTCTCGGTTAAATCGTACAGGCTTAATTCTTCCCCAAATAATTATTATTTTCGTCTCTCCTTCAAAAAAGAAATATTAAAAGAATATTGTATTGTTTGGGCTCAAATTTAGTGAGTGCACTGTTCTTTGTGCGTAATTTTGGTTTATTATTCTTGGAATAATACACCTATGTTTTCGCGACGGGGGTCGACGACTCCGATCGGGCTCAAAATTTGACATTATCCTTTTCAAGAGGTCTACATTCTAAATCCGAAATGTCCGTCCGCCGTACGCCGTCCGCCGTCCAGGCCGTTTTGGGCAGTAAGAATTTTTTTTTAAATCTGAAATTTTGACAAAATACTTGGTTTACCATCTAGTTGTGCCCGCAAGGTTTTCAGTCCGATCGCCCAAACCCGTGGGGCGCTCTGGGGCTATAATAGGGCTACGGGAGGGTTTTTTTGAAGGCTTTTAGCTATGGGATCGAGTTAGGTGTCGTTTTCAAAGTATTTTTTGACGTAAAATCCATTTTTTTGGGGTCCCGGAACGATCCGATTTCACTGGGGCGATCTTTAGGGCTTTCATGGGGCTAAAAATGGGATTTTTGAAGGATCCCAGGATATTAAATATTTTTCGAGTAAAAAATACAGAATTTTTGAAAAAACACATTTTTGAACAAAAAAATCCAAAAAAAAATTTTTTTTAAATTTTTTCATTGACAGAATTAAATTTCTGCACAAGTAACGTAAAATTTGCAGCTTTTTTTGGGGGGGGGGGGGGGTTCAAATTTCGTATTTCGAATCAAATGCCTTGTATAGACACCGGTAGTGTCATTTGCGAAAAATCGATACCGATGTAGCAACGTTTTATATCTTCACACCAAACCGTTTTTCAAGGGTTTTCTCAATTTTACGGCGGTAATTATTCCAAATAGGTGTCGTAAATTATGATAATGAGCCCTTCTTTTCTTTAGATGAAAAAAAGACCAATGGATTGAAGTTTGGTAAGGGTATTGTGGAAAAACAAAAGAAGTGGTGATATCCAATACCGAGATTGCATTCAGTATCAAATGTCCAGTATTTCTCCCCCCCCCCCCCCCCCCCCCCGTATGCCTACACCAGCGAAGAATCGGATAAGAAAGATCGATATCAAGAGTTTATAAACTCATATCGATTTCAATTTTTCGCTACTAAAATCATAAATACCTCGGTACATTCTTGCAATGACCGTTCAGGGGACCCTCTGAAGGCTAAAGAAGGAAAAATGTCCGTGTCTAATAAACAAAATGTGCATTAAAAGTAAGACTTACTTTTAATGCACATTTTGTTCATTAGACACGGACATTTTTCCTTATTAGTAATGTTAGTTCTTAGTTAGTAATGTAAGCGTGAGTAAAGTAATGAGCGTGGTTGTTGTCTGAAAAGTATTTGGGGAACGCGCCTTTAGAGCCGAAGACGTAAGGTTGGTCACACGAATCGAACCTGCGACCGTCTGGCATGATGCTGCTGTTTCACTGTCAAGTCCTGAAAGTTATACATAGCTTCTTGTTATGGTAGCTTCTTGGGGAAATCTTGACGACCATTTCAGCTGAATTCTCCTAATAGTCTACCAACTTTGATGAAATTTGGTCCCAAAAGTGGAACCCACCACCACGACCCCTCAGGCAGTCGCTTACCAACGTGATTTTTTTTTTCGTGTTTGAAGAAATCATGGCAAAGTTCTCAAATATTTTGGATATTTTTGGCTACAGTTCATGTGGGCGTATTCTCTTTCAATCGGCATTAAAATCGACCTCTTGATTTAATTGTAAATTCAAGTTGATATAACTTAGAGGCCGATCAAAATAATATTATTCACCCCCGTCGCGAAAACATGGGTTGATTATTCCAAGAATAATAAACCCAACCCCATTAGGGAACTTGTCACTGGAACATGTTATCAAGCAGTAGCTGCTGCTGTTTTGTCATTCTTATTGGGTTGATAAATTGAATTTCCTTCGAGTTAGCTTCCGTTTGCTCGACGCGGGCTTTAAGAAGAGACCCATGGAAGAAAGGAAGTTCCGTTTACGCCGTGAAACGGACTTGGGTAAAACTTGGATTCAAATTTTTTTATGTTAGTAAAAGATAGTGGTAATAAACTAAAGATTAAAAAGAAAAAAACTTTAAACGGAAAGCCGAAACTCTTAGGCGAAACCGGTTCTGAATGAGTTATGGATCTTGAACTATAGACGAGGACGCGGCTAATGATTAACAAAGTCAACCAATTCGGAACTTGACGTTGGTCCCCTCAAAAGTTGGCTGGTGAGGGGAGGAAGGTGTAGTGTGGAATTCCAAATTAGCTCAAGCCTGGCTTCAATGTTCCTAAAATACGGTGAAATCGATTGAGGCCTTTGATATCAGTGAGGGAATAGACCCGGGTAGGTAATTATGTAGGTAGCTACGTAGGATCCTGTATGAGGGTTTTACGCGCACAGCCAAGAGGTTTCACCTGGCTCAGCTCATACACAGTTAATGAGGTTTTTCCACCGAATTGTGTACTGGGGGAAACCCCCAACTACACTTCTACTTTTCTGACATGAAATTCATTTTAATGTACTTGGGGGGTTGAGAAATATTCATCTTTGTGCGACGAGTAAAGCAAACCCCTATTGAAATGTGATTCGAGTTTTTGGGTAGTTCATTTCTACGTATTGATTAGGCCGATTTAAACTAAACTTTCGACCGCCTTTGGCGAGGTTCTCATTCCTTCAACTTGTTCCTTACTTACCGCGAAATCATCACTGATACAAAACCATCAGAAGATCTGGAATGAGTTCGAGGGGCAGCATGACAGCGAAGACGTTCAAGGATAAGTCGCTAGCAGCATTACATTTTTTCGTTGGGTTTCAGCCACCAAAATTTGACCTTTCATCCTGGCGCATTCTCATATTTTTCGAGCGCCGCGAGTGTAATGAAAAATTTCCCTCCCTTCAATTTCATACTCCTCATCGTAACTGCTTCATTTTCTGTATTGGAGTGCGCCACTTTGTACACTATCATATTATTGTAGCGGTTGTAGTTAGTCATGTATTTCACGGTACGATATGATGAGTCGGCAAAAGCTACAGGGCGTGATGCGGATGTGAGAGTATGTGAAAGGGTTTTTGAACACGAAACTAAAGTTCGTATTTTTAATCTCTTACTATTTTGATTAACCCTCCATTTTGTATACAAGTCACCCGCTTTCGACTTTCACTTTTTTGGTCTTGTTCCCAAAGGGTTTCAACGCGTTTAATTGAATACCACTTGAATGCTCCACTATTAAAAACGACACCGAAACCAAATTTTCGTTTCGATGTCGTCTCGAAGTTATATGTGGTATATATACATTTTTTTTAAACGCCGCAAATTTTACAAAAGGGTTTATTATTCTTTGATTTTGCCTAATTGTGCAAAAATTAATTCTGTGTCATTAAGAAAATATTTTTGAAAAAGAAAAAAAAATGATATTACCTACCTAATAATAAAAATATTATTCTGTAGGTACTATGTTTAGACAGATGTGGAACCTCAAAAATTAGATTTTGCGTCCAAAATTACTAGGAAAACGACTCCTTATTTGAACCCCTGGGATCCTTCAAAAATCCCATATGGGGTAGCCCCATGAAAGCCCCGTAGATTCCCACAGTGAAATCGGATCGTTCTGGGACACCCAAAAAAGGATTCTACGTTCTTAAAAAAACCCCTCCCGTAGCCGCTTTTTAGCCCCATGGGTTTGGGCGGTCGAGATGAAAACCTTGCGGGCACAACTAGATGGTAAACCGGGAAAATATTTTTTCAAGATTTCAGACTGCAGAAAATCGCTGCAAATTTTACACAAGGTTTTATTATTCTTTGATATAGGTTACTTGTACAGAAATTTAATTCTGTCATTGAAAAAAATTAAAAAAACATTTTTTTTATTTTTAAATAAAAAAAAATTTTGGGATTTTTTTTTTCTCAAAAATTCTTTATTTTTTACTCGAAAAACATTTAACCACCTAGGATCCTTCAAAAATCCCATTTTTAGCCCCATGAAAGCCCTACAGATCGCCACAGTGAAATCGGATCGTTCCGGGACCCCCAAAAATGGATTCTACGTCCAAAAATACTCCGAAAACGGCACCTAACTCGATCCCATACCCCAAAGCCTTCAAAAAACCCCTCCCGTTGCCCCATTTTAGCCCCACGGGTTAGGGCAATCGGACTGAAAACCTTGCGGGCACAACTAGATGGTAAACCAAGTATTTTGTCAAAATTTCAGATTTTTAAAAAAATTCCTACTGCGCAAAACGGCCCGGACGGCGGACGGCGGACGAACATTTCGGATTTTGAATGTAGACCTTTTGAAACGGATAATGTCAAATTTTGAGGCCGATCGGAGTCGTCGACCTCCGTCGCGAAAACATAGGTGTATTATTCCAAGAATAATAAACCAAAAACAAAAATTCCTACTGCCCAAAACGGCTCGGACGGCGGACGGACATTTCGGTTTTGGAATCTAAACCTCTTGAAACGTATAATGTCAAATTTGTACACCGATCAGAATTTTCATTATCGGTCAAACCAAAATGAGTCAGCGCACCCATTTTGAAAATTATCTAAATAATTTAGTAGTAATTAATAGTTTTGTAGTAATTATTACTACAAATGACATAAAAGTATAACTAGGTGATTTTTGATCATCGTGGAGTTGAAAGTGGCTCATAACTCAGTTTTAATTTATTTTGGAAAAAGTGCACATCTTTGACGCTCGGTTTTGGCAGACGGCATAACCGGACTCGGTCGATAGGGTACTCTTTCGACGCAGAATTTGGAGACCTCACCGACCACAATGATGCAAACTCAGATTCCTCACGATTGAGCCCATTAGGACCGATTATGATCATTTCCACCTTTCCGCCAATTTTGTTTTTGTTTAAAAAAAAGCCTCATTTTACCGAACTGTTCGTCATCACACCGAAAGCGCTCGCCACCAGAAACAACAGCCAGTGATGACGGACTCAACCAAAAGGTATGCAGGTAAGAAATCACTTACTGGTGGACCCAAAACCCCTTTATATTAAATATTAATACCATACTTAATATGGTATTAATATTGACATATTATGTCAAAGATCTGAAAGGATGAAAACGGACTTTAATTTTTGTACATCATACCCAAAAACCCTACCCTACAAAAAATACTACTCAGATCACTATCATGAAATATGAATTTTTAAAAAATGTGTAATTCATTCACGGATAATACTTTGATAGTTTGCTTGTACTTGAAGCTGCATGACTATTTTTGATTTTATGCTCTGAATTTTCATATTCCTCCTTCCATCTTCTTTTCCTTTAATACGTGCAATTGATAATGTAACTGATTTAACATATGTACTCATTTAACATTTTAATATCATTTCTTAAAATGGTAAATGAGTATATAATACTTGATAAGTTCTCATTGACCGTGCGGTAAATGAACACATCTTTCGGAACAAATGAAGTCTAGGGCTACCAAAGAAAGGGAAGAGTAGTATACATACCGCTGATTGTCTTTACAAACGTCCAGTAATCAGAGCCTGGGCACGACTGGCCATTCGGCACGCCTTCCCGTTTTCCTCGCAACGCTTTTCCGAATCACCGGTGACTACTCCGACTCAACCCTTTTCAATTTTACCAATCAGAAGAGAACGTTCGCTCTCATCAGTCGTCAATCTAATTGCCGGACTTCAATTTCACGCCTAGATGTGTCCATTACTCAATTCCCAAACTGGGAAAATCGCCATTGGTTGATGCAGTTCAATGCCCTGTATTATGAAAAATCGATCGGGTCACTAGGTTATTCGAGAGGGCGAAAATCCTGGGAGTGGATCTAGATAGGTGAAAATGAAATTTCGGAATGTTGTGGTTGAGATAGGCGAGAGAATGGGGGACGTTGAAGTGCGTGTCAACCGACTAGCGTGCCCCTTGGCCCTTTAATGATTCCTACACGCCTCCACCACGGTTCTAAATTATATGCAGAGTAAAAGTGTGTGCATTCGAGCTTGGAGCTTGGCTATACGATTGTGATTATGCGTAGTTTTGAAATGGGGGGGTTAAGTAAAAGTTTCGAAATGATGAAGTTTCGAGCTGATAATGAGAAAATAACCACACAAGCTATATATTCGATTGCACTGGCCCGAGTCATATCAGTTTTCACGCTCAACCCTTTTAAATGGATGATTCTGCCGTTAATATTCCTAAAAACAGTACCTAGTAGAAATGTCGTTTTTATCGTTGGGGTGGAAATACTTTTTTGTCAAGCGTTTCTCGCCCAACGTCATTCACCTTTGTAGGTGCGGACGGATTGAATGAACTAAATTAGGCAAATTCGCGAAAAAGGGAGCGTGACGGCGAGCGGACCTTGAGATCCTCATGCGAGCACATTTTTTTGGGCAATGGAACACGCGCGTTTAGGCAGTTTTAGGGCCCTTTGTCGAGACCCCTTCCAGTTTTCTCCGTAATGAGTGCTAATCAGATTTCATGTCAACGGGAAGCATGAGAGCCCGTTTGAATGCGAAAGCCTGGGGTCAACTTTCGAGGTGTAAGAGACTGGCGTAGAGCTAACACTGGTTCCTGTCAAATGCGAGATGTTTCAATTGAACACTGGTGATCATTTTACGATACATTTGGTACCAAAATGAATGGAGATTCGTAAATAAATCAAATGTTTCCCAGTTTCATAAAAATTTGTCGAGAAATTCTCTGGAAAACAAGTAGTCTTCACCTGACTTCTGTTCTCCCTAATGAGTAATTGTTGCCTTTCGCGGTAGGTCAACGATTGAGGATGTGAGAAAAATGCGGAATATAGCGATGAAGCGATGAAGGAAAACCCGAATAAATTCAGGTCAGGCACGTTGAATGTATACGACTCCCGTTTAACGAGATTTGAGCCGGGAAAACGGTTGAAGCCAAATAATCGGCTTTATTCCGCCAATACAATCCTGGATTTTTTGAGCCGAGAGACTGAAGGAATTCCAGAGGGAGAAATGAATAAAGCGTGAAGAAAATAAGGATAGGTATTTGAAATGTGGTGGCGTATCAGACTCCGTATTGACACTTTCCATTTTCACGTGAGATTGTACAAGAGCGAATCGAATGTATGTGTGTATGACGCTATAACATAGGAAAACGGTTAAAACCGTTTATAGTATAAACTTTATACAATAGGAAACGATTAAAACCGTTATATCGTAAAGGGTAAAAAATTGATGCTTTGTTGCGGGGATCTGAATGTATCTAGGGCTTTTTGGGTGTACCTACCTACTAAAACAAAATTTGTTTTAGTAGGTAGTAACGTAAGATTTAATCTTACGTTTTTCACCTCCTATCATCCCAGACACATCCTACTGACATCCTACTGAAAGAATCTACACCAGAATCAAGTCGGTACTTCCTTGCAGTTCTGAATAGCGCCTTTTTGGGATGTGGCGGTTATAAAAAATGTACAACTCCTTGAGAAAACAAAAAATATATTTTCCATTCCTTTTGATGTTAGTGGATTTGAAAAAGGTAGGGAAAATTTATTTGCAACTTGAAAGGCACCTCTGGGGTACATGAACTTGTATCAAAAACCCTTTGAAAACGAGGGTTTTCACACTTTAAACGATCGTGCGATTCGGAAAAAGCTTAATAATTCTCCATATGTTGAAACCTATGGAAAATGATTAGATGATTAGCCTGGTATCACAGAAATACTAAATAAATAGGTTTACAAACAACTTGAAATTTTTAGGTACACAAAATACACCCCACGGTATTCAATTCCCATAACGTTTGGGAACCACCTCCATGATTCGATGAAATATCTTCCAGAAATGAAATGACCGATGAAGGGATGGGTGATACTAATGATCAGTGAAGACTCCCCCCCCCCCCTTCATTGACGAGAGCAAGGGAACGTAAGGTACTTGACACCTGCCTCAAAGCCAAAAGCAATTTTTGCTCAGTTTTTCTCCGAGTGGGCTCGAATAAACTTTCCAACCTTTTAATACTCTAGTTTTTGTCTTCTTCGCCTCCCCCATCGCTTGGTTTATACTTATTCCAACTGAACACGCAAGGGCTGATGCTCGCATTATTCCATTATGCTGTTGACGTGGTGGCCGGCGCTGCACAGCGGTCCGGTCCTTTCAAGGTTATCATACATAATAAGAAATAGGTTCCCATAAAAGTCCTGAGGGAAAGAATTACTAGGTGTAAAAGTATGATGATTGAGACTCCATTAGAGAGAGATGTTGACCTCTGATTTTAGAGGTGTGGAGCTCGGCCAATCAATTTAATTAACTAATTTGTACTATTTTGAATAATCAGTAATAATTTGGTCACCAATCCTTAAAGTCCTATTGGTTAATTTTCGGTTTATTATTCTTGGAATAAACGTCTAAGTATTCGTGTAGGAGGTTGTCGATTTTGATCGGCCTCAAAATTTGTCATCGGCTTACAGTGGCGAATTCGTAAACTAAAAGTACTTTAGAGATACGAGGGTTCCCACCGATACGAGATTTCCCACCGATTTTAGAGCTTACAGTGGCGAATTTTTAAACTACAAGGATTTGGAGATACGAGGGTTCTCGTCTTCACCGTCTACGCATCTAGAAACGTAGATAATATATATTATATATTATCTACGTTTCTAGATGCGTAGACTCCAAAAACGAAATGTCCCTCCGTCGTCCAGGCCGTTTTGGGCAGTAGGACTTTTTTTCAAATCTGGAATCTTGACAAAATACCCGGTCCACCATCTAGTTGTGCCCGCAATTTTCAGTCCGATCGCACAATCCCGTCGAGCTGAAGGGGAGGGGGTATTTGCAGGTTTTCGGATGTGATATCGAGTGGGGTGTCGTTTCCGAGTATTTCTCGGCGTGGAATCCATGTCTGGAGGTCCCACAATGATCCGATTCCACCGTGGGGATCTATGGGGGTTTCGTGGTGCTACAAATGGGGCTTTTGAAGGATGCCAAGAAGTCGCATGAGGTGTCGTTTTCCGAGTAATTTTGAACTCATAATCCCTTTATCGGGGTCCCACATCCTTTCACAAACATTATAAGAAAAAGAATTATCTTCAATAATTAAATGTTTTATTTTTAATGGTAGAGAATTAATTTTTGGATAGTATATAATATAATATATTATATTATATTATAATATAATATATATACTAGGTATGACATTATCAAAGAATAATATATAAACATTTTTGTAAAATTTGCAGCGTAGCCCAGGCGCGTTAGAGATTCAATGCATGATCGAATTTCGCCCAGAGCATCCAGGCGGGTTATCTCGTATTTAAGGCTTCCCAACCAGGTTATTCAATATTCCGATGGCTGTGCTTGCTTGCATTCCGTTTCTGACAGGAGCACACGTTCCCGTGATGGGACTCGCCAACATCCGACCACGCGATGTCACAAAGCTCACCCGTCCAAGATGTCGGCTCAACCCAACATTTCCAAAACCTAGCTCGGTTTCCCAATCGTGTTGCCCTCCCACAATAAATGCTTCCTTAGTCGAGAAATGACCTTTGTTTTCTGCATCTACTCCTGCGGTGCTCTGAGGGGTTTCTCACCAATACTTACTCGTAACTCCAGAAATGAATTTTTTTTAATATTTTATTTTGGCATTTTTGTGACAATTTTGAGCCAAGTGAATTTTGTTCGAAGGAATTTTTAAAGGTAGCAATAATTCTATAACCACAGTTATAAAAGTTATAGCACAGTCCCGTACAGCCTTGAGGGGACCTTGGCGGTGGCGGAGATTTTTTTCTGTAAAATGTTAGAACAGATGTGGGAGCTCGAAAAAATGGATTTTACGTAAAATCCATTTTTTCGAGCTAAAATTTTGACCTCTTGGGATCCTTCAAAAATCAAATTTTTTTAGCCCCTTGAAAGCCCCATAGATCCCCACGGTGACATTGGATCGCTCCGGGACTCCAAAAAATGGATTATACGCCCAACAATACTTTGAAAATGAAACCTATCTCGACACCATGCCCTTCAAAAACCCCTCCCGTTGGTAGCCCTCCGCCAGAGCCAGAGCCGCCGAGAGAAAACGCTGCAAATTTTACACAAGGGTTTATTATTCTTTGATATAGGTTACTAAGTAACAAGTCTTGTGCAAAAATTATTTCTTTAAAAGAAACATTTTTGGAAAAAACAACACACACACATGAGAATTTTTTTTTCAAAAATTCTTTATTTTTTACTCGAAATTTATTTAACCTCTTGGGATCCTTCAAAATCCCATTTTTAGCCCCATAAAAGCCCTATAGATATAAGATATAAGATCGCAACAGTGAAATCGGATCGCTCCGGGACCTTTACAGGTACAACAGTCTCCCCTACCCTGTGAACAGGTGGACACATTGTCACTCCTGAGCAGCTACAATTCAGGCGGAGGCCTTAGGCTAGGTATATAATATATAAATTATATTATTATTATCTTAGTAAGTTGGCTGTTCAACTTCGTCTCAAAAATTTTAATGCAGGCAGAAAATAGGGTCACATAGTTGGGGTCCTGGACAATCTGACGTAGGTAAGTCTAACTTTAAACTACCACAGCATTACTCCGAATCACCTGAACTATAACTATAACTTCATATACTAGCCCCCCTCACCCCTATTGTATACTCACCTCATTTTTCTCCCCCAGGACCCTAGGGGGGGGGGGGGGGGGGGACTACAAATTATTGCAGGAAGATATTTTTGCTGCCAGCTAGGGTAGTTAAATTAAAATTAAAACGCTGCAAATTTTACACAAGGGTTTATTATTCTTTGATGTAGGTTACTTGAACGAAAATGAAATCTTTGTCAATTAAAAAAAAGTGTTTTTCAATTTTTTCATAGGTATTAACTAGCTGGGACACCCGCGTCAAATTCGTTCAAATTCCCGTTGAATAATGCATCCATCCTTCACTCGGAAAGCAAGCACGTCCAACCTGCCCAACCTTGTTGACCCGTTTCTGGTTGTGAAGTATCAATCTATCTCGAATCGATGGCCCGTTTAATAAAAGAGGGTTAAATTACCTGTCAATGTAGGTTCACTTCGATTGATCCTAAAGAATACCCGTACAAAATGTTAGCCCTCTGGGATGAGCAGGATAGAAATTCGTTATTCCGGAAAACCACCTATCAATTATGATGTAACAACGCTTGTTGACCCGTTGCTCGAAGAGAGTTCGCGAAATCTACTACCTATAGCCTATTGTCTAAGTCGGAACACGCTCGTCTGCACGCGCCTACCCGCACGGAAATTGGTTCAGCCGTTCGGAAGTTTACTGGGCACATGCATACAGACAGACATACCGAAAGAGAATTTTATAATATTAGTATAGAAGTATAGATAAGACTTATCTATAGTGAAAGGAGGACTCACAAGAAACTTAAATTAACGTACCAGCTGGTCTAGACCTCTCCGATCACTCTAGAGGTGCGGAAATAAAATTTGCAGCGTTTTCAGCATCGAAGTTACGAACCGAAATAACGACATAGTGGTGGGTTGCATTCGATTCCGTGTGTCAAAATCTTCAGGAACCTAATAATGAATTGGCAAAAGTGGAATAATCACAGACGAAATTGAACCATTGAACCATTGATAAGAGATGATAAATGAACTTCAAATTCGGGTTCAGTTCTCTCAAGAACCCCTCTCACTTTCTTTTTGTCACTAAGCGCGCTAAGGATTGAGCGACATCACGCCTGATGATTTAACTCTGTGATTTGATCGTTTTTGCGCCGTGATTAAGGACGAGAGTTTGAAAAGAGAATAATCCTTCTTTTATATGCTGCAGTTGATGTTAAAGGTCGTGGGGGATTATTCGTCGTGGGAAATAAAACCCCTCGGCGATTCTTATATTTCGCTCTGTCGAAAAAAAAAAAAAAAAAAATCACGGAACGAAGGGCTCTTTATAGAAGTCATGGTGAGGGGTATAAAACCAATAATTGTGTGAGTTTGCTTGCTAACCTTATATTACATAATAATGATATATATATATAATATACTTTCATCGTGTAATACGGCGAATTAATTTATTAATAATGATTGTTAATTACACTGCTGAAATGTCGACTGTCGTTCACTTATTCAACTTCAGTCCGAACTGTGAGCTCTTCCTACATCATTTTTCCTGAATAAATTACCTAATACCTCATTGGACAATAAAAACATTAATGTTTTTATTGTCCAATGAGGTATTACAAAGTCAGAGAAGATGGTGGTGAATAACTTGCGCCAAACACGGCAACTTACAGCAACTTCTTTTCTGTTTCAGGGGACGAGAAAGCTCTGGTCGAAACGTTAGACTGTTTGATGGCGCGTCAAGTATGCTTTGAAGACCCTTCGTGTTCACCCATTTTGGAAACGATTCCGCGGGTGTGCGGCCAAGAATATGGTAAGTGAAGATTTGGACGTTAAAAAATTTCAAATTTTAAAGTTTTTAGACATAAACTAAAAGTGGTTAAGAATCGAAGAGAATAATGTTGAAATTTCCTTCATTAAAAAGCAGTCAGATAGCCTCTCCGTCCGATTCGGTTATCGTCAAGAAGGTATGAACCACAGACTTCAGGGTAGAAGTCTGTGGTATGAACTATGTTGATATAGCAACAGTAATAATTACTCAGTAATAATTAATCAACAGTAATAATTAACTCTTCAAGACGACCTCTGCTGCCAACCATACTTGCAATTATTGCAAGTATGGTTGGCAGCAGAGGTCGTCTTGAAGAGTTGTTGCTTGAGACGATGACGTGTGAAATCAATAATAGGGGCCGAGTGTTGACATTAGGTAGGACTATAGCGCAATAACATTTGTTGACGTTCCTTTCAACCAAATAGACGTTGACAGCTCGACCACCCCTTTGAACGATATTGAGGACATCTTCCGCTTTGTGAACGGAAAATTGCAAACGTCGGACACATTACCAGCCGACTAGCCAGCTCGAGTTCGTGTTGAACGTTTCCATCGATAGAGCAATTGCCCAGAGCAATAATTGCTATTATTATGATTTGATTTTTTTAATTCATAATCAGAACCCGTCACAATATGGCCCTTATTTTGGCTCAAATATAGCACGTATTCTGCTCGATATGGCACTTATTTCTCGACCCCCCCCCCCCCACCCCGAAAAATGTAGCAAAAAACGCTGCAAATTGACTTACTAATGGTTTTATTATTCTGTGCCTTTGGACACCCAAAAACTAATCGAATCGGATTGAATTACCAACTAAACCCCAAATGTGGACTTGGTACGGATTCTTTGCAAGTTAGGCGACTTTGGACGACTTTTACCGCTTCTAGTGTACCTCGTGTGGTGGTGGGTCGAGGGAGTTGGTTAGACATTGAAATCATGGCCGTTCACAAGGGGTGCGTGTGAGATAAGACGTTTTTAAAAACTTACCATTTTCGTACACAACTTTCCCAATATTTTCCTTTACTCTACAGTGAAATCGTTGTCTCCATCTATCCACTTCTTATAAAGACTTGACTCTTGAGCTAGCAAGTTTGGGCATATTGAATGCGAGCGAAACATTCAAATTCATAGACAGTTCAGTATGAGAGTTCAGGTTGGAATGAATAACAATGTGTAGAGAGTTCCAAACAATCTTCAAAATATGGCATTTTACTAAAAAATTGGCAGAATATGGCAATTTCGCATGGTGCCATGTCAATAAGGCATTTGAAGGGCTCTGTTCATAAAACGGAACCTTCGAGGATACACATTCTATGGTGGTTTATTGAATCTTTAACTTCTGGGACAGTTCCAAGAAAAGTAACGCTGGAGTGGTTGGCGAAATTGAACGTACATTTTTTTATTGTAGTGGAACAGCTCAATCGACCCGAAAAAGTGTTATAAGAAAAAAAAAAAAAAATGCGAAGGTGTTGACTGATGATGATGTACAGTCAATGCCTCCATCAACTCAAAAGGTTCTCTAATTATTCACACTTGATTGATTTATCGGTCATCAATATATTCAAAAGGAAAAGCCTCAATAAGATGTATTTTCGAACCCGGCGAACCGTTAGCTCTAATTTATAATAGTCTCGTCTCATAAATGATGATCATACTAATGGGTTTCCCTTGGCCAATGACGTCTTTAGCTATCAAGCTTCCGAAGGCGCTTTCAATTTGAGCAATGCGCCTGAGTAGGTCGGCAGTCAGCCTTGAAGTGGTATTTTATTAGGCTGTGTTTTTTGTTAGAATACGCACGGTAGGTTATTCAGTTTCTCTTCTTCAGCGCACTTTTTAGTACGGCTAAGGGCGTGGATGGTGGGTGTGGGCAACTCTTCAGAAAAATCATCCTCACCCACTCTACATACACAAAGGATGATGGCCGATGATGAAGTGTTCTTTGTTCCCTCCTGTGCGAGGGAGAGAATTTTACTCCCTGAGAGAAAGTTTTTTCTACATTCGCACTTTCTGTCCCTTTAAAATAAACGTCTAGTTAGTATAGTTTCGTGCTTAAAGTATTGAAGACATTCGATTCAAAATTTATACCGTTAGACTGACGTTTGAAACCATCGCCCTACCGGTGAATAGGTAATTATGCAAATTCATTGGAAGGTAGGAATCTACTGGAAAGAAGAAGACGAAGAAGAAGAACATCACGCTCAAGGTCCGTATTCATGAAAACATGAAAGACGCGTCCCTACCCTCATATAAATTTCATAAGAAACGCCCGTGAGCTGATGTAGGAAACGCTGCATGAATCTAGACGCCCGGAATGTCTGGAAGGGCGAAACGCAGAATACTTGCTATCCCTGCTCCACCCGTGAGAAGGCATCACATTCATGATTCATTTAATGGCTTCATCTTTAGATCGTCCGTGTCAAGACGGAAAAACAATTTTTGTGGAATTTCAGCTGTAACTTCTATCCAATGAAATTACGTTGTTCAAGTAATTCATTCAACCCACTGCTCTATCGTAGGGTTTGAAGATCCACACTGGATTCATTTTTTTGCAAAACAATAGTGTGTGATGTCTTATCAAGGAACCAACAGAAACAGTAGTTAGTACCTCTAGATTCTAGAGGTCTAGAGTCTAGAAGTTACCTACTTTGTTTTTGCGTGGTGTCGTTGACATCTGGCAAAGGACAGTGGAATTATAAATATGCAGGTGGCCAACAGTTTTGGGGTGCTGAAGAAAATGGGCTTCCACCAGTTGGCCGTGAAGGTGGGTTGGGTGCTACTATACCATTAACACTGAGATACTATTAGACCCTTGGCACGGTTCTACCCTCATAAATACACTCCGCTTGTCCCAAACCCCTTATTTCGGCTCGATTTAAGACCAACGGGCATTCCAGCCTACCACGGGATTTTTCTTTCTTTGGATCTTTTTGTTGCTAACGGCAACCACTGACTTGGAGTTGGGTGAAGCTTTGAGGGCCGTTTTCAGGTCCTGTCTGACAGTTATATACCAACTCATTATCGCTCTGGAATTCGTCAAACAACGCTCGAAAGTGCATGTGAATTTACCTAACTGCTGTACCGTTTTGATTTGTTACTCTTACAAATTCGCGACGGTGCTAAAAAATGTGATCGACCTCACGTTGTCCTTATAAGGAAGAACATACCTACATAATATGTACACCTAACATAATATACATAAATACATGTATTTATATTATAAATATGCAGCAATATTTCCCGGTTCTCCATCTAGCTGTGTCGCAAGGTTCTTAACCTGATCGCTATGATCGACCCCGTTGGGTGGGTGGTGGGGGGGGGGGGGGGGGCTAAAGAGGGGTATACGAGAAGGGTTTTCGACGGTTTTCGGGTATGACGTCAAGTTAGGTATCGTTTTCGAAGAATTTGTTCGACGTATATTCCATTTTGTGGGTCCCACATATTATTTTTGGTTTATTTTGTCAAAATCGAAGTCGCCCTACGTGCACTTTGAAGAGGCTCCTCACAAGAGCTCATGGAACTCTGGCTAGACCTGTCTATCGATTAACGACTAGTCAGGGCAGATCCTGAATACCCCTTCTATCAGTAAAATCCATTCTTTGATGCGAAGGTTAATTAAAGAAGCCATGGAAACAATTTCCTCCTCGCTTTAACGGAGAATACGCGAGTCAGCTCCAGAGATAGTCAACAGATCCGAATTGCCCCTTTTAAAACATTTTGTTAATTGCAAGAATATTGGCGGAACAAGAAATGAAAATTTTACTCACCAAGAGCGGCGGCTTTGGCTTTGGCTTTAAGTTTGGCTTTTGCTTTTGCAAGTCTCATTTTTATTTCCCTGATTTGCGACTTCTTGATCCCTTTTCGGTAGTCTTCCTCTTCATCCCTGGGCTGTTGAAAACACAACAAAACAGATCGTTGAAAATGGATACGAAATTAATTAAACGAACAGACGTGGTGAAGTGGAAACTTTCTAACATGACGGGATAAACGCTGATAAATTTCATACAAGACTTAAATATTATTTGGGAGGTATAAATTGTGCAAAAATTCTATGTCAATAAATATTTATTTGAGAGAAATTAAAAATTTAAAAATCTGTATTCCTCTGCAGTGTTAGGACAAAATAGTGACTCCAAGAAATGGATTCTACGTCCAAAATTACTTGGAAAACGATACCATATCTGACCTTCTGGCACACTACACAGAACCCCGCGGTTTTGGTTTGTTCTTCTTGGAATAATAGGTAAGTACACCTATGGAATTGCGAAAATTCTGATCGGCCTCAAAACTCGAGATTAAACGTTTCAAGATGTCTACATTCCAAAAACGAAATGTCCGTCCGCCGACCGAGCTTTTGGGCAGTAGTAGTATCAGATACTAGATTCTAGTAGTTTTTTTAATCAGAAATTTTGACAAAATAGGTACTCCAAAGACTCTTTTGGTTTATTATTATTGGAATAATACACCTATGTGATCGCGACGGAGGTCGAGACTCGAATCGGCCTCAAAATTTAACATTATCCGTTTCAAGAGGTCTAGATTCAAAAACTAAAATGTACGTCCGCCGTCCGGGCCGTTTTGGGCAGTAGGATTTTTTTTAAAATCTGAAATGTTGACAAAATACTTGGTTTACCATCTAGTTGTGTCCGTAAGGTTTTCAGCCCGATCGCCCTAACCCGTGGGGTGCTATGGGGCTAAAATGGGGCAACGGGAGGTTTTTTTAAGGCATTTGGCTATGGGATCGTTTTCGTTAGTTAGGTGTCGTTTTCGAAGTATTTTTCGACGTAGAATCCATTTTTGGGGGTCCCGGAACGATCCAATTTCACTGTGGGGATCTATAGGGCTTTCATGGGGCTACAAATGGGATTTTTGAAGGAGCCCAGGAGGTCAAATATTTTTCGAGTAAAAAACTAAGAATGTTTGAAAAAAATTAAAATTAAAATTAAAAAACATATTTTTTTTTCATTTTTTTTTTTTAATGGCTCAGAATTAAATTTTGGCACAAGTAACCTATATCAATGATAAACCCTTGTGTAAAATTTGCAGCTTTTTTTTTTTTTGCATAGAATTTTTTTTTGCACAATTCATATATACCGAAGAATAATAAAACCTTGGGTAAAATTTAAAGCGTTTTCTAAACAATTGCCTGGTTTATCCCCGCCAGCATTTTTGCCATCTTCTTCGCTTTGATTTAAAGAAAACGAGTGAAAACATGTTTTATTGGATGTCGTAGAGGAAAAGGGTTGAACTTGATAATATCATGTTATGATTAATGGTTAATGATATTGATGTCTTCTACTGAATATAATAATATTATACTACAGTAAGTACTTGGGCCGCTGAAGAGGTTGATACCAGAAGAAAGTCAATGATGACATGCTTGTTTTTCGAGCTTCTCAATATTCTCTTTTTTGACTGGATTGTTTTTGCCTGCAATTTTGCGTAGTTTTAGTTCAGAAGGCCAAAACTTTTGCCGCAAGCTTTCGCTTGGTTCGATATAACTCCGTGTCCTTATAGATCGGGCCCATAATTTGATTTGCGTGGGAAGCGAGGCGGAGCATATGAGCTGTTGAACTTTTGAACTTGGCCCTTCAACGGGTAGAGAAAGGTGGATGGACCCTTTCGTACAATATATTGTACCTACAGTGTGTGAGGTAATTCAAATAGTTGAGGTTTTTACTCCAATGAAAGGATACAAAATCGTGGTACGTTTTGGAGAGTAATCACAATGAAAAAGTGAGATAGGAAAGTGGACTTGGAGATATCGTACAAACAGTTTTATTTTTTGGGAAAAACGGTGTTTCTTTCCCTCTCCAAACCGTGATTATCCATCCAAGAGACTGATTTCCTAGAAAAATAAAAAATAAAGAGACGCGTGACTCAGCCAGTTCCACAATCACTATCTTACTTGCACGTTCTACAACCCAATCACGCTAGTTTTACATTACGTAGGCTCCTATCAGCCTCCCCCTTCCTTAACTCTATCATCACACTTTTCAGTCGATTGTTACTTCTCTGGTCCTTATACTTACTAGATGCTCCGGCTCGCTTTGCTCGCCTACGCACCCAGCTGAGTCGTAGGAATAAGTATCGACCTTTGCTGTGGTGAGTTATCAATAAAAATAAAAATAATGCCTTGAAATAGGTATAACATAATAATATTATGTAAGATAAAATTGTAAGTGTGTTACAATATTATGCAATATAAGTGCGATTACGTCATAAACATTTTGGATTCCTAATAATATATTTAGCAGATTGTGGTTTTGGATAAAGGCAAATCTAGAACCATCTAAAAAAAACAACCTTTCAACAATTAGGTACCTACAACAACAAAATGTATAACCATAAAAGGAATATATTTCCTTTGTCAGGACGATTCAGTATTTTCTCACATTATAAATAATAACGTAATAGGTTCAATTAATCGTCATCTCGTAAAAATGCGTCTTAATTGCGCCATTAAGAGCAAAATATCACGCCTCTCACGCGATGCTGAAGGGCCTTGATCAATATTGTGATAACAAGGCTCAACCTAAACATCTCATTCGCTGCCATTTTGAGGTTTTCACCGACTTGAGGGTTAACTAGAGTATCCAATCGTGATGCAGAAACATCTATACGAGGTTTGACACCAACAACGAATTACCACTGGTGGTGTCATTCTGCCTTAATTTTTTTGATTCTGAAAAATGTGCGTGAACATTGCTCGAGTTCCTAATCGGCATTTTCTAGTAGGTATCCGATTCAGGAGAGGGGGCAGCTTTTTGGTCTTTATACAGTGTAAAATTTATCTAAACGCAAAATTGCTGGTACCGGAGTGTTTGGTAAATGAGCGACAAAAACTTGTTTTCGAATTCAGCAGGATTTAAGTAGATAACACTGAATTTACAAATTCGAATTTCCCACTAACTAAAAAAAAAAACGCTGAAAATGTTACACAAGGGTTTATTATATAGGTTAGTTGTGCAAAAATTAATAATTATTCTGTGTCATTAAGAAAATATTTTTGAAAAATCAAAAAAACAAAACTTTTTTCTTCCGGACAATGTGGGACCTCAAAAAAACGAATTTTGCGTCCAAAATTACTCTGAAAATGATACCTTATTAAATTTTGGGCGTTACGACTTTGGACCAAATGAAAGTGAAAGGTCGTCGGAAGCCAGATGACTTAGTAGGTTTATAATATAAACCTAAGTCTAATCCTACTATTATTAGGATTAGACTTAGGTTCAACAACGATTTTGGGCCAGAGCGCAATGTCGAGTCTCCAACGATGAGCGCGTTTGGTAATGATATTGAGCGAGTTTTCTGAGTGTAATTGAGCGACGGTTTGAGTTAGTTGAGTATGCGATCCCCTTCGATCATCGATGTCTCCATTAAAAAGAAATGTTTAAGCCGCCGCGGGAATGTTATGGTTTTTACTTAAGATTAGATTAGATTATTACCAGAGAGAATTGGAAATGGGTTCCTGAAGGGCCCCATACATAGTAGAGCCATTGTGCTACCTCTTGGAGTTTACATCAGTATGAAGTCTGTGCCCTTGAAGAGGTTCAATAGCCCTCCTACCAGGTCACAGATTAAACTACTGATTAAACTACTCTGTACCAGGTCCAGATGCGCCAGTATCTCTCCCTAGTCCACTGATCCCTTTTGAGCTCCAGCGTGTCATGGTCTTGGTTAACAATTTTAAATTTAGGGAATGCCGAACAATGGATGATGGATCAATTAGTTTTAGGTGCAAGATCATTAAATGAAATAATGCCATCTTAAATTTTAAGACGACCTAATGAATAATTGACTTACTACTAAAACATAGGGATGAAATAACGACTTATAAATTTTAAAAATGGTCCAAACTCATTACCCAGTCCGTATCTTCAATTTTTTTGTGCCAAACACATTACTTTTGAGTGCTTTCAGTTGGCCCAATGTCATAACTTTAGCTCCTAGAGGTGGGCCCAAATCCATTGAAATTTTGGTCCTAAGTCTAACCGCCCCCTTATCTCATTTGTATCCCCTTAAAAGCCCCATAGATCCCCACGGTGAAGTCGGATCGTTTCAGGACCCCCAAAAATGGATTCTACGTCCGAAAATACTTCGACAACGACACCTAACTCGACCCCATAGCCGAAAACCTGCAAAACCCCTCCCGTAGCCCCATTATGGGATAGCGCCCCATGGACTGGGGCGATCGGGCTGAAAACCATGCGGGCATTACTAGATTGTAGCTATTCTCAAAACTGTGTTGACTGCCGTGTCCAGACATAGGAAATTGCT
The DNA here is from genome assembly GCA_955831195.1 of Pilophorus perplexus. NCBI lineage: Eukaryota > Metazoa > Arthropoda > Insecta > Hemiptera > Miridae > Pilophorus > Pilophorus perplexus. Next base: position 61,651,559 of record OY037007.1, on the reverse strand, counting down.
ATGATACGCCCCTCCCCATACTAAAATTCCATATATTAGGAGACTATATACATACGCATAGTAGATCATTTTAAGAGTGTCACGTGCCATCCATTTTCTTAGGACAATAAAACAATGGAATGATTTTCTTATCCGTTTCACAAGGTCTTGTATGTGAAATTTCCATTTTAGGTGCTGATCAAGTAACACTCCTAGATACTTGATGAAAACCACTTTTTCTAGACCTTCACACTGGCACAACATACAGCTAGTGTTACAGCTGTCTTTATGCATAACTATTTTTGAATCAGATGGTTGCCCAGATGTATTAATAGAAAATGTTACATATTTCGTTAAATAATTGACTTACTACTAAAACATAGGGGTGAAATAACGACTTATAAATTTTAAAAATGGTCCAAACTCATTACCCAGTCCGTATCTTCAATTTTTTTGTGCCAAACACATTACTTTTGAGTGCTTTCAGTTGGCCCAATGTCATAACTTTAGCTCCTAGAGGTGGGCCCAAATCCATTGAAATTTTGGTCCTAAGTCTAACCGCCCCCTTATCTCATTTGTATCCCCTTAAAAGCCCCATAGATCCCCACGGTGAAGTCGGATCGTTTCAGGACCCCCAAAAATGGATTCTACGTCCGAAAATACTTCGACAACGACACCTAACTCGACCCCATAGCCGAAAACCTGCAAAACCCCTCCCGTAGCCCCATTATGGGATAGCGCCCCATGGACTGGGGCGATCGGGCTGAAAACCATGCGAGCATTACTAGATTGTAAACCGAGTATTTTGTCAATATTACAGATTTAAAAAAATGCCTACTGCCCAAATCGGCCCGGACGGCGGACGGACATTTGGTTTTTGGTGTTTAGGCATCTTGAAACGTATAATGTAAAATTTTTAGGGCGAGGAGCATGGAAGAAATATTCCATGGCTTCCTTATTCCATGGCGAGGAGATTGAATCCTCCGTCGCGATTACTTTAGTTGAGGCCGAAATTTTTGGGAAATTGGATGAAAAACAAACTGTTTAACGAAAACCACTATAATATGCGTTTATATGCTATTATTCTGAAGATTGCTGTTTTATGCATTAATATGCTCGATAAATTTAATTCTGTTGGTCCCAGAGAGGCGAAATTACTTTCAAAAGGCTTCTTTCAATGTTTACTATACAGGAAAAAGCCTAATTAGGTCGAATCCGAGCCCTACAGGCATCAGTATACTGATCAAAAATAGAAAATGCTTGTCGCTATGAGCCCGAACGGAAATCCCCATGAATAGTATTCACATTCCGCATTCATACATCACAGACTTGTGAGTGCGACTGGTTTTCCGTATTAATGAGGACGTGAAATTAACTATCATCATACAATAATATAAAATCGTGTTGGCCGACGGTACGTGGTAGGTGGTAGACGGCCGTGTGGTAGCCGTGTGGTAACGCGTTCCCGAGTGAGTTTTTTCACTTTCCGCTCGCTGGCCGTTTAGAAAAAAATACGAAAAAATACGAGCCGTATAGATCAGACCTGGAGGAAGACGTCGGTCAAATCGTAAATCCGAAATTCGCCCGGGAAATTCGTCGAAAATTCGTCGAAAAATCGTCTTTCTCCCGTTTGTCCTACGTTTTCCACTTTCAACTCGCGCCAAAGGCCATTTAAGGGGTCGAAAAAATTACGAAAATCATACAATAATATAAAATCGTGTTGGCCGACGGTACGTGGTAGGTGGTAGACGGCCGTGTGGTAGCCGTGTGGTAACGCGTTCCCGAGTGAGTTTTTTCACTTTCCGCTCGCTGGCCGTTTAGAAAAAAATACGAAAAAATACGAGCCGTATAGATCAGACCTGGAGGAAGACGTCGGTCAAATCGTAAATCCGAAATTCGCCCGGGAAATTCGTCGAAAATTCGTCGAAAAATCGTCTTTCTCCCGTTTGTCCTACGTTTTCCACTTTCAACTCGCGCCAAAGGCCATTTAAGGGGTCGAAAAAATTACGAAAAAATACCAGCCGTATAGATCAGACCTGGAGGAAGACGTCGGTCAAATCGTAATTCGGAAATTCGCCCGGGAAATTCGCCGGAAATTCGTCGAAAAATCGTCTTTCTCGCGTTTGTCCCACGTTTTTTCGGGTTCATAAATACCCAGCAAGGAGCCATTTTTTGGGTATGGTATCCGCGAGCCAAATGCGCGCCAAAATATGGCCAATCCGATTCCGAAGTCGGATTTCAAAAAAACCGAGGGGGAGGGGGCGATTTCACGGTGAGAAGACAATTGGATCGTTTTAATTCGCGCGGGGTGTTGTCGGTGTTGGCCGACGGGTGGTCAAGGACGTAGGAAAGACGTACGTCAAAACCTCCAGGCTCCAGGGACCTTCCAAAGATGGAGGAGGCGGGGAAACTTAGGGCGGCCGAGTGAAGCGAGGCCTTATGTCTGAGTGCTAGGCCGAAACGACCGCCCCTCTGGGCGGAACACGCGGCCCACCAGGCTGGAACGATGGGGGTTGGCTGGCGAAAAATCGTGTTGCCCACTGGGTGGTAGGGTGGTACGGGACTCGGTCAGGGGTCTTAGAAAACGGAGGGTGCCAGGGATGGGGGTTGGCTGGCGAAAAATCGTGTTGCCTACTGGGTGGTAGGGTGGTACGGGACTCGGTCAGGGATCTTAGAAAACGGAGGGTGCCAGGGACCTTTGAAAGGTGGAGAGGTCACTAGCACTTTGACAGGGGGGTCTTACTTCGCTCAGCTGATCATTTTCTCGGCCAGGGGGCTCGCTTTGCTCGGCCGCCCAAATATGTAGTTATATTATTATTGAAGGTGGAGTTTTCAAATTTGATTTCACTAGCACTTAGAGGGGGTGAGTGAGGGGGGGGGGGGGGAGGAGCGAAGCGAAGTGGTGGGGTGGGGGGTTCATTATCAGCCTGGGGGGGTTGATAATGAAGGACCAGTTGACTTGATGCAGGGTTATGAACGTGTGAGAAGACAATTGGATCGTTTTAATTCGCGCGGGGCCAGGGATCTTAGAAAACGGAGGGTCCAGGGACCTTTGATAGGTGGAGAGGCGAGGAAACTGGTCGGCCGAGTATAGGTAGTTCTATTATTATTGAAGGTGGAGTTTTCAAATTTGACTTCACTAGCACTTTGACAGGGGTGGGGTACTTGCTTCGCTCAGCCGATCATTTTATCAGCCACGTTTTTTCGGGTTCAAAAATACCCAGTAAGGAGCCATTTTTTGGGTATGGTATCCGCGAGCCAAATGCGCGCCAAAATATGGCCAATCCGATTCCGAAGTCGGATTTCAAAAAAACTGAGGGGGAGGGGGCGATTTCACGGTGAGAAGACAATTGGATCGTTTTAATTCGCTCGGGGTCAGGGATCTTAGAAAACGGAGGATGCCAGGGACCTTTGTTAGGTGGAGAGGCGGGGAAACTGGTCTGCCGAGTATACAATGAGAAGACACACTATACGAGCGATCATGTCAATGTCCGCCTCAAATTCTGAAAATATACCAATCCGAAAAACATGTACCATGCTTCCTTGCTATGATCCTTTTTTGACAGGGGGGGCCTTAATCCTTAATTCTCCCGGCCGATCACTATATCAGCCAGGGGCTCGCTTTGCTTGGCCACCAACATAGGTAGTTCTATTATTATTGAGGTGGACTTTTGAAATTTGATTTGACTAGCACTTAGACAGGGGGGGCCTTGCTGATGTTGATGTTGAAGGAGCAGTTGACCTTGATGCAGGGTTATGAAAGTGTCCATCAGCCAGGGGGGTTGATGTTGAAGGAGCAGTTAGCCTTGATGCAGGGTTATGAACGTGTCCATCGATGCTACGCACCCCACTAGGGGAGCGAGCGAAGCGAGCCAGAGAGACTAGTCTATATTTAAGTATTTCGTTACTTCAAGATTGACAGTGTCCGTTAGAGTCGAGGTTTCACTGCCGAGATTCTGGCAGGGCTTAAATCTAATCCGTGTGCTGGGAAGGATCCTCCGGCAATCAATGCCTCTCGCTCCTGAAGATTGATGATTAAACGAATTAGCCTTAATCAGTTTTGCAAGAGATTGCCTTATTCGGGCATCTCTGAGTGAAATTTATCTGAAATCGCGGTTCTCATTCATCAGAAAGTATTATTTATTTCACGACGTAATTTTTTCACGACGCAAGATCTCCTCAACTGCCAGTGTGTAATTAGGTACCTGGTAGGTGTAATTGTACTTAGTACCTGGCTTCATAGACAGTTTGGCCAGCTTGGAGCTGGCATACACAAACCAATTAAAAGCATTTAAAAGTACCTAATTTTTCTCGTTTAACAATGACCTCCATTTGTATAAGAATTTAATATGTATGCGTATATACACGAAAGGCTCCAAAATCCGACCGCGAAGAGATTGTGGTTCACACAGAGGCGATGAATATCATGAAGTGATTAATTCATCAAAGACATGGCAGTATACCCCAAACAACACTCATCAGAGTTTCAGCTTTCACATGCAAATGAGGATAAGATCTAACGAAGTTTTTGATTAAAGTTGTCATTATATGGAAAGAAAACTCAAACCATCGCTTTAATCTAACGCAAAATTTCCACAAGAACCGTTTCGTGGTTTCCTTTCCCGTTGAATGAAACGCTGGCAAAGGATATTTGACTTTCATCCGAAGATAGTTAAAAAAAAAGCTGCAAATTTTACACAAGGGTTTATTATAGGTTGATTGTGCAAAAATTAATGCTGTCAATAAGAAAATATTTTTGAAAAAAACATTTAAAAACAAATTTTTCTGTACAACGTTAGGAAAGAAGTGGGACCCCCAACAATGAATTAAGCGCCCAAAATTACTCCGAAACGACACCTTATTTGACTTCCTGGGATCCTTCAAAAATCCCATTTGTAGCCCCATGAAAGCCCCATAGATCCCCACGGTGAAATCGGATCGTCTTCGGACCCCTTAAAAATGAATTCTACGTCCAAAAATACTTCGTAAATGACGCTTAACTCGACCCCATAGATGGTAAACCGAGTATTTTGTCTAATTTTCAGAACTTTGAAAAAAAAGCCCAACGGCCGAAATCCGGCCGATCTGGCGGCAGACGGATATTTCATTCCTGGAATCTACACATCTTGAAACGTGTAGTGACAAATGTTGAGGCCGATTAAAATTATCGAACCCCGTCGCGAATACGTTGGTGTAAGAATAATAAAAAGAATAGAAAAAAAAAAACGTTGGTCAAAGAATAATAAACCAAAGTGAACAAATCCAGCATGGGGGACTGGTTTCGAGCTGCTAAGTCCATCCACAGCCTACTTGAGTCAAGTAACTTGACGCGGTTGAGAATTGTACTTAGGTTTAGGTGGGTAAGGTTAAATCTGAGTAGTGCTTAATCACTTCAAGTCATTCTGGGCTGTAGGTAGGCTTAGCTGCTTGAAACCGGTCCTCACGCTAGATTCGTTCATTTTTGAATAAACTATTTAGAACCGAGGTGGACCACTCGTGGCACGGGGAATCTTCGAAGAGTGGCACGCGAGCGTCGAATAGGTTACGTTTCGCTGCGTGATGATGAAACCAATTATGCAAGGTTTTTCAGGGTTCAAGTTTTGGATTAGAAAATGTCCCTGAAATATGAGCGAAGCGTTCAGAAAATTTGACATCTTTCCCAAACCATGAAATCTTATTTCAAAAGAACCTAGCACATTCTCCATCAAAATTATGCTGAACGTACAATACTTCAGTTTTGGTTTCATCGGGAAGTGTGGCTTTGGAATATAATGCAAACTACCTATTTCTAGCACCTGGTCTACGAAACCACTTTTTATAAGAGATACTGCGGAATGCAGAGAAATATGACGCAGACTCATTCTCAGATGACTCGATAGCTCAAAACTGGCTCGAACCTACGTATCTGAGAGCCAGGTGATTTGGGACGACAATCGAGGAAACCAATTGAAGACCAGGTAGGGAAGGAGACCAATTGGTAGACCAGGTGCTGGAAACTGAGTAAATAACAGAATCTGTAACAGATTTGAGTAAACAACAGAATCTGTAACAGATCTGAGTAAACAACAGATGCCAATTCTTTCACATACCGGCCTTGATTGATGGTACCCTAAGCGATATTTAATCAATGTATTATACGCTCTGGGATTGAGCCTACTTTATCCAATCTTTGAACGTGATGGTAAAATGGGGTCGTTGTTCTGTTTCAGTGTCGTGTTCTACGGTGACCGTGACTAAGTGCCAAGCCGCGCTCCGTACATTACAAGCCTTCCCATTCTTTACTCCTACCTGCTTATGCAGGGAACCGCAAGTTGACCACGAGTGCAACTCGTTTAGAAACTTTCTCTTCGATCACCCTTGTATATTCGTCATTAAAAAAGGTAAGTGTACTTCGAACTTAAGAATAAACTAAGTTTTTATCTAATTAAATCCACTCTGAGTTTTATACGTCGCGACGGTAGAAAACAAGTGTATAAGCAGGTACTCGTGAACGGTACTTGGGTTGCACCGCGGATTCCCAAAGTGGTCGATCATAATGTAAGGTGGATGCGGCGAGATAGTGGGAATCCATCTTAAAAAAAGACGATTTAAGACGAAATAGTCTATTTCCACGATAAAAATATATAAAACTTGTAGACGCGTTTCGGTTGATTAGACCATCATCAGCACAATACAGAATGAGGAAGATGTGAGAAGTTACTTATATACAAAAGTGAAATGTGCCTTCTAATGGGCGTGGCATTAGAAAGGTGGCTTGAAAGGAGAAAGGTAATGTGAAAGGCAAATAAGTGAAAGGAAGACTCACAAGAAAATGTCAATTAACGGGGAACGCCTAATTACATCCAGGTCATTAACAGATATTCATAAATTGTGAATTTTCCGAATTTCCAAAGATTCTAAAGCATCTAATTTTGGACCATTTTGGCAAACATGAGCTATCCCAATGGCTGGATTATTACTGCCTATCTCATAACTAATTCTATGGTTTTCTTCTGAAAAATGCTTTTCAAAAGCTTCCCTACCCCTTCCCAACCTAAGATCATCACTATGTTCTTTCATTCTAATTTTAAATTTTCGGCCGGTTTGTCCTACGTATTGAATCCCACAATCACATTTTAATATATACACACCCCCTTTATCCTCTAAGGGGATCTTATCTTTCACACTCCCTAATAATTTCTTCGTAGAATTTTGTGAATAGAAACCTACTCTGAAACCCCTATTTTCTAATATACGACCCACTTTCTGAGTTATATTCCCATAAAACGGTAAACTAACCCACTTCCTATTATCTGATTCTTTATCCTCCCTTTCCAAATTTGTGACTGCTAACTGAAATTTCTTCCTACTAATCTTTCCCCAAATTCTATCTATTGTAACCCTAGGATAACCATTACTCTCCGCTATAGAGTAAATTATTTTTTTTTCTTTCCGAAAAGCTAATTGATTCATTGGGACCGATAAAGCCCTATTAATCATACTATAAAAGGCCGCAAATTTATGAGATACTTGATGGTTGGAACTATTATGAATAACCACGTCCGTATAGGTTGGCTTCCTGAAAACTGTAAATTCATGCTTACCCCCCTCTAATTTTATAGTTAAATCCAGAAAATTCAGCTCATTCCCCCCCACTTCCTTAGTAAACTGAATATGCTGATCTACAGAATTGAGTTGATTAAAGAAATTAGCTAGTTGCCTATCAGTCCCATTGAAGAGGACAATTACATCATCAACATATCGATACCAATAAACAACATTATTTTTGAATTTTGTTTCAATGATCCCTTCTAAATGGTTCATATAAACATCTGCTAATAGCGGAGACAATGGCGATCCCATAGCTACCCCTGGTTGAGTATAACAATCCCCATTAAATTTAAAATAATTTTGATCTATACATAAATTCATCATTTGGGATAGCTCATCTTTCCGTACAAAATCAAGTTGAGAATTTAAAATTAATCGGTTAATTACATCTTTACATTGTTGAACTGGAATGTTAGTAAATAAACTAGTAACATCAAAAGACACTAATTTTGAATTACGGGGTAGGTACATGAATATCTTTAATCTTATTTATAAGGTCCAAAGAATTTTTAACGGTGAATTTTGGATTAAAAACAACAGAATGAAACTCAGTTGAAAATCGGAAGAGCTGTTTTTGCAACCAGCGTGTGTCTACATGTAAACATTACGCGTGAATTTAATTTTGCCGGATGCGAAACCCCACATAGCAGAACTCTGCTAATCAATGCAGTTGAAACTAGTTTGAATGCCCAACAGTACGATATATTTTGCCTTTTGTTTCGAACGCTGGAAAATCGGGACGACGCACAGTGGGACGAAACGGCTAAAACCCGCGACATCGGCCGAAAATCGAAAGTGACTATATGATTGAAAACCCGAGTTATTCATGTCCTATTCCTTCTGTAGTATAGGAGAAACCAGTTGGCATGCCGAAAAACGCGTGTTCTGGTCTTGGAGACTGGCAGCAACTATCAGAACTTTCTGGGTGAAAATTCGCATTCTCTGTTATACCGATTTCGATTTTATTATACGTTCAGATGTAATCTGGACGGTCTTTCGTTTATTCCTCTCATTAAGCTTAACTACACGGATGTAGTGTAGTACAAATCCGGCGTTTTTCGGAACTTGTTTCTACAATTACATGTATTACGAATGATACATTTATTGTTTCCACAAATACATGTATATGCTGCAGCATTTTACAAAAAGTGCTTGGACAAACCTACCTAGCGATAAAACAATTTTAAATTCTCATAAAACTATAGGAACAGTTCAATAAGTAGGTACCCGAAATCCGCCTCGTCTTCAATTCCCATACTAAAAGTGAACATTACTGTGTCTACTCAGGGGTGCAAAAACCTTGAGAATGACTGAAGTAAAATTACAATAGATTTGAGTGAAAATGCAATCGTTGGTAGAAGTGAGTTCTATAATATAGAACACACTTACATCATAAGCATCACGGACCAATCCAGGACCCCCCATGTTGGGGTAGTTATTAAAAGCTCCATGGAGGCGCCTGAAGGCGACCTTGCTCACAAGTTTACCTATTCAGTCAATCAATTTGGTTTGTGGCCTATCGGCAACATGTTATTAATTGAATAGCAAGGAGTTCGCTCGCCCTCGGACCTGTCGTCTGTTGATCGGGATTCATGAAATATGAGGCGTCTATTGGTATTCCATCAATGAACAGCTTCGAGTTCCACCTACCTTCCAATCATCACGCTTTCGCGGATTCAATGAGCAGTTGATTAGGCAAAACGTGTGCGGTTTGGTTGATTAACTTATGACCCTTGTAATTGACTTTTTGGCAATGTGTTGGGATCGTTAAACCGGATCTTTCAAATGTTTCTTCTGGTTCCTGCAGTTCTACTTTTGTTCAGCTTTCACATCAGACTGAAGAGCCTTCTCGCAAAATGTCGTTAAAAACCCAGTCAGCGGAAGACCCGAAAACTATGGTTCTGTATAGATTTTTTTGGGCAAGGTTGGAGCTCTCAGTTGCAAGCAAAGATATATACCTCATACCAAAGATCCATAGAGGTATATATCTTTGGTTGCAAGAAATAAACCTTCCTTGCCTCATTATTTAATACTTCATGGTTTATCAATGCACGACGTGATGTTTTACGATGGTTTTGTAAAAACTAAGCGATCATACATTCATACCCTTCATGCCCTTTCACTTGCCTTCGTGAGCATGCTTTTCCATTTCCAAAGCTCATCTTTCTGAATGTTTCATATCACTTGGTGGATCAGAGCAGCAAATGGAGCCTCTCCTCGCCCTAATAAATTTTTCCCTACTCCCTTCGACGGATCTCACGGGTTTCATTTTTTACATGAAAGTGGACAGAGAGAAAGCCCTCTTTCCTCTCCACAACAGCCCTAGAATGGATTGATATGGGTTCTTCGAGATGGATCTACAATAAGGAGGAATGGAATAGTGGTAAGAAGATATTGTCCGTTTGTTGAATGGGTGCTGAAAAAAAAAGAGAAAAAAAAGTGGCGTAGTCTGTTCCCTTACCCTTCGAAACGTTTCGGAAACCCCGACGTGCATTGCAAACCTTCACTCAACGCTGCCGGGTCAGCTAATATACATGCAAAGCGCTGCTTACGAAACCTTCCACCCTCGACGGTGCACGGGAAGGTTCATTATTCTCTGCATAACCAACCTATTTCCGCGACGAGGGTCAACAATTTTTATTGACCTCAATATTTTGCCTGTTTTGTTTAACAGGAAAAAAAGACACTCAACATGGTGTGACAACATACTAGGTATACGAGTTGTTGTATTTTGATAAAGGTTTTCTTTTAGTGGAGTCACAGATCCATAATATGGACAATCACATCCGCTGATACTTCACTTTCTAGCGATTCATAGTTAGAACCAAGGGATTGTTTTTCCTCAATCGGCGCGCCGGAGGGACTTGAATGCTGCAGGAGGGCTTGAGCTTTGATGTGGTTGTGGAGTTATTTTTCGTGGTCCAATGCTCTTCTTGTTTTAACCTCGTCTACCATTTCAACCTTGAGATTGTGTTGCAGGTCGTTTGTTCGAATATTCCAAAGGGGCCTATTATAGGCCTACTGAGCCAAGATATCTATCTGAGTTCTATGTTGATTTCACCCTTTTTCTCTTTGTCATGGTCCTCCACCGAGTTCCCTGTTGTGCCGTCTGCCGAGGTCGCTGAAACTTATCTTACGCCCAGTTTCATCAAAAACGAGTTGATACCACTAGTCAAAAAAAAAAAAAAAAAAAAAAAAAACTTGCGAGTTGCCGGCTTCTTTTTACTTTTTCCAGGGCTTTCTGAATCCGAAATTGATAGCCGTTTTTTTAGTTGGTTCGAATAAGGCTTTTTGTGCGCCCAGTTTCAGTTGGTAATTGAGGTGGTCATCGATGATGACATCTGCAGAGGAGTCGTTTTCTCTCCCTAACCATCTCGTTTGATTAGACCTCTGCACCGTCGGCAAACAACCACACCAGTTGATAGTAATTACACAGGTCTACAAAAAAAAGGTCACTCCGCGCTCGAGAGGTTTCGGTTGTTGCTCTCCATGTTTTGGGGTCTGCTGAACACGAATCCGAAGCCCGTTTTGCGCCATCACGTCTAGTTTTTTTTTTTTTTTTTTTTTACACCCTCGTTTATCCAGAAAAGCGAAAATTCCCTTAATTCCGACTCTAAGTCGTCTGGTATCTGTAGGTAATTCCCATTTCCAACTACAAAATTTTCTGGCCCATGTAAGTATTCATCCTAAGCGCTTAGACGTACGGTACCCTACAGAACCTTTTGCGCTGAATCGAATGAGACCATTTTCAAGCCGCTACAGTGCATAGTTTTGGGAATACAAGCTGTGAAAATAATTTTTACAGTCAAAAAATTGTATTTTGCAACTGTTTTTGCTCTATCTCATTCTGCAGAACAACATAATATATTATATAGTAGGTAATAACTAGGGCTCGGATCAGGGCATATTTGCATATTATGTTGGCGATATGCCCAAGCTACAAATATCCCAAATACACCTTTTTGAAGGGAATTTGGTGTTCCAAATTTAAATTTATAGAGCATATAAATGCATATTTCGGCACTTTCCTTTTTAAGAGCATATTTGGGAAGTTTTTGGCAAAAAGTCTATTTTTTGAAGGCAGGGAAACACCTCCAGGTGTTGTACCCAAAGATGATACATGTCACTTGTTTGGCCCACGCTCTTCATCGAGTAAGTATCAGAAGCTCTGAGAGATCAATCCCCGGGAGTGAACAGCCTAATTTCGTCAGTAAAAAGAATTTTCGTCAAGGCACCTAGCCGAGTGAGGGCCTTCAAGCAAGAGAACCCCCATATCCCTCTGCCACGAGAGCCCATCCTGACTATATGGGGAACATGGATTTCTGCGGCATTATACTATGCTGACCACCTGCAAGCAGTAAAAAAAGTGAGTGGCCAAAGCAACCTCCTGCTGTTTTCCCTCATTCTACTCTAGTCTGTTCTATTCATCCTCTGCTCATTGGATTAGAAGGCAAGTGCTTCGATTATACCTTCTTGAGTCTGGACCAATTGGTTAACTATGCATTAATGCGCCATTTTCCTTATTTTTTCCAGGTGATCGATACATTTGACGAAAAAGATTCCCAATACATAGCAAAATCTAAAAATTACATAAAAGACAGCAATACCATCAAAGAGCTGGCCTTCGTCAAGGCTCACTTTTCGACAATCCCCCAGCTAATACTGGAATTAGAGTCCGCGGGGAAGGAGCTGACGGAAGTAGCTACTAGTACGCGTCATCGAGAAGTTTCAGAAAGAATTCTTTCTTCCTATCCGGGGGAGACAGAAGTCGTCCGCAACCAAGTCGAGTTCGTTCTTATTCGGAACCCTGGCTGGTCAACTGCAGTCGAGGTGGCAAACGTGTTGAACGGCAACTCATCTGAAGCACTCTCCGAATTCACCCCTACAGATATTGCATCTTGCAAGTATTTACCACTCGTTTCCGTAGACGTAGAGCGGTCTTTCTCACGTTTGAAACTGCTACTGAGTGACTTAAGAAAATCATTCAAGCCTGAGAATTTGGAAAAACATTTAGGTGTACAAGCCAATGTATTTACTGACTGATATATGTGCCTACGCGCTAAGAATGTAAATCCGAAAGAAAATAGTAATATAAGGTCAAAATAAATTGTACCTACATATGAGTGAGTTACCTATGTTTCTTCCTTCTCCCCATACTTTCTATATTGTTGCTGAGTCGGTGATGTAATTGCGCTTTGAAAATGGAGGCCAAAAGCTAATTTTTACAGCATACATTAAATTTTCAAGGGCATATCTATGGGTTTTTCGTGCATGTTTACGGGCATATCGGGGTGGTTTTCAGGGCATATTCGGGGATTTTATTTATAGAGCATATCGATCCGAGCCCTAGTAATAACATAATAAGCTACGGAAGAGACATTTCTAATTACATAGCATATGGTACTTCATATCAAAATCTAATCAAGTCGAAGTAAAATCACAATGTCGCACCCACTTACTCAGCTGTAACAGGATTTTCTTCGGTTAGCAGCACTATGATTGTCTCGTTGAATGTTCCAACAGTAGTCTGCCATCATGTTCTCATCCCATCGACCCTGGTATCGAAATTTCATAGTTTTCAGGTCTTGGTGAAACCTCTCCCCTTGCTCTTCGCTGATGTCCCCCAGGTTGTAAGTGAAGCGGTCTATGTGGCTGAAGAGCTGGTGAACTTTAGTGCTCATATTGCAACCAATTCGTTTAAAATTGATGAGCATATTTTTCAACAAGTTCCTCGTAATTTTCTGCTTTTCGGATGCTGAGGAAATTTTGTATTACTTCAACGAAGGACTTACAAGATTGGAGCTCAGCATCAGCATCAACAAATTCGGGATCCTCTATAAGTGCTCTAATATGCGTTCCATCTCAAAATACAATTTTTTGACTGTAAAAATGATTTTCACAGCTTGTATTCCCAAAACTATGCACTTTAGCGGCTTGAAAATGGTCTCATTCGATTCAGCGCAAAAAGTTCTGTAGGTTACCGTACGTCTAAGCGCTTAGGATGAATACTTACATGGGCCAGAAAATTTTGTAGTTGGAAATGGGAAAAAGGGAGAGTAAAATTTCTGAGTAAAAAATCTTTGAAAAATCGCCAAAAATCGGCTATTGCATTCACAGAGGTGCAGTTGGCGGCCATTGACGCAGAAACGTCCACAGTTTACTTTGTAGTTGGAGCCGATTCCCTCGGACCCTTATTTTTTACTGTGTTAATAGAAAAGTGCTAAAAAAACAGTGGAAAAAATAGCGTTTACCGACCTAAAAAATGACTTCTAGAGATCGTATCTCCGTAACTAATCATCTTAGCGACTTGCAATTGGTCTCATTCGATTCAGCGCAAAAAGATCTAAAGTATAGCGTACCTCAGTGCGCCCAGAAAAATTACCTACAGATACCAGACGACTTAGAGTCGGAATTGAGGGAATTTTCGCTTTTCTGGATAAACGAGGGTGTAAAAAAAAAAAAAAAAAAAAAAAAAAAAAAAAAACTAGACGTGATGGCGCAAAACGGGCTCTGGATTCGTGTTCAGCAGACCCCAAAACATGGAGAGCAACCACCGAAACCTCTCGAGCGCGGAGTGACCTTTTTTTTGTAGACCTGTGACAATTATCAACTGATGTGGTTGTCATGGACATCATACGCCCCGTTTAATCAAAATAAATTGATAATTATTATTATCATCAATTGATTTTGATGAAACTGGGCTCATGATGTCGCAAAGAAGGTAACCTCCAGTATTTGACCTTTTCCTCGTGTTACGTAGGCAAGGCAATCCAAAAACGTTGAAAACACTGTCCGTTCAATGCAGAGTTCTCCTGCGCCTGAGAGCCAAGATTTTTTCGAACTTTTTTTGGTTTGTCGCATATAACTCGAAACCGATACAGCATCCCTGTCTGAACCGCTTCTGTTTCCCAAGTAAAACCTTTCACTACACCGCTTGCATTCACTTATAATCAGTTTGACAGGTATCGGGCAACCGATTGTGAACTTGTTAGGTTCATGAAGGTGCTTGCGTGTGGACCGATTCGGTATGCATACATGATGCTTGCAGTGAAATGATTCTTTTCTTTGAAGGAATTGAAATGCTACTTCTACTTTTGTAGACTCTGAGGTATAATATACCACATGATATATATTATGTCAGAATGTCAGCACCCCTCATCGTAGGTACCGAATTTCGTGAGCTCACAGCACTGTCACTGCATCCTCGAATGGCATTCAGGTGAAGGGTTTTGCGCGTGGATGGGCTATTGAAGGGAAACTGCCGATGAGAAGGTTGCAAGAAAGCAGAGGTGAGAGCTCTGGCCGTGTTATCGACCCAAGGTCAGCTGAGGGTAACCCAATTATCCTACACTTCTAGACCAGCGGGAAACACTGCAGGTGGAGACTTTTTAAGAATCCTGCCATTATTAAAGACAAACATTCTTTCTCTTCGACTGTGACTAGAAAAAACGTTTTTCCCAGACCGGTATATTAAACGCGATTTATGGGCGTACCCCATCTTCGTTCCTGGAGGCATCACTCAGAGTAACAAAGAGGTGCTACTACAGATATTCATGAATGAACAGGAGCTTGACGGAAACACTTAGTTAATTTTGACCTCTGAATAGGATTCACCACCTAGAAAAGCTTTTATTCATCCACAAAAAATTGAAAATTCGGTGGGAATAAGCTTTAAAAAACGCTGCAAATTTTACACAAGGGTAAAATGGTATAAATTGTCCAAAAATCGATTCTGCCTATAAAAAAAGTATTTTTAATCAGTTTCTTACAAGTTAAAAAAAAGGTATTCCTGCACATTGTTTGGATTGATGTGGGACCAAAAAAGTTGGATTCTACGTCCTAAATTGCTCGGAAAACGACCACTCATTCGACCTCCTGGCATCCTTCAAAAGCCCCATTTGAAGCACCATGAAAGCCCCCTTGATCCCCATATTGAAATTTGACGGTTCCTTGACCTCTATATTATAGAGGTCTATAAGTGGTTTCTACTTCCATAAATACCTCGAAAACCACACCAAACTCAATATCATAGCCGTAAACCTTCGGAAAGCCCTCCGTTAGGAGAAAGCCGCGTCTTTTCAGTCCCACAGAACCCCTCGGGTTTGGCCGACTGGGCTGAAGACCTTGCCGACAAAGCCAGATAGAGAACCGAGCATTTTGTCAAAATTTCAGATTTAAAAAAAAATCTTACTGTCCAAAACGGCCTGGGCGGCGGACGGACGCATAATAACAAATTTTGAGGCCGATCAAAATTGTTTATCCCCGTCGCGAAAACATAGGTTGATTATTCCGGTAATAATAAAGCTAAATTATTTAATAGGTCAACACGATAGGTTCCTTGGTGAGGGGTGCGAAAGTATTTTCATAGTACCTAACACCACAAACCTGGCACCCCTGTAATACCCCCACTGAAAAAAGTCCGTGTTGCATCTTTTCTGCAGGATTTTGCTACAAGTTACGTTTTTGCAAATCGTCGCTGTGCTATCTGACAATTTGGCCAAAATGAGGTTTTTGTTGCTATTGAAGCAAGATCTAGCGTAGCGTCGGTCAAACAAGTCAGTTTAACAAATGAATCGACAGATCTCGCGCTATTCGCGATTTTGCTAACACATGCTATCTGAAACTGTTAGATCCAACATATGCTATCTACATTGCTTCTTACAACAACATGTGCTATCTGCGCTAATTTCTCTATTTTCCAAGTTATAAACTAACCGAGGTTTTTGAGCCGAGGGGTTTTAGTTTTTGACGGTTATACAGCAGGAAGAATTATTTAAAAGCCACGAGTCAGTCCACAATTCAGTTTTATATCTCTCCTGAAAAGCTGCCAAAAGTCAGATAGCACATGTTGCATCTACAACGACGAAATCAGGCATCGAAACGTCTCCGGGAAACCTGCATCGGTTGAGGGGGCTCACCGCCGGGCCGAGTGTAATCTGACTAATGCGGTTACTCTCCCTATGCTCTCAGGAAAGTTAGTTAATATTCTGTGACGTACCCGGGTTAATCCCTACCCCACTTTTTCCGGCCCTAACCATCCCTCCATTTTCTCCCTTTCCAACTTTTAAAATGGATCTCGATTCGAAATTTCACTCGTTTTTTTTTTTTCGCCTCTGTTTATTCCCTTTTCAGTTACTAAATTATTCTTTAGCCCATTCAAGTCAACGGCTGAAGCTTCCCGATAGGTACTGCTGGATCATCTATTTTTAAAAATTTGTATTGTCTTCCCTCGCTATCATTTCCAACCTTTTTCAATATGCATCGGATAATAATAATAACATTATTTAAAAGCACCCGGTGAACTTGAAAGTAATATTTTAGAGATGGAGGTATAAATTGCCTGGTTTTTTACGCTGGGCAATTACAACAAGCACGTTGAACGCAATGTGGCATATTAGGAGTATTCACAATGACCATGTTTCATGTCGAAAGTCCGAAAGAAACGTATGTCATTTTCAAATTCATGAAGCGCCTGACCCTAGCTAGGATGTGGTATGTTAAATGACATTTTGTTACACATTGTGTTATCGCGATAAAGTTGGGAAAACGTGAAGGAGAACGAGATTTGAAAAATTTGTCATTAGTGGAAGGCCAGATTTTAACATTTAAACTCTTTACAATAATTGTAAAGAGTTTAAATGTTAAAATCTGGCCTAAGAGTAATTATTACTCTTATAGTTTTCATCTAACTGCTCCTGCGTACTTACGGCTAAATGGAGGAAAACTGTCATCTCCGCCTTGCCCCAGTTAATCTTACTCGTCACTTCACAGCGACTTTTCCCACACTCCATTTTATTTTGTTTTTTAAACTATTAATAATATTAAGAATATTATTCTTTATCCCTTTAGCAAACAAAAAACGCTACCAATTTCACACAAGAATGACAGGGGGGAGGGAGTTATCGTTTTATATAGATAAATTCTTTGGTATCGGTAAATTATACAAAAATATTTTATATTAATTATATTCTGTGTCAATAAATAGGTAATCAATTTGAGAAAACAAAATTTAAAAAAATTCCTGTGGCATGTGTGGACTGGTGAGGGGCCCTGAAAAATGAATCACGTGTCCAGAATTACTCGGAAAACGACACCACATTTCACATCCTTCAAAAGCTCTGTCTGCCCGACGAAATCTCCATAGATCCTCACGGTGAAATTGAATGGTTCAAGGCACCCCTCAAAAATCTTTTTTACGCTCAAAAATACCTTGAAAACGATACATAACTCGACCCCATAGCCGAAACTTTTAAAAATTCCCTCCCTTAACCGACAGTGAAGACCCCTTTTGTATAGTATTCATCACCTTTCAGCATGCATTGCTGCAATAACCTGTAGGTGGAATCCGTTTCGTGGAGGAAATGCTAGGAAATCGGTGTAGCAAGTTCTTTCATATAATAATATTGTAAGAGAGACTCCAGTTGTCAACAAGATAATTAGTTGTTAACCACGTGTTGGAAAAAGATCCCCAGTGTGAGTTGTGGAAAAGCGCGAATATACGTTGTATGTTGGACATTGTTAAAAAGTGTTTTGTTACAATATTATATGAACGTTATATTATAACGTTTTCCTGATGTTTGGACCTCGCTCCTTATCTTTCATATTGGAAAGCAGAAGATTGATTATTTGAAATTTCGAATGGCCTTAATTTAGAAATATCCGGTTCCCATTTATTCAACTTGGTGAATTATTCATTCTAATCTCGCGAGAATAAAGCAATGCAGCAGTTTGAACTCCGTTATTCGGTGGTTAGTTGGTAAGTCCTTGAAATGAAGGCCCTGCATTTGCATTTGCTTTTTGCATTTATTGGATTCCTCATCGGATTTTTTTCGAATTAGCAATTTCGGGTTGAGTGAATAATATTACATAAATTCATATTACATAATATTACACAAAGTATATTATGTAAATAATATTATTATGTCTTGCGGACTAGCTAATAAGGTTAAATTCCTTTTCCAGTTACTCCGTTCAATAATGTTATGAAAAAGGGGGGGAATACACCAACAATTATTATCGTTCCATTGTTCTCTTTATAGTCAACCTGTGGGTTGTGACGGAGGAGAAACATTTTGATTCTTCCTATCATTGTTTGGAGTGTACGACCTATCATGTTTCATGGAGTGTATATTTCAAAAATGAAACGACCGTCCGCCGTCCACGCTGTTTTGGGCAGAGCCGATAGCTATGGCAGTAGTTTTTTCTAATTCTGAAATGTTGAAAACAGTCCTACCTACTTAGGTTTCCATTTAGTTTTGCCCAGAAGGTTTTCAGTCAGATCGCCCTTACCATTGGGGCTCCGTGGGGCTGAAAAGGGGCTAATCGGCCGGGTTTAAGAAGGGTTACGAGTACGATGTCGTTTGCGAGGTATTTCTGGACGTAGAATTCATTTATGAGGGTCCCTGACCCAGCCGACTACACTCTGAGGATCTGTGGGGCTACAAACGGCGCTTTTGAGGGACGTTAGCCAGGAGGTCGAATGAGTTGTTGTTGACATGGATACCTACATCCTGGCTGGGGTTACGCGGTATTTTTTTTTCTACGCGGTATTTCTTTTTTTAGTTCGCGTCGAGCGGCTACGCGAAAATGTAACGCAACAACTAATCAATGAAAAATCATTTTTTGGGATTATTATTATTTTATTTTTATTTTTTCAAAAATTTTTCGTTTTTTACTTAAAAAATATTTGACTTTCGGGGATTCTTCAAAAATCCTATTTGTAGCCCCATGAAAGCCACAGTGAAATCGTATCGTTCCGGGGCCCCAAAAAAATGGATTCTACATCAAAAAATACTTCGAAAACGACACCTAACTCAATCCCATAGCCAAAAGCCTTCAAAAAAACCCCTCCCGTAGGCTCATTTTAGCCTCATAGCGCCCCATGGGTTTGGGCGATCGAGCTGAAAACCTTGCGGACACAACTAGATGGTAAACCGAGTATTTTGTCAAAATATCAGATTTAAAAAAAAAAACGCTGCAAATTTTACACAAGGGTTTATTATTCTTTGATATACGTTACTTGTGCAGAAATTTAATTCTGTCAATGAAAAAATTTAAAAAAATTTTTTTTTGGATTTTTATCTCAAAAAAAAATTTTTTTTTTTGGATTTTTTGTTCAAAAATGTGTTTTTTAAAAAACTCTGTATTTTTTACCCGAAAAATATTTAACATCCTGGGATCCTTCAAAAATCCCATTTTTAGCCCCACGAATGCCCTAAACATCGCCCCAGTGAAATCGGATCGTTCCGGGACCCCAAAAAATGGATTCTACGTCCAAAAATACTTCGAAAACGACACCTAACTCGATCCCATAGCTAAAAGCCTTCAATAAACCCCTCCCGTAGCCCCATTATAGCCCCATAGCGCCCCACGGGTTTGGGCGATCGGACTGAAAACCTTGCGGGCACAACTAGATGGTAAACCAAGTATTTTACCGAAATTTCAGATTTTTTAAAAAATTCCTACTGCCCAAAACGGCCTGGACGGCGAACGGCGGACGGCGTACGGCGTACGGCGTACGGCGGACGGCGGACGGACATTTCGGATTTAGAATGTAGACCTCTTGAAACGGATAATGTCAAATTTTGAGCCCGATCGGAGTCGTCGACCCACGTCGCGAAAACATAGGTGTATTATTCCAAGAATAATAAACCAAAAAAAAAAGCCTACTGCCCAAAACGGCCCGGATGGCGGACGACGTACGGCGGACGGACATTTCGGGTTTCGAATCTAGACCTCTTGAAACGGATAATTTCAAATTTTGAGGCCGATCGGAGTCGTCGACCTCCGTCGCGATCACATAGGTGTATTATTCCTGTAACGAACAGCCACAATAATATTTAATTAGGAACCCCTGGGATCAATCTCCGAAGAACAGGAAGCAGAGCTAAGCACCTTTATTCCGAAAAGAACCAAAGAAAAAACACCGAAATAATTAGAAAATCGGCGCACATCAAAATTATACGAGCTTCGAAAAAGAGAGGCCAAACAACAGTGTAACCAGATAACCGAAACAGAGGGGTACTTTATAAAAAGCTCCCTACAAAATTTCCCTTTTCCCTAATCATTTCCAACAATTCCAACAATAATAAACCAAAAATTATGTCGACTTTTTATATGTATTTAAAAATAAAACCTCTATGGACTAAGGATAATTTTTGAGGTAAAATAATGATCAGGTACACATATATAAAATTTATACATATATTTAATATTAGGGCCGATTTCACCAATATTTAAAATTGAGAATCATTTCTAAAACGACTGATTAGGCTTTTAAATATTTATAATTGTATTTAATTTCAAATACCTATTGGTGAAATCGGCCCTTAGAAGTATAGTATCGAAAATGATAATTCAACACCTTTCAGGTGGGATCCGAATACGTCTGCAATATAAGCGGGATCAACTTCTGCTGGATCCTCCAAACGAATCTTTGATAGTGCAGCACTCCAAACAACCTTTTTTTCATTGATAGAACGTGCCGAAAGAAGCCCTCTTCCACTTGAAACCTCCTTCACGATTACAATCGAACTAACAAAAGTTCAAACACAACAAGGGAGTAGACGAACCATCGCATGGGATTAATATATTCAAATATATTTAACAACTTGAAGGGTCGTTAAGGTTGTTTTAGAGGTGGGTAACCTTGTGAATGCATGCAGTTGTATCATTGTTAGGGTTCCCACGGTTTCATTTGGTAATTGATCTTCTTACAGACAGAAACATTCTGGCTTCAGGGAAGGTGCAGGTGAATGTTTTGTCAATTTCCCATCCTCCTAACGGGTAAGGGTTATTGCCGTGGAACATAATCTTTTTCTCCCTCCCGTTTTAATGCCCTCCTACCGCATTCATCCCGCGTTTATGAAATGGGCCGCGAAGTTGATTTCGCCTGCTTTATTTCTCATTTTTGTGCGAGCGATACCTACGCTCGCAAAGTGACAGACAATGGCTATGGCCGTTTAGGAAATGAAAAGTCGGGGCAGGTCACAGATGCGAGGTTATCAACTAAATCCCCAACAAACACACGTGCCTCACACATTCAGCCCTGGCTCGCATGTATGTTTTTTCATGATTCTCGGAATAATCAACCTATGTTTTCACAACGTGGGTCTACCATTTTAATGATGTTTATACCCCTAAAATTGGAATAACGTCCGCCGCACAGTGGGACGAAACGGCCTTTTCAGGGACATGCTATTCTCCTCCGCAAATATTAATAATAAAATGTTTGACTATACTATATATGGGTCATTCTAAAATTAAGGGACTTTTCATGTCCCAAAGCCTTCACGCCTATACCATTCGAGCTAGATTTTTTTTTTTTTTTTTTTTTCAGGGGGGTGTAACATTACAGCTTCTTCATGACTACTCTCAATTTTGTATCAGTAGGTGATCACACATTTAATCAGGATAAGCTGAATACCCAAATTCCCACGACCTACACCCATAATTTTAGAATGACCCATATACTATATGGTTATTATTTCCTACCGTTCACAGGACGGGGGGGGGGGGGGGGGGTCTGTTACACTTAATGGAAACTCTGAAATCTTTTTTTTTTTTTTTTGTATCATCATGATGGGATAATATTATGGATTACTGAGTCTACCATCGAAATTTCAAGACAATAAACCACCTGCAGGTGCCATTGGCCACCATCATGCTCATTGGCAGAAAAAAAAAAAATCAACTACGTAAAAACTTATTTTAAATTCAGATTCAGCACCCTAAAAAACCACTCAGAACCTCAGGCCCATAATGGTTGGCATGATTGTCACAATGATTGTTATCGAACTTTTCGCTCAATTTTCTTTTTTGCCCATTTTGCCCATGCCCACTGCAGTGTTATCCAAAAATGAGCTGATAATTACCACATATTGTTCGTAAAAAGAGACTGTTGGGTGGAGCCGCACATTGCCGCGAGAAAATTCCTTCATAGTTTGGCTGAATAATATTATGGCATATTATGCCAGGCATGCACTCAATCTGATTTGCGAGGAAAGTTGAGGGGAAAACTTGCGAGCTGATTATCGCTCGAAAACAGCGTTTTTCGGTCAAAGTAGTATGCCCCGACTACTACGATGTCCAATTTTCCCCCCAACGTTGAGTTCTTCTACAGACCTCAAGGAATGCCTGAAAAAATTAAAAAAAAAAAAAAAAAAAATCCTGGAAGCTTTTAGACTACAATGAAATTGATCGACGTGACGCGTCAAAACTGCCATTTCACCTCATTTTGTTGTGATCCTTGAGAAAAACTGGGGTTAGGAAGTACCTAGTTTAAAAATTGAAACATCGTCTCCAGATACTTACGTCTACATAGGCCTAATATTATATTGGGAATATATCCAGCCCGAAACGGCAGATTTTTTTTGTCATATGATCTAAAGTCGTCCAACTGTGCGCCGTCCAGGCCATTTTGGGCAGTAGGAACTTTTCTAAAATTCTGACATTTTGACAAACGGCTCAGTTTTGCATTTAAGGCTTACAGCCGTACCAAGAGGTTCGGTTTTTGTAGGATTGTGGGTATTCATGGGCTTTTCACGGGCCCTATACTTGGCAAACTTTCCTATCGGGAAATTTCAAACAACTTTTTCTGCAAATCTGCTTTTTAGGCCCCTAAAAACAAGGAATAACCATAAAAGTTGGACAATTGTTCAAAATAAAAGTTTTTTGAACACGTATAGTACCTATATACGCTGCCTAGTAACCGCTATATACCTATATACCTATATACGCTGCCAAGTAACCGTATATCCAGGGATGTATAGTATACTATACATTGCCAAGTAGGTGTCTGACGAGTGAGGAATGCATATCAATGTAGTATACTAATATAATGAATAAAATTTATTATTTATAATTTATTATTAACTTTTGCGCGATGTTTGCACCTGGACTTTTCATCAAAAGATGGATCACTATCCAGTCGGTCATAACCGATCTCCGGAAGTCGTCTAGGGGTAAAATGTTTTTGACGTGTTCGTCAAGCGTTTCTCCTGGCTCCAACACGATCTGCAAAAGGCAGAGAAAAGCAGTCAGTCATGCAGCTGATCAGTTTTAGATAGAAGAATAAATTGTAGACTGAACAGTCGAGATATCGCCTTCAGTATGAATTTATACGCATTTCCTCACCTCATCCTTTTCAGAGCCAGTTTCTACTTTTTTCGTTCTTTCACTGAAGAGTTTTCATTTAGGATGCCATCTAAAAATAGAACGCAACAGCGAAAAGTGGATTATCATTACGAAAAACAACATAAATTGACAAAAGCCACTTCGCTCGAAAGTGAATCTACCCTAGCTGGTTTTGAAAACCCGAGGGTCGTTACCTGGCAGTCTATAGTATGCTATACTAGTTTTTCCAACTTACGTCCCGAACTAATTTCGAGCTGTATCAACTAAACTATAGCGATCCCAAGTCCCTTAGCACTTCAAATACGTTACAAAAGCAAAAATTGCGACTAAAAATTAGAAATACTTACTTGATTGAAGAAAATTCAAACCGTCGCGGATGTCAACGGCAGCCATTCCTCCCCAACCTTGTCAATGGTGACAAGATTGATACCTAATAGAAAACTTCCGAGAACACTGATAACACGAAATATTCCTCTTTTCGGTCACATTAGTTGCCAAGGAAGTCGGTGGAAGCGCTAGTGTCGGTAATATCCGTAGGTAGTTTCGAAAAAAGGGATTTGAAAAACGCGTATAGTATACTCGACGTTGCCAAGTAGAGGGATACGAGAGGGGAGAATACAGGCTTTAGAAGGATACGAGAAGGTCGAATAAGGTGGAGTTTTTCGAGACATTTTGGACGCAGAACGCATTTTTCGGGGTCCACCATCTGTTTGAGCACTGTACAGATTTTTTTTTTTTTTTTTTTTTTTTGTTACATTCAATTTTTTCAAACAAAAAAAAATTTATCATCAGAACTAATCCTTCTGTAACATTTGCAGTTTTTCATTTTTTTAAATTTTCCAAATCAAATGTTTGCACAATTTATAGAATAGAACATTAAAGCCTTGTTTAGAATGCAGCGCTGTCAATCAAATAAATCAGAAACATTTAAGCAAACAAATTAAATATTATAACTTAATAAAAAAAAAAAAAAAAAAAAAAAAAATCAGGCATAACTAACATTTGAAATTATGTTACTTAACTGTGATCAATACGTACAAGAAAAAATTTGAATACAAATATTAAATTTTTTTTAGTTAAGTAGTTATATCTCCACGTTAGGTGTGATCGACAAGACCGATAGTATCTTCTGAGCGTTTGATCTTGTTTGCGAAACTTTAATAAAAATTTATACGAGGCATCTCATTCCGGAAAAGAGTTAATTCCATCCACTCCAAGGAGTTCCTTCTCTCACTTTCACTACGGAATAATTTAAACTTTCTTTGACGACCTAACTTTGACTGCTTACGTGACGGTGATGAGGAACATAGCATTTAATGCAACTTTTAGTGAAAGAGTTCATAAGGATTTCGTAATATGATTCAAGCAACTTTTCAACATGGATGTTTAGCAGATATCAATTAGGTATTGATACTACCTTGAAAACCCACGAGAGTCCATGACAGAAAACGTCGGTCTAATGTATAATAAAGGAATCAAAAAGAATATTCGAGATGAGTTATATAAACGCTGCAAATTTTACACAAGGGTTTATTATTCTTTGATATAGGTTACTTCTGCAAAAATGTAATTCTGTGTCAATAGAAAAATTTTTGGAAAACACTTTTTTTGTGGAATTTTGTTTTTTCAAAAATTTTCTTTTAAAAATTTTTTTTTCTACTCAAAAAATATTTAATCTCCTGGGATCCTTCAAGAATCCCATTTGTAGCCCCATGAAAACCCTATAGATCGCCGCAGTGAAATCGTATCCTTCCGGAACCCCCAAAAATGGATTCTACGTCCAAAAATACTTCGATAACGACACCTGCCTCGATCCCATAGCTAAAAGCCTTCAAAAACCCCTCCCAGAGCCCCATTTTAGCCCCATAGCGCCCCACGGGTTTGGGTGATCGGGCTGAAAACCTTGCGGGCACAACTAAATGGTAAACCAAGTATTTTGCCAAAATTTCAGATTAAAAAAAAAAAAAAAACCTGCCCAAAACGGCCCGGACGGTGGACGGACATTTCGGTTCTGTCACATTTTGAGGCCGATCCGAGTCGCCGACCTCCGTCGCGATCACATAGGCGTATTATTCCAAGAATAATAAACAAAAATGATACTTTAAACAGCAGTTGAATCACTGGTATAAAGTATTATATAATATAATCATATTATAATTATATATATAATCAAACTATTATCATTGTAGTTTGATTATATTGACGATTTCACGAGGAGCATCACTATTATGAATATAACTATCCGGATTAAATCCTCTCTGCGGCAAGGTTATTTATTTAGAGCTGTACTGTTAGATTCTGCGCAGCTTGTCTAGCCTTTGATGTGCCCCTGGGATTCGGCCACTTTAGCAGGTACTTTACAACAAACTTTACCATCAAGCCGGATTGAGACTTCGTTCTTCATCTATCATCTTCCCCGGTGACCCTCCAAGTTGGAGGAAAACAATCTGGGATCGCATTTCTTCTTGTAGCAATTTAAAGGCCATGTAGAGCTAAATTGCTGCACAAAGAGCTTATAAAACGAGCGTGACCCCCATCAACGGAACGAGCTCTGTGCCCGAATGTTGCCCAACCGGGAACTATTTCCAGCCAAACGGTTCTCACTAGCCATTTGTCGAACCAGAGCTTCCCTGTAGATACGAAATTATACGACATACACTATAGCAGACGGTATCTGAGGTAAGTACTTATGTGTATGTCACACGCTTACTGAGGTTTTTTCCTGACCCTCCATACTGGGCAGGGTGAGATTCGGAATTCCCTCTAGAACCCCCCCCCGCATCATGCGATGAGCTCCAACGAAGAAGGTGGTGGTGGGGCACATTTTAGGATAATTTTGAATTGGCACGTTGGTTGGATTGAAAGGGGTCCGTTATTTTATGGCGTCATTTTGAGGCCCCTTTCCAAATGATGGTTTATTTATTTCGAAATGCTAATTATTTCGAAACTACTTCGTTCGAAATCAGAACAGACTCGACATAGTACCTAAGAACTCATTCGTTATTCATACATTTTCGAATACGATCAGGACTTGTGTGATTTCTATGGGTTCTGCTGACTACGTATTCTCATTAAGCTCAAAATATTCTGAAATGAATCAATCAGATTCCAATCGATCGCCCCAAAAACTTACATAGTTAATTCCGGGAGAGTAAAGTCTATTGCCAAAAGTTGAAATTAAAAGACTTCAAAATGCTTTACTTATCACTTCAACCAATAAAATTTATCGTATTTAATACGAGATGTTCTTCTGCGGACCCTCTAAAAAGCTCACATGACCCCAAATTTAATTTGGCCAAAAATGAAATGTCCTTCCGCCGTCCAGGCCGTTTGGGGCACTTGGATTTTGGTTTATTATTCTTTGAATAATACACCTATGTTTTCGCGACGGGGGTCGACGACTCCGATCGGGCTGAAAATTTGACATTATCCGTTTCAAGAGGTCTACATTCTAAATCCGAAATGTCCGTCCGCCGTACGCCGTACGCCGTCCGCCGTCCAGGCCGTTTTGGGCAGTAGGAAATTTTTAAAAAATCTGAAATTTCGACAAAATAATTGGTTTACCATCTAGTTGTGCCCGCAAGGTTTTCAGTCCGATCGCCAAAACCCGTGGGGCGCTATGGGGCTATAATGGGACTACGGGAGGGGTTTTTTGAAGGCTTTTAGCTATGGGATCGAGTTAGGTGTCGTTTTCGAAGTATTTTTGGACGTAGAATCCATTTTTTGGGGTCCCGGAACGATCCGATTTCACTGGGGCGATCTTTTGGGCATTCGTGGGGCTAAAAATGGGATTTTTGAAGGATCCCAGGATGTTAAATATTTTTCGAGTAAAAAATACAGAATTTTTGAAAAAACATATTTTTGAACAAAAAATCAAAAAAAAATTTTTTTTGAGATAAAAATCCAAAAAAAATTTTTTTGATTTTTTCATTGACAGAATTAAATTTCTGCACAAGTAACGTATATCAAAGAATAATAAAACCTTGTGTAAAATTTGCAGCGTTTTTTCTTTAATCTGAAATTTTGACAAAATAAGTTCTCGGTTTATAGTTGTAAGCTACTTCGAGTTAAGGCTGGCTTCGGGGGCAGTAGCGTGTGATGTTAAATTGACTAATGGTTAAATTATTCAATTAGAAGCAGCTTGTACAAAATCTAAATGTCGAAAAATACACTCATTCACTCTGACCAGGACGGGGGTAGTTGAACCAATTGAATACAATTTAAGGACAAACGATGTATAATTACAAAAGAATAAAAATGTACAAAAAGTTGTATTGGAGTATCGATACGTTGTATCTTCACTAAATATATATATAGTCGTCACGGTGAGTCTACGAGAAATAAAGGGGGAAAATACAGGTTAAATGGGGGGGAGTACCTGAAGGGTATCTGACGAAACGGTGACAAGTATCGACGGGATACTGTTACCGGACTAGTTGGGTACCTGAAGGGTACTGAATACTAATCCTACGAAAGATTATGAGAGAGTACCTGAAGGGTACTGAGCGGGGTATCGATTGCAAGATCGATACTCGAACCTGATGGGTTCAGAAAGAGGGACGCTGAAGGCGTCGAAATAAAAATAAAACACCTAACACGGCACGCCGGAGAGACGTAAAATAACAATGAAACTATTAAAATAAACATAAACGAGGACGTCGGAGACGTTACTACTCTGTCCACCTAATCCAAAAGAGATACACTTCAGCCTATCAATCGATTTCCTAGGTGCACTGGCTATGGAGAATGTGAAGAGAGAGTGGAGGATCGTATTTACCGCAGTGGTCCAGATGTCGAGGAGTCGTTCCGTCTATGCACCGGGTTCGGTACTTGCAGATCGCCTGATGGATCGGGACAGCTACGGTCGATTCGGTCCTCGGAGGGGGAACACTGTCACTGGCGGATAGTGTGCGGGTTGAAGAGACTGAAGAGGATGGGGACTTTCCAGATCAGTTGGGGGTATCGCCGAGGAGACACTCGCGAACGATACTTTGAAACGATACCTTGAAACGGTACTTGAAATCGCTACTTGGGACGGCGGAAAAACATAGGCCAAAACGCACGAAGTGAACTGCTTGAAGAATAAGCGCAGAATGAACGATGGCGGCCGGTGGTGGGAGCAGAGTTGGGGCCCCTAGGGGAGGGAAGGTCTCCCCCTCTCCTTACGTGGGCTGGATTTCGTAGAAATTCCCTGTTGAGCGGTGGAGGGGCCAGACAGAGGGAAAAGTCCCTCGAAAAGGGCGTTCGCGCTGGTAAGCGGGGACTTCACCCGCTTACACCCTTCCCCTTTTTGTTGGCCGTCGTCCTCGACGGCCCTACCCGTCTCCTTTATTGGTGGAATCGGCAGTTTCTTCTTTGGGTAGGCCTTCCGGGACTCCTTCTCATAGTTTCGTCGGCGACAATACTGGCAGTTCTGGATCCTCTTGGGGTGGGGGCCGATGCAGCGAGTATCGAATGTCCCTGAAACAGGTTTTCGCGGGGAACTCCTCCATGGTGTCAATCAGCGGGAACAGGTCTGTAACATGGTTTTAGGTGAGCTCTTGGTCTTGATTGAAGCATGCAATAAATACAGATCAGCACATCTCCTAACATTGCTCCATTTTGCCAGCCGTCCCTACTTGGCCCTTTGCCTCTTTTCCTAATTTATTCTATTTACATATATTTTTCTTCTTCTTTTTTTTTTCTTTTTACATTTTATTAGTTTTTTTTTTCTTTTTATATTTTGTTTTTTTTTTTAATTTTCTTATTTTATGGCCGTACCCATTTACCTACCTATCCTAGGGGTCCGTACCTACATGGCAGAGGGACACCGTACCGGCGTACCGTATCGACCCACTTGCCTCCCCTGTCCCTACTTGGAGTATCACTCCTTTACGGTGGAACTTTTTGTAGTTCTTGGGAGTGCAGGTTCCGAGCTGATACGGGCTTCTTGGTGGTTGACGGTCAGTATCTGATGATGGGGCTTCTTGGTGGTTGACGGTCCGTATCTGATGATGAAGTTGGTACGTTGGCGGTTGGTACCTTCTGGACTGGTGTGCTTGTCGCTGGCACTTGTTGGTGGGTACGCTGCTGGGCACGCTGATGTCTGGCATTACTACGACATTCTCTTCTGACGTTCCAGAATCTGGGGGGACCGTACGCCTCCATATCCAAGGGTCAAGTTCCTGGGCAGCTACCGAGAGTTTTCCAGGATCTGGGGGGACCGTACGCCTCCATATCCATGGGTCAAGCTCCTGGGCAGCTACTAAGAGTTTTCCAGGGAGAGCCTCCCATTCCACGTGTAAGGTCGGCGCATTCCATGGGCTACTGGGGGGTTGGATAACCCCATCAGGCAGCATACCCATCAGCCGCTTCTCCACCTCACCTCGAAGGGCATACAGTATCGGATACGGCGTGTTGTTTACTGGAGGGCTGTCTCCTCTGGCCAGTTTTGCCGCTTCAGTGGGTGGAAGTCCATTGGCTTTGCGTAGTAACTGCTCGTCAAGTTCGGTGTGGGTGGCCATCCATCTTTCCGCTGGGGTGAGCTCCTGATCTTCTCCCTCCAAGTCGCAACGTGGTTGGTCCATCATGGGCTCTGGGTGATCTTCAAGTTGCTCAGGATCCTCGGTTGGATGAATGACGTCGACCTCCGGTTGATTTGGGTTTTCGGCCAGAAAGTTGATACTCGGGTGTATCGATGTACCTCGGGTACGTTGTACCCGGGTATTTATCGGCGTATCGATCGGTGTACCTCCTCGAAGTACCTGCGTATCGATCGGCGTACCTCCTTGGAGTACCCACGTATCGATGGGGGAGTGTACTGATGTTTCTGCCGATGTACTGGCCTGAAGTACCGGTGTACCTGTCGGGGACGGTGTTGTTGTACCTCCCTGGGGTACTGTGTCGACGTGGCGAAGCATCTCTGGCTCGTCTGGGAGCGTCACCATGTTGATGGCTGGTTGTACCTCCAAGTTGTTCGGAGGTATCTGTTCCTGGACGAGTTGATGCTTCGGCGTACCGATGGGACAGGGTATCTCCAAGTCACCCTGGAGTACCTCTCCTTGAACAGGTTGGGTTTCCTGTGCATCGGACGCTGTGCGTATCCCTGACTTCTGGGATATGCCATCAGGAGTGAGGTGTCCCTCCCGTGTATCGATGAGTTGGTGAACCTCTAGCTGTAGCTGGGGTGTTTCCTTCTCAAAGATGGGAAGTTCCTCTGTGGTCAAACGAGCAGGTTTCGACGTGATCAGGTTGTTTGGTGTTTGTTGACACTTATCCTTGGACTTTGGCTCTGGGGCTTTGACCTCTACACTTTGGTTTTCCTGAATAATCCTGCCAACAGTGACCGCTTCTTGAAGTTCTGGTGGCAACCAAGTGATTTCGTTGCAATCTGGGCGTATCACGATGGGTAACTTTCTTAGGATATCCAGTCCCAGCAGATCTAAGCCTGAACCTTCCCTGGCAAACACCAGAAACGTATGCTCGAACTGTACTCCTTGGATATTCACGTGTACCTTTTGCTCGCCTCTGAATTGTAGTGGGTAGCCATCGGCTCCCCAGGCTGTAGCGTTGGTTGGGTGAATAGGTACTCCCTCGACTGGAGTCGTGAGGACAGATACGGCGGCGCCGGTATCGAGTACTAACTGACGTATCTCATGGTTTAGAGCCATCTCGATACGCAGAGCTCGATGCACAGGTTTCTCAACGATGACGTCATGTCCCACTTCTTGCTGGGAATCGTAAAAGTTGGTATTTTGAGGGTTGTGGGGACAGTAGAAGGGGAAGTGTTGCATGTCCCCACAGAACATGCACGGGTATCTCGGTGCAGGTTCATCTGTATCCCAAGGATCTTGTTCTAAAAACATAGACCTGGGTGCGTCGTGTTCGGTGGGCCTACCCTGACTTTCCTCCTCGTGCATCTCCTTGAAGGCCTGGAGTAGCATTTCCAATCGAGACAACATTCCGATGCAAGAATTGGCATCTGTACCATCAACCAACATTCTAAGCTTTAAACGTGTCGACGGCTCAAATGAAGTCAAAACCGCTACTTTATGGTCGGAGAGGCAAGTGAGTTTACAATGTGAGGGTAGCTCTTTGTTGTGGGCTACCTGTAGCCCTTCTAAACGTTAAATTTGACATGTAGCGTTTAGCAAGTTGAGCCACTAATGACCCTAACTGTCAAAACGGTAAGTATCTATTCAGAATGACTGAAATTGATCCAACAGTCCAACACCTGTACCGCCCGGTCAAGAGTGTTTTTCGCTGGGAACGTTGGAAAGCGAGCTTTCCAAAGTATCTCACTAAGTTTTGTGAGAGTATCCCACCCGGCTGCTACCAGGTTTTGTAAGCTACTTCGAGTTAAGGCTGGCTTCGGGGGCAGTAGCGTGTGATGTTAAATTGACTAATGGTTAAATTATTCAATTAGAAGCAGCTTGTACAAAATCTAAATGTCGAAAAATACACTCATTCACTCTGACCAGGACGGGGGTAGTTGAACCAATTGAATACAATTTAAGGACAAACGATGTATAATTACAAAAGAATAAAAATGTACAAAAAGTTGTATTGGAGTATCGATACGTTGTATCTTCACTAAATATATATATAGTCGTCACGGTGAGTCTACGAGAAATAAAGGGGGAAAATACAGGTTAAATGGGGGGGAGTACCTGAAGGGTATCTGACGAAACGGTGACAAGTATCGACGGGATACTGTTACCGGACTAGTTGGGTACCTGAAGGGTACTGAATACTAATCCTACGAAAGATTATGAGAGAGTACCTGAAGGGTACTGAGCGGGGTATCGATTGCAAGATCGATACTCGAACCTGATGGGTTCAGAAAGAGGGACGCTGAAGGCGTCGAAATAAAAATAAAACACCTAACACGGCACGCCGGAGAGACGTAAAATAACAATGAAACTATTAAAATAAACATAAACGAGGACGTCGGAGACGTTACTACTCTGTCCACCTAATCCAAAAGAGATACACTTCAGCCTATCAATCGATTTCCTAGGTGCACTGGCTATGGAGAATGTGAAGAGAGAGTGGAGGATCGTATTTACCGCAGTGGTCCAGATGTCGAGGAGTCGTTCCGTCTATGCACCGGGTTCGGTACTTGCAGATCGCCTGATGGATCGGGACAGCTACGGTCGATTCGGTCCTCGGAGGGGGAACACTGTCACTGGCGGATAGTGTGCGGGTTGAAGAGACTGAAGAGGATGGGGACTTTCCAGATCAGTTGGGGGTATCGCCGAGGAGACACTCGCGAACGATACTTTGAAACGATACCTTGAAACGGTACTTGAAATCGCTACTTGGGACGGCGGAAAAACATAGGCCAAAACGCACGAAGTGAACTGCTTGAAGAATAAGCGCAGAATGAACGATGGCGGCCGGTGGTGGGAGCAGAGTTGGGGCCCCTAGGGGAGGGAAGGTCTCCCCCTCTCCTTACGTGGGCTGGATTTCGTAGAAATTCCCTGTTGAGCGGTGGAGGGGCCAGACAGAGGGAAAAGTCCCTCGAAAAGGGCGTTCGCGCTGGTAAGCGGGGACTTCACCCGCTTACATAGTTGTGCAAAAAAGTCACGATTTATCCTTCAGGACCTTAAAGGAGTTCGGAGGTTTGTAAAGGAAAAGCGCTGTGTGACGTCGTAAACCGCACCAAACCCGAGAAGCCGCCCTGTCTAGTCACAGGCAGTGAAGGTGTCACAGGGCTCTCAAAACATCCGTAGAATTCCGTGGAAACTGAATCGGCGAAGCTTACTGTATTGCAGAAGGTGACAAAATTTGTCACCATTTAATGGTGACACTCAATGTTACCACAAATGGGCAAACTATTGCGCTTGTTGGCATATTTCGAGCCATAGTCCACTGAAAAAAAAAAAAAAAACTTCCGTTTTCCCATTGCTCTGTTGGAAACCCCCCGATTATGAGTCTTGAATTTTTCGTCGAAGCCGGGACGCGAGCCCCTGTCCCCTGTGAGGTCCTAGTGGTAGGGGAGACTGTTGTACCTTGATCACGTTGTATCTACCTTGAAACATTTGAATTAGCTCTGGCTGGTGCTGCTATCCAGCAGATCTTTCTACGCCTAAATTCTTCTCTGAGGAGGCATAACTTATCACTGTAGTTTCATCAACGCACGAAAACGATTGGGGGTCGAATTGACAAATGTGATAAGAAAGTTACTTTTTGAGATCGTTGAGTTGAACTCATTTATCCCACGCTTTCGAAGAAAGTGTTCGGTGGTTAGGTGTTATGGTTCTATATGCTATATATAAAGCAAATTGCTTACCAATTTCAATGAGAGAAGTGTGAGGTTTGGGTATTTTCCGTTTTTGCAAAATGGGAGCACATTGGAACAAAAAGGGTCTTGTACCTTGGAACAGATGTGTGGCTGGAAGGGTTGGTTCCTCGTGTACCTTGAAACACTTAATTTGCCATCAAACTCATCAATTTTCTGTCTGAGCTTATAACCCAGAGTGATCTTCTATTGTTTCTATAGCATTTTGTTTGTTTCTATAGAATGTTTATGTAACTTTTCAGGGTTTTTCTTCAGATGCTGATAAAATGATATTTCAGATGATGATGAACAATTATTACTTCTGTTAACGTTTTCAAGCTGTTTTTTACTGCTGTTACTAAGAGAAAACCCGGTCGTCGTTCACTATATTCTTCATTTTTTCTCGAAACTACCAAGCGTTCCTACACGAGCGTTGTTGTACCTTGGAACAAAAACGTCCCTTCGGATTTGCTTTAAAGCTTCGCCTATGCTTCAAGGAATTACAATTTTGGCACACATAACTATTAGTCAAGACTGCTGTAAGGTATTGAAACTGAAAGCCGAGCAATATTGATGAATTTCCAGGCACTATCTCCAAAAAACTGAAAAGTGTTCCAAGGTACAACGGTCTCCCCTACTGCATAAATTACTTATATTATAAGTAATTTAATTGATCCCATCCTGTTTCTGAAGGGTTGGAGTTTCTAGTGTGATGTACGATCGGGTTGGGAAGAAGAGATGTGGAAGAGCAGTTTATGGTGATGGAGCTCAACAGGCGTGGGGCCTTGATTGCCACCCTACGCAGGAGGAAGGTCCAGCCCAGGGCTCATCGCTCGTGAAACCGATTAATGCAGTGGCCGGTGGGTCAATGCGCCGCATTACCGTACATCAATACTAAACAGTGTTTCCTCGCTATCTACCTGTTCCAGCCTCCATCACTTATTATAGACTCTGTTTGTCAGGCCGATTAAGCGCACTGCGTTTGTTGGTTCGAATGCCTACCTAGCCATGTTTCAGGGCCGTCCAGGGTTCCATAATTAGCGGAACCCTCGTGATTATCATTAGATTTCAAGCGGTGGTATCACTTACGCCATTATGTCGCTCTCATTCTTTGGGTGTTAATGGCATACGCATACAATACGCATACAAACATTTTGCTTCCGAGGTTAGAAGCTCAGTTTTCACTTTCGGGATCGAAAAAATTTTGTCCTCGCATTTTGCGTTTCAAAACCTCCTGAGCAAATTTGGTTCCGTGTCTGTCTGTCTGTTGGCCGCATTTCCTTGTAAGAGCAATAACTTCCACAACGTTGATCCGATTTTGGGCAAATTTACAGGGATTACGCGGCTACGGCCACTTGAGGCCCCACATAAATTTTATAACGATTGAATCAGCGAAACGCTGGGCGCAGGCACGCTTGCGTGATTCTTCATGAGGGCATAACTTCCATACCAAATGTTGATCCGATTTTGGACAAATTTTCAGGGATTACGCCCTACATAGATTTCGCCCTTTCAGTTTCATCATGATTGAGTCAGCTGCACGCTCAGCGCATGCGCGAACGTGATTTTCTTGCTGCAGTCATAATTCCGTCAATGATACGATGACCTAATAATCCAATTTGGCTGTATATCGGTGTAGTCTTTGAACGCGAGTAAGCGTTTTTAATTTTTTCAATAATTTTTATTGAAATAGTAGGAATTTTCGAACGATTTACACTAAGAACCCCCCCTTTTGTGAAATTTGAAGCTTTTTTTCTATTTAGTTCTAAAATTTACACATAATTTGGTATTCTTCCTAGTTCGTTCCGCAAGGTTTTCATCCCTTAATGTCACATCGTTTATGAGAAACTTAGGACGTGGAATCAATTTAACGGTT
Source organism: Pilophorus perplexus (assembly GCA_955831195.1). Lineage (NCBI taxonomy): Eukaryota > Metazoa > Arthropoda > Insecta > Hemiptera > Miridae > Pilophorus > Pilophorus perplexus. The sequence goes on along the minus strand of OY037007.1, from coordinate 61,615,719 downwards.
CCAGACCCTGATGAGGACGAAGGTATACCACTGCCTTGCCATTATGGTGGACTTGTCCCCCTGCGATTTCTGAGTCCGATTTCAAAGCCTTTTCCTTAATGAATTTTTTTCATATTGGGGTTCCAAGCCCTGTCCGAACTCTGTAAAACTAAACGTACTGTTCGCCGATCAGTATCTCCTAAAAAAGCAATAATCCCACGTATGAGGCATTTTGGTTGAAACTTAAAAATGTGGGCTTCCTTCCATCAGAATGAGGCCCCATCCATTAGCTGGTTTCCTTCGGCGAAGTACGTACCTATAGGCTTGCTTTCAATGAAATCTTAAGAACTATGATTAAGTATATCATTAAGAACTATACCTTATTCATACCCAAGTTACTGAAGGTGGAACTATTGTTCCAACGCTCTACCGCTTTCGCACCCTGAAGGGCAACTGACAGGTCATGGAGCTGGGGCATCGATCATACTGTTTGAGTTGAGAGGAAGGGAGTACATTGCTCACCCTTGTCTTGATTGCTTGGGTTAGATACATCTTAGCAATGAGGCTAATTGCGCCACTACTAGATGATGACAGTTATTCGGAACAAGACAGTCAGGAGGACATGCATATCCGGTGTGTACCGTCTGTTTGGTGTTATGCAAAGTGGAAACGTCATTGTTTAATCATAATTAATAAATGAATGTACAAATTCAGTCTTGAATGGATGGATATTTACGCTATGCAATCATCGGTAGGTATCAACAATTGATAGTCAGTCAGTTACTGTCAAAATGTCTATTAGACATAAGGTATTCTGGGACAAGCAAGGGAAAAATTTTATTTTTTTTATGAGAGCATATTATGTTGTCATGAAACAAAATTTGTCCTTGTAAAAATGTATTACAAGTAAATTGTAAATTGTAACCGTGTTAATTGACGTGAAATGCGATTTTCTGCAGAAAGCCATGGCTTCATAAATTACGTAGCTACACCGTGATCTCATCACAATTGAAACTGCTCCAGACAATGTACGAATTTATTACATTTGAGAGGAATAGCTCAAGTTCTGAAAGGCCAATCCACTCAGACAGACTTTGAAATTGGCGAACCGCGAAACTACTTAGTGAGAAGGGAGCAGGCTCATCTACAAGCATACCCATCGTACTGCATGACATGTTACATATTGCTTTGACTCAACTATGACAACGTCAGCTTCTATTAACTAATCAACTAACAATTCCCCCACGTGGGAATCAGAGCTTTACTCGACAGAACTCAACAACGATCTCATGAGCTGTCGGATCGATTGAGTGAAAATATGCTGGGGCACTGAAATTTTCACGTATAAGTACAACTGTTGGATCAAACATGCGCATAGTAGAAAATTTTTGCAGAAGCCATTCAATCAACCGCATAATATAATATTATACTAGATCTATTATAATAATATTGTAATCTTATAATTACTATAGTATAATATAATATTATAATTACTCAAATACTAGTGTATATTATAATCATATAATAATATATTACATTATATTTGAGTAAAGGCGTTTGTTTGTTTGCAACTCTGGAGCCTACGCCGCACAGTGTTTCGACTTACGTAAAAACTGCGACATTGGCCAAAATTTGAAAGTCTTCCTAAGGGTTTCTAAGGCACTAAACTTTATTATTTAGACACTGGTGACTGCAGAAAACGTACTTTCGATCCCCAATACTCAGTCATTCCGCAGGCTTTCAATGGAAGATGCTGAAAATCGTTGTTAAATATCGACAGTTTTCGGGAAAATGCACGATGAGTTTATTGGGAATGGACCAACGTCCAATGACATTTTATGCTAAAGATAATTAAACCACACATTTGTCATGGTAATATAGTATGCATGATGCGTTTTAGAAGAAAAAAAAAACTGTCAAATCGATTTTCTCCAATTGAAAGAACTACAAAAAACACGGGTTTTCAGTACATTTTTTGGGAAAATCGGCTCGTACAAAAAATGCTCCAAAAAGCTCCAAAAAACGGGCTTCACTGGGGCCTCTGCTTGATATTTCTTGGTAAAAATACGCAAAAATTAAAGTCCGGTTCGGCCCTTTTTGCCGGCTAGGTCTATTCATGTATGAACAAGACTTGTTGTTGCACACATAGTGTTGTTTGCAAGTACATAGGAGCGTCAAAATAAAGACGATGTTTGGTATTACTGGCAGACAGCCCTGGACAGGGGATCCAGCTGAGAAGGAACAGGTCGTGTGTGTGTCCCCCCCGGTTCACTGAGCTCAGCAGATGAAGAGACGTCTCGTCGTCTTTAAATTTAAATTTGCTGCGCTCAGCGCGTTTCAACGCCGATACATCAAAGGGGGCTTTTGGGGGACACTGACGCCCACTGTCTTCTTCCCCACCCGGAACTTATTCGTTCCTTCGGCTGCTGATGGAGGGTTTTATTCTGACCTTTATTTCTCTCATACCTTTCTTAGCTCTCGTTTCATTTCGGTTTTTGTCGCGATCAGTTTGGATGTTTCCACGATGCTGCGGACAAACCGTGAGTTTTTTCTCTTTTTGAAAAGTCCAACCGATCCAGAAAATGCGGACATTCTTGCCTACTCTCTCTGCAAAGTCTCAGACAGGAGCAATGCTCTCTTGATACAGAAACTTAAAACCTTTTGTATACATTGTGAGTCCAGAAGACAGATGTTTCTTGACAGAAACGAAGCATGGCTCGATAGAAATTTTTGAGTACCCCGAGGAGTTTTTTCAGTCGAGTCCGTGTCCTCAAGAAACACTATGAACCTGAAGACGTGAAAGTGTCTACAAAGGAACCTACAATTTACTCCTACATTTCTTTTTTACCTAACTGCGTTGTTTTTCTTTTTGGATTTATTTTTGCTTTAGGAAGGGATTTTTAGTTTTCATATTCTGCCGATAACGTTTGCTGTGCACCTGAACATCATTGTAAGTGATTTAACTCATTATGAATAAAAACATTCTGATACATACTTAGGTGAGAAGGAAGTTGCTATTTCTATGTAACAAAATAACATCGCAGGCTCTTCGAGAACCAACGATTCCATGTGTTCTATCGTCAATCCACCCACTTCTATCGCCATAAAGCCTTCACCATTCGAATCAGCACAAAAAAATACATAATAGGACGAGCATTGATTTTTTTTCTCCGCACATAACACAGTGAACAAGCGATGTCCAGTGAATTGGCCGTTTCGAAACACTGTGCGGCTTTTGGTTTAATATTCTTGGAATAATACACCTGTTTTCGCGACGGAGGTCGACGACTCGGATCGGCCTCAAAACTTGACATTATCCGTTTCAAGAGGTCTACATTCAAACGCTGCAAATTTTACACAAGGGTTTATTATTCTTTGATATAGGTTACTTGTGCAGAAATTAAATTCTGTCAATGAAAAAATTAAAAAAAAAATTTTTTTTTTTGGATTTTTATTTTAAAAAAATTTTGTTTTTGGTTTTTTTGTTCAAAAATGTGTTTTTTCAAAAATTCTGTATTTTTTACTCAAAAACGCTGCAAATTTTACACAAGGGTTTATTATTCTGTGATATAGGTTACTTGTACAGACATTTAATTCTGTCAATAAAAAAAATTTAAAAAAATTTTTTTTTGGATTTTTATTTCAAAAAAAAATTTTTGGGGGGATTTTTTTTTCAAAAATGTGTTTTTTCAAAAATTCTTTAATTTTTACTCGAAAAATATTTAACTTCTTGGGATCCTTCAAAAATCCCATTTTTAGCCCCATGAAAGCCCTTTAGAACGCCACAGTGAAATCGGATCGTTCCGGGACCCCCAAAAATGGATTCTAAGTCCAAAAATACTTCGAAAACGACACCTAACTCGATCCCATAGCTAAAAGCCTTCAAAACACCCCTCCTGTAGCCCCATAGCGCCCCACGGGTTTGGGCGATCGGACTGAAAACCTTGTGGGCACAACTAGATGGTAAACCAAGTATTTTGCCAAAATTTCAGATTTTTAAAAAAATTCCTACTGCCCAAAACGGCCCGGACGGCGGACGGCGTACGGCGTACGGCGGACGGCGGACGGCCATTTCGGATTTTGAATGTAGACCTCTTGAAACGGATAATGTCAAATTTTGAGGCCGATCGGAGTCGTCGACCCGTGTCGCGAAAACATAGGTGTATTATTCCAAGAATAATAAACCAAAATATTTAACATTCTGGGATCCTTCAAAAATCCCATTTTTAGCCCCATGAAAGCCCTAAAGATCCCCCCAGTGAAATCGGATCGTTCCGGGACCCCAAAAAATGGATTCTACGTCCAAAAATACTTCGAAAACGACACCTAACTCGATCCCATAGCTAAAAGCCTTCAAAAAACCCCTCCCGTAGCCCCATTATAGCCCCAGAGCGCCCCACGGGTTTGGGCGATCGGACAGAAAAGCTTGCGGGCACAACTAGATGGTAAACCAAGTATTTTGTCAAAATTTCAGATTTTTAAAAAAATGCCTACTCCCCAAAACGGCCCGGACGGCGGACGGACATTTCGGATTTTGAATGTAGACCTCTTGAAACGGATAATGTCAAATTTTGAGGCCGATCGGAGTCGTCGACCCGCGTCGCGAAAACAGGTGTATTATTCCAAGAATAATAAACCAAAATCCGAAATGTCCGTCCGCCGTCCGCCGTCCGGGCCTTTTTGGGCAGTAGGCATTTTTTTTAAAATCTGAAATTTTGGCAAAATACTTGGTTTACCATCTAGTTGTGCCCGCAAGGTTTTCAGTCCGATCGCCCAAACCCGTGGGGCGCTATGGGGCTAAAATGGGGCTACAGGAGGGATGTTTTGAAGGCTTTTAGCTATGGGATCGAGTTAGGTGTCGTTTTCGAAGTATTTTTGGACGTAGAATCCGTTTTTGGGGGTCCCGGAACGATCCGATTTCACTGTGGCGATCTATAGGGCTTTCATGGGGCTATCAATGGGATTTTTGAAGGATCCCAAGAAATTAAATATTTTTCGAGTAAAAATAAAAGTATTTTTGAAAAACCACATTTTTGAAGAAAAAATCCCCCCCCCTCAAAAAAAAAAATTTTTTTTAAATTTTTTTATTGACAGAATTAAATGTCTGGACAAGTAACCTATATCAAAGAATAATAAACCCTTGTGTAAAATTTGCAGCGTTTTTCCTACGCAATGCGTAGCATCCTGTGATGACGCGCGACCAAAAAAAAAATAAAATAAAATAAATAAAATAAAATAAAATTTGGAAAAATTCCTTTTTTCGAAAGAGAACCCACATTTTTGATTGCGGATTTGAATTCTACGTGGAATTCTACGTTCAAAACACCCGTCAAATTTGAAAAAGTTACGGGCCACCGTGCGCAGTTTCATTTATCAAATTCGTTTTATTTTTACGGCAAACATGTGGATCGGTTTCGGTGAAATTTTATATGTAAGTCAGATTTGATGTGTGGAAGCGACTTCACGGGGTTTCGAGTTTTTACGACCAAGAGGGGGGGTTATGAGGGTGGTGGTAAGAGGAAAATCGCGATTAACGTCACTTCCCATCGACAGATTTTCATTAAAGTTAGTGTTTGGGTTGAGTTTCAAGTCCTGAATGATCAATTAGGGTGGGGGTGCTGTGGCTGAGTGGGGGATGGGGGGGGGGGGGAATCTGTTATGAGGGTGGGATTAAGTAGAAAATCGCAAATAACCTTACTTCCTGGCAACAGATTTCAATGAAACTTTGTGTGTGGGTTAGGTTTCAAATCCTGAATGACCAATTAGGGTTGGGGTCCTGTGGCTGAGTGGGGGGAGGGAGGATTGGTTAAGGATAGTCAATGTGTAGTAGATTTCAACGAAATTTGGAATGTAAGTCAGGTTTGGACGCGGTTTGGTAGCGCCATATCGGGATTTCAAATTTTTACGACCAAAACGGGAGGGTGGTTATGAGGGTGGGGGTATGTAGAAAATCGCCATTATCGTCGTTTCCTGGCAACAGATTTTGATGAAACTTAGTGTGTGGGTAGTTTTCAAGTCCTGAACGACCAATTAGGGTGGGCTATAAATTAATAAGAGCGATCAGCCGCCCTTTTCCATTTATGCATAACCTCCATAGAAGTCAACCGTTAGCGGCGGAACAAAATTTGTCATTTAACACTGGACAAAAAATTAGTATAGTTAATCTCATGTACCATTCATATACAGTATACTGTATATGAAATAGGTATACCTATTACATGAGATAAAATTTTCATCTCTTCGTTAAACCTTTTTTACATTGATATAAACCTTGAAGTAAGTAAGTGATTTTAAGTCAAAACGGTTTAAATCAATGTGAAATGGGTGTAACTAAACGGTAAAATACCAATGGTAAAGTTCAAAATTAGAAGTAAAAATACGTTTTTAAATAGTTTGTCCCTCGAATGTTCACGTTCCTAACTCCTCTTATTTTGTGTAATAGACGTATAGATTTGTCAGACGGTGTCTGTATGTATGTATGTGTGTCACGAGCCTACTCCTCCTAAGCGATGGAAATAGGCCGATTTTTTCTACAGTCTCCGCCTCCCCGACATCTTCTGGTGGTAGGGTTGAGAACCCCCAAAAATGCGTGCAAATAGGCGAATTTGCACCCAAATTTTTTATTTTAAATGGGAACCCCTAATTTTTTCCTCGATTTTGATTCCTCGGCCAATTTTACGTCCGATAAGCGCGCTTTGCGAAATTTTTGGTGCGCGCAAATTCGTGAAACTAAACAAATTAGAAACTTCTTTCTAATTCTTCATTGTTTATGGTCCGATTGACTCGGCGTTTCCTTCGTATCCTACCTAGAGATCCGAATTTTAATACAAAATCCCGAAAAAAACGACTTCCGACGATGAGCGAATTTAGACGGCGACTTTAATTTGAACGATTTGAAGAGATCCGGCGCGCGTCATGGTAAGATGGTTTGGGACGGTGCCAGGGACCTCGAAAACGATGGAAAGAAGGTGAAGAAAGAGGGTGCCAGGGACCTTAGAAAGGTGAAGAAGCTCTTAGAAAGGTGGAGCCCCCCGAAAAAGGGGCTACTGGGGGGATTTTTGAAGGTGTTCAGCTGTGGGGTCGAGTCAGGTGTCGTTTGCTAAGTATTTTTGGACGCATAATCCATTTTTCGGGGCCCCAAATCGGTCCAAACACTTAAGAAGAAAGTTATATTTAAAAAAAATTAACTACCTTGTAAGTAATTAAATTAATTTTTTTAAATTGATAGAATAAAATTTAATGTCAATTTATATAACTGAATAACAAAGATTTGTGAAAAACTTGCTGCGTTTTTTCATACATACATGACGTTGATTGCTATTTTAGTTTTCTTTAAATCTCAAATTGTGAAGAGTTGAAAAAGTTGACTTGTTTGCACTTTCCCTACTTGATTGATAGGGATTCGGAAAAAACCAGAAACTTTACACAACCGTTTCATTTGAAATCTTCACTAAATGTTTTTGTAAAATATCGTACCTAAATGCGATATTGTTTAGAGCCATCCTTTGTCTTTTTTCCTTATTGCAATTCAGTGAATTAATTTCACTTATGAACTAAGTATGTAATGATGAGCTCAATGATCTAAATGTATGCTTTCAGTAATAGGAATACTGCAGTGGGAAGTAGATTCTCCACAAAATGCTATCATAACAACACTAAGGGATATGTCGTGGAAAAGTGTTCATAAAAGATGTCGATTCTTATCTCGTATCCTGGGATACTTTCCAAATTTAGGTCATGCTGGCTCACAGGATGGTCAATGCCCGTGGCAGGCGGAACAAGTTTCCAATACCTTGAACTTTTGATCAAGAAAGAGAACGGAACGATCTTTCTGATACCTTCCCGCTTCCTAATTTCACCTGTTTTCTTCACACCAGCATCCCCTTCTTCTCCGGTACGTTTCCCAAAACTTGGTTTTATCACCCCGCTTTAACGCCCAACACGGCGACTTTCCCCTCAAGCAATATTCATTTAATCCTCTGGGTTGTTACGAAGTTTTTCTCCCATCATATTTCTCACGTATTTTCTATCTTCTCTGCCTTCTTCGAGAACTTATTCAATTACGAGAATCGGCTATCGCTCTTCAAAAATGTTTATCGCAGCCTCTAACTTCCCCCAACTTGAGTATTTTTTCTTGTTTTGGTTTTTTTTTGTTTTCAGAAACGCTGATTGCTTGGTTGGGTATCCTCTTTCGACGTTCTATGTATCCTGCGTTTTTTATAGTTAGTTGCACACTATGGAAATAAAGGCAGGTGGGGGGGGGGGGGATTTGTGAAAGGCACAGAATCTACCTACTGTAAGAAGTGATCTCTAAATAGATCTAAAACTAAGGTATTAGTTATTTAATTTTAGTAACATGGGTGTAATTACTGTCGCGAAGGCGATAATATAGTATGTTCTCGTTAATACGCACTTGGAAATAGTCCTAGAACGTGGGACTATTCCCACAATTCATTTTCCAACCCTTATCAATGTAACTAACCATCTTAATACTTATGTTACCTAATGAATAACTCATTGTTTCGCGCCTCGCGGGGAGGATCATTCCTACAGTTCGGGTTTCCCGTTTTGCTGGCCATTAATATGCCACTAATATTCAAAAGACATAAATCAAGCTTCTGCGAAATTTCAGTTGGGAAGTTTCGATTCTGACCGAGGAAACCCCGAAGCGCTGAACCTTTCAGGTCACAGACGACCAAAGGTCACCTGGTTCATGGTCCCTGGCTGCCTTTTAAATTTTTACACCTTCCGGTAACCTTTTGACATTATGCCGCTTTCGAATAAATCCATACTTCGTTGATATGTGTGATAATATTATGAGACATGGAATGCTCTCTCATCTCTCTCTGCAAATGAGAGCCCTCGCGCACTGGCAACTTTTGGTTTATTATTCTTGGAATAATACACCTATGTGAACACGACGGAGGTCGACGACTCGGATCGGCCTCAAAATTTGACATTATCCGTTTCAAGAGGTCTATTCTAAAACCGAAATGTCTGTCCGCCGTACGCCGTCCGTTTTGGGCAGTAGGATTTTTTTTTTAATCTGAAATACTGGCAAAATACTTGGTTTATCATTTAGTTGAGCCACCAAGGTTTTCATCCCGATCGCCCAAACCCGTGGGGCGCTATGGGGCTAAAATGAGGCTACGGGAGGGTTTTGGCTATGGTGTCATTTTCGAAGTATTTTTGGACCCAGAATCCATTTTTTGGGGTCCCGGAACGATCCGATTTCACTGTTGCGATCTATAGGGCTTTCATGGGGCTACAAATGGGATTTTTGAAGGATCCCAGCAGGTCATAGGTATATTTTTCAAGTAAAAACAAAAAAATCTTTGAAAAGAAAAAATGTTTTTCTAAATTTTTTTTTCATTGCAGAATTAAATTTCTACACAAGTAACCAATATCAAAGAATAACGTTAGTGTAAAATTTGTAGCGTTTTTCTAAGCAACTGTTTAGTCGCCTTGGGAAGTTGAAATGAATCACACAGCGTTTAATGCGGCCCCGCGCACGAGCAACTTTTTAATCACCCGCGCCGCGGCGTCCAGACCTATTCGACGGGCGAGTAAACGAAATGTCCGTCCGCCGTCCGAGCTGTTTTGGGCAGTAGGAATTTTTCAAAAAATCTGAAATTTTGACAAAATACTCGGTCCATCATTTAGTTGTGCTCGCAGGGTTTTCAGCCCGATCTGTTGCGTTCCGCAACCACCAACAATCCGAACACCACAAGTTATAATCTGTTGCGATGACTCCTGTCCCAGCGAAGAAATCGCGAAACATAAAGCATCCCTGCAAAACCCGGCACCTCCACGTGGGCCATCCTGGGCACATCAGAATGATGTGGCTAACGCCGGAGGGGACAGGAGGGCCTGCTGTGCCTCCTGGGGGAGTGTCTGAGAAGACCGAGAACCACCAGACGTAAGGCCGCACTACCCCCAGCAGTAATAGCAAGATAAGTCCAAGAGCCAAGTCAAGGAAGAGCAGAATATGAATGAGGTAACTATAGAAAGACTAGAACAGTTTGTATTGAGCCATAACTGGGCCCAGACACAATCTATTGGCTCGGTTCAGCAGGACGGACATTTCGTTTGTGGAATCTAGACAATGCCATCTAGAATGTGCCACGATGTCATCGTGAAACCTATCACGTCAAATTTTCAGGCAGATCAGAAGTTTCGAGCTCCGTTGCGATTGCACACTTGAAACGTAATTTTGAGGCCGAAGGGGCTAAAATGGGGCTACGGGAGGTTTTTTGAAAGGTTTTCGGCTATGGGGTGTTTTTTTGAGGGCTTTTTGGACGTATAGTTCATTTTTGGGGGGTCCCAGAACCATCAGATTCCACCGTGGGGATCCATGGGGCATTCGTGGGGCGACAATGGGAGCTTTTGAATGATGTCATGAGGTAAAATGAGATGTCGATTTCCGAATAAATTTGGTTGCATAATCCAATTTGTGAGGTCCCAAATCCGTCCAATCATTGTACGGATTTTTTGTTTGTTTTTAATTTGTAATTTTTTTATTGACATAAAACTAATTTTTGCTCAATTTAAATGCACCAAAGAATAATAAACCGTAGTGTAATAGCTGGTTCAGCGGTGACGTGTCCCGCTGAATCAGTGCTGGAACCAGAGCCAAACGATGTCTACTGGATGAGTTTCACAAAACGGCATCCTGCGATTTGAAGCCAGAAATTGGATATCCGTGATGGATGAAGGTGCTATGACATAGCACCTTGTAGGCACGTCACATAGCACCTTCCTCCATGAAACGCCTTACAGCTGGATTTTTTTTTGGAAGAAGGCACATAGCACTTTCTTCCATTGAAAAATTGCAGAAATCATGTGACATGACACCTTCTTCCATTCGGAATCAATTCAAGGAGTTGTTAGTCCGTAACCAGCTGCTACCATATATGTATCTATAGATACATAACGCTTCAAAGCCTTCGGCGAAAATGTCACCACAATGTGGGCGATGTCATCCTAACAGTCAATAATATCAATTAATTAATCGATTGATCAATAATTGATCAATCGAATAATTAATTGATATTATTGACTAATTATTAGTTAACTTGGTAAAGCACTTTCGTGAAAATAGAACCTTCTGACTGGACGTATTCCCATTGTGGGTTCAGCTGTTGGACATATTCCCATTGTGCATTAAGCTGTTGGACATATTCCCTGTGTGCAATAGAGCCCCATTCAGTTCGAAAGGCCTTGACGAAACAATTCCAACAACTCAAAATCGATTTTTTGGACATAGTCCCTTTGTGCTTTAAGGTATCGATATGGGCCTATTTCAGGGCGGAATACATGCGTCTTTAAATTGATTTGGTTCCAACTGGTGCCGCTGCTCAATGTTGATTCCTTAATGGAGAATTCAATAGGAGATCCTATAATCAATTCCTATAATAGAGCAAGAGATCAAAGTTATGAAATGGCAACCGAGTGCATTTTTTATGGACCCAAAGCAATACCCGTGTCTCGACCACTCATATTGTCCCGTTTATAAATAATGTCAAAGTTTACTCATTCACAGAACGGTCCATAGTAACTAGAACTGTTCTCGTCATGTTTGGGTTTCCTGTAGAATGGGTGGAATGACACAGGATTTGTACATGTCTGACGAAAGACCGGCCTAAAAAAAGCCCTTCCTCCCATGGAAATGTCATTCTGAATTTGGTTATTCCTAAGTATGCATGCATAGGTACCTACTGCATAATGTTGCAACAGTCCATGGGTATGGACGTACTACGACTGCATCTGCTAATGTCTACTTCAACTTGGCACTTGTTTATTCAACTAGCCGAAATTATGAATATAACAAAGGAAAATTTTAGAGAAAAGAAAATTAGAATTCCCACAAAAGACTCATTTTAGGGGCAGGACCTCTCAAACCTTCATAACCTAGAAAACATTCAAACCAGTGTTGTTGGAGGTCATCTGTATGCGTGATGTTACTCAGCATGACTAATGCAAGTTGTTGTTGCAACAGTATAACTGAAACAAATAAACCGGTATAGCTGGGTACTTGGGGGTTGTGGCAACGTCGGGGGTTGGGCGTATTTTGGAGTTTGGGCAATGGCGAAGGAGAGGGGTACGTGGATGGGACCCCATAAAGATGACAATTTGCATACTCATTCCGCCGTCAGCCCACCCATACAAAAGTTTCAAAGGAACAAATTCCAACCGTCGGCCCACCGTTGTTTTTCTCCTTTATCCCCTTTTCGTTGACAAACGACTCGCGCTCTCCCACCCCCGAACTACCTGTATTTTTTTGGGAGCTTAGTTTAGTATGAAGTGTCAACCTGATGTTTCTCACTCCCCATGATTTACTCCCCCTTTTTTAGCTGGCAAGCTCCTCTCAATCTTAAGCTACTACCGTTAATTTTACATGGCTTTATTAGGTATATAATATTACCTATCCGCTTTTATATCAGTTCGGTTTCATCATCAGTTTTGTGGATCCGTTAAAACCCAATAGCTGCGTAAAAAGTTGGGCCGTTCCCGATCTGTTGGGCTGTTCTCGATAAGTATTATTCAACTTTTCAGTCCCCCAACAATGCACCGAAGTTTCGTGGGAGGTGTAATATCAGTGAGCTGCCTGGCTGACGTTTCTGACATACCTATGTACTGAAAAGATTTTTTTCGTTTCCCACCTTCCCCCACTCGATGAAGTGACAACCGACAGTCAAAAAGAAAACGGTGCAAATTTTACACAAGGGTTTATTATTCTTTGATATAGGTTACTTGTGCAAAAATTATTTCTGTGTCAAAAGAAAATAATTTGGAAAAAAAAATTTTTTGGATTTTTTTTTTTCAAAAAAACTTTTTATGGATTTTTGTTCAAAAAAATTGTTTTTTCAAACATTCTTTATTCTTTACTCGAAAAATATTTAACCTCCTGGGATCCTTCAAAAATCCCATTTGTAGCCCCATGAAAGCCCTATAGATCGCAACATTGAAATCTGATCGTTCCGGGACCCCAAAAAATGGATTCTACGTCCAAAAATACCTCGAAATAGGTAAAAAAATAACTACGACTAGGTAGGTAAAAGCACAGAGTAACAGAGAGCAAAAGATAACTTCATGCGTAAAATGCTGAGAATAACAGGCTATGACAGCTGAAGGCAAAATTTGCCAAATTTGGGCCGACTCGGGAGATGGCGTGCTTGAGCTCAGTAGCGCGCTGGGCGTGAGTCCCTCGAACCTACGTTAGCGGGAAGGACATTGATTAGACAGAGTGGGGACCTACAGTTTTCCCCACACCAGCGTTGCCAAGTTGGGGGTTTTCTCCCCAAATTTGGGGTTTTTTTTTTCATCAGAGGGAGAATTTGGGGGTGAAGTTTTTTGGGGTATTTTTTGGGGGGTTTTTACGGATGAGTCAGGGGAATAAAAAAAGTGGATCAGTCATTAAAGAAATAACAGCAGGTAAAAACGCTGCAAATTTTACACAAGGGTTTATTATTCTTTGATATTGATATAGGTTACTTGTACAGAAATTTAATTCTGTCAATGAAAGAAATATTTTTAAAAAAATTTTAGATTTTCATATTTCAATTTTTTTTTTTTGGGGATTTTTTTTCAAAAATTCCTTATTTTTTTACTCGAAAAATATTCAACCTCCTGGGATCCTTCAAAAATCCCATTTTTAGCCCCATGAAAGCCCTATAGGCCGTGAAATCGGATCGTTCCGGGATCCCCAAAAATGAATTCTATGTGCAAAAATACTTCGTAAACGACACCTAACTCGATCCCATAGCTAAAAGCCTTAAAAAACCTCTCCCGTAGCCCCATAGCGCCCCACGGGTTTGGGCTATCGGACTGAAAACCTTGTGGGCACAACTAGACGGTAAACCAAGTATTTTGTCAAAATTTCAGATTTAAAAAAAAATCCTACTGCCCAAAACGGCCTGGACAGCGGACGGTGTACGGACGGACATTTCGGATTTAGAATGTAGACCTCTTGAAACGGACATGTCAAATTTTGAGGCAGATCGGAGTGTGTCAAATATAATATTAGGCAATTAAGAATTTCAGTTATTTATTTGTATCAGGATTAAATCCTGATACAAATAATTTTCATCCTTAAGTTTTGGGGGTTTTGTTGGTTTTTTTTTCTTCATTTGGGGGAATTTGGGTTTTTTTTGTCGTTGCCTCAGGGGTTTTTTACGGCCGCACCTTGGCAACACTGCCCCACACTACTGTTGGGTGATTTGTTTCTGTGTGCGCACTCGTCTACCTGTAGCGACTAGGGATGGGCGTTTCGGTTTCTTTTAAGAAATGAAACGAAACAGTTTTTTCGTAGAATGAAACTGTTTCAAAATAACAGTTTCAGCGTCAATGCGTTTCGAAAGAACTGAAGAACTTGCACAACAATAACAGAAACAGAAACCACAACGGTTTCGTCGCGCCTCAGACTGCTTCCTGTTTCGGGGAAACTGTTTCAAAATAACAGTTTCAGCGTCAATGCGTTTCGAAAGAACTGAAGCAGGCTTGCACAACAATAACAGAAACAGAAACCGAAACGGTTTCGTCGCGCCTCAGACTGCTTCTTGTTCTCCTCAGCTCAAGCTGTTGCGAAACCGGTTCGTTTTCTAAGGGGGTTTCTTTTCATTTCGTCTGGGTCTATTTTTAGTATTTTTATTTATTCTTTGAGGGCGTTTCAAGAACTTTGGAGAACAGAAAGATTACCTACCGTAATATGGTAGTTTATAATTAAAAAAAAAAAAAAAAAAAAAAAAAAAAATGGGAGTAGGTACCGAGGTAACGAAAATAAAACTCCTGATCAGTCTCATTCAATTTATTTAAACACAGCACTTTTTCAAATTTAGGCATTATTCTCTCTATCAATATGACGGAATGGTTCTCGACTAGACAGAATAGAAAAATTTAATAATGTTCTTTCTTTCTTTCAAAAATTAGGTATAATAGAAAATTAGAAATAGAATAAACGTGAAAAAAAAAATCTCTTAAATTGAATATTCATTTCTGTTCTCCAAAGTTCTTATATTCACTATAAATGTTTCATCAACGTATTATCGCAGCAATTCTGATGCGACTTAATTTACGACTATCTATGGTAGCACCATAAAAATCACAGCTGTTTCATGAAGCTGAATATCACAGCCAAAAATATTAGGAAGGTGTAGATAGACTAAAGAATAATTATTAGAGAACGATCTTCACATCACCACTATTCATTAGATATTTTGACGACAGTACACCGGCGGATCGTATAAATTTTCGTTTTAACTTTCCGAGCAAATGATAACGATTTAACATGATAAGCTCAAGCTCGGGCAGCACCAAAATACCAACCCTGAGTTGCAGTTAGAACGACCCAAACATCCGTAGAATTAGAGTCGAAATCATTGCAACCACAGTACTTTGTCGTGATGAGGGTAGTTTTACTTATATACCCTGCTGTGGTATGACGATCTGAAAAGAGTGGAAACAGGTATAATCTGGAAGACAGCTGTTCTGTTGGCAACCTTGGTGGTTCACGAAACGAAACCGAAACAGGGAAAAGAGCCGTTCCCGTTCGCAATGGCTACTCGTTTTTTTGAAACAGCTATTCCAGATTAAGTGAAACTGTTTCAACGTTTCTTCTCGTGAAACTGTTTCGCGTTTTTTTCCCATCCCTAGTAGCGACTGGTAGATAGGCCGTTACTGAACTCCTGATTTGTTTACGAGTAACAAGTTTTGATAACGGTTTGTTTTCTTGTCGTTAATGCGTATAATACGATATATCGGCGGAGACCTCTCAGCTCTAGAAGACGATCCATTGATCTATCTGATGCCTCCACAATATCCCTGAGGGCTGAGTAACCTATTAGGATAATGTGATGTCCATTGCAACTTGGGTGTTGAGGTTATGCTAATTGAAGGAGAGATCAGGTCTCACACGTCAATGTGACTGAAGTTTCTGATGCCCAGGGCGATAAGAACGGATTAAATTTCTCTTTGCTCTTAGCTCGCTCATTAGGGGGATTTGAGTTTGGGCAAACCTTAAAAAAATTCAATGATTTTGGGCAAAAACCGCAGTGGCTTTGGGAAAACGCTTCTGATAAAAAAGATTGGGTTTGGGCAAATGCGTTTATATTGGTGAACATTAATAGAAAATTTCTGTTTCTATTAATTACCTATTTAATACACGTCGTCGTCATTGAGGCAGTTTTCGGATCATGGGTGGCTGCATTGCATTGGGTGAGGTCACATGGCCCTGGCTTCCTTATTGCTCTGATGTCAGCAACCTTCCATTCTGCTGGAAACAACCCACGGGCTAGCACGCTGTTGTAGAGGGCCAGCAGTTCTTCCCGAAATAGGGGACTCCTTCAGCATCGCCATGTCAACACCATCCAGTACAAGGACACCGTCCAGTGTCCTTGCCTTTCCCAACGCTCGTCCACAGTCCATGGCAGGGCTTTCGGAGTCTCGGACAAGATGCTCACATTTAAACGTGCCGCTGCTTCTTCTTGGCTATCATTGTCTGTACTGGCCTGTCCTGGGGAAGCGTCCCCTCCAAGAACAACTGGCAGGCTTCCTGGGTGCTGCTGGCTGTACGTCCATGCAGCTGAATAGAGCCTAGTTCATCGTTTGCTATTGACAGCACTCGCGACACACTACTATCGGTCACTACCTACCTACCCGAGCTTCACACTTGTATTTTTTTTTTTTTTTTTTAAATTTTTTATTGGTATACCAATAAAAACTACCTATAGGTACCTAGGCCTACAGCGAAACGTTATGGACCCGACTGCCATCGTGCGGAATTCAGAATACTTAAAATTAGTGATGGCGAGCAGAACCTTTCCTTTCAATGTTTACATCCATCGCTCACCAGACAACTGATTCCGATTTGCCTAATTCCATGGCTTTCCGATCTTACCGCGCTGAAGATAACTTGCCCAAAAACATTGCTCACATTTGCCCTAGGTCATTGCGATTTCAACAACCTTTCTCTTCCCATTTGCCCAAATCCATTTTCCTCGCTCATTATGGAGCACCAAAATTCAAGACATTTGCACCATTAGCTTATTGCAATATGTACTTAATACCTGTAACCTGTACATAATTTTGCAAGAGTAGGTAGGCACATTTTCAAGACATTGCGCACAGTATGTTCCGTTTCCACTCTTTTTATGGTTCAATCGTTTCCAAACATTTCTGTACCATTCAATAATCTATCAACACTCGGTGCCGTGGGAAACTTCCTATTACAAAAATAAAATGCTCCAGTAGAATCATTAGACGGAGCGATAACATCAGAATCTGATGTTATCGCTCCGTCTTCTTTTTCTATGCTGTTGTTTGGAAAACTGTTGGCACGGTGACTCGCTTTTTCATGGCAAACGCAATGAAGAAGAAGAAAAAAAAAAACGCTTCCCAATTGGTCTATACAATCGTTAGATGCGGAACATTTTGCACCGAAAAACAGAAGAGAAGAAATCCATGTTTTTCTAAACATAGACGCACACCGATACATAGACGTGTTCCTTGAGTCAAACACTACTGGTACGGGCAGACCCGCTCAGTGCTCATGAGAGTTTCCCCACTTCCAACGCAAAAAAAAAAAAAAGAAAAAAAAAGAACAGAACTCTATTAGGAAACGTAAATACTATGTTCATACCATTGACATGAAAAGGTTTGGCTATTCCTAGTAGCTCCTTTCTGATGGAATAGGTACCTAGTTCAATTCCTCTTGTGCTGTATGCAATCCAATCTAACGGAGTTTCCTTATTGGGCCACGTCACTTCGGTATGCGGCCGAATTGGGCGCACCAAATCGGGAGGCCTTATTGGACCCCGCTTTTTTTAAAGGTCAATTTCATGCGGCCGAAATGGGCCCCAGACTGTTGACGTTTGGTATGGTTGACGTACAACTGAGCCAATTTCTCTAATTTCTTATTTTTTCTTTACGTTACCTACTATTTTGTTTACAACATTTTATTTTTTGGGCCCATTTCGGTTCATGCTAAATCCTCTAAGGTTTTTTCTACTTCCAAAAAGGGCCCAATTCGGACCACTACGTCACTTACGGGGCCCAAATCGGTCAAAGTGCGTAAACGGTATAAGCTGCCTTGTCCACCGGATTGTGGTTTAGTGCGATAAATCTCTGATGTTGACCTCAAGTGCCTCCCTTTTAGCCAATCAAGATTCTTTCTACCTTCTTAGAAGGAGAATGATTGCAGCCACTCAACCTGATAGAATTTGTGGATCCGTTGCTCGTTAGCTTTTTAGTGGGAACCAATACTCCATGAATTGAATCAGAGGAAGGCAGTCAATGGCAAACCGGTGGGGGAAGGAGTTGCGTCTTTCTCCACTCAAGTGGTTTTATTAAGCGGTTACTTCCTCAATAAGAGGTCCGATCCCCTACCTGGAACTAGCGATGAATAAGAAATCCCCCTTTTGGTTCAGTGTTCTGGGAATAATACACCTATGTATTCGCGACGGCGGATTGCGCAGTTCTGCAAGTTGGCTTGGCTGGGCGATATAGGACGTTTTTGGTGCGGGAGTTCAACTTCTGATGCCTTTTGGTTTATTATTCTTGGAATAATACACCTATGTTTTCGCGACGGGGGTCGACGACTCCGATCGGCCTCAAAATTTGAAATTATCCGTTTCAAGAGGTCTACATTCTAAATCCGAAATGTCCGTCCGCCGTCCGGGCCGTTTCGGGCAGTAGGCATTTTTTTAAAAATCTGAAATTTTGACAAAATACTTGGTTTACCATCTAGTTGTGCCCGCAAGGTTTTCAGTCCGATTGCCCAAACCCGTGGGGCGCTATGGGGCTAAAATGGGGCTACGGGAGGTTTTTTTTTTTTTTAAGGCTTCTGGCTATGGGATCGAGTTAGGTATCTCGTTTTATTTTTGGTCGTAGAATCCATTTTTTGGGGTCCCGGAACGATCCGATTTCACTGTTGCGATCTATAGGGTTTTCATGGGGCTAAAAATGGGATTTTCGAAGGATCCCAAGAGGTTAAATATTTTTCGAGTAAAAAATAAAGAACTTTTGAAAAAACAATTTTTTTGAAAAAAAAAATCCAAAAAAATTTTTTTTGAAAAAAAAAAAATCCTAAAATTTTTTTCTTTTGACACAGAAATAATTTTTGCACAATTAACCTATATCAAAGAATAATAAATCCTTGTGTAAAATTTGCAGCGTTTTTTCGTTATCAGCCATGCTTTCTGTGCTTACCATAGCATAGGCTGAGGTGTGATAACTTCCAACTACTGTAACAGTCATCTTAACATCATCAGTCATGATAACAGTGTTACCTATTATAGGTAAACCGAAAAAATGTTCACTCACCTCCAGCTTCGTCCGTAGGTACCTAACTGCACTTTTTTTTTTCGTCAGTGGGAAGTGTTTGTTTTGTTTTCCTAAATAGGATGTGGGAAAAGAAAGGCATCTAGTAGTGAATTAACTGAGCGAGTATACTATAGGATTAACTGTGGCGAGGCGGGGAGTCCCAGTGAAGAAAGCCGTTATTTAGTCAGTTGATTGTATTTCTTGACCGAACTTCCCATACCTATTCTATTTCTTTCTACACCATTAATCAATCTCGGCTACGTTGTGAAACTCCAATGCCTTATAAATGATGATGTTTGGTTGGAGGATGACTCGTAACAAGCACTGGAGCGTAGGTAATGATAGAAACAGCTATGAACTGTCAATTGATGTCTAGTGACTATGACAATGTATCTTTTCATCTGCTTCTACTGTCACTGTTTATATTTAACAAATACATGATAGGTTGGGGATTTCTGTTTGGGTCATCGGAGAGATGTCGATTTCCCTTTGAAAATGAATGGAGCGAAAAGAATGAAATCAAAAACTTGCCCCGGCAGCAGTATCGATGAACGAACACGTAAAAGCAATCTCGAGGGTCTGAAATGAAAAGGTCGAACTAGGGTTCCCGTGTTTCCTCGTGCGTAGCCCATCAGCAAAACCGCGAAGCTCTGACATGGAAGGTAGGCAGGCACTACTCCAACGGCCATCCATCCATCCATCTGAGACAATGTCAGCCCTCGACATTTTTGACAATCATCGTCCGCCCTAAAAGCATTAATCTTTCATTCAGCCGGACTCGTTCAACAAATTTTGTTCTGGAAGCCCGTTCTTCGTGTTCACTACCGGATAACTTACTTTTATTTATCCGATTCATTTCCTTTTTCCAATCTCCGTACAACATACCTGTTGAAATTCAAACGTCCCAACCAATAGCAAATCATCAATCCTGGGCTTTGGTTCTCAGGGCACTACATTTTTGACAGCACGATAATAGACAGAACGATATTATCGTTCAACGTGTTTTGACTAAGTATTCATTTCAGACTTTGTGGGTACTTACTTTGAAAATACGGAGAGACTGACAAGAAGTTGAAAACGCTGCAAATTGTACACAAGGGTTTATTATTCTTTTACTAGGGGGCCACCTCCTGCTGGCTACGCCAGCTAACCGTATCCCACCTGGCCTCAGACCCAACAACTCGTTTATCCATATTGTGCTGTTTTTTTTTTTTTTAAATACAGATTTTTTGATTTTTGCTCCACGTGGCACGTCTAAGCTCCAAATGTGTTTGGTGGTTTCAGCCTTTTCTCGCACTATGCTCGACAAACTGGATTTTTTAAGACCTATTTCACATTTTTCCGACCACTAGAAGTGCCCTTGAATAAAGATGACCAAAATCGTGTCACCCTCCTCGGCTTTTATATATTATTCTTTTATATAAATTACCCAAAAATTAATTCTGTATCAATGAAAAGAAAATTAATTTCAATTATTCAAATCATTTTTTTCTAATTTTCATGTAAAGTTCGGGGGACCCAAAATTACTCCGAAAACTGCACCTCATTCGACTTCCTGGCATCCTTAAAAAGCCCCATAGGTCGACACGGTGAAATGGGATCGATCTGGGATCCCAAAAAACGGATTCTACGCCCAAATATACTTCGAAACCGACACCTAACTCTACCCCATAGCCTAAACCCTTCAAAAACCCCTTCCGTAGCCCCACAGAGCCCTACGGGTTTGGGAAATTGGGCTAAAAACCTAGCGGGCACAACTAGATGGAAACCAAGTATTTTGTCAAAATTTCAAATTAAAAAAAAAAAAAAATCCTACTGCCAAAATTGGCCTGGACGGCGTACGGCTGAATGACATTTGGTTTTAGAAATCTAGACTTCTTGAAACGAAAAATGTCAAATTTTTAGGATGATCAGAATTGTCGACCTCCGTCGCGATTACATACATAGGTGTATTATTCCAAGAATAATAAACTAAACATTGAATTGAGAAAATTTCTCCTATTTAATAGGCAGATGATCGTAGAATAGATCTGCATTATGAATTGAAATGGAATTGTTTATTAGAGAAAGTATTTCGGAGTTATAAGGGCCATTTGCATTATTGGCATGAGAGAATGAGACAGAAATAGGTATGCTGCGTGTATAAACCACCTACCTATCATAATATGATATTACGGAGTTAATTGATCGGCTTGCTACAATAATACTATAGTAGCATAATACTATTTGACTATAGTCATTCTATGGTAGGCTTTATAGGAACTGACCCGCTCCGAGTGCGTTTCATGTTCCAGGTGAGTTACTGTACCTACATTTAAGTTTGAATTTAAATTGGTGTTGGGTAGTTGGCGGAAAGTTGCAGGCGCTGTGTCCAAGTTGTTGTATTAGATGAAAGGGGCGTTCCACGATAGGTTTCCCGGAAGCAATAACTGAATCGGCCAGTGGTGAAGGGAACTAAGTGCAAAAAATGGTTTTTTTTTTCAGGAGAAACAAAAACTGCTTAGACGTGATTTTGAAACAAAAGCACGTGATTTTGACCCAGTTTTTTTTTTTCTTTTGGGAGGCCAATAATAGTGATGTTCAATTTGAACAGTTCAAACATCAATGAACTGCTGCAAAATTTTGAGGGGGATAACCAAAAAAAAAATTTCAATTTTGGGAACTGTATGACCTGGGCATGAAGAAAATAAAGACGGAATATGATGAAATACCTTTATTTGAACGAACAACACTGTGCATTGAATTAACTACCTATTGCATATTATTAACAGCACCGAACATGCCCGCGGAGAGCCGACATCTGGTGGTGAAGGGCACTTAGTTCCCTTCTCCGCTGGCCGATTCAATTGCTAAATGACTTGGCAGTATTATTTGCTAATACATATTACTGTTGTATCAGTACTACTGATATTACAAGTACCAATGTTTTGCGTCGCACAATGTTTCACCAGCCTTAATAATATTAGGATAATGCTGTTAGTATATTAATAATTATATATTAGCTATTTTATAATAGGATATAATTTTAATAGGCGTTTAATAGGATATTAACGTTTGGGAAACCCTTGTGGTTATAGAGCGTACGGTTACCCTGTTTCTCAGTTGGTTGGTCTCTGAATAATCAACCTTCTATATTTTCCGGGCCGTGTGCAAAATTCTTCTCGCCTCAAAATTGGATTAAAATAAGTAATAATAATGAAATTTTTATTATTATTACTTTTTTTAATCCAATTTTGATTAAATATTATTTAATAATATTTTATCTATCACTAAAATTTGATGATCAGACTCACAGATGGTTTTTGTACGTCAGTCCAGGAATGAAAAATACAAATTATGAGAAACAGAACTGTGAATTTAAAATCATATCATTGGTGAAAAATCAAGAATTAAAAAATTAAAAGTTTTAGGGGAGGGGGGGGGTCTGTACGGTGACTTTGAACGACCTTAAGGCCCCATACAATCGCCTCAGCAGGCGACGCACAGTGCTTTTTTTCGCCAATCTAGCTGGACAAAACTCTAATTACAAGGTAAAAAATTCGTTCCAACGCTGAAAATATGTGTTTTGGCAGTAAATATGATTACTAGGTTCCAGAGTCGATTGAAGCCATTCTCAGACCCCAAAGATGCTTGAATAAGCTACAAAATAACGATTTTTCAGTAAAAATTCCTCAAAAATTGTTATTATTTTACTGCAATCTCTTGTTATACAACTTGTCAGTCTAAATGTTATTGAAAGAATTTTTGGATGGTTGTTGGTTTGGATGGTGTTGGTCATGTCGTGACCAACCAACACCATCTAAACCACGACCATCGCGACACGATGAACAATTTGAAGTTACTATTACCTACTTCTCATAGCCGTAACGCTTATCAATTCATTAAATCATTCACACATTTTTATCCCCGTACTTCAGCACTTTCCACCACGTCAAAACACGCAAAAATGCGAAAACATTCAACTTCAAAACGCTGTATCTCGTAAACCTGCAGGTTCCTGCAGCTCAAATTGGTCCAGTCCCATCCAGAAATAACTCAAGTTTAACGTGGTAAAAAGATCCGGTTGAACCGAGGTGGACCTCAGAAGTTTCAGTCCAATAACTATAGCTCTAACGACGTTTTTCGCTAAAAAAAAAAAACGCAAATACTTCAAAAAGATCGTAAATTCCAAAAATTTCATAGAACCAAAATTTTTCCATGAGTTGGTACTCGTATAATGTACAACTTCACTTGAAAAATTGTTGGAAGACCCTAGGCGAAGCGGCCGGTGAATCACTTGCAGTGGAATGAACATGTTAATAAGATCGGCTTTAGCCAGACGATGAGTGGGGTTTCATCTCCTCTTAACAATGCATGATATGACACGATTCTGTGCCTTCTGAGCTTTTTCTCCTTTGTTTATTACCTTGCCAACTATCTATGAAGAGACTCCAATAGTTATTTTGAAGAAGAAAAGAACTTTTTTTTTGGACTTTTGTCCAGCTAGATTGGCGAAAAAAAGCACTGTGCGACGTAAGGCCAATAACGCCCAGCTCCATACACCACCAGTCAACCGCCTGCAGGGGACGTACTGAACTGCAGATGATCGCCTGAAGATCGCACTGTACGTTTGGTGCCTGCAGTCGACTGTGTGGGGCGAAAGGCTCGTGAGATCACCATCCGACAGGCCGATCTTCGCCTGTCCGACGCCCCTACACCTTCAGCCCGCACTAACTGCAATCCAAAATCTTGAGATTAACTGATGAAAGTGTGGGCGACCCCGATCCACCGCCTGACGATTACCTTCAGTTAAACTGAGAGTTTATGGGGCCCTTAAGAATCCACCTCCTACTGATCATTCTTACTCATTATCAATCATAAAAATACACCAATAGATACGGATAATGAGTTGTAATCACCTGCAAACATCTTTCATACGATAAGCTCTTCATAGGAGAATGCGACCAGCTCGATGATCTGATTACTCTGCCTGTCAGCACCTCCCCATTTATCCGCAGTTGAGGCATTGAGAATGCGCAACCTGTAGTGCGAAAGAAGACAGATCGAATTAGAAACAAATTATGCAACTTGTTCGCATAAAGAATCCCATCTTATTGGTACCTATATTAATCAACAAAATGAGGAGCTAGGCAGCTTACCTTTCCGAAAACGATCACTCGGTCGCTCCCTGAAGCTCTTGTTCCGCCTCATTTTATACGTCCACTGATTATGTAGTTGTGGACTTCCAGTGATTTATAACTTTTCAGTTGTTTTAACGAATAAAAATCTGTTTTCAACATCAAAATAATCAACAATATCTTCCCTACGTCAGGAACCACAGCAGTTGTTACTAGATCCGTCAATGTGTCCACCCGAATGTTCATTTCGTACGGGTCCTCTTCACACAGTTTCACCATCTGCTCATATCGTTTCAAATCTTCGCCCGATAAGGAAGTTATGTAATTTGCAAGAAATTGGTCGACATTTCATTCCGTTAGTTTGATTGAGATCTACGATTAAAAGACTAGAAAATAACCATTGAATCATTGAATTTCAATGCCTCGGCCATGTTGACACTCATTATCACATATTTATTCTTCTTCTTCTTTCGAATTCACCAAGCTGTCCTATTCGATAATCGAACAAACCAGGTGGTGGTTTTATACAATAACGCAGGTAGTGGTTTAATAATGAATGGTTTCGATTGCCCGTTTCTTTTTTCATAATTTCCCAATAGGTTATCATAGGTATTAATAAATCAAACGGCCGCGATGCTAAAAGAAGAAAAACGTGTTTTCATGCCTCGTTTGATGGGGCTCTGTCGCGTCAGAAAGTCGGAACAAGCAAGGCCATTGCTTTCTACACAACCTCTAGGTCATGAATATTTCCCACGACACAAGATCGATACCCGGACCTTTTCCTACTGTGATTTATCGAGCGCTAGGAAGCCCCTCATTGTAAATTCTCGTTCTAATCCTAGTTCTAGGCCAGTTAAGATGCTTGATTAATAACATATTTCCTTTGTGTTTACTCTATACTTGGTTTGGAACTTCTTGTCTTTATAAAGGCCTGCAAACACGGGCCATGAAAATGTTTCAATATCGGGCTAATGAAACCTAAGATTTTTGTCTTCATCGTCCTTAAATTAATGGGGAACCATGAATTGAATAATACACACAGCCGCCCTTGCCTTATTAAATATACAACATTTTTACCAAACCATGCAGGGTCTTGAGTTTGACTGTGAGTTCTTGCATTTGTGAAACTACTCACCCGTAGCTTTCTGGAATGTAAATAGTAGGTAACTGTTATGTGTGGTGGGGAGTAAGTTTTCTTTAACTGGAGGCGAATAATTTTGTTCGGCATTTGAGACCACTCCAGCCAACTTTATTGGAACAACCAATTAATCTCGCCGCGCTGGGCCAATATCATAATTAACAAGTTGTAGAACGAGTCAGGCCGATATAGCTGTGCTCCATAAACATGGTCTATTGTAATCTAATTACCTATTTCATTCGACACGTCACTCCAACGAGGGAAGCCGAGTTTCTGCAGAATTGTCAAGGTAACCTATTGGTTCGAGTATCATCGCGCTAATTACTCGGTTATTCCCTCCTTCTAAACGTTTCTCTAGTTCTAGCTGTTCTTTTGCCAACCTATCAACTTGGGTTCTGTTCATTGTAACCACTGGTCTGCGTTCAACAAAATGCTCTGACAACGAGACGATCACTAACTTTGACTCGGCTTAGGTTGAATTAAATTGTAGCGATCCGTGTTCTACGTACGTACTAAATGAGTTTGATGATAATTCACAGGACGCTGATGATAACCAACTTTTGACGATCAAATTAAATTTGATTTGGAAATAAATTTTATTTACAGTTAACCGTGTATAGCTCAAGTCTCAACTCTCCATTCGAAAACAAATGTTAGGTCCTATATAACAATGATGATGTTTTGGGGCCAGATTGGATGCCAATAGTGGAAAAGCTTAGATAACACATGGTTTTATCATTTAGACTTCTTGGAGAGTAATTCTAGCTGTCTTTCAATCGGTCCGAACCCTCCATTTAGGCCCTTAAAAGTTCCGCGTTGTGGAGCACTAAGGCGGAAAACTGTGCGGGACAACTATTTTTTTGGAATTGTCTTTTGCCTCCTAAATGAATGGGGTCGACCAGGACACACAATTTGACCATCTTTGTAGCATTTTTATAAAAATGCTACAAAGATGGTCAAATTGTGTGTCCTGGTCGACCCCATTCATTATCATATATGATAATGATATCATCATGATACCCCCATGATATCATATAATATATGATATCATGGGGGTATATCATATTATGATATCACAGTGTCCAGAGGCGCAACTTGGATGTATTTGATTTTTTATTTTGGTTTGTACGGTACTGGTTCTGCTCGAGAGCCTACTTTCCCTACCACCTACTTTCTGACAGTTTGTGAGGAATGCACTTCTCAAGGTCTGGCCAATTCTCAGTATTGCTTTTTCTTACCATACTTATTTTCTTTATCAACCTTTTCTATCGAGCTAGAATTCACCTCACTTTCCCATGAAATGTAAGAAAGAGTTTCATCATTTTAAATGCGATTGAATTTGAACGGGTCGTCGGCAATGTTGTTCCAAAGAATAGTTAAAGGAGGCCAACGCAAGAAGTGCTCAATCTGCTTTCTATTCTTTCACTGGTTGAATAGCAGGGTCTGGGGTAGATTCCTTTCCCCTATTGTACAGCGCCTTTACCTTCTAGTGAAACCTTTCAGCAGGTTCTTCTCGAAGGCATTTCGTTTGGTAGAACTTGCCTTTCCCTCAACAATCCCAAGGGTCTACATGAGCATTCAATTGTCCCTACCAGGTTCCGCCTGCTTTTCCATTGTTAATTCTAGCCCGAAGGAAGGAATGACAACAGGATCCGTCGGGAGGAGTCGTAGCTCTGGACCACTACGACCTGAAGTTTTTTTTTTTATGCTGAGGGATTCCTTGGGAAGAAGGTCTAATTCAACTTTTGGTCCACTGCTGGTGCTATAATTAGGTTTGATTCAAATCCATACTATTTACTGACATGCGTTGCGGTCGGGTAAAAATGAAGGAAACATAACGGTATAAAGGGAAACATAACAAGAAACGTACACTGAGAAAAACAATCGGTGGTAGTATTTTGGATGAAAATGTTCGGTAACCAGTGGTCAACCGCACAATGTCGGGAAAATAGAGAGGTAACAACATGAAAACGTAAGGTAATATTTTGAACTTGCGTGGTTGATCACCGGTTACCGAACATTTTAATTCATGATCCCTACCGAACTTCAAAACTGTTTTACTGCTCAAGAATGAGAGCTTTTTCCCAACATTTTCACTTAAATTGTTCGGTGCCCCACTAATTTACCGAACAGTTTTGTGACCTACTTGGTTTTCACAAGTTCACCACTACTGTTCCGCTTACGGCTCGTCTTCAAACATTCTTTAAGTTGTTCACCACACCATCTCTAATCTTTTCACACACAGTAGACTGACGCAACAGGACCCCCTTTTCTTGTAAAAACTTGACACACGTTTCGTCGTCATAAATAATTTTCCGATATAAATGACCCGTTGTCATAGAGTGGCTCATCGTTAAAACAATAAAACACAAAATATATCACAAAAATATGGTTGGAACACAAAATGTGTGTCCTTATATTTAATATAGGTAACAGAAACTATGACAGCATAAAATATGTAGCAGGGAGCCCTTGCCCGATCACGAACTAAATTGACTCGCAGACTCGTGGAACAGGACTCATAATAATATTATATCATATTATGATGTTCACGTTCAACGATAGATATTATTGAACCTGAGCATGAACCTTTGCTCCCGTTAAACTTATATATGTATAAGTATATAAATATATATCTATACATAGCATATCGAAACACCCGAACCCAGGCGTAGATATTGACACAGCTCCGACGGATACCCGTGTCGGTGTAGATAGTATACGGTAACGGTACCACAGTTACCTCCC
Organism: Pilophorus perplexus; assembly: GCA_955831195.1. Taxonomy (NCBI): domain Eukaryota; kingdom Metazoa; phylum Arthropoda; class Insecta; order Hemiptera; family Miridae; genus Pilophorus; species Pilophorus perplexus. The sequence goes on along the minus strand of OY037007.1, from coordinate 61,587,420 downwards.
ACACCGAAATGTAAAGTGGATATTAACCTTCCAACCTCAACTCTTTTCGAGTTGGAGCGGTAATATATTATATTCTCCTTCCAAATTTCAATATTTAGAGGTTACAAAGGAAAAATCGTCGAAGTGAAGAACCGGGATGGAGGTCCCGGGTTCAAATGTCGGGTTCTCGGTTTCCCGAGTGTCACATATTATGTAACATTTGTAAAAAGTAAAAAGTAAAGTATAGTGAAGTAGAGTACAGTAAAGTGAGTTTTCTTTGTGTTAACCAACTGGTGTTCACAATTGGGGCAGGAGCCGACCCCGCACTGTACTTGAAAAAGCTTTAGAAATTCTTGCTCCATGGAAGGATTCACATAAACTGGCGTTCAGAGGTGAATTGTCAGGAGAGGCTCAGGACCGACGTGAGCCAGGAGTCTGCGTATGCGTCAGGCGTAGCTGCTTCAAGAGTTTCGCTACCTGTTCATTACAATATTAAATAACACATAAAATCCACGAAACTCTAAACAGGACAAGGAAGAAAATTTTACGAATCAGAATCAAAATTTAATTCAAGGAAAAATGGATTACAAAGATCACAATATTTTTGTCACTTTATGTAAGTATACCTAACATAGAAGTATAATATAACTAGTCTCTCTGGCTCGCTTCGCTCGCTCCCCTAGTGGGGTGCGTAGCATCGATGGACACGTTCATAACCCTGCATCAAGGTCAACTGCTCCTTCAACATCAACATCAGCAAGGCCCCCCTGTCTAAGTGCTAGTCAAATCAAATTTCAAAAGTCCACCTCAATAATAATATACCTAACTACCTACCTACATGGGTGGCCGAGCCAAGCGAGCCCCCTGGCCGATAAAATGATTAGCTGAGCGAAGTAAGGCCCCCCTGTCAGAGTGCTAGTGAAATCAAATTTGAAAAGTTCACCCTCAATAATAATAGAACTACTTATGTTGGTGGCCAAGCAAAGCGAGCCCCTGGCTGATATAGTGATCGGCCGAGAGAATTAAGGCCCCCCCCCCTGTCAAAGTGCTAGTGAAATCAAATTTGAAAAGTTTGAAAAAAGCCTCTCCTGGCCAGTAAAATGATCGGCCGAGCGAGGAACCCCCCCCTCACTGCCATATTTTGGCGCGCATTTGGCTCGCGGATACCATACCCAAAAAATGGCTCCTTACTGGGTATTTTTGAACCCGAAAAAACGTGGCTGATAAAATGATCGGCCGAGCGAAGCAAGGACCCCACCCCCTGTCAAAGTGTTAATGGAATGAAGAGGAAAGGAGTAGAGTAGCGGGAGCCGAACAGTTCCTTGGAGCAGTTACAGTAACTCGTTTGGCGCATGCGCAGACCCCTGGCTCACGTCGGTCCTGAGCCTCTCCTTGAATTGTCTGCCGACAAGACAGGACCTGGTATTATACAACACGTGTTTGACTTTTTGGTCAAACATTGGTGTTCGACCCCGGATTCGAACCAGGCTGATCGGCGCCCCGTATGATTGTAAACAGAGACGTTTCACTGACGCCATAGTCCACAGGGCCACCCTGTCTCCCTATTATGTAACATTTCATTTCATGACTTATCAAAATTATAGAGAATACTGAAGTGAGGCGGAGAAATTCTCACCACCACTCAGGCCTGTCAAATGGGCCTCGCGGGAATGAGGGCTGAGGCATGTCTCCGCCTAACCTACAATGTCATGGAGGAAAGAAATTTCTTTCCTCCATGCTACAATGTATTAGATTGTCATGTCATGTGGGTTAGAAATTTACCGCACGGCCTTAGGTGTACAGTACGGAATCCTATTCCGTGGGTGTACGCTAGACATTTACTGCCCACGTGTTATATTCTGTAATTATTAACCTTTCTATGATGACAGTAAAGTTGCGGTACACTGTTACTTCACTTCTTCGCATAAATGGTTGATGTGAGGTAGATTTGTACCGAGTTGGCTTCATTGTGCGATTGATAATCGAATTGTACGGAAAATATTGCTCTCGGTTTGTTTGAAAAAAAAAAAAAAAAAATCAAAAAAAAATGTTTCCTAAAGTTTTTTCATTGACACAGAATTAAATTTCTGCACAAGTAACCTATATCAAAGAATAATAAACCCTAGAGTAAAATTTGCAGCGTTTTTTCTCCGAGTAGTTTAATGCGTTCTGTGCCAGTTTATCCGTTCCTACGCACTTGAAGATGAGCGAACCTTAATACAATGTATTAAGGTTCGCTTAAAAATCTTCAATAAACAGTATGTCATGCTGTTTATCGAAGATTTTTTCTGGTTCTAATTTGAGCGCGTCAGGTAGTATTTACGATGTCATTCAGTGCATTAATATCGGATCAGGAGGCAACTCTGGATCCGGCGCAGGAGTCAGGGGTCCCTGCGTCTTCTAGGGCGAATTCCAGCTTTGACACTGGGAAATCGGACTCTTCGTGTCGTTGGGAGCTCCTGGCAGCTCCCCTACCTATTCGCGAGCAAAACCAATGACACGTCCCTTCCAAGCAGGGTTCATTAGGACCTAATTACAGTAAATTAACATACCTGGTATGTTATCTAGACGTATCTTGTGAAAACACTAACCGAATCCCCTGCCTCCAGTAGCGAAGCCCCAGGCAACGACGCCTCGAACATGGTGACTGGGAAACCTACCCGAGTACTTCCCAGTCATTTCTTCGAACTCAAGCAGTGGCAAAAACAAGGACAAAGCGCCTTCAACTTCCCACCCTTCGTACTTCAAATTGAAATAAAATTGTTGGAACACCCATTCATGTTGGAGGCATTTCACAGAATTTACACCCGCCTTGGGTTCAACTCCCTTATGTGCTGATGGTACTTAGCCATTTTCTTCGAAGTAAACTTTGAATTTGGCTTTAAATTTCCTATGGGATAGCTAATCAAATTTTGGTGAACACTGCAAATTGTGTATATTAACCTTATTTTCAATAATCTAGCACCGCAGTAGAGGAATCTGGAAGTTTAGAGACACCCTATGAAACGATTTTACATCCGAAATTGCTTTGAAAACTACGCCTCACTCGGACGAAGCACGACGGGTCGGCATAGTATTTTTTGTAACCCGCTCGACAAGAAGCAGTTACGGACAAATTTTGATGCCAATCAAATTCTCTTCCTCTGTCCGATTCCAAGAATAATAATCCAATAATATTGGTTTATTATCATTAAATGCATGGAATAAGGAAGGAATATTTCTTCCATGCATTAAATGATAACGGTTTGCGGGAAAACAGTTGAATTTTGACGCTATAGAGACTAATTCATATTTTCACTATCGACCATGCATGTTTAAAATTTTAGTAAAGATGCATGAGGTACAGGTTCCCCAAACGTTGTTCTGTGCGATTGTGTCTAATTTGAAATACAAACGGTCACCTTGTTTCTTTTAACCATTGCTCGTTGCAGCCTGAGAGCAATCTTAACTGATGGTTTGTGCATAGTGGGGCGACAGAAGGTGGTCGAGTCTATACGTGTTTATTCTCTCAAGCTTTCGGCCAACAGGGTGCCATCTTCAGGATACTGGGGATAAGACCTTAGTATTAGCGACAGTGATGACTAGATTAGGTACTTATGTAATATGGGGTAGTTTGTAGAGAATAAACACGTATAGACTCGACCACCTTCTGTCGCCCCCATGATATGCCAAGAAGGCACTCCCAACATACCTGATGGTTTGTTTCAACAATAGCCCTATTATGGTCGTAACTTAGAACGTCACCGATCATCTGCGAATACCCGTAGCTCTTGGCGAGTACCCCGCTTGGGCGAGCCGTACAGGTTTTTTAAAAGTTTCAATTATCGCCAAGGCAGGTAGGTACTGCTAAGCGTAGCTGGTTATGGTTGTCCGTACGTGAAGTAAGTATAAATGAAATCACAAAAGGTAATGCTGTTACGGAAATCCAATTGAGGGTGTGAGCTTTTTGTAGCAATTCCAACTGTAGCCCATTGGCCAGAACGACCCTATTTCTCGTTTACCCTACTCAATCGTTTATTCAAACTGTAGTTAACACAGAAGTTGCGAGCGCTTGGGCCTGGTGGATCACAGTCATAAAGATTGATGGGAGGGAAAAAGAGGGTCGGAAGAGATGTGCTTAATTTAGCCATGAAAAACCGAGGCTTTCTCCTCCCACCGACGGCTTACGCCGCCCACTAATGAATGTCTACCACTGAAACTAATTTTAAATGTATCGCGATCATTTAGTCACTACACTCCTTTCTACTAGATTTCCGTCAAGTTTTTGGATGCTTCACTGGGTGGGCACATGTCTCTATTGAGTTATATAATTGTACGTTACATTTTGTCCATCTAGTACACTTGATGAAGTCCATTTTGCTTGGGGCTTGTGTTTCATCATTTCTCATACCAAAATATTTTTATGGCGAATCCTTTATCTATAGTATAGTAAAACCATTAAGCTATTAAATCATACTATACTTTGCATATTTACTGAGTTTCATAATAATTTTGAAACACGGTATATTGTTGAAGCCTTTTGGGACCACAGGGTATAATTGCAATTGAAGGGTACGGGGGAATAACCATCAATGTCCACTTTTTGCCGAAATGAAACAGACAGCACCATCTATTGGTGTTTCAAGAGTACTTTCAGATGGTCTAACCCCAAGAGGAAAGAACCGTTGAGATCCCCTTGAAATTTGAGGCCAAAGATTGTTGGTGCTGGGGAAAAATAATCAAACTCCTCGTCGGGGGAATATCAATCAAAGTCCATGTAACCTGGGTAGGTAGGAAGAACCTCCTGCTTTCAACGGGTTATATTAAATATAATTTTTAAATTAAATTTTAATGATTCACTGGTTATATTTAATTATTCACTGTGTTGCCGATTGTTGTTTCGACTTCTACTAGACTACGCGGATGACATCCAGAATGAAGAAGACGACGATTTTATTGATGACGTTTAGGTTGATGAAGAGTGAGGTTGAAGGGTTTGAAGATTTTCGCATTGGGGAAAGGTGGGCAAGACCGGGTACCATAACTATTGTAGGGTATAACTCCATCCAAAAAATGAAATTGCACCAAATAAACAAATGACTGCCTTCGTAAACATCTTGGCTATCAAGAATTCATACAAATCTGGTTGAATTATTCTTTCCTGATCCGTAACTCGAGTAAAATGAAAAAAAAAAAAAAAAAAAAACTCGGGTCGTGCCTTTTTTAGGTAGGGGTGGGTAAGACCGGGTACCTCAGGAAAAGTACTAAAAAAAAAAAAAAAAAAAAAAATTACCCCAAGCAATGTTTATTCGAGTTCTGAGTGATTGAACATGTAAAAGTATTAAAAAGGCTTGTTCTCACATTTTAAAAAGTTCAAATTAGTGTAAATTCATGCCTGATAACGCAGGACAACGTGAGGAGACCTCCAAAAGGGACCACACCTGAAAGAAAATTCACTTATTTTCTGAAAACAGGTCGTGAAAACGATTCAAATGGCATTTCCGAGAAATGGTCTCCTGGAATCTCAATGATTAGGCCTAACAGTTTCTCCTAGTGCCTCAGAATTCGTGTTGATGCACTTTCAAGCTGGGGGGGGGGGGGGATACCCGGTCTTACCCACCCTTCCACTACCAAAAATATTAATAATAATGAAGTTAATAAAATTTATTAATTAAAAAGTGAGAGATGTTATTATTTTTCTTGAAATGTTGCTTTCTTGAACACTTTTAACCCTGCTGTATCATAGAAATACGGGGGAAGAATCATCAATGTCCTGGACATTGATGATTCTTCTCAAGTGCGAGGGGCACTCAAGTTAATTACTCTCATAATATGAGAGTAATTAACTTGAGTAATCTACTTGAGTACCTAATTAACTTGAGTTAACCTTAAAATCATAAGCTGTAACACGGCTTATGATTTTAAGGTTAACTTAGGTTGCAGAATATTCAAGAGAATTAGTTTATGCATCTCGAGATATCAAAAAAAATTTTATGAGATATTATTGAGAGTTCTGTAAATGCAAAGTTTATTTTTTTATTTACTCAAAACTAGATAAGATGGTCAAAGATGGTTATTCCCCCGTACCCTTCAATTGCAAGTACATAGTTAATTCGAAAATTAATTTTCGAAGTCTGAGATTAGGTATCGTTTAGTTTGGGCCTGTATCCCACTGATTTTCAGGGTATAAATGGCCGGAATTGTGTCCAGTGCAACACTACGTTAGTCAATTCGTACAGTTTTTCATGAGGGCCAGAAAACAAGTTTTAAATGATACCTACTCGTTCTCGTCCGTTGGCAATTTTACCGCTTTTAGTGACGTTTTTGTGAACTCTTTGGGCTTCATTCGATACAGGATTTTATTATGAACTCTTGATATCAGTTGAGATTCTCAATATCGAAAAAATTCGCTGCAAATATTACACACGGGTTCATTATTCTTTGATTTAGGTTACTTTTGCAAAAATTAATTCTGCGTCAGAAAAAAAAGGACCTCAAAATATGCGTTCCAAAGAAAAATAGGCGATCCTATGCGTCCAAAATTAGTCGGAAAATATTTGACCTACTGGGATCCTTCAGAAATCCCATTTAGCCGAAACCCTTTAAAAAATCCCCCCTGTAGCCCCACAGAGCCCCACGGGTTTGGGCGATCGGGCTGAAAATCTTGCGGGCACAACTAGAGGGCAAACCGAGCATTTTGTATTGGTGTATTAGGTAGGTATACACTTTGCCGGGTGTGAAGTGTGTACCTACGTGTTGATTCCGTGTTCCTAACATTAATTGGTCCCTAATTAATGTGTTGTGTGGTTGGGGGAAAGCCTCTGGCGTCGTATCCAGGATTTCGCCCCCGTTGTGTTTGGAGGAACAGGAAGGGAGTACTTGAACATCTCCATCTGGGGCCTGACACGAGGCGTCGTGATCGGCAGCGCCAGGGGATGATGTCGAAGCAGAATGGGTCCTCTCGCTATGCCCAGCCTGACAAGAGGAGTCTAGACAGACTGGGATGCGTGAGAGGCCGGAAGGGAATCCAGTCGCTGCCCCCAATGACATCGAGGAGTTGATTACATTGGAGGCGCGGTGACCTGGATTCACACGTGCTGTCAGGAGGTACTGAGCTACCATAATCGAAGCGTCGGCAGAAGTGGCATCATTTCCAACTGGAGCCTTACAAGGGATAGCACTCCCGGCTGCCACAACCGAATGTCGACAATGGCGTCCTGGGCTACTACCCCTCGTGAAATTGTGGAGCCCCTTAAACCGGCTTCCCTTCCCGAGAAACTGTCGGGTTGGGAGTCCTGGTCAGGGGGCTCGTCAGAAAGTGTGATTGTATCCATAAAGCACTTGGTACTAAACGGTGGTAATATTAATATTATTATGGTAATATAAATATTAATATTATTATGTCAGACCCACTTACGGGATAGCCCCCACAGGATGGAGAATGGCGTCGGCGGCGCCTCCCGTGAGGCGGGTGAGAACTGCGCCACCCGTTCTTAGATAGAGAGGTTGCCGCTAGAGTGCGCCCGGGTACAAGGTATTTCAAGGATAATAAACCAAAAGAGTTTATAGAAAACCACTGAACGCGACGAAATGACAAAGCAAGTTTAATGTGACCGCCAAGTCACATTGTTACCAACCGCATCTCTCCGTTATTCCCCGTTATTCCCCGTTTTGACTGTAAAGGAACTTTAAAAGTCGGAAATTATTTTCGGGAATTTAGTCACTTAGGCCCTTTGATCCCAAAAGGTTTCAATTGTATTCCCACTTTCTGGAGCAGAGTATGTGGGAGAAAGTGTTAATGTGCAGGCGCTTGTATTATGAACGATGGGGTGTGGAAAGGGTGGTGGGCAGGAAAGGAGAGTGGGGAGATGGTCCCGCTTTGATCTGCCATCCACATAATTATCGGAGCACCCCCTTTCCAACAGACACCCTCAGAACTCGAACTACCCCCATCTTCCCCTGCAATCACCACTGTAACTGTCTATTTATCCAGAACTATATGGCCAACAACATAGATTTATCGTAGTGTGACAACATGGGTTATTCGATTCCCCTACCTGTTGAAGCCCTCGTCCGGCCATGTGACCTTATACGCTCGCCCGAGGAGCTCGTACGACCCCGCATGGTTCGAGTCTAACGGAAAATTCGGCGAGAACTATGAAACTATAACCGACTTGGCATCGTACGACAGTTTTGAAACTCTTCAAGTTTTGAACCCACCTTCCTGTGATCAACGTTTCCTTCAGATCTACACCACAGGGCTTCACCAAACTTTCTATGACTCCACAGGGCTTCACCAAAAGATTCTATGACTCCTCTCTCAATAATTACCTTTCCATCTGCCCTTTTCTGTAACGCTTTTTTGCATTAACCGTAGAACTTAAACTCAACATTTGCTGCAAATTTTACAAAAGTATTTATTATTATTTAATATAAATTCTACAGAAACTAAATTCGTTCAATAAAAATTGATTTAAAAAAATTTAAGAAAAAAATAAAAACGTCAAGGTGGAGTCCCCTCGAAATCACGTGACAAATCATCACTCGTGGTACAAGTTCTTTAATATCACCAACGGGTTTTCACGTGTCATACACGTATGTTTTCGCGACGGGGATCGACGACTCCGATCGGCCTCAAAATTTGACATTATCCGTTTCAAGACGTCTAGATTCCAAAACCGAAATGTCCGTCCGCCGTCCGGGCCGTTTTGAGCAGTAGGAATTTTTTTTTAAATCTGAAATTTTGACAAAATACTCGGTTTACCATCTAGTTGTGCTCGCAAGGTTTTCAACCCGATCGCTCAAACCCGTGGGGCGCTATGGGGCTACGGGAGGCGTTTTTTGAAGGCTTTTGGCTATAGGATCGAATTAGATGTCGTTTTCAAAGTATTTTTGGACGTAGAATCCATTTGTTGGGGTCCCGGAACGTTCCGACTTCACTGTTGCGATCTATAGGGCTTTCATGGGGGTTCAAATGGGATTTTTGAAGGATCCCAGGGGGTCAAATATTTTTCAAGTAAAAATATATTTTGCTCGAAAACGAAAAATGTTTGAAAAAAATCAAAAAAAAAATTTTTTTTCCTAATTTTTCTTTTTTCATTGACAGAATTAAATTTCTGCACAAGTAACCAATATCAAAGAATAATAAACCCTTGTGTAAAATTCGCAGCGTTTTTCATTGATACCAAGTTAATTTTTGCGCAAGTATCCTATATCAGAGAATAATAAACCCTCGTGTAAAATTTGCAGCGTTTATTATCACTGTTGATGTAATGTTATCAATCTTATTATTACCTATTTCTTTGAATGACGTATTTCTCGAAGAATTGGCCTAAGTTGGACAACTACCTACCGCACAGTATAACCCCATTGTATTGTACAGCGCGTATTCGCACAGACATGAAGCGTGGAGGTATCTCTCGAATGAACACATCTGGAGTCGACATTTCAATTAAGATTCAGATGATATCGTGTTGATCAACTAGGTAAGCTCTGGCCGTAGATGGAAGCCGAGGGCACCTAGATTACAGAGTAAACCGATTAGGAGAGTGTCAGGATGAAACGGACCGACGGCTAATTGGTTTATGTGTATCCAGGGGAAGCCTATAATCATTTGAGTGACGTGGGTTAAGCTGACCGAACCCACCTCATATGAGAGCTTCATTCTCCAAGTTTGAGCACGAACTGGAGTTTTTTTTTTCATTTTTGCGGCTGGCGTTTCTCAACTGTATTAAATACAATTTTTTTTTTTTTTTTTTACTTTGATTGAAACCCGAGTAAGCAAATCGCTGAGTAGCGCTATCAAATTTTAATACCGTTGTTCAGCATTTAGCCTACTAGGGCTCATTCGGCGTAACAAATGTCTTATACCCGCTCCTAATGCTACAGTAGAAGGCAAACTTCTGACTGTGTGGCAAAACAGATGTAGAAAAACATATCCGTATTCGTAAATAAACTTTATAGGTATAATTTATTTACATTAAATTTTATAAACCAATTATTGTCAGATGAAGTAGACCCAGCTTGAGCCTTCGTGGACCTAAAGATATATGGAACTAAGATAATTCGTTGATACATCTTGTATAGGTTTGTATAGGAAAAATGCCTGCACTGCACTACTCGGCAATCAATAACGTGAGGCAAAACTCGTTCCAAATGACGGGCGCGATAGGTCTTACTCTTCATCTCGGGCTCAGGAAAAGCGGATACCGCTCCTTCCCGCACGACAAGGGGTCTGGCAACCATTTGTCCTCTGGCAAAAACCGGCTCGGACCCCAAAATGAACACCTGGTCTCAAATGGGTACAGTTAGATCGCCCAATACAGAACCATCCACCAACATAAGCTGCGGTGAAAACTAGGACGCAGCACCTTAAACTCAAATGAAATTGTAGGTATAGGTACGTTGAGAGAGAAAATATCTTTTTATTTTGTAAAAAATTTACAAAAGGCTGGCTGCCCGAAAATACGGGTTGCCATAAGACACAGCATTCTTGTCAGACAGTTTATAAACAAACAAACAAAAAAAAAAAAAAAAAAAAAAAAAAAAAAAAAAAAAAGCATAAGGATGATAAACAGGAAATAAACATAATGTGTGCGAGGGTGTGTTTGTGTGTGTGTGTGTTGCGAGCTGCTAAGACCATGTACAGCCCAAAGTGACTTGAAGCAGTTGAGACAATATCCGTGACAATACTCAGACACCTCATTTGTTGGACTGAGGATGGACGGACGATAGCCCAGAACTTATCTCCATCAATAAAACAGTAAGCAGAAGACCGACAACCTCTTCATTTCTGAATTGTGCACATCCTTCTGCCACCATCTCACATCAAAATCTGTGGTTGATGAACCAAATATATATACAAGTGTAACACAGGTATAAACAATAGTATTTACAATAGTATTGTAAAATTGATTAAAGATTAAAAAGCATCAGATGTTATTCTTTGAAATCGCTTTGGTTATAAAAAATAATAAATGACAACATGAGAGAAAATTCTGCATACTAAGAAGCAATTCTAGTACTTAGAACTTCTCTTTTGAATGTATTCTACCCAATTCAGTCAAACCTCTCATTTGATAAATTGGCTTTTAAAAGTATGATACGTAGCGACGGCTGGAAACATGAAAAAGCCTTCTTAGAAGGAGAATTTCCCACGAGCCCTCTACTGTTCGGGAAGGCTTTCTTTCTTCGATAATGTAAATTAAAAGGAAATGGAAAAACTTGGACTTGCATTGTAGCGCCGTCGGAACCTAGCAGTCGTCCTTGTGAAAACAGGAATACTTGAGAATTCACGTTTCCCTTTAGTTTACTTTCTTCTTATTCTTCTTCTTCCCCATCTCCTTTTTTTTCTGCTCTGAGTCCTTTTCAGATTTATGTTTTGCCCTTCATTTCACGTATACCTTGAGGCGGGACACTACTCGCCACCTCCTCACAAGCCCACGCTCCCTTTAATGGTGAAACGCGTCAGTATTAAATTCTGCCCTTATTTTGGAGGCGGCCTTGGGAGAAGTATGGCAGAGAAAAAGAATAAAAAACTCGCTTTCCTTTTTCGTTGGGTGAAAACTACCGCAGGCTATTATAAAATAAAAGGGGAGGTGCCTCCAACTGACTGAATAATGACCCCCTTATCCACCAAATAAAAATCTCCTTTGTTAATAATTATAGAACCTTGCAAGAATTTTTACTACACAGCTTATGGCCTATTCATAAGAAAGGGAAATTTCGAAATATCGGGATTATAATTACCTAACAGTGATAGAGGGTTGTTGAGCACTGCTCCCCCAAAATGTTTGGCTTGCGGACTCCTTTCGCGGAACAACTGCGGACCCTTCTTACTCAACTAGGTATTTAGATACATGACGCTAATTTTGTAGTTAGGGGTAAATAAAAGTATACTGCGCCCTTATGCACCTTCCCATTGTCAGGAGGTACAGAGGGGATGCCCCCTCCAGGGCTCACTAGTATATAAAGTATATAATACTAGTATATAAAGGCCGTCAAGGCACACTACATTGGTGAACCCGACTTTGAACTTCAACCTACAGCCATCTGAACCTTCTCGTCTCAACCTCCAGCATTCTGGACCTTCTCGTCGCAGTATTTCCGCACTTCGAACTCCAGACAATAATTAGAACATCTTATCGCAATCTCTCACTTCATCGTCGGCCCCACTTCGAGCGAATCGCCCCTCCAAAGTCGCCGATTACGGGAATAAAAGGAGGATCATCTGGCGAATTCATCAGTCAGCCGTCAAGAGCCGACTCGAAGACATCTGGGAGAACTTTACCTCCCAGACGACGAGTGAATTTCACATCGGCTCGACTTCCTCCACGCCGCAGCGCTACTTCATTTCAACCGTCCACTTCCAGACGGCTAGTTTTCGGTTAATATCAAGCGGCACATCACTTCCGCTTCACCTTCAACGCGGCAGATAACTAACTTCACATCAGAGATTTGTTTTACCACCCAGACCTTCACATCGGTGTACACTCGGCTACGGGGATCGACTCGCCAACTTCGTAGGACTTAGCCGCACGACGTGGGATAGCGTTGAGACGAGTTTCAGTACCGTCCATCGTCCCTCGGCCTGTTAGAGCCGTTCCGTCCGAATTTAGCCGAACGCTAGGAACCTACAGGTCGCTGACATCTCACCCGATTCTGAACACGGATCGCTTCTCGGCAGAAACAAGCTCATGAACCTTCTGCTGATCAACTTCTCGCTTCGCTGCTTACCCTTGCAGAGCTTGGAGGAGATGGCTATCCTCGATTTTTACCTTCCATGCTCCTTCCAGATGGTTCATAATGGGGATGTGATGACGGACTGCCATCTGGTGGATGGTGAGTAGCAAATACCCAGCAGCTATCTTCTATGTCTATGGAGTGGTGTCGTTACATTTCACTGCAGGCGCCCCCCTCTTTAAACTATTTTACTCCACATGCTAAAAATTCCTGCCGTAAAATTGAGCTCCATTTAATGGCGTGGACTGAGCATGGATTTAACGAGTGTCAACTTTGATACTGATTCGTGTGTTTTTACTTTAAAGAAGGAAAAGCAAAAAAGCAAATGATTTCACAACTATAATAGTTGATATAAATTATCAGACCAATTAAAGTTTTCGCTCCCATTCATAGAAAGTATGGGATGATAATTAAACAATGAAACAATGGTGGTATTCCATCCAGATGAGGGTAAATAACACAGGTCTACAAAAAAAGGTCACTTCGGGCTCGAGAGGTTTCGGTGGTTGCTCTCCATGTTTTGGGGTCTGGTGAACACGAATCCGAAGCCCGTTTTGCGCCATCACGTCCAGTTTTTTTTGTACACCCTCGTTTATCCAGAAAAGCGAAAATTCCCTTAATTTCGACTCTAAGTCGTCTGGTTTCTGTAGGTAATTTTTCTGGGCGCTCTGAGGTACGCTATACTTTAGTTTTTTTGCGCTGAATCGAATGAGACCAATTGCAAGTCGCTAAGATGATTACTTACGGAGATACGACCTCTAGAAGTCATTTTTTACGTCGGAAACCGCTATTTTTTCCACTGTTTTTTTGCACTTTTCTGTTCACACAGTAGAAAAAAAGGGTCCGGGGGAATCGGCTCCAACTACAAAGTAAACTGTGGACATTTCTGCGTCAAATGCCGCCAACTGCACCTCTGTGAATGCAATAGCCGATTTTTGGCGATTTTTCAAAGATATGAGAAATTTTACTCCCTCTTTTTCCCATTTCCAACTACAAAATTTTCCGGCTCATCTAAGTATTCATCCTAAGCGCTTAGACTTACGGTACCCTACAGAACCTTTTGCGCTGAATCGAATGAGACCATTTTCAAGCCGCTACAGTGCATAGTTTCGGGAATAGAAGCTGTGAAAATCATTTTCACAGTCAAAAAATTGTATTTTGCGATTGAACGCATATTAGAGCACTTATAAAGGATCCCGAATTTGTTGATGCGTTGGAAGCTAATGAGCTCCATTATCGTAAGTCCTTCGTTGAAGTAATACCAAATTTCCTCGGCACCCGAAAAGCAGAAAATTACGAGGAACTTGTTGAAAATATGCTCATCAATTTTAAACGAATTGGGTGCAACATGAGCATTAAAGTTCACCACCTCTTCAGCCACATAGATCGCTTCACTTACAACCTGGGGGACTACAGCGAAGAGCAAGAGGAGAGGTTTCACCAAGACCTGAAAACTATGAAATTTCGATACCAGGGTCGATGGGATGAGAACATGATGGCAGACTACTGTTGGAACATTCAACGAGACAATCATAGTGCTGCTAACCGAAGAAAATCCTGTAACAGTTGAGTAAGTGGGTGCGACATTGTGATTTTACTTGCACTTGACTAGATTTTGATATGAAGTACTATATGCTATGTAATTAGAAATGTCTCTCCCGTAGCTTATTATGTTATTACCTACTATACAATATAATATATTATACAACATGTATATTATACAACATATTATGTTGTTCTGCAGAATAAGATAGAGCAAAACAGTTGCAAAATACAATTTTTTGACTGTAAAAATGATTTTCACAGCTTCCCGAAACTATGCACTGTAGCGGCTTGAAAATGGTCTCATTCGATTCAGCGCGAAAAATTCTGTAGGAAACCGTAAGTCTAAGCGCTTAGGATGAATACTTAGATGAGCTGGAAAATTTTGTAGTTGTAAATGGGAAAAAGGGGGAGTAAAATTTCTCATATCTTTGAAAAATCGCCAAAAATCGGCTATTGCATTCACAGAGGTGCAGTTGGCGGCTGTTGACGCAGGAATGTCCACAGTTTACTTTGTAGTTGGAGCCGATTTCTCCGGACCCTTATTTTTTACTGTGTTAATAGAAAAATGCAAAAAAAAAAAAAAAAAAAACTGGAAAAAATAGCGTTTTCCGACGTAAAAAATGACTTCTAGAGGTCGTATCTCCGTAAGTAATCATCTTAGCGAGTTGCAATTGGTCTCATTCGATTCAGCGCAAAAAATCTAAAGTATAGCGTACCTCAGAGTGCCCAGAAAAATTACCTACAGAAACCAGACGACGTAGAAAATAAGGGAATTTTCGCTTTTCTGGATAAACGAGGGTGTACAAAAAAAAAAAAACTGGACGTGATGGCTTCGGATTCGTGTTCACCAGACCCCAAAACATGGAGAGCAACCACCGAAACCTCTCGAGCCCGAAGTGACCTTTTTTTGTAGACCTGTGTAATATTTAAATAAAGAACAGAACTCCTTTCCCTGGAGCAAGATTTTCTAAAAAGCGTTTCTAAGTACAAGTGAGGGGTCGGCTCCTGCCCCAATTGTGAGAACCGAAAAAATGGTTTAACACAAAAATCCCACTTTAATATTTAAATAAATATAGAAAATCAATCAGGGATAGATATCT
This sequence comes from Pilophorus perplexus, assembly GCA_955831195.1. Lineage (NCBI taxonomy): Eukaryota > Metazoa > Arthropoda > Insecta > Hemiptera > Miridae > Pilophorus > Pilophorus perplexus. The sequence goes on along the minus strand of OY037007.1, from coordinate 61,572,076 downwards.
CTGAGATTTAAATAAATGATCTTAAGATCAAAGGATTTTATAATTTTTCCGATAAATGTATCCTCAAATTCCCCCAGATAATATAAATACCCCCCCCCCCCAATAACCTTGACGTCCCCCCAAAACCTCCAGAGACCAAACAAATCTGGGGACTATTTTACCCGACAACTGGTGTTTTTAGTATTCATGGTAATTATTTTATTTATTAATTATTTTCATTTGCAGTGAAATGAATTTTTGAGTTTTCAATTTATTTATTTCAATTAATTTTTGTAAGAATGTATCAATTTTTCTCGAAGTTCGCCGCGGTCCCTAAGTGAGGCTCGGCTCGGACCACTGTATGGGAACCCCTGCATTACACCTATAATTAGGGTGGCCAGATATACTGCTTTTTGCAGTACAGTACTGCTTTAAGGTATGTGATACTGCTTTACACAGAGACCGTTGTGTACACCTGAAATGTACTGCTTTTTGAAACTAGTAGAGTTTTTGGGGAGCTACTTCCTGCCTGCTTACTTACGCACTTGACAATATCTTCCAAAGAACTTAAATTAGATGGGACACCAACACCTCTCATCAATTGGAGGAAGAAGAAGTTGGTCTTTGAGGCTCAAAGTCTGTGTTACGGTTTTTGTGGTTTTCAAATGGGTTCACTGGTTTTTAAATGCAAACGAATACTATTTAGCTTTGAGTATTCATGTCCTTCATGAGATATTGTCTGCATCGTATAGTCATCATATTTTTGTGGCCAGTGGCAATGATTTAACATAATGTGATGTTTTATTAGATATTAACACTTTTTTGTCTAGTGTCCTACGACTATTTGTTTAATGTACTGCTTCCTCGAGAAAAAAAATCTGGCCACCCTACCTATAATACCAAATGAGAAAATTTATTTGACAATAAATCACGAGAACTTATACTTCCGACACTTTGTATTCAATTCAATTCACCATTCACGCTGTTTGAAATACAGCTCCTTGAAACTAGCGAGGTCTCCCACGTCGACTCCATAGTATTTCTTGAAGGGATCTTTCGAAAAGATATACGGCAAGATCACAAAGAAATGCCAGAACCAACAAAGGACCGACGAGCGTGCGTACCTGCCAAAAATGTAACATCCAGTAGCTCTACGATAACGCTAGCGTGTTAAATCCAGCACAATGGCAAAGAACAGATCGAATATCTTGGCCTCTTTGATGCACGTCCTGTTTCATCTTTTCGGATCCTTGTAGAATCACCTCCGTTATTTTTGACAGTCTATCTTCTGATGGTTAGAACTCCCTTTCATTCCCTCCTTTCTTATTTAGGAACAGTAAATCCCGAATTTCAACTGCTGGAAATGTTTTCACGTTCAAGAGGAGAAATATGAGGAGTGAAGGGAGATTGTTTACATGGATATTGCTCACGTGTTGACCTGAGGGGAAATGAGAGTTATTTTGGTTCATTTTATTTTAAAACAAGGCGCTTGAATATGAACTCGGTGTTTCATCTTCAAGCGCCTTGTTTTGAATACTTAAAAGTATTCACATTATTGTGAAAAATACTTACTTGTTTTGAATACTTTTGAATACTTGAAAGTATTCACATTATTGTGAAAAATAACATTCCTATTGAATGAAAATATTCACCATTATTGTCTCTGTTGGTATACAATGATTCATATTCATACTTGCATATTCCTTCATAATACGAGTGCATGACACAAATTAAGTTGCAAACTGCCTTGTCGCGGTTTTGGGTCAGACCTCCGTAGCCGGCCTTAGGAAACAGATTGTGGGGGCATCTTTAGTGGGTCGGTATCGACCCAACGCAGTGCAGGGGAAGTTCGACACCAATATTATAAGGCCACCTTTCCAGCGCCACCAACCACCTCGTCCCTCTTCAGGTCGGGTGGCCACCCAACCCACCTTTTGCCTTCAGATCTTGGGCGAACTAGCGTCTCGAACTCTACTTAGTAGGTAGTTAACTTATGGCCAGTTTCACCAGAGAGGTTCAATCCAAGATTTGACCTGGTCACTAGTAGGCAGAGTTGGGATTATTCGAATAAAAATTTAGTTGAACTAAAGTTGAAAATAAAAACTAATTAGTTTTTAGTTTCGAAAGTGAAACTAAAAACTAATTTAGTTTTTAGTTTGACTTTCGAAACTAATTTTGGAACTAAATTAGTTTTAGTTTCAACTGTTGAAACTAAAACTAATTTAGTTCCACAAGTTAGTTTCGAAGTTGCGAATAAAAACTAAAGTAGTTTCATCTTTTATTCGTAGTTTCGGAACTAAAAATGAAACTAAATTTTTTTTCCTCGCAGACATTTTTTTTCCTCGCAATTTTTTTTCCTCCAGACATAATAAATGACTCATCACCCTAAATTCTTCGATACGTTTCTGAAAACGTTTGATGTTCCACTCAAAGTGGTGGAGAGGGGAGGAAACTTTAATCTATTCTTCTACGACCCTGAAAAAAAGAACTTTTTCGCACCCATCACCCACATTTCGTTGAAACACACACACGAACACACATCCCCTTCAAATCAGTAAAAAACGCGAGGAAAAAAAATTAGTTTCATTTTTAGTTCCGAAACTACGAATAAAAGATGAAACTACTTTAGTTTTTATTCGCAACTTCGAAACTAACTTTTGCAACTAAATTAGTTTCAGTTTCAACAGTTGAAAATGAAACTAATGTAGTTCCAAAAGTTAGTTTCGAAAATCGAACTGAAACTAATAGTTTCAGTTTTTAGTTCCACTTCGGAACTAATTTAGTTTTAGTTTTTAGTTTTAGTTTCAGAACTACTTTTTGCCCAACTCTGCTAGTAGGTTAAAAAATTACTGAAATCAGTTTCACCGTGAAAACTGGAGATTATTTATTTATTTTTATTTTTCATAAATCCAAGATTACAACTCCCCAGTGTACGTACAACTTTGAACCCAACACGGAATCTACGTCGAGCAAATAGAATCTAACTTAATCTTCAAACTAGTTAAACTAGCCTGATATCCTCTCTCCGAAGATTGTTGGCTTTGTTTTTGTCATTCATTTTGTTGGCGTACTACCAATACAAGTGGAAGCTCGAATTCGATCAAAGCCGAGAAACACCGGATTGTTGACAGTCACCGAGGTGGTGATGGACAACATGGCCCCTCGCGAAAGTCCGAATTCCGGGCCGCGAAAGTCGACCATCTCCGGCAGCGAGTGGTATTAATCCGAAAACCATTTTCTCGTAGTTGACTCACGCAGTCAATAGTCTTCTATGCCTATCGGTGTTGTCATGTCTCGGCCCAGGGTTTCAATGGATTCTCATTGGGAACAGTTTGGACCTTGGAATCGAAATGTGGGGGCCTGGGGTACACTCGATGCCACTGCAAAACTAAATGCAGCACTAATAAATGTAAATGCAAGTCCAGTGGCGTTTTTTCCAAGGCTTGTGGATCTGCTCCCAAGTTGGCTAAGGGTTTCTAAGGCTTGCCAAGATGGTCCCGAGCTGACCAGGTGGTTCCAAGTAGAGGCGATTTCTCTGGCAAAGCAAGGTAAGCACTGGTTGTCCAGTGCTAGCCAATTTTTTTTTAAATCATTTTTTGTTTTATTGCTTCAATTTTTGGACAATTTTTCAAATTATTTTTACATTAGTAATGGAAATTTTACTATTAACTTGTACCCAAAGTCGGTGCTCATTCTTGTGAGCAATGGCAACGAGCTCCAGCGCAGCTAATCTTCTAATTGACCGCGAGAAGAGAGTAGAACTACCGTTTGAGCATCATTACCCCTAGTCAAGCCCCCGCAGAGCTGAATGCCTTGGCTCGACTTGGTTGAACCAGGAAAACAGCTGGTTTCTTAGACCTTGTGGGGGCAGAGTCGCAGGTCCAGGCGCGACTGGTGATGGCAGAACAAGGGGGTGCAGTCACGGATTCGTGATAATATTTTATGAAAATATTATTGCACCCAACACAGATAAAAAGTACCTACTATCAAGATTTGCTATAGTTCATTATTTATTTATTTATTTATTTATTTGTTTAAAAATTCCAATTAACTATTACCAGTTTCCTTTCATTTCAAAATACACGGGTACACGCTGCAAACCTGGTAAAGGTGAGATTGGCCGTCCCATGTCGCGAATGTCACACTTATCACTCACGCCTTAACGGGAAAACTCCCTCAAGATGAAATCAATAGAGTTATCCAACAAACGCTTTATGAAATGAACAATGAAACGATCGAATGAAACGAACGAATAAAAAACTTATAAATGAGACAAACGCAGATCACCGAGTTCAGAAAACACTTCCCAGAAAACATGGAAGCACACAAAACCCCTGATGCCATCCCCTCAACTGCTGTAGCTTCTGGTAAAAAATACCTTTGTGGGAAAACTGAAAAAATCAGAAACCTTGGTCGATCGAAATTTTATGATTTCATACCGTACAAAGTAATATAGCAACACCAAAAAGTTTTCAAAATATTTCAAAAGTAAGCCCCTATTTTTTCCATGATTTGGGACAGATTAGATCCTGAATAAGTCCCTCATTACAAACGAAAATTCCCTGCCCATGAACGAAGACTGCCAACACTGATTGTGGAGGTGATTTAACATCTGGTGAATGGTGAGAAGGAAGAGTGTGCGCAGTGCCCAGAACTGCCCCACATTTCGACATTTCTGGCTTCACACTTAGTTCGTTGTTCCATAAGGTCCATGCAAAAAAATCGTCTCAAGAGGGGCAGTGCTCCCGTTATCATTGTACTATCAACACAGGCTTTTCAGACGTTCCGCGAACTATGTAAGGTCTACAAGAACTTACATAGTTATTCGAGCCAAGGAGTTTTGATTCATTTTTAGGTAGGTAACTAATTAGGTAGGTAATACGTAGCCCCCCCCCCCTCTCACCCTTCTGCATCGAGGGGGTGCAGTTGCGACGCTGCCTCCCTCACGAGTCGCGCCTGCGCAGGTCTACTACTGAAAGGCAAGCAGTATGGTTGGTGCTTCCTCCGCATGGGGCGTTGATCTGACTTTTCACTCATAGGATCGCGGACATTGATCCTCAGTTGCCAACTTCTCCATTAGTTGTTTACTTTCTGAATGAGTTCTTTCTGTGATCAATTTACTTGAATTTTACCTTGTTTTAGTTTTATTGCCATTATTACTAGTGTTCTTCGTGTTTTCTGTGTTTTGTGTATCGTGTGCGTGAAATCGGCAGTCAGAATGGCTTCAAGCAGCTGTGGAGTACACGCACTGCTGCTGGCCCCTTTGTTTTTTTGTTTTTTGTTTTTTTTTTGCAAGTTCGCTGTTGGTAATTGTGAAAGTTGCTTATGAAAGTGTAGGAGATTTTGAGGTTTATCGTGGGGATTTCAGATATGAGCGATGGTGATGAAGGGGGAGGGGGAACCCAATTGTGTGCTTGCCCAGCCTGCTAGCTCAGGATTCGCCCCTGGTTCCAAGGCTTGCCAAGATGACCTCCACGCTTTCTTGGCCTGTCAAGGCTTGCAGAGCTGGTCCCTCTGAACATGCTGGCAGCAATATTGTACTCGCCTTTTTGCTGTTTCCAAAAAAGAGAGTCTATGATAGACTATATGATAGACTGTCTATCGCACTCCTCGGAGTGGATCACAATGCTCGACATTTCGACCTAATGAAGTTATTCTAGTCGAAATGACATTTTCTATTTTCATATCGGATTTTCCCCAACTTGTCTCGTTCATTCTCCACAAGTAATTATTACTAGTGAAATCCCGAAGTTTAGTGACGTTACGGGCTTTCACCAGAAATTACTCTCAGCAAGCACTCTCTACACTCTCGACACTCACCGAGCGCATCACACTCACTGTAACATGTTATCTATATGTATATAGATAGTGTAGCTGTTCAACAATGCTGGTACCTAAGAAAATTATAAAAATGGAGCTTAGGTTCGACGAAAGCGAATAGAAATAACGTAACCATCACGGGGCGAAGAACTGTGGAATCCTTACAAAACCATTTGCAGTTCATGCGGTTCGTTGGAAAAAAAAGTCGAAAACAGTGAGTCGTACGAAATCACGTACCTATTCGGGGTACATAAACTGACGATTTAACTGTTCTACAGGGGAAGTTGGGCTATATATATAAAAATATAAAAATAAAAATAAAAAGGTAATAATAAAATAATAATAATATTAATAAGCTCTAGTTTACGAGAGGAAACCGATTTCAGTTAATCTTTGATTCAAATCTTGGGTTTAACAGTTAAATACTATACGAAGTACATTGAGTTTCTACACCGAGGATTTAAATGAATTGAACCTATGGTGAAATTGGCATTATTCTGCCAATTTCACCAATCAGTAGATGGTCAGACACTCAATCGGTGTTAGATTATTCTGCCACATTAAAAATTATGCGAAAATGTTACTGATTCGTCTTATTCGTTCTTTTTTTCCTCCTGCTGCCGCTTCCCTTTTTGTTCGACATGTCTGCTATGCTTCCTGGATGCCGTAGTGTCAAATAATTCGTTCACCAGTCGTGCAAATACTCCCGTCAATCACCAAGTTGTTGCAAATTGGGGAAGTGTGACGAAATGCCTGGCAAAGTCCGATGTCCTACATCCAACCAAACCAAAACCTATACCTACCATCCCCAATCCCGGCGAGAAAAAATGCAGAATAATTCCCGTACTTCAACTTGAAACGCTTGAACCAAAAAAAAAAAAAAAAAAAAATTTGAAATTATGCAAGTGTTTCATTTCAAAAGGGCTCTTTTCGAAAGCTGGCAGTTTCGTAACATCCTTTAACTATTCATAACCTGAAATTGAATTATAAAGATCCCTCATCTACCGTAATTTCACTCTTTCGTCCTCATATCATCTCTCATTCTCGCTCCGTTCTTTTTTTTTTTTTGTGTGTGTGTGTGGGGGGGGGGGGGGGGGGAGGTATGAGACATTATCTGAAAGGTGCCTTTTGTAGAAGGTAAAAAATTAACTGTTTAAGTAAGCCTACATAAGGTAGTTCAAGACTTGAACTACCTTTATGTAGGCTTACTTATAAGTAAATACCCTTTATACTACGTATAGGTACTGTTTATAAACAGTATACGTAGTATAAAGGGTATTTATACTTAGTATAGTATTATACTTAGTATAAAGGGAGTTGAATCCGCTTCGGTGAAGGGGGTTATCGTTTTGAATCAATCCAGTGTATTTTTATCGTGAGTAAGCATACTTGAAAAGACCATGTTGGGATTTCCAGGACGTTAGGACGCCAATGACCCCCTCCCTTATTGTGCCCCACATTCACGGACCGTAGACAGAAGGTCTGTTCCCAAACCATCCCATTATCGTCATTACTCTATTCTCGAGAGTCACGTAAATATATAATCTACCGTTACGTCACGGATAATCGATTTATCGATGAACCCTTTGTCATCGAGACTCAGGAGTGGGATAAATGACCTACTACACTTGGTTTTCAGAAATTGACTATTTATGTATGCTGAAGGACAGGTCACGAGGAAACGTTGTCATGCACTCGAAGAGAACGGTTTGAACGTTGTTAATCATCAGAACCTTCGTTCCGAGCTGGAAAAAATCCCGCATAATCGAATTTATTTTGTAACAGTTTTTACTTCTATAATATAGAAGTAGATATAGATAATATAGAAATTTAGATATTATCTAAATTCACCCAAATATTGATCCTCCGATCGATTCTGCTGGCGTCACTGATTCTCAGAATTTACAAGGGTCAGCCTGGATTGTCATTTCTCATGGGTCTACGACTCCTAATCAACGAGTCATTTCATAAGCAAAAACGCTGCAAATTTTACACAAGTATTTATTATTCTCTGATATAGGTAGCGTGTGCAGAAATTAATTCAGTGTCAATGAAAAAAAATTGTCAAGTAAAGTTAGTTTAACGGCAAGATGTAGGAGCGGCCCGCCCCGGGTGCCACCCGGTTGCTGGGGTGCCAAATAAGCCTGTTTGATATCAAGGAGACGATGATACACTAAACAAGAGAACTAAACACAAAATTTGTACATATTTAATATGTACCCTTTATATAGACAAAAATATAGAAAAAATGTAGAATACAGAAAGTTAAATAATATTTATATATATTATATCCATCAGTTGTGTCTATCTAGAGTTCCTTTTCTTCTTTCTTTTCTTTCGTCGACGTATTATAACAGTCTAGATGAGCTACACAGAGCAAGTATCAAGACGATGTTCAATGGGTGTTTTGGGGTTTTCCTCACTTTTTTCTCGTAATCATGGCTCCGGGTAAATCCGAAAAATTTTGGAATTTGAGAGAATGCATGCAGAGAATTGGAGGTCCGCCCCGGGTACCAGTTAATGCAGATCCGCCACTGCGAAGTGGCTAACGCGAGAAAAAATTGTTTTCATTGTTTTTGTTTTTTTTCAAAAACGTTTTTTGCTCGGAAAACGGAAAATACGACCAAAAAAACAAATTTGACGTATAAAAAAAAATGCATTTTTAACCTTCCGGGATCCTTCAAAAATCCCATCTGTAGCCCCGTGAAAGCCCTATAGATCGCCACAGTGAAATCGGATCGTTCCAGGACCCCAAAAATGGATTCTACGTCCAAAAATACTTCGAAAACGACACCTTACTCGATCCCATAGCCAAAATCCTTTTTAAAAAAACCCTCCCGAAGTCCCATTTTAGCCCCTGAAAACCTTGCGGGCACAACTAGATGGTAAACCAAGTATTTTGTCAAAATTTCAGGATTAAAAAAAATTTCCTACTGCCCAAAACGACTCGGACAGCGAACTGCGGACGGTAAACGCTATCCACTGGACGAACATTTCGATTTTTGAATAAAGACCTCTTGAAACGGATAATGTCAAATTTTGAGGCCGATCGGAGTCGTCGACCTCCGTCGCGATTACAAAGGTGTATTATTCCAAGAATAATAAACCAAAATAAATATCCGGATATCGGTTATATCCGGTCACGGTCTTTCCATTCCTAGGCGGGAGATGGCCGGTAGTTACTACCGATCACACGTAATCCAATGCCCGGCACATGGTCCTTCACCAACACACCCACATTGTCACATTTCATAAGGATTGTATGAAAAGGTTTGGAAAGGATACAAATAAATGTCACTACTTGCACCTCTTAGGCATTATGTACATGGGTTGAAGGATTTTTAATCCAGATTTTAGCGAGGGACGTAGTAACGTCCAGAAAAGTCAAGTTATCCAGGATCGATATTATGCAACAGTAGGTAGCGATAATGATTTTCCGCAATATCAAGCTTCGTTTTTAACCTGGTTGTGGCCCTAGTTTTGGTTATTTTAGTCAAGGCGTGTCCACATGGCATGATTTGGCTTTGGCCGAGCGTCAAAGCCGAACTAGTGTGGACACGTCGTTATTGCCATAAGCCGAACATAATCGTGCCGAAAACCAGTGTCGACGTCATTTCGAAACAAGTTTCCCGAACTCAACGTGCTCATGCCTCAGTCGGCCTCATTAAATAAGGCATTAAATTTTGGCAAAGTGTTTAGAAGCGCGCATGTTCCAAGTTTTGGCTTCTGAGCCTACTGTAGGTAGCGGAAGCTTTGTTTTCTTTTTCGGGATTGAAACCATTTTTGTCCTCCAAAATTAAAATTTCCCCTCGCATTTGGCGTTTCAGAACCTCCTGAGCAACTTTGGCTCTGTGTCTGTTTGTCTGTCCGCATTTCCTTGTTTCAGCCATAACTGGAATTGAATGGTCAACTGTTCAAATCCGACAAATTATTATTAATTCGAAAATTATACCCTCTCCAAAAGCATCAAACAAAATTTGTTAAATATCGTATGACCTTCTATCCCAGCTGACATGAAATAAAACTCTCACAGCCATTTTGCCAAGGGGGCCCGATAGATGAGTGAAGAGAAGGGCTTGTTTTTCTGCCGTCCGCTCCACTACATAAACCCAATTTGCATGCTAGGACACTCTCTTGCTGTCATCGCACCGCTCGACATTGTTACTCGGCCTCAACCAGGTTTTCCCTGACAAATTTTTCCCTCAAACGACCACGCTGTCCACCCGGTATACTGCCAAAGATTTTCATGAGATGGCTCCTCAAAATATGCTTCTTCAGAGTCTCTAATTCTACCGACGAAATTAAATGAAGTTTATTGAAATCAAGACCATTGCCCCCCCCCCCCCCCCCCCTGACATGAAACACGAAATCGAATTTGTTTGGAAATGTATGAACCGTAATAACTAGGGGTCGGATTATTAGGTCACTAAAAACTCGGTTGTATGCGCCTAAAATATGTGGGGAAAACTCAGAATATGCCCTCAAAAACTCAAGGGTCAAGAGAGTTTCATACCAGCAACCAGGTGAAGTGAAAACCAAGGATCTTGCGAAACATTCGGAACTTATTAGGTTCAAGGGAAGGACTGCAGGGTTATTTGACAAGACTCCGCTCAACGGCTGACGAGTATTTCGTGAGTCGGCCGAGGCCTTCACATCCTGCTCCCTTCCGACGGAGAATTTTCACGGTGGTGACTGTAATTGCTTGTTAAAATGTTTCCTATTGGGAAAGTCCCTGAGTAATAATATTCTTTATGTATCACGTCATCCGCAACGGTCTCAGGCAACTTTATAATTGGGTTGATAAAATTTTCCAAGCTATTAAGAACGGTGAATGTCGTCGTTGTACAATGGCGGGAGTAGGTCGCCTGGATGGGGTTGGCATTGACCCAACAAGGGAGCATCGGACCAGTCTGGTCCTTCACTTGGGAACTTCCACATCGATATGATTAAATCATAATCATGTCAGAGGATCATGTAAGATTTCCCGGGATAGGAAAGGAGGAAGCCTTTTACTTGTTTCTGCCTCATGGAACAAGCAATAGAGCTACGGGTGAGGATGAATTGACGTTTCTAGAGGGGTTAATTAAAACCTACCAAAACCAAAAGTGGATTTCGTCAGTGCAACTTAAATTAGAAATACATGCCTGAATGATTTTTTACTAATAAACTCATGCCAACAGTCATTTCCCACGCGTGATACGATTTTCCCACGGGACTTTAAATGGAAGCAACCAAACTTTATGTCTTTGCTCTGCCACAAGTTAGCGCAGAAACTTCTTCGCCCATGGGAATATCTACTGTACGACAAACTTCTCTGTGTCTTGAAACCTCTCTGTCCAATATTGATCATCAATAAATTATTCAACAGGCGTTTGAAGTTTTGTCCCGAACCTACACAACTACGTTAATTGTGAAAATTAGTCTACAGTTTGAGCTAAATCACCAAACGGTTATAAACGCTCAACGTTTGATTCAAAGTGCAAAGAAACAATCCATACTGTTCAGACAATTCACTTTGTGCATAGATTACAAAAGTCACTTGGGCTCAAAGTCTAGCCAAGCGCGTCGTTCATGAGTCATGAATCATGACAAATCGCGTCCTCATTGTTCGAATTACAATACACTTGATAAAGGATTAAATTCGATGATGGAGACTGAGGGGACTTATTCCTCTGTCGTCCTAAATTGTCGTCCTAATTGTCGTCCTAATTGTCGTCCTAAATTGTTCATTTTGCTTTCATATCTTATGCTCGGGTTCGGCAGTGCATAAGCAATCAAATTGGGAATTATTAAGTAATTACAGGAATGACTTGAGGAAATTTGACCTGCTTCCTCATGCAGTGTTTTATTTTTGGGGAAGGGAGGGTTATTAAATTAAATTCAAACTGAATTAAATTGAAATTCTAATTATGAATCAATTTAAGTTATTCAAGCAATCAGAAGGGGAAGGCCGAAAAAATTTTTTTATTGGGCCCCAGGTGGGACTCGAACCCACAACCTCTGCATTACTAGTGCAACGCTCTAAACCAACTAAGCTACAGGGAACCGCAGTTGAGAAAGAACATTGGAGATTGAAGGCTCAACTGTCCCCTGCTTCCAACAATTGATTCGGCCTTATCATATTGTTACTTATTTCTCCCCCTCTGAACCTTGATCTGATGTGAAGCCAGTAGACATCCTACTTTTGTCCCTCGTCCTAGGGGTCCCTTAATTCCCCAGGAGGAGTAGTTTCATTACAGGAATGACTTGAGGAAATTTGACCTGCTCCCTCATGCAGTGTTTTATTTTTGGGGAAGGGAGGGTTATTAAATTAAATTCAAACTGAATTAAATTGAAATTCTAATTATGAATCAATTTAAGTTATTCAAGCAATCAGAAGGGGATTCATAATTAGAATTTCAATTTAATTCAGTTTGAATTTAATTTAATAACCCTCCTTTCCCCAAAAATAAAACACTGCATGAGGAAGCAGGTCAAATTTCCTCAAGTCATTCCTGTAATGAAACTACTCCTCCTGGGGAATTAAGGGACCCCTAGGACGAGGGACAAAAGTAGGATGTCTACTGGCTTCACATCAGATCAAGGTTCAGAGGGGGAGAAATAAGTAACAATATGATAAGGCCGAATCAATTGTTGGAAGCAGGGGACAGTTGAGCCTTCAATCTCCAATGTTCTTTCTCAACTGCGGTTCCCTGTAGCTTAGTTGGTTTAGAGCGTTGCACTAGTAATGCAGAGGTTGTGGGTTCGAGTCCCACCTGGGGCCCAATAAAAAAATTTTTTCGGCCTTCCCCTTCTGATTGCTTGAATAACTTAAATTGATTCATAATTAGAATTTCAATTTAATTCAGTTTGAATTTAATTTAATAACCCTCCCTTCCCCAAAAATAAAACACTGCATGAGGGAGCAGGTCAAATTTCCTCAAGTCATTCCTGTAATGAAACTACTCCTCCTGGGGAATTAAGGGACCCCTAGGACGAGGGACAAAAGTAGGATGTCTACTGGCTTCACATCAGATCAAGGTTCAGAGGGGGAGAAATAAGTAACAATATGATAAGGCCGAATCAATTGTTGGAAGCAGGGGACAGTTGAGCCTTCAATCTCCAATGTTCTTTCTCAACTGCGGTTCCCTGTAGCTTAGTTGGTTTAGAGCGTTGCACTAGTAATGCAGAGGTTGTGGGTTCGAGTCCCACCTGGGGCCCAATACATTTTTTCGGCCTTCCCCTTCTGATTGCTTGAATAACTTAAATTGATTCATAATTAGAATTTCAATTTAATTCAGTTTGAATTTAATTTAATAACCCTCCCTTCCCCAAAAATATTAAGTAATTGCTAGCAAAACAACAGACAGCGATTCTCAGTAGTGAGCCTACTTTAACGGGCTCAAAATTACCATCTACTTAATTGCAATGTTCTTTTTGATTACCTAAATTTTATTGAAAAATAAACAATCAATGATAACAAGCGGAGGGGTTGCTATGTTCCCTAGTTTCCATCTTTGCCCTCTTAGCAGTTACATTGAATAAGATCATGTAAAACGATTGAAATTCATGGAACAACTAATTTGAAAAACTGAACTCGTTTTACGACTGTTAATATCGAGTGCGACTTCACCAGGAAGGAATTCGAATTTGTATTCGAAGGAAGTCGTATTCTACCCGTATTCTCTTCTCGAGGAAATAAATGCAAGAGCTTCCTTCGTGTTGAAACGGTCGTTCGAGGATTCGAATGCCTACGATGAACAACTCAAATGATTTTCGAAACTTCGATGGTGGTTAGAAAATTATTGAATAGGTAGATCAGCGGTTCCTTGGTGGCTACATCGGTAAGGAAGAAGCGAGAAATGACTATTGTATAGGTGAACAGATAGGTGAACGACTGGCAGACAAGTGGAAGCGGCACCATGGAATCGTCAAGGGGTGGCTCAGGGCATGGCTGTCATCTGCCATCGTGCGCGCAGTCTCCATGTGCATGAGGGGGACTCGGCAGTGATGGTGGAGTGCCGAATACCTGCTAGGGTTTGATGATGGGGTGGCACTGCAGCTAGGTCTCCAACATCGTTGAAAAGTGTCGATTTGAACCTGCGAAGCTCAGGCCTATACTCAGAACTGACAACTTTGTCACCCAACAACTTACCACATCTTTTATGTCCAGAGAATTATGACCCGATGTATTATACTATTTTCTTATGATCAAAAATTAGTTCAGTAGCTAACGGCACGAAACCTTAAATGTTAAATTTTAATTCCGAAAGCAAATAGGTCATTTTCCAGCTTGCAAATTTACCAACTGCCTATTGAGTTGCTGGTTTCTTTATCGAACTGACTTCCTCTTGGGTAGAGGTCGAATGAAACGTTGGCAAGTTGTTTAATTTAATTGTGGTTAGTGAAACAACCCCCCACCCCTGCAGCGATGATCCCAGTAGCGTTTTCGCCCTAATCCTAATAATGATTTTGCGGTGGGCCTTGAACGGCTTTTCCTTTCCGTCCCCCGAATGTTCTAACCAATATTTGCTCTTGTTATTAGTTTACCTAATCCTTAAGACCTGCCGGATGATGGGATCCCAAGCTCTGTAAATTTTTTTCATCCAACAGTCATATCGCTATTTGGATCAAAATTGGTTGACTTTTTTTCGCTAAAGCGCGTCCACAGTAAGCAATTCGGGAAACCCGGTTCGAAATGTCGTCCACAGTAACTGTGGACAACTGTTGTTTTCGGAACGATTCAGTTGACTTAGCCACTCGACCTGCTCCTCATGAAACCCGAGTATTCTGACTCACTATTATTTTTTCGCAAGGGCGTACTGGTTACCGAATGCGTTACTACATATTTAGTAAACTTACGGTACAAGTTGATGTTTTTCGTTTTCGATTAATTCCGAGAAAAATATGAAAATTTCATATTTAATATGAAATCAAATAGGCGTCGGACTAATGCAACATATCGAAAGCGAAAGTGCAAGAACCTGTAAGTACGTTTTTGGTCGAAATGAAGGGGCAAGGATTCAGAAGATCATTCCACGAAAATTAAATGGTTTTTTCGTTTCCTGACATTTTTGTTTTTCGGACTTACAGGCTATTGCACTTTCGCTGTCGAATATTGCTTATTATGACACATTGTGTTATTAATTGAAATAGGAATACCCTTGACACTCAAGATTGCTGACAGCCTAATCGAGTTGAACTCGAAACACATCTTTCAACTACGATAAAATTATTTCGTAATGGAAATTGATCAGCCGCCTTTTTTTTCACCGCTTAGAAATATGGCTGAGTTGGAGAGGTACATATAAATTGGCCGTGAATTTAGTTCCGAATATGACGACATAATAGCAAGAAGTTTCTAGTTTGGTTCTTGGCGGTAACTCACTCGTACCTATTAAATATTCAGAAAAATGTTGTTGTAAATACTTAGGTTTGTTTCAACAATGTAAGCATTCCTGTTAATCTTGCTACTAACTGTTAAAACTCACTAGGTACTGTCTATTTCCTGTTAGAAACGACAGAAATAAAACTCTCGTCTTTGCTTCGTTGCTGTTCTTGTTGCTAGACCTTCGACTGACGTGAAACCGCCGGCCTACGGAACAATGTTCGAGTCACGATCTCATCTGGGATTCACGTCTCGTGGGACATATACCAACACTTTTGGGCTCTCCTTACATCCCGCAACTGTCCGTTTGCGAAAAAGCCAATTTGACGGTTGACCTGCCGTTGTAAAAGTCTGCCAGACACTCCCGCCTTCTTGCCCACGTGTTTTTTTTTTTCCTTTTTTTTCTGCAAGTTCTGAGAAAAAACTTCATTTGCACCAGCATTGTGTTTTTTTTCAAAAGTTATTAAATGTTCTCAAAAGTTTTTTTGTTTGTTTTGTTTTCTACTGTTGTTCTCAAAAGTTATCCTACGCCCGCCACGGCTGTTAACGGAGTTAAATAGCACACTTGGACTAATTGTCTCGGTTCTAGCTCATTCGAAATTACAACACTTCAAAAATGGTCGGACTGTAAAGGCCGTGTAGGCGTTGAAATTTCTAGGGGTAGCAGAATATCTTTTGACAGAATTTTCGATTAGAATACGAAGTAGGATTGAGATAATATCCCCATATTATGTCCCCATGGACCCAGTAGTAGCGCTACAGCTACTCAAGATTTTTTCCCGACCAACTTAATCATATTTACTCTACTCAACACTCTCTCCTGTAGTTAGTTTCCATTGTCCTAATTACAGATTTAAAACATTTTTAAATCTTTCTTATTTAATAAGAAAATCACGAGTCCATGGCTACGGTTTGGTTGTCATTATGGTTACCTATACCTGGGTAGGTATATATTATTCACTTATTGATGTGTATCTCTAGATTAAGGGGCTATGCCCCTCAGTGAATTAATATTTGAGATATATTTATCATATTGATGTGTATCTCTAGATTAAGGGGCTATGCCCCTCAGTGAATTAATATTTGAGATATATTTATCATATTGATGTGTATCTCTAGATTAAGGGGCTATGCCCCTCAGTGAATTAATATTTGAGATATATTTATCATATTGATGTGTATCCTTAAGAGTGAATGAAGGATGTAATGTTTCTTGATAAATACGCTATTTCAGATAAACAATGACAGTAATAGTTCAATTCTGATTCACATGTTTTATGGATCGTGTGGTGCAAAACGTAATACATACGTAATAGGTTTGAGGCCTCGGATGGTTCCCTTCTTCTGGGCCCGGGATGAGGAAAAGACGTGCCCTCCCCTGTTCCACGGACGCCTCAGAACGGCTCTATTCATCATATTCATCATACAACTGTCCTGTTCCTATCACACTGCCAGCCGACTATCGTACTTCTCTTCCAAGAATTCAATTTCTCTTTTTCAGTTGTGTTCTGCTTTTAAAAATTCTCCTTTAAACAATTTTGACAAAAACTATATATATATATATATGACGCGCAATTTGACTAGTGATTTTTTTTAATGTAGGTAAAGTGGATAGTGTGCGTCCAATAAAATTTGGAATAAAGAGTTTCATGTTGGTGAATAACATTATCCAGCTACATGATTAGCAGCAGAACATGCATGTCTTCTATCATCGGATAGAAATCCGATGTTCGGTGGATTTTACTTCTTCATCGCAGACTATGCTAATAGAAGGAGTCCTTCTGAAGGACCACGGTAGAACAACCTCCCCCTACCTCAACGATTCTTCCCCCATCTGTTAATTGAATATTTTGTCTCTATAGTAAGCGGGATATTCCCAGTGAGGTCGACCTGCTTAACCTTTTACCGCCATAAGAAAGGGTAAAACAGCCCGGTTATGTACACAGTGCCGCAGATTTACCGACCCCATTAATCATTGAAAGGACACTTTAATCTGTACATTATTATACCTACATTACGAACCGAAACTCCTCGTTGTCATATTTTGCATTTGCAAGCGAAAAATAAATCTAACTTTTTACTTGCCCGGACAGACTCCTTGATGACTTTCGTTGTATCTTCGGAGGAAGAGAGTCGGTGTGGTATAAGTTCCAACAATAGGACCGAGGGTAAAAATAAAGTTTTCGGAAGTTTGAGATCAAGAGCAGGAAGTTGAGGCCAAGTAAGTTCAAAACCCGAGCAACAAAGAGTTCTGCCCAAAGTTGAGATGAAGGGGAAACGAAGGGATGGGATTAGATGGGTTGATGAGGGTGGAGAGTAGTTCCATATTTTCTCTCTTCAGTAGTAGGACCATATTGTTCAGTTTGAATCCTTTATGAAGGTTCGGTCATTGAGTTACTATGAGGGCCATTCGTTCAATATTTCTCACTCCATCCGCCAACCGCCTTCGTGGTCAAGTGGTCGGGGTAAGGGTGTAAGGGTTCATATAAGACGGTTCTATTCATATAAGACGGTCTGCTGAGTTCCTGGGCTCGTACGGCAGGTGTAAGTAAATCATCCAAAACATAATTGGTCCGGTTCGTTATTTCAAAAATCAAGAGGCACCCTACGCGAGGACGCACTATGATGAACTTATGTCTCACGAAAAACCAGAGAAAAAAAGATTTGAAAGAATTATCATCAGTGAAGGGCTTGATTTTTACAATAATTGCAATAACTTACCTCAAACTGCTCCTTCACGCTTACGGCTAACTGGAGGAAGACTACGGTCTCCGTGTTTCCCAATTAATCCTTCTCTTCTGCGGTCTCCTTCTTCTGATTAAACGGTGACTTTTTTTGTACACACCATTTTGGTTTATTATTCTTGGAATAATACACCTATGTAATCGCGACGGAGGTCGACGACTCGGATCGGCCTCAAAATTCGACATTATCCGTTTCAAGAGGTCTACATTCTAAATACGAAATGTCCGTCCGCCGTCCGAGCCGTTTTGGGCAGTAGGAATTTTTTGTAATTCTGAAATTTTGACAGAATACTTGGTTTACCATCTACTTGTGGCCGCAATGTTTTCAGCCCGATCGCCTAAACCCGTGGGGCGCCATGGGGCTAAAATGGGGCTACGGGAGGGGTTTTGTGAAGACTTTTGGCTATGGGATCGAGTTAGGTGTCGTTTTCGAAGTTTTTTGAGACGTAGAATCCATTTTGGGGGGTCCCGGAACGATCCGATTTCACTGTGGCGAACTATAGGGTTTCATGGGGTTACAAATTGGATTTTTGAAGGATCCCAGGAGGCCAAATATTTTTCGAGTAAAAAACAAAAACTTAAAAAATCCAAAAAATAATGTTTTTCTCGTAGAAAAAATCTCAGAATTAAATTTTTGTACAAGTAACCTATATCAAACAATAATAAACCCTTGTGTAAAATTTGCAGCGTTTTTCTTTTTCTTTTGACTTTTTATACGCTCTTACCTTTTCCTAACGAACGAACTGAAGAGAAAACGACGAAAAAACGCTGCAAATTGTACACCAAAGTGTATTATTCTTTGATATAAATTATCCAAAAACTAATTCTATATCAATGAAAGAAAAAGCTTTAATTTAATTATGTAAAAAAGTTTTGTTTTTCTTCTGAAGTTTTTGGAAGGGATGTGTGACCCCGACAATGGATTATATGACCAAAATTACTCGGAAAACGACACCTAATTCGGCACCTGTGCACACGAACATGCGAGGGATGCGAACCTGTTTCGATTCAACTGCAGACAAGCTTCGATTTGATCGAAAATCCTCGATGGGATCCCAATCCATGGCCCTCAATGAGAACCGAACACGCCCAATGCCTTCAATGTATCCTGGTTGTCTGAGAGTATAATATTATTTGCACAAAATTGGTCATAATATTCACTATTTGGCCCCTGGTAACATTTTGTTCTTCATTAGGAACCAGTTCACTTATCACACTCTCTAAATCACATATCATTTGGATGATTGGAAGGTTTTTACTTGAATATTCAACACCAAACTTTGGGCCTAAACTGAGGAAACTCACTATTCCTGAAGCAGCAGGGAGAGGATGGCTTACTAACCTTACCAACGTCCAAATTCCCAGGGATATTTCAGATTTCCTCAGTTTAGGCCCAAAGTTTGGTGTTGAATATTCAAGTAAAAACCTTCCAATCATCCAAATGATATGTGATTTAGAGAGTGTGATAAGTGAACTGGTTCCTAATGAAGAACAAAATGTTACCAGGGGCCAAATAGTGAATATTATGGCCAATTTTGTGCAAAAGAAAAAACAGATCTCAAAACCTAATCGCTATAATATTATTGACTTGAGCAAAAGCTAGGACTTATGTCCTCGATATACACACACGACTCGCTGTGCCTATATTGGGAAATTAATGACGATTACCAAAGTTGGATGCTCCTGAATCGCAAGCTGTAGTTGAACTGTTGAGAAACTTGCGTCATACTCTACACCGCTCATTGGAAGCACATCGGGACCAGGCTATCCCGATTCGAGAGCATTCAAGGCATTCCCGAGAAAAAAAAAAGAAGTCTACCGAGCTAATGATCATAGCTACTGACTTAGAAACTGCAAGTTTATCAATCTCATTAGCTATCCTAACTTTTCTGGAACTTTCTCTCCCTAACAACTATTACCTACTGAAGCCATATCTTCAGCCCCCCTCTAGCCGATGTGGGCTTGCAAAGGCGTGTGTGAACGATCGATTGGAGAATACGAGTCCTTTCACCATCCTTACAACATGATCAAAAGAAAAGGAATGCGGTAGGAAAGGATGGTAAAACGAGGGATCTCTCTTGGCTGCTGCGTAGTCGGTACAAACGTTCCCTCTCAAACGTTTCCCTAAACTAGAAGGAACCCAGATGATTCATACTCGTATGTACTCACCCAAAGGATATGAGGGGGGGGGGGGGGGGGAGTCTCACGTTCACGGGCACGATACAGCGTTTCCTTCGATTTTTTTCTTGTTAGACGAAAGAGGCGAGTTGATAAATAAATGAAAAAGAATGCATGATTTACATTGAATCCAGACAAAAAATTTAATGCTCCATGGCGTTTCAAGATGTGTAGGTTAAAGAACAAAATGCGATTTTCGACGTTGACCCTCCGGTCCGTGATTGAATATAGGATTTTTTCTCATCTGAAATTCTGAAAAAGAAAAAACATAATCAATCGCTACCCATTCTAGTTTTTCCCGCTAGGTTTTCAGGCCGAGCAATTTAATCCGAGGAACTCTACCTATGGGGGGTTTGAAAGTTTTTACCAGATCCACGTGAAAGGGTGAACTCAAAAGTAAAAGTTCTCCAAATTCGACCATTTTTTAGTATGTTGTACCTCAGGTGAGAATGAATTTCCCACAAATTTGCAGACCGATTCGTCGCATTCATGGGTTGGGGAATCCCAACAGGGGATGTTGATGATATGATATCAGCGAGTGTTTGCTGGCACTCAACGACTTGGTATCCCATGATGCTCTTTTAACTGTATGTCCTACAGGTGTAAGTAACCCTTGAAATCAGGCAAAAAAAAAAAAAAAAAAAAAAAAAAAAAACAACGATAGTGGGAAAACTTATTTTTTTTAAAAGCTTTCAATGGCGACTTGGGAGGTGAAATTTAATTTTGATTGAAAAAATGTTACACCACAGTAATGAGGAAGTTTTTCTCTTTACGAATCTCTGGCAGTTTTATTTTTTGGCGGAATAAGAGCGGTAAACCGGCGAAGTAAACCCAAACCTGCCTATTTTGCAAACTCAAACTGCCGTTGGGCCTGCTATAATGTGAGGAATAGGTCTACAAAATTGTCGGAAATATTTTCTCACCTTTGGCTACAACATACCCAAAAATGGTCGATTTCGGAGAACTTTTATTTTTGTGTTCAAACTTTCTCGTGGAATGGCCCATTTATGGGACTAATAAATTCACGCGTAATCAAACGCTCAGCGTTTCCGGATCTTTGGAATCCTCGCCCTCCGTCTCGAATACAGAATCAAATTCAAATTTTGTCTCCTTGATTTGATTGCCCCAGTCGCCGAATGTATGTTCATCAACCCCATATTCGCGTTCTACGAGAAGAAAGTAGGGATCTTCACGGTAGAGCTTACTACGTGGAACGCTGAAAGTTCGTAATTTTCATAATCATCAGGCACCTGGACGTGAGGACATGGTATGTTTAACGTTTTATCCCTCAAATGCTGGGGAAATTGGAGAAAAAGAAAAAGAAAGGGTCATAGGAGTGGGTGATTTTAGTCCACATTTTTACCATTCAACTCACTGCAGTTGTATTACCTCAACTTCAAATTTAGTTAAAGTCAAAATTAATCCTACAGGTCACTACACTACAACAATTCGCCCACTCCACGTTTTTACGTTGATGAATTCCTTAACCTTTTTCCTAAACTAACAGTTAGTGAAAATAAAACGACAAATACTAAAAACGCTGATGCAGACGAAGCGGAAGGAGAGTGACCATTTTGTTTCAATGGATAGTTCACTAAGTTACAACACCTCAACCTATCCTTTAGTAAGCATAGTTATTACGGCTGGTGATGGGGTTTGATAACATAATTAAGACCAATTTAGGCAACTCTAGGACATTTTATATGTCAACAGATCGAGAATAGTAGTAGAATATGATTCCACATTGTATCTTGTTGCTTTCCTGCAATAGGCAACGCAGTTTACTCCTGTAGTAGATCCAGAATGTTCCGATGAGGTACCACAATCAAAAACCCCTTGTGTTCTAAAAAACATTTGAGAAGTTGAGAAACTCCTCACCAGGTACTTGATATTTAAAAAAAAAAAAAAACGAGGTAGCCACGGGTCGGGTTTAGCAAAAACGTGAAGAACCACAAATCTAAACAGCGGTCGAAGGACAAGGGTGGGACTGCCACTCTTGTTAAGAAACTTATTGTCACAAGAACTCAGGAAGGTTGAAGTGGGGCGAAGGACTGGAAAACCCGCGGTTATGTCAGAAACTACGAAAAGGAGTTGGGACGGTCCAGATAAGCTCTGGGCTAAAACACACACCACGCGAGAAACGCACAGGCTAGGATAACAATGAAGGTGCAGGTTAGGGGCCTCTGACGATGTTTACAACCTCTATCGATCTCACCTCCTCTGCCGTCTACCCCTAAATCCTATAGCTGCTCTTATTTCAACCCCTTCCTCCAGAGCGTCGCTTCCCGTAACTAATTGCTTACCTTTCTTTTTAAACCGTTTCCATTCTCGCAGGCCCCTGAGTTGAACGTATGAAAAACCTGCCGTTTCTTCTCTGCTATTCTTTTAGAAGCTGGATTTCACCAAAGACCCCGAGGGAGCACAGTAACTGCTCTTCTACGAATTCTACGAGCAGTGAAAACGTAGATAATCGCATGAAAAACAACCGTTCGCATTAGGCACATTGACGACTTCGTTTGACTATATTGAGTGGAATAAAATATATATTATTATATTATAATATATATAATATATTCCACTTAAGAAACTACCTCCATTTTCTAGGGATTTCATCTCACATGTGAATCACGTCTCAAGTAGCTCCCATCTTTAATAGGTTGATATATGTACCTATTATTTGAAAATCCGTAGAGTGTCCGTTCGATCAGTTCAATAATAAGGTAATGTGTCACGCACGGTTCAGTAAGGTGTCACGCACGATCTGATCAGATAACCTTGACATCTGTCCAAGGTCTAGAGATTTCAAACAGTTTACCGAGCTACAACTGTTATAGATAGGGTGGCCAGATGTACTGCTTTTTGCAGTACAGTACTGCTTTAAGGTATGTGATACTGCTGTACACAGAGACCCTTGTGTACACCTGAAATGTACTGCTTTTTGAAACTAGTAGAGTTTTAGGCTCGCTACTTCCTGCCAACTTACGCACTTGGCAATATCTTCCAAAGAATATTGGTGCCCAGACGTCCGGACCCTAAATTAGATAGAACACCTTTTATCAATTAGGAGAAGAAGAAGTTGGTTGGTGGGGCTACGGTTTTTAACTATTATTTTCAAACGGGTTCTCTAGTTTTTAAATGCAGTCGAATAGTATTGATCTCTCGGTATGGATCTCCTTTATGAGAATCTACATCTGATGTAGATTATATCATATAGTCATAATATTTTTGGTGCCAGTTTAACCTAATGTGATGTTTTATTAGACATTGAAAAACTTTTTTTTCTCTATCTATAGACAGAAATTTTTTAATGTCTGATAATAATAATTTTGTCTATAGACAAAAAAAGGCTCTTGTACTATAGTAGGTACTATATAGACATAGAATATATATATATAGTATATCATACTATAGTGTCCGACGTCTATTTAATGTACCGCTTCCTCGAAAAAAATATCTGGCCACCCTAGTTTTAGATGCTCTCACACTACATAATTGCATTCCGCTATATCTATCAATAAAATATTTCAGTTGAAACCAATATCGTGTAACGCCGAACGTCTTATGAATTAATTATTAATAATACCTAGTTTGAATCACTTCTCGAAGATCATTCCAACGCACGTTCCTCATTTTGGGGAAGGAAATTTATAATTTCAGATTGTACACGTTGTTCCTTCTTTGAAGACTGGAAATTCGATAAGAATAATCAATCAATCAATAAATTTTTTTATTGTAGAAGCCAGCAGGTAATACAATCGTCGAGATGAATAACAATTTAAAAAACAAAACAAATAACACACCAACAAAGATTAAACAAGTCAAGAACCAGACAGGCCAAAATACAAAAAGGGAAACCAGCAGAAAGATTCTAAAACATTCTAACAGTAAAAAAATCATTAGCAACGTACAATTCTGCTTGAATTAACGAATTTTTGATGGTCGCCAGGAGACGTTTATTAGGTAGGATACGGATAGATTCCGGAAGATGGTTGAAAAATCTAGCGCCAGTCTGAAGAGGGTTTGACCTCAAGCAAGAAGAAAACCGAGATGACGGAGGGCAAAAGTTGTTTCGAAAGCGAGTTTCGTAGGAATGCACATCACAGCCCCTTCTCATCCTATCTTTATTCATACAGATGTATTCAATACAGCAATATACAAACAGCCCAGGGATCGTAAGACACCCCAGTTTTTTAAAATATCCCCTACAACTTTCATTGTACCCCAAATTAAAAATGGACCTGATCGCAGGTTTCTGTTGTTGGAATACAGTGGCACTGTGCGCGGAGTTACCCCACAATGCGATCATAATATGATAATATTATACGATGCTCTGCTCATGAAGAGGCCGTGCGCAAGAACGAAAAGGAGAGGGCGGTTGATAGCCGACGGAGAGCGAAGACTGCAGACTATCTTGTAGGTTGCTGACATTTTTCAAGAAATTTCCTCTCGGGATTTCCGTCTGGCTACTCTCCAATGCCTCGTCCCCTGGGTCGGAGGGAGTTTGAAACCTAGATGTTCCAAGGCTAAAAGTAGACGTATGAAATGTTGAAAAGACGGAAAAGTCTAGTTTTTGTAACCTGCTGGGAAATGAAACTCCGATTTAAAGTGGTTAAAAAAATAAGAGTCGTATGTGGGATTAACGGTTTGGGAGTCGATTAAATTTGGAAAAAACTATGAACATTTGAGCGTTAGGTACCTACCTACAAAAGGAAAACAAATTTTCTACTTTTGGTTTGTTATTCTTGGAATAATACACCTATGTAATCGCGACGGAGGTCGACGACTCCGATCGGCCTCAAAATGTGACATTACCGTTTCAAAAGGTCTGGATTCCATGGAATTTTGCAAAATCGAAATGTCCGTCCGTCGTACGCCGTCCGCCGTCCGGGCTGTTTTGGGCAGGAGGAATTTTTTTTAATCTGAAATTTTGACAGAATACTCTAGTCAAATTTACTAATAAGAAGACCACAGGGGAAAAACGGGGAAAGTACAATTTTTGTGAAAATTGAGTTATGGTTGGCAACAACACGTGGTCTATTTTATATTAGACACCATAAAACAGGGGGGAAAGGGTGCAAATTGTGAAGAAGGGTGTTATTCTTTGATATAAGTCAATTATCTAAAAATTAATATGATGGAATTATTCCACACCCAAAGAAAAAATTTTAAATTTAATTATTTAAAAAAGGTTAAGAAAAATAGATTATGCGCCCAAAATTACTCGGAAAAGGACCCTCATTCAACTTCCTTCAAAAGCACCATGTGTAGCCCGATGAAAGCCCGAATAGATCCCCCCAACGGTGGCTCTCGGACCCCAAAAAATTCTACGAAAACGACACCCCACTCGATATTATACCCGAAAACAAGCAAAAACCTCTCCCGGAGCTCCCTTTTTAGCCCCACAGAGCCTCGCGGGGTGGGGCGATCAGGCTGAAAATCTTGCAGACACAACTTGATGGTGGACCAGTATTTTGTAGAAATTTCAGAGTTAAATAAAAAATTCTACTGCCCCAAACGGCTCGGACGGCGGACGGACATTTTGTTTTTAGAGACTATGTCTATGAAACGGATAATGTCATATGTATATGGAGGCCGATCCAAATTTTCGACCCCCGTCGCAAATGCATTGATTATTCCATCATGATAAACCAAAACGGATAGAATGTCGCCCATAACCGCGAATCTGGTTTCGAGTTTACAGTTGAAGAACAAGGGAAGTTGAAAACCCTTGTTTATCACTATAAACGAGGAGAGTTGAGCAGAAACTGGGGAATAACGAGGATATTGAAGGACTGGCAGGTTTCATCGTTCCTTTCCATTATATTTCTATCGTCTTGAATAAGTGCGTTCGTCACCCGGAGATATTTTGTGATTCAAATAGCCCCGTAAACTGGGGCTATTTAAGAATCGCGAGGCTACTTGAGAGACAGCTGTTTATTTTTTTCAAAAATTCATTGTAAAGGCTAGGATGGTCCTGGGACGTTGATCCAATTTTTTCCCGACGCTACTATGATGGCTATACACGCTAACGTGACTAATCAGCGCACAACTGATAACGCATAGTGATGGCGGCTTATCACATTTTCCTGCTGTTTTCGTAGGTTAACGGCACGTGGTACAACTTCTACCTGCCCAAGAGGATTCAAACATTTTCGGGTTAGTTCAACTATCCTATCTTTTCAAAGGATATCTTGGAGAGATTCTCTCAAAATCGCAGCTTTCTATCTTCAAAAATGGCGACGCTATTGAATTTTTTGTACAATGGGGTAATTTGAGAAAAAAACTTGGGGCAATTTGAGAAAGTGTTTTTACGCCGTTTTTTCGCGTTTTTATTCCAGAAAATGGTTCGTAGCTATAAGAGGAAGTTCAGCAACCACAGAAAAGGTGCATCGTTCAAGCCATATTGGGCGTACATGGAGGAAATGCTAGAAAAGGCGTTGGGGGGGGGGGGGGGGGGGGGGTGATTGATCACGTCAAAGACAGACGGCTCTGGTTCTCGGTTAACGTTCTGGTTCTCTGTAGAGTCAAGACAAGTTTAAGTTTCATTCAAGTTTGGAAACATTATGGTGTTCTTTAAAAAAAAATGGAAACCTCTAGTTGGATTGTAGGGAGTCATTTTACTATTTTGTGATTGATCGAGTGATTGTAGTTATTTTGTGATTTAGAAGTCTGCTTTTGTGATATATTCACTGTGATTTACAGTACTTAAACGTTAAATGTAATAAATAACACTTAAGAGAGAGAGAGAGAGGTTTTTCTTCAAAAACATTTTTTTTTTTGATGTCCTATTTTGTCAAAACAATTTTTAAAAAATTTGGGGTCACCTCTCAAGTACCCCTCGTGCGATATTAATTCGGAAATGCCGCAAAAAAGCACTATTCTCAAGTTACCCCAACTGTCGGGGTGATTTGAGAACGCTATTTAAAAAATTATATAAAATCCCCCAATGGGGGGATTTAAATTCTGATAATGTAGAAAGGTAGCCCAGAGGCCACTTTATCCAAAACCTTTTCGAGCCGATTGGAAAAAAAAATGTTTAGGTACCTAAATTTGCGTTTAAACGCGAAAATTTTCTCAAGTAGCCCCAGTTAACGGCATGTGGAAGACAAAATTAAAACTTCGCCGTTTTCCGATCCCTCCATTATGTGGTCAATTTTTCCGAGAGACTGGACTCTGCAAGAATGACATTTCCGATGAGAGGAAAATGAAAGATTCACTTCATAAAACATGTAATTATCGAGTTGATGATCGAGTAACATGAGGAAACTGATTAAGGTAGGATGTTCAGTGAACATTGTTCACGCGCGTCAACAAACTATGAAGCGAGTAAAGTCGTAGGTGAGAAGGAATGGGCCTCCAATTGTCATGGAGTTGTCCTTTTTGGCGTTCACACATGGAAAAGAGGAGCAGTCCAGTAAACGAAGCCATTTTTGGACCTGAAAACTCAAAAATTAGGAACACGCTAAATTTTTCACAATCGATTTTATACATCCCTAGGGTCATTTTCCACTGGTCTCCCACATTCTCCCCCCTGAGCTTCCCCCCCCCCCCCCACCCGCAATTCAAGTGGGAAAAGCACGTTTAGAAATTCATATCTTCGTTTCTGATGGTCCTACTATAACAAAAGTGCCGTTAGTATTCGTCGAAAAGTGTGGAAACAAGAAATTTGACCGTTTTTCAGAAAACGTTCTTCTTTCCCTCCCTTATCAAAGCTCAAATCGAAATTTCACACGGAATAGCTGCGACGGGGAATTTAATCAGCTTTCACGAGAAAAAAAGAAATTTGGAATCGGACCAATATTTTCTGAGCTACAACCGAAAACGTTCTGAAAAACGTGCTTCCGCTCTTCGCGCGGTGTGACGTTTGTTATTTCAATATACATGCAATATGCCCTTACTTATATAAAATTTAATCAGCTTTCTGATTAAAAAAAGAAAAGTAAGATCGGACGAATCGCTCCCGAGTTATAGGCAGAAATGTGCAAAGAATCATGTTTTATTCACAATTTGCCACTTCTTTGCCGTGCCCGCCCCTCCCTTATCAAAGCTCAAATCGAAATTTCACACGGAATAGCTGCGATGGAGAATTTAATCAGCTTTCACGAGAAAAAAATTTTGGAATCGGAACAATAGTTTCTGAGGTAAAACCGAAAACGTTCTGAAAAACGACGTTTTTCCGTGCTTCCGCTCTCCACGCGGTGTCAGATTGGATTCTTATTTACGGCTGTAACTTAGCAGCTATTCGGTCAGAGAAACATGTGACTAGTGAAATTGTCATACGGTGTCAGCGTATGAACTACTACACATTGCTTGGTCAGCAGACCGAATATACATTAGCAGGACCTGATATGGGCAAAAAAATACTCAAGGCAAATTTTAAACTAGTTAATCATTATTTTGTATAAATTGAGAAAAATATGGTTTTTTCAATAAAAATAATTTCAACAATAATTGTTCTAATTATTAGAAATTTGGAAAAGTGTGTAGGACAGACGAGAGACCCTCAAATGGATGTCACATCCAAAGATCCTTCGAAAACGCCATCCCACATGACCGACAAATATCCTAAAACCTTCAAAAACCCCGCTTGTAGCCTTTTTTCAGCTACCCAGAGCCTCCTCGCGGGCATGAATAAAACCGAGTACATACATATATTATCTAAATATCAGATTAAAAGAAAAATTCTACTGTCCAGGGCAAGGTGGTCGGCGGACGGGCATTTAATTTTTGGAATGTACACATCATAAAACATGTAAGGACGAATTTCGAGGCCGATCAAAATGTTGGACCTCCGCAGCAAAAATATAGGTCAAGTCTGAGATTATATACAAAATTCTGACCTAATGGAGCAAATTTTACTTTTTAAACAGGAAAGAATCCCACAGCACGGCGGTCATGGAGGTTTCAAACAGCAATAGCCAAATTTTTTTAATCCAATAAAAAGGGATACCGCTTATTCGAACATACTATTGCTTCAAGGATGTTCTTATTAAAAGTATAAAAATTCCTTTCTTTCATTTCCCGTCGGGTAGCTTTTAATTGGATTCCTTTTTAAAACCTCTCCCTTCAGACTCATCTCGAAAAGGGAAAGATTTCTTCGGACGTAAACACTTTGAGAGGAAGTAGAATAGGAAGTAATTTGTTTCCAGCCTTTTATCTGCCCCTTTCTCTTTTGAGGTCGATGGCAGGTTGAGGTGGCTTGCTGAGGGGTAAAAATTGCACAGGGCAGAGGGATTAATCGCTCACAAAGTTGGGAAAAATTGGAATTACAGGTCTACAATACTAAAATGATATTTGGAAGGCACGCAAATACTGTAATAATATTCTGTAGGAAATGTTGATGAATATAATATATTCATCAACATTTCCTACAGAATATCAGGAATTGAATATATATTATAATATATAATAATAATACTTTACAACGATACTGACCATCTGACCAATCTGATCATGGTCACATTGTTAAGAATAATATGATTTCTTTTCCAAATTCTGTTATAATACATCAGAACTTGAAGAAAAAATCTAATATTATAAAAACCGTCCTCTCCTGTGAAAGCCATGAGTTAATCTCTTAATTAGGATAATAATTATTCTTTATTTATGGCAATTATTGTGAATATACCATTTACATTTTGATTTCAGATCATTTACCTGGTGTATTATTTTGTTTCAGAGAAAGACCCTTATCCTATTGACGCGCTACCGACTTGTAACCACGCGCTGTCAGTTTGCCAAAAAGACAGCGAGTGTCAGAAAATTTACGAGAAATTCAAGTCTGACTGCAAGGTCAGGGACGGCAAGTGCCACATGGAGGACCGGTATGTACCCCTTCATTATGCCAATCACTGTGGAATTAAGTGTATTAGGGATATGTGGAAAATCTCTTGGAACATTTGAGATTTTCACCTCAATGGATGCAACTTAAAGAAAGTAATAGGGGAACGTTACTGGTGAGCTGAGAAAAGAGGTCATGGGTGAGTCGGAGATACAACTAAACGTCATTTACTTGGTATGTAAATAAACATCAGGTATAAGTCTGTTGCGTAGTTGGGCTAAAAACTTTACTGGGGCTCTATTATATCCCGGGAAATAGGGAGAACGAGGGGACACGAGGCTTAACTTGACGTGCTATATATTGCGCAATAATAACAGGAAACAAAAACATGATAACAAGATATAGGTCAGATCAACAAGGCAATAACAAGGTTCACAACAGTCTCCCCCACTAATGAGAGAAACCACGCGACTACGAAATAAACGAGCATGACCTGAGGGGGCATGCTCCAATAAGATCATGCTTCAAGACGGACGGCAAGACTGGGAGGAAGGCCTTGAAGAGGCTAATAGTGAAGTACCACGCTGGAGTCCCTGAACCGGGCTGGCAGTCTCCTCGACCGGGCAGGACGGACGACCGGGCGGCGTGGCGTTGCTGGAGGCGAGATCCGTGAAGAAGGCGGCGTTACATGGGAACTCCGTGGAGAGGAGTGAGCCGACGATCCAGCAGGCGGAGTGCACACTCGATGCTGCGGTGCAGCCTGTCCCCGGGGAGGAACCCGTGGCACCTCGAAGGAACAGGACGGCCCAAACGACACGGACTTCTTTGGGACGCGGGTATCCCGAAGCTGGTTAACATGGCGCTTCAAGGTCCTACCTGACGAGTCCAACTGGACCAGGTAGTGGCGACGACCAAAACGCCGCAAAACTTCCCCAAAATCCCAAGTAGGCTTGTTGCTCGTGAACGTTCGGACCTGCACTCTCTCCCCGACATGGAAAAATCTGCTGTTGTCGTGAGTGGAATGCGCAGCTCCAATCTTTGTTGGAAACAGTGCATCGAGGCGGATGCGGAAACTCCGCTTCAAATAGAGCTCTGCTGGTGACTTCCCACAGGCCAGGGGGGTCGCTCTGTACCGGAACATGATGTTGCGGACCTTCTCCACCATCGGAATATCCTCGTCGGAAGCAGCGCGAAGTTTGTTCTTGACGGTCTGAACATACCGTTCCGCGAGGCCGTTGGTAGCTGGATGGCCAGGGGCAATAAACTTCTGGAATACCCCGTTAGTGTGGCAAAAATGCCGAAACTCCTCACTCCGAAAAATGGTGGCGTTGTCCGACACGAGCTGCGAAGGGAACCCATGCGTGGCAAAGATTTTGCTCAGAAGTTTGATCGTGGAAGCCGCGGAAGGTGCATCGCGGACTGGTTCAACCTCGGCCCATCTAGACTTGGCGTCCACACAAATCAAGAAGTGATAGCCCTGAAATGGACCGGCGTAATCGGTGTGAACGCGTTCCCAATTTTCGGCTGGCTCGCCCCATGGATGAACTGGTACCTTAGGTGGGTCCGCCCTTGTGAGTGCGCACTGCTCGCAACCCTTGACCAACCGTTCAATCTGGCTGTCAATCCCAGGCCAGTAGACGTATTTCCGAGCCAACTGCTTCATCTTCGTGATTCCTAGATGGCTTTCATGCAACTCAGCAAGAACCTGGCTGCGGAGGGACGCAGGTATCACAACACGCTCCTGACGAAAAAGGACATCTTCATGCAATGTGTATTCCGACTCCTTACACTGGTTCCTTAGGGATTCGATAATATCCATGAGCTCTGGGTCTGAGCGGGTCTCATCCTGAATGACTTCGAAGGTGACTTTGTAGCTGGAGATTTGCAAAACTTGCTCAGCAAAAAACAAACTCACCTCCTCCCCCATAAGCACATCAGTAGAGGCATACACTTGATGCACAGGGGCACGTGAAAAGCAGTCAACATTTTGATTTTCGTTACCTGCCTTAAATTTCACTGTATACTCAAACCCTGACAGAAATGACGCGTAGCGGAGCAACCTTGCGCTCGTCATCCTCGGCAAATCCTTGTTATGCTGGAAAATACGAGTCAGTGGTTGATTATCCGTGACAAGGGTGAAATGGCGGCCAAAAATATAATCATAAAAATGATTCACCCCAAATACGATAGCGAGCGCCTCACGATCCAGCTGGCTATAGTTTGCTTCTGAAGACGTCAGTGAACGTGAAGCATAGGCAATCGGGCGCTCAGCATCACCGTCAGGGTGGCTGAGGACCGCTGCCACACCATCAGGACTCGCATCACAGGCGAGTATCACCGGTAAGCTTGGGTCAAAAGGTTTGAGGACCCGATCACTGCAAAGTTCTGCCTTCAGCCTGAGAAATGCAGCTTCACAATCAGCTGTCCACAAAAACCGCTGGTTATTCCTCAATAAGCGACGGAGTGGGCATGACAAAGAAGAAAACTGGGGGATGAATCTTGAATAATACGTGAGAAGACCCAGGAATCTCCGAACCCCATCTGCATCCTTGGGACGTGGCATGTCATTGACGGCTTTTACCTTCCCAGGTGCCTTTTGGATCCGGTTATGTCCTATGACGTGGCCCAGGTACTCAATTTCCTCCTCGAAGAAGGAGCACTTCTTGTGGTTTACATGTAGATCATGCTCTGCAAGACGCGTGAGGCATGCACGCAAGTTGTCTGCACATTCGGACTTGGTGGCTCCATGACAAATTATGTCATCAAAGTAAGCTTCCGTATTCTTCAGCTCCTGGAGAACCTGCGAAATGACACGATTAAATTCAGCCGGTGCAGTTTTTATACCAAAACTCAAGCGGTTCATCCTATACATGCCCCGATGGGTAGCAATGGTCTGAATCATGGCACTATCTGGGCAGACCTTCAAATGTAAGTAGGCCTTGAAAAGGTCTATTTTGCAAAAATACCTGGAGTTCCGTAGACTGTGCAAAACGTCCTCTATCCTACGG
Organism: Pilophorus perplexus; assembly: GCA_955831195.1. Classification (NCBI taxonomy): domain Eukaryota; kingdom Metazoa; phylum Arthropoda; class Insecta; order Hemiptera; family Miridae; genus Pilophorus; species Pilophorus perplexus. The sequence goes on along the minus strand of OY037007.1, from coordinate 61,539,199 downwards.
ATTGGGAAATTAGCTGATACAAGCCTTTCGTTGACGCCTGCCTTGTAATCAACGCACAGGCGCACACCCCCGTCTGCCTTTGGGATAACCACGAGGGGGGAACCCCAATCGCTGGTTGTGACAGGCGAAATGATCCCAGCTGCCTCAAGAGAGTCAAGTTCCCTCTCAACACGCTCTCGCAAAGCGTAAGGTAGGTGGCGCTCTCTAGTAAAACTAGGCTTAGCTCCTTCCCGAAGTTGCAACTTGACCTCCTGATTTGGCACACATCCAATTCTCTCCGAGAACACATTGGGAAATGCTGCTATAATCTCATTGGGTGTTACCAAGTGATTAATCGTTGGGGTACTTGAAACGTGGTTACTACCAGCGTCAATATCCTTGAGCTCTATCCCAAGGTCTCGAATCCATTGTCGACCAAGCAGTGCTGTATGGCCAGCAGGCAAAATGAATAAATCACCATGGGATTCCTTTCCCTTGTAGGATACTGTAACAGCCACTCTACCTCTAGGGTGAATCGTGTTCCCTGAATAGGACCTGAATATTGTGTTGGCTGGCTGGACCGGAATTCCCAAGTTCAACTTGTTGAAGTCGTTTTCGTCTAGAAGCGAAAAACGTGCTCCGGAGTCGACTTCCATGGTTTGAGCATGTCCGTTTATGAGAACCGTGACAATATATTTGTCGGAATCTGGTATAACCTGGAACAGATCGACAACTTCAGTCTCAAGACAAGAAATTCCATATGAATGATCAGCATAGCAATTGAGCCTTCTTAGAGTTCGTAACCAAATTTTTCATGCCGCAATAATTTTCAAAACGCTCAAGGTAGCAGGAAAATTTCTCCTTGCGCGGGTCGAAACTTTCAAAGGGACTTACGTTCGAGAGGTTATCAATGTCGGACCTGGTCTCACTTTTTACCGTAGGTCGGGGTTCCAGGAGGGTTTTGATTGCTGACATAAATTCCTTGAACTGCGCCGGATCCATGCTGCCGTTTCTTTATCTTTGCTTCGTCCGCAGAACGATAATCGATGACGCTTGCCGGCACCTAAAGGCACTACCCGACACTTCGACGGACTTTTTCACGGCGCGACTTGAGCGGGACGCGATTTTCCCTCGTCGCCAATTATTATATCCCGGGAAATAGGGAGAACGAGGGGACACGAGGCTTAACTTGACGTGCTATATATTGCGCAATAATAACAGGAAACAAAAACATGATAACAAGATATAGGTCAGATCAACAAGGCAATAACAAGGTTCACAACAGGCTCCTTGCAGGTTCTTCGTCTTTTAGACAGACATTCTTAATCTCGACAAGCTTTAACTGATCATTTATTTTTTCCTCGCCTTACTTCAGAGCTGAACGTTAAAATGCATGAACAATAATGTTTAGATACAATATGTAATCGCTGCGCAATGAAACAAAAACGAGAGGCGAAGTATCTAGGGAGGCGGTTCGACAACAGGCCTACCTGTGTGTACCAAATTAAACATTTAGGCACCTACTTGAAATAACAAAGTTTGTTACGTAAGGAACTCGAGCTAATATATTCAGAACTGAACCTTATTATCTACCCCATAGGACGTATACATTATAGTGGAACATATAGAGATGGCTTCTCCATTATCTCTTTGCGCCATTTATCTGTTGGTAGCTGTTTACCCTGTCTAATGTGACATTTTTGAATCAATTCCATTTAAATTTGGTGGACCTCTCTTTTATCTGTACCAGCACTTCTCTCACACTCCACGTTCTGCATTTGAAGTCAAAGCGATGACTACCTTTGTGCTCCAGATCATGCTCATTTAAGCGGAGCTCTCATTCACAAAGGTTTAGCGTGCGGACAAAAGCGTGGAAACACAAGCAGGACGTGGCCGTAGGCGCAAACACAGACAACTATTACTATGGGAGGGCGCATTATCAATCTCATTAAATGTGGTTGCTGAGAGGTCTCCCCTAATCAACTGATTGTTCAACGACAATGGCCGAGTTCGATGGATCAGCCCATTCAAAGGGAGCGAGCGCATGAGCATAATTTACTCACATAGACGTTGGAATGGACTCACCTGTGCAAACTGGTCCTGTCAAGTGCCATTACATCAGGATGATTTATCATTGGGATCTGAGGTTTCAATTTTCCATTCGGTGCGGAAAAACGACAAGTGCCTTTTTAACGACGGTTTCAAATGGAGCTCAGCACCGCATTACTCCCCTGAAGGTTTCAAAAGCAACGTTTTTTAATCAAGCGCTTCATCCTAACGACCACGAATTTCACGGGCACCGATTTCCTTCTGAAAACACCTCTCGGTGCAATCACAGGTTACAATCGGCTTGGACACGTAAACCAACAATAAAACAAGTAGTATTTCAGTGAGCACGTTTTTTTTTTTTTGTTTTTTTTTTAGCTGCCCATTTTCATTACTTAAATAATCAACTTATGTTTTCGCGGCGAGGGTAAAACGTTTCGATCGGCGTCAAAGTCAAGCTGCCTTTCCTAAGTGTCACAATGACCAATTCACGTAATGCTCACGTTCCCCGTCCATTTGAGCGCCCTGTACATGCTCATGTCGGACGAGCCGGCTGAAACCTGGTTCTCACGAGGAGCCGGCATTCGCGTCCTGGCTTTAGAGAAACATTTTCACTTTTTTTTTTTTTTTTTTTTCTTTTTGTTATCTCCGCCATCATCTTTTCGGTAGCACTCGACAAAATTGAACCACAGAGGGTGCATTTGAGTTTTCCCCTTTAAGAGCGAGTATGTACAAACAGGTGAGCCTGAGATTCCGTCGTATCTATTGCAGTCGAAATAATGAAGATTCAACGCTTCATTTCTCTGGAATGGCACGACTACTCTACTTATGCAAAGTGGAAGCGGTTGAATTCAAGCATTTATAGCACTTCCCATTCTGTCAAGGGGTTGGCCGGGTGGAGGGGTAGGCCAGAAGTGTATAACGACTCCCGCTTGACTCCGGCACCCATTTTAGTCAAACCCCACCACCACCACGAAAACCACCTCCACATTCTCATTAACCTCTCAGCATCGCTATTTTTATTTTTTCATTCCGGTACGTCCACTCCCATCTACCACACAGCACTACAAGGTGCAATAAATTGCGAACGGGATATCGGAATGAACATGAAATGGTGACAAAAATTTATTCTTTCGCTGTTCGCCCAGCACGCGTACTTTCATGCGTACTTTCATTGGAAAATCAATAATACTTTATTTAGGTCCAGACACCAATACGACACTCATCTGACAAATCATAGATACCTACCTCATTTTTAGAGATGTATCTAAGATGTATTAGATGGGTCTCATCATTTTTAGAGATGGGATGAGGGGAAGGGAGTAGGTAGGAACTTGCGGTGGGAGAGGGGTATTCGGAGCGGCCTACTAGGATGTCAGGTGGCGCGCTAAGGGGTTCTATCTCGGAGAACGCCCCTTGTCAGGATTCGTGTGTTTTCCCTCCCCAAGGGCCTTCAAGGATCACTTGACCTTTTTAGATCTCCACTCCTCTTTCCCTTCCTAACCATTTCTTCCTCTTTTTTGATTCCATTCCCATTCTTCCGTTTTTACCGGTTCCTGGCCTTGTCCTTCGTTCCATGCCTCAAGCTCAAGATTTCTATCATGTCATTCTCGTTGGTCTCGCCAATACAGGGTAGGACAGTTTGTCACGGTCTGGAAAAGAAGATCAAGTACGTGGGAATTAAGTTAATAAAATAAAATATGAATCATAACATTTGTTAGCTCCTCACTCTTGATACTTGAGGAAACGCTCGTTAAAATTATGGCCCCACGTTATTACGGAAGAGTGTAGGCACCCACCTGGAGGAAAATATAACTTCTCTACTCGACTCCATGTTCTGGACTTGGCTCTCAGGACTACCCATTAAACTTCATTACTTACGCTACGTACCGCCCATGGCTACAAAACTCCCATCCAGTTCCATAATGTTTGCCAACCAACTCAACTGCTCCACTTCGGCCTGTTTGAAAAGTTTCGATTGGGAAGACAGGGAAGAGTTTTCAACTTTTTTCCTTTTTGTATTTTAAGACATTTATATTATTTTGCAGAGGGTTTCGCTTTTTTAAGCCTTCTCTGTCATTTTATCTGGACGTTACGACTGGCTGTTTTGTTAAGGACGTGAATTTCGTTCTATTACGACCCATCGTCTGGACGCGCAGCAGTGGAGCTCTTGTGTCGCAGAGAAAGACAAACTCCCTTCCAAAGTTTTGGTAGTAGTGTCATATCTGGATGACTCCAGTGAACACAGGACTCCTTCTCTGAGCAAACCTTCTACATCGACCGCCTCCAGCAGAGATGCCCCTTGATGATTTAAACTTGGTGCCTGGGAAACCTACCTTGGAAAACCAAATCACATTCTCCAACATAAACTGCAGCCTTCAAACCTCCCTTCACATAATACAATGTGAAATTGTAGGATCACCTCAACACGCAGGTACTCAAATTACACCAACCTCGGATTCTCAATTTTTCATAATTTCATTGCATGTACTTAGAAATCATTCTCTCGCCGTTCAAAGGCACAATAACAGAATAGTTCAATTGAGTATTAGTCCATCGCATGTGCATCGCACCTAATTAAACCAATTTCGTGTGGAAGCCACTTGAGCGCCGAAAATCGCTCTCCCGGACAATTGAGGAGGACAACACCATCAAGGATCGAGCGAGAGAGGTTCCCAGGGTTCAGGTTCATTACCAGAAGAGTCTGCAGCCGGAGGGCACATAGAGCATTGAAGGAAACGGAAATGGGAAGTGGAGGCGGGAAGATTGCCTTATTTACGGGCGGGCGGAAGGAGCGCGGAGTTGGAATCGCTCTACCCTTTCCTCCCTTGACGATTGAAGGAGTCCTTTTTTGAGAAGCTCGTGCGCTGGGTGGGAAAATCGAATGGTGACCAAAAAAGGTTTGAGGTGGGGACATGATGATATTGAATATCAATAATGATAATTATACTAGAGTCAAAGCAAAATCCCATTTACGTTAATAATCTTTATTGTGCGTATTCAATCTTTAGCTATGGGTTCAACAAATCCACCTCACACATTAAGTGAAAAGATAAACAATAACAGCTGCATTAATAATAATAATAATAATAATAATATTTTTTTTTTTTTACGAGATGAAAAATCCTTTATGGACTGACAGCGGGGAAGTCCCCACCCTTCGTGTGGGAGTCCTGCTTACCTCAGTTTACCCACTAAAAAACACCTCGATTTCTCTCAGGAAGCTGCCCCGGGACTACATAGTTTGTATTACTTCAGGGCCTAATAATAATAATAACTTTAACAAGCTTCACCAACCACACGTTGATCTGATGGCATCTAATGCGAACGAAGGCGATTTGTACGTGGTGACGGAGGGAGCCATTTTGTCTGTTCAAGATAATGAGGTCAAAACGAAGAATTATCAGAAGTTCATCATCAAGGAACCCAGTATGGAAGAAAATCATCATTCATTCAATCCGACGCGAGAACGTGGTATGGTAAACGCAGGGATACACGCGAGAAAGGTGAAGAATGGGACTTAGGAGTCAATACTTTTTGACCAGATTTGGCCATTTAGTTCATTACAACTGAGGAGGTTGCTAGCAAAAGTCAACTTGTCCAATTCTCAAAAATTTTCAGTAGAGGCAAAAAACTTCCTGTGCAGCCCCCTTTGATGATACAATTAATCCGGTCGGGGAATATTAATCCTTAAGTCAGAGTAAGTTTTCCCCCTGAATACCAAGTTTTTAACATATTATACTTCGAACATACCGACTTAAATATTTTGGACATGTTAAGTTTTGTTAAAAAACTATGGACAAAACTAGTTTTGAAAGAAAAAAATCGTTTTTGACAGGGAAAAATTAAGAATCAGTACGCTCAAGCCAAAACTTCCTTTATAAAATGTATAGAGAGCAAAACATAAAGTAATAGAAATAGAAGATTAGTACAAAAGTGCACTGCGAAGGGACGTGACAACAAGAAAAGATCAAACGATTCCAGAGTTCAAACGTGATAACGCTTGAACTTCCGTAATTTTCTTGATATCTAGTTGCCGCACATGATCATGCGAGGCATCTGTCGGAGCGCCCATGAAGCAGGAATTCAAACAGGTTAGCAAGTGGGTGCTGCCATCTTGTGAGGGGAAGAGGGAAATGCGGGAAACGTTACCATTCCAAATGGGTTTGGACAAATCGAGTTATGAAAAAAAATGTTTCGCTTAACTGTCGGCAAATACGTGGACAAGTCGAGTTTTGGTGTGAAAAACAAGAGACATTTCCGAGGAAAATGGGATGATGGACAAATCAAGTTTTGGACGAAATGCCAGAATTCAGAGGCCTCTTTACTCGGGAAAAGTTAAGTTTTGCTCGGTGAAACTTCGCGGACATGTGGACATGTGCCAGAGGAACTAGAATATGGAAAAAAATAGATTTCGATCGAAGGTGGACAAGTTGACTTTTGCTAGCAACCTCCTCAACTGTCATAACTTACCTCAAACTGCTCCTTCAAGCTTTCGGCTAACTGGAGGAATTCTGTCTTCTCCGCCTAGTCACAGTTATAACTTCTGTTGAGACAGCAAAAGTGGAATCATTATTCGTCGGAAAGGGTGGAAACCAGAAATTTGACCGCAACTGACCACGTTTTTCCGAACCTTTTCTTCTCTCCCTCCGAAAGTATTTCTCCGGTCAAAATTTCATTGTCCCCACGCGATAGCTGAATAAATTTCCTTTCAGAACTAATATTTGTATCTGAGATCATGAAATTTGACATTGAGTGATCATCCTAGTTTTCAGATTAGCAGCCGCAGCGGGCCGTTACGGCGAAATGTGATCACTTTGGTGGAGCAAACCCGTGTTTGGTGTCTTTGTGGTGTCTCCGGGAAAATCCTAATATCTGTTCTGAAAGAAAGTTTAATGTGCTTCCGCATGGAGACAATGACATTTGGATCGGAGAAATAGTTTCGGAGGGAGAGAAGAAAATTTTCGGAAAGACGTGGTCGGAGGTGATCAAATTTCTGGTTTCGAGTTGGGTGCCGTTTTCGATGTCTTTTTGAACGTAAAATCCATTTTTGGGGGTCCCTGAACGATCAGTGTGATCCTTTACACTAAAGATTACACATCCTTTACACTAAAGACACACTAAGACGAAACGAGGGAATTTCACCACTGAATTTTTGTCCGACTGGCTGCTGCCGTCGCGGACGTCGCACAGAGACGATAAAAGGTGGCGGAAAATACTCAAGGTGACTGCTTTGTAAAGATGGGTTTAGCATAAAAAATACAAAATATAAATGTTTAGTTGTTTATAATCATTTTTCATTAAAAAATAAAATTTAAAATAAATGTTTTCCTATTTTTTCCATTTTTTGAATTTATCTCCAGGAAATTCTTAGAAAATGAACAACTTTATCTTCAGGATAATAATTCATATATAATTACCTCGTCATCAATAATTTTGAACCCCGAACAATTCAAGCCAAAGCGCATTTTTGCCGTGGCGCATTAGTACCTACAAAAAGTGAAAAATAATGAGAGTTTGCACACTTTTGCACGATCTGACTTTTGAATCACATTCTGGGAGTTATACACGTGTATACATCTACTATTTTTATCGATTCTCTGATTTTTACAGCATTTTTGATTTGTAAAATCGGTAAGGGCCAATTTAATGAAGAGAATATTTTTAACGTCTTCGTATGGACCGCCTGAATACAAATCATTAGTGGTTTAAGGCTTAATTAATATTTGGGGCCCGCCACGGCGAGATAAATGTACTGGTGAAAATGGCCAACTCCAACTTTCCGCCCATCTGCTCTCCTCCAGATAGCTCGAAGCGACAAAACCAATATTGTTCTTTGTTCATATATATATATCAGCTAAAGATTAACATCAAACCGATCGGTCAGATGCGTTTTTAATTTTTCGAATTTCCGCCACCTTTTAGCGTCATCGGGCCGATGAGGGTCGGGCGTCTGTGCCCTCTGTGCGTCGTCAGCCGTCCTCTCAAGGAGGATCGGGACTTGCCTGACGATTGCGCTCATGGCTCCCCATTGCCTCGTCCCCCTGGGTTGGGAGGGGTTCGCCGTCCAATTGAACGCAGAAAATACTTGTATCGGTGACCCCGCTCCTCACGCGGTCACTAACCACGCCTGACGTTGCTTAATTTTGCTGAATGAGGGAAACGGTAGTTTACTCAACGCCACACCGGACGGCTGATGCACTATTAATTTGATTCAGAACTTTAGATGTAAATTTTACTCATTTCTATACTTACACGATGAATTCGGATTGTTGTTTTACGGTTCTCTCATTATTATTATTAAATAAACCAATTTAGTTTCCACCAATTCCACCAATAGCCTTGTTCTGGTTGACCACGAATTATTCAAGCGGTTGGGTTAAATTTGAATTGAGTCAAGCGGCAGGGGATTTTCCGCAGTGGGAAGTGGAAATCACGGTCCAAGGTCCCTAGTGTATTGTTACGGCAAGTTTATTACAAACCTTATCCAATCTCCAACCCTAAAATCATATTAGGGAGCCGCTGTTGAAAAACCATTGTGATGGGAAGGGTATTACGACGGTTGGAGGTCGAGAGCTCGATGTTTTACAAGCCCTCCGAGCCTCTCATGTACTCGACCTGGAAATGCTCAGGCGGTTGGCAACTTTTTTTTTCTCATTAAGCTGCGATCTGGTTCCCTGGGATAGGACAAGAAAGTGAAAATTAGAGAGTACAACAACGATGTCCAAAATGGTTGTGCTCCATCGTCGATTAATATGGTCCTGGCCAATTGCTAGACAAAATAAACTACTCCACTCATACTTGATTGGGACTTCATTTTCTTCCTGTCGTGCTGAGGAATAAATTATAGCCCTGCATTATCCCTACCCGTGAAGAGGCATGATGTAAATACGCTACGCAAATGTACTGTAGCACCCTTATTCTTGAATCGAAAAAAGTCGATAGCATTCTGTAATTTTTCAATTAGTAGGTACCTTCTCATAAAAATAAGTTACATAATATCTTCAATTCAAGCATCCACCTTGGCCGAGCTTGCTGATCTGAAATGGTCGCATATTTCGATTTATGGGTATTCGACGATAGGTATTCAGTAGATAACCTTGTCACTAAGCATGAAAGCAGTATCAATATTTGGATTCATCCAGAGTTTTCCTCTGTCAACGTTCTCTTTCTGTCGCATTTTATCTCCCTGCATCTTATCTACAAAACGAAGTAACTGCTAGTGAACGATTCTCAAAATTCGCCCTATTTGACACAAATTCACTAAGTAAGAATTAGAAAATTCCCATTTCTTTGGGGTAATTTATACTGTATCAGGTTATTTGAACTGGAAAAAAAAAAGCCTTGAAGGCTCGTGAAAGTACGTTGATCATCTGAAAGGACACAGTTCACTGTAGTACGCTTGCTCCCATCGATTAAGAAGATTCCTTTTGAAGTGAAGTAAAATAACCCCCCACAGAGTCTCACGAACAACAGTGACGAGGTAAAGCGAATTCCACCTAATTTGCTGCTCGATTTGGTAAACGACTTAAAGGGAGAAAAAGCCATCGTTGTGAATACAAATTTCATCGTGAAAAAGATGAAACGTCTCCGCCGGCTTCATACATTTTCTTTACCTTCGACAATCCGCGAAGATATTCCCGTTTTCATTTGCTGTTGTTGGAGTGTGCCATACTTGAATGAGAAGGGCCTCGGATCAATAATATAATATATTATATTACGAGTTACTATAATATAGTAACTCGTATATAATATTACTAGCTGCTCCGGCTCGCTTTGCTCGCCTACGCACGCATCCGGGGGGGCTGCGCCCCCCCTGGACCCCCCCAGTGGGTGAGTAGCATCGATGGACACGTTGGAACCCCAACATGAAGGAATTCCCAAATTCGCAGAATTGCAGTGCTCGGTTGGGACAGCTTGAAACATAATAATATTGAAACATACCTAATAATAATATTGAAACATGTGTTTCAAGTGTGTTTCAAGCTGTCCCAACCGAGCACTGCAATTCTGCGAATTTGGGAATTCCATCATGTTGGGGTTCCAACGTGTCCATCGATGCTACTCACCCACTGGGGGGTCCAGGGGGGGCGCAGCCCCCCCGGATGGGTGCGTAGGCGAGCAAAGCGATCCGGAGCAGCTAGTTCTCTATATTATCGTCAAAGTGCTAGTGAAATAAAATTTAAAAGTCCACCATCAATCCCTGAAAATTTCATCAAAATCGAATCAATATTGGCTGAACCTGCTGGGAGAAGGTTAGGCCAGTGTCGAATCATCACACACACTTGTATATACAAGTACACATACTTGTATATACACACTTGTATATACATCTCTAATGGTTGAGGATAAACAGTTAGGCAAGCTCCAAACAGATAAATCTCCCCCCCCCCCCCCGCCTTTTTCAGGGGAATTCACACTCTCGGGACACTTTAGGACACTTTCAGGACACTATTTGAACTCACCCCAGAGTCATCATATGGGACACAGTTGGGACAGCTGGAAACGGCTTTTCATTGTATGTATATAGGTAAACCATTCGTTACCGAGGGATTCATACTCGCGGGACACTTTAGGACAATTTAAGGGACACTATCCAAAACTTTTTATGTGATACCTGAGATCACGATGGAAAAACGGCATCTCCCTATCTTCAACGGGTTTATAGAAGTACTGCGCTCCCCCTGGACCTCCCCCCCCCCCCCCCCCCCGAACATAAAGAAAGCCCCATCTCTCTATCTCTAATGGTTGAGAATACATGGGACACTTAGTATGATCTGGGACACTGTTGAGACAATGATACACAGTTGGGCAAGTTCCAAATATATATCGTCGCTGAAGTTCTATCATGGCCTATCTCAAAAAATGCGATTTTGAGTATTTGGTATCACTGGATTCGTTGTTTTACACCGGATAGGATGATAACACTGGTTCTTAAGTTGCCGCCAGTATTTATTCGTAACTAAGGGAAACGCTATCAAGGCCTAACTCATTTTGCTCTCTTTTGCTCTGTGGGCCTATCTGAAACTTCTCAGATCATGGCCTATCATCTCCAAATCATGGCCTAACTTATCTCCAAATTAATTATCATGGCCTATCTCATGGGTGTCCCGTAAGGCAATTTGTTTAAAAAAATTATTTTATCAATTAGTGCGAGTGCTTTACATTTGTAATTAAGGGTAGATGAATAATTATGAGAGAATGTTCAATTTGCATGAAAACTGTAGTTACAAAACAGTTTTTTGCTTCTCCTGAAAAGTTGCATTTTTTGAGATAGGCCATGATAGAACATAAGCGACGATATTTAAATCTCCAACATACGCATCCCGTCTTTTTCAGGGGAATTCACTCACTCGGGACACTTTAGGACACTATCTAAACTCATCCCCGAGTCATCACTACTACATGGGACACAGTTGGGACAGCTAAAAACGGTTTTTCATTGTGTATAGGTAATGATTGTATATAGGTAATTGTATATAGGTAACCCACACAGTTGGGACAGCTCGAAACGGCTTTTCATTGTATATAGGTAATGATTGTATAATATACAATATTATAGGTACCTACCTACATTATAGGTACCTACCTAATGATTGTATATAGGTAATGACTGTATATAGGTTTTTCCTGAGGGATTCATACTCGCTGGACAACCCCACTCTAATTGGACAATCGGGACTTGAAACACGTACAATCACAATCCGCGATAAAAAAAAAAAAATGGATTATAGGCGACCAAAATCTATCTTCAACGGTTGTAATAACTCGAACAAACAAACGCCAAGCCAAGCCAAAAAGCGGAGATTTAAATCGTCTCTCGAATTGTCAAAAAAAAGTCTTGCCCTGAGGGGCTCCTCCCATTGGCACTTTCCAGCGTGTCGTCTTTAAGGTGCCGAGCCGACTGGGGTGGAGCCCTCCATACCAACGCGCGCCCGTTCCGTGAGCCGCCACCCGCTGTTGCGTCCGTACAACTTCAAATCCTATAAAATAAATTCGCCGTGTATATTCGCTCAATTTCCGAATGAGTTTCTTCTGTACGTCGTATTAAAATTCGGATCTCTAGGTAGGATAAGGTGAAAACGCGAACTGGATCGGACGTTTAACGACCGAACAAATCGGAAAAATTCGCCAAAAAATTCGCGCAACCGGTATTTCGGACGTAGAATTAAACGTAGAATCGGAATCCGCGATAAAAAATGGGGGTTATAGGGGAGCGAAAAACACGTTTCGCGCAATTTCTCACACAACTTCTCATTTCATTAGTGTTACACTAATATACACTAAGTGTATATTAGTGTATATTATGTTAGTAGTGACAAGAGAAATCAGAGGTGAGAATGTCAGGGGTAATTTAAAAATTGGACCCATTTGACAAGGTTATTATTGGGTACTTGGGTCCTTTTTGGAAAATTTAGGAACCAAGAGAAGTTTATATTGAACGAATTTTAAAATGATTGGAAAAAAATTTAATTTTGCTTTACAAACTCTCCTATTCGTATACGGCCCAAACCAATCATTTCCTTTTTTTTCATTGTTGGTCTACAATTTAAGTAGGATTAAATATCTGAAAACATACCGAACGAAACAACATGAACAAGAAATTATCGTAAATATTGAAAGCTAGGGAAAAATTGATTCTTTAATACACGAAGTGCTTCATGCAATAATGTTTTCGTTATGAAGTAAATTGCACTCGTGGAGAGGTACAGCTAGAAAGATTTTACAGTGAGAGAGTAAGTAAGGTTGAGGTGATGTACTATCCACTTCGCAACGTCAAGGGCGGAAGGAGGTTGGGAAACTAGGCAGGTGTAATGGTTATTACCCTGGAGACCTGAAGAACAGGGTGGAGATGGACCGACATGGGGGTGGCTCAGGTGGACAGCGATCGATAGTCAATCGATTTAGGTACTATCGATTTCCGGTAACTGAGTGTTCATTTTAAGAGGGGTTGGTTCGGCAGAGGGTGACAGAGGTCGAAAGTGGGCGATTGAACGGGTTGAGGGGTTTACAGACCTAATGCCCTATATTTTATGTCGTCCGTTATGTGTGAGTGAGGCAGGCTGGTGGTACGCGCTATTTTTCCACTCTTTCCCAAGCTGGTAGTCCCAATCTCACCGTGCGTTGGCTTATGATTCATGCTACTCTTTTAATCTTATTACTACCTGTCGTTGTTTTCGTTTAGTAATTTTGCCTGGAACAACCGAATGAGAGGTCATCTTGACAAAGAAAAATTAATATTTGGCGTGTCCTACGCACTTCTGTTATATCATAAATGTAAGACCCGCACAGCACACGAACAGTCGGTACTAATTGCATCGCTTGACATTAGCAATAGCTAAAAACGAATTGGGGCCAAACGTGGGTTTCTCCCCTCCTCCGAACTCTGATGTTGGTATTTCAGGGGTGCATCCCACGCGTTTCATGCCCTTAATTCTCTAATGTTCCTACGCAATGTGTCTGAATTCTCAATAATTGACAATTATTGTCATGGATTTGGGGGAAACCCCGAATCCAACGCAGGAGGCCGTCAATCCTTTCTCTTGAAAGACGAAGAGTGCTCGTCCACTGGAAGCGTATTCGAGAGGCGAGGCGCTTTGCGCAGTACAAGAGCGACAGAACAAGCTGCAAAGAGCGGAAGGGTTCCACTGCGAGCGCCTTCGCGCGTCGGGCTTCAAGTTTGTTTTGAATTTTTGAAAAATTCCAGGAGTTTCTATATCAGCAGAGGAGTCATCATTCCTCCTAATCTCCACATCTGTTGTCAGCCGTGCTACCAGTGCTTACCCAGGGGTGGAAACTTCAGAGAACAACTGCGTTAGGGTGTAATCTACCGAAACAAAAACAATTTTTTTAAATTGTATTCCACTTTATTTTGTAAAAAACGCTGCAGATTTAACACTAGGGGTTCTTATTCTTTGATATAGGTTACTTGTGCAGAAATTTAATTCTGTCAATGGAAAAAAGTTTTACACGTTAAATTTTAACAAATTTACACGCTAAATCTTACACATTACTCGAAATCACAATTTTTCGTCATTGCAATCGACTTGAAAATGGTTACTAGGGCTCATCTCAGAACAACAAAGGTAAAACCACACAGAAAATGCTCTATTTCGATTTAAAATCAGCTGTTTATTTCAGAAAAATTATTCAAAATACAAAAACGCAGTCAAAGGTAGCGTTGAGTAAACATTACACATAACTTTACGGGGAAAGGTAGCATTGAGTAAACTTTACTCATAGGTCCATGGCATTTAGCTCGTGGAGCTGACTTGAAATTGGTTACTAGGGCTCATCTCAGACAACAAAGGTAAAAACTCACAGAAAATGCTCTATTTCGATTTAAAATCAGCTGTTTATTTCAGAAAAATTATTTAAAATACAAAAATGCAGTCAAAGGTAGCGTTGAGTAAACATTACACATAACTTTACGGGGAAAGGTAGCATTGAGTAAACTTTACTCATAGGTCCATGGTATTTACCTCGTGGAGCTGACGCACGTGGTCGACGGATCCTCTCGCCTTGACGGTCACTTCACAACAGCCTGAGGGTAGAATAGGCGGGAGGCGGGGCCCGTCGCAGGTACAGTATAGGCAAAATCAACGAAAGCTAACGGCGGCGGAGTAAAAATTACCCACGCTACCTAAGGCTAGTTTCACACTTGTACGGTTTCATTCGGCAAGTTTCAATTTCGATTTGGTTTCGGTTGCGACCTGATAAATGTGGAGCGAGAAAACGGCGCGAAAACGGCGCTTGTAGGAGCCTGGTCGAAACCGCATAGCACCGAACGCCCCCTCGACACGAATCGGTTTCATCCGGTTCGTAATCGGTACCACTTCGGGTCCAGGGTTCACTACTTAGATGGAGCCTAAACATTTGTGCGATCAGGTTCCTATTCGGCGGCAGTATTTCAGCATTATAATAAACTAGCTGCTCCGGCTCGCTTTGCTCGCCTACGCACCCATCCGGGGGGGCTGCGCCCCCCCTGGACCCCCCCAGTGGGTGAGTAGCATCGATGGACACGTTGGAACCCCAACATGAAGGAATTCCCAAATTCGCAGAATTGCAGTGCTCGGTTGGGACAGCTTGGAACATAATAATAATATTGAAACATGTCTCATGTAGAATAATAAAGTTGAAACATGTTTCAATATTATTATTATTATGTTTCAAGCTGTCCCAACCGAGCACTGCAATTCTGCGAATTTGGGAATTCCTTCATGTTGGGGTTCCAACGTGTCCATCGATGCTACTCACCCACTGGGGGGGTCCAGGGGGGGCGCAGCCCCCCCGGATGGGTGCGTAGGCGAGCAAAGCGAGCCGGAGCAGCTAGTAATTCAATAAATTCAAGTGCCTCACGCAAAGTTACCGTGAAAATTTCAGGGTATATACTTCATTATTGTCCCCATGGAGTCCACACTTTTGGGACACTATCTCAATTTTTTATCGTTTGCGTCATCACGTGATATAACAAATCAAGATGGAGAAAGCCGCATCTCTAACGGTTGAAGATATATGGGACACTTGGGACGATCTAGAAAACGGTATTAAACCCATTTTTCCCCCACTCGTGGTATCTATTAGGACAACAGAGATCACAGTGGAAAAAATAACAAATCAAGATGGAGAAAGCCGCATCTCTAACGGTTCAAGATATATGGGACACTTGGGACGATCTAGATAACGGTATTAAACCCATTTTTCCCCCACTCGTGGCACACTTTAGGACAACAGAGATCACAGTGGAAAAAATTTATAAATTGCAGTGATCAGTCGGGACGGCTTGAAACAGATTTCTATCTCAACTTTTTATTGATCGCGCGTCATCACTGGCTTCAACTGATCATGATGAAAAAAAGCTGCATCTCTCTATCTCTAATGGTTGAGGATACATGGAACACTTAAAAGTGTCCCATGTATACATTTAGTATACTAAATCATACTAATTAGTATGATCTGGGACACTGTTGATACAATGATACACAGTTGGGCAAGCTCCAAATAGATAAATCTAAATACGTAACCCGCCTTTTTCAGGGGAATTCACTCACTCCGGACACTTTAGGACACTATCTAAACTCACCCCCGAGTCATCACTACGATATGGGACACAGTTGGGACAGCTCAAAAAGGCTTTTCATTGTATATAGGTAATGCTTGAATATAGGTAATTATGGTATATAGGTAATGATTGTATACAGATAACCCACACAGTTGGGACAGCTCGAAACGGCTTTTCATTGTATATAGGTAATGAATGATTGATTGTATATAGGTACCTAATGATTGTATATAGGTGACCCATTCGTTCCTGAGGGATTCATACTCGCTGGACACCCCCACTCTAATTGGACAATCGGGACTTGAAACTCAACCCACACAGTTTCATCAAAATCTGACGGGTGTTTCGGACGTAGAATTTAACGTACCTACAATCACGTTAAATAAAAATATGGATTATAGGCGACCAAAATCTATCTTCAACGGTTGTAATAACTCGAACAAACGCCAAGACCAGCCAAAATTATCGGAGATTAAAATCGTCTCTCGAATCGTCAAAAAATGTCTTGCACTGAGGGGGTCCTCCCAGTGGCACTTCCCAGCGTCGTCTGTATGGTGCCCGTGTGAGGTTACGCCGAGCCGAGTGAGGTGGACCGCCTCATACCTACGCGCGCCCGTCCCGTGAGCCGCCACCCGCTGTTGCGTCCGTTCAACTCAAAATCCTAAAAAATAAAATCGCCGTGTACATTCGCTCAAATTCGGAATGAGTTTCTTCTGTACGTCGTATTAAAATTCGGATCTCTAGGTAGGATAAGGTGAAAACGCGAACTGGATCGGACGTTTAACGACCGAACAAATCGAAAAAATTAATTGAGCGAATTCGCGCGCGCCAAAAAATTCGCGCAACCGGTATTTCGGACGTAGAATTAAACGTAGAATCGGAATCCGCGATAAAAAATGGGGGTTATAGGGGAGCGAAAAACACGTTTCGCGCAAATTCGCGGGTTTGCGCGCGTCGCGCGGAATTTTAATATAGCCTATGTTGGGAGCAATCGCAGCCGAGACCGTTAGGAAAAATCCCCGTGGAAATCCGTCCAGCCGTTTAGGCGCCTATAAGGCACGACAGACAGACAGAAACCTCATTTTATAGAAGTACTAGCTGCTCCGGCTCGCTTTGCTCGCCTACGCACCCATCCGGGGGGCTGCGCCCCCCTGGACCCCCCAGTGGGTGAGTAGCATCGATGGACACGTTGGAACCCCCACATGAAGGAATTCCCAAATTCGCAGAATTGCAGTGCTCGGTTGGGACAGCTTGAAACAATAATAATAATATTTAAACATGTCTCATGTAGAATAATAAAGTTGAAACATGTTTCAATATTATTATTATTATGTTTCAAGCTGTCCCAACCGAGCACTGCAATTCTGCGAATTTGGGAATTCCTTCATGTGGGGGTTCCAACGTGTCCATCGATGCTACTCACCCACTGGGGGGTCCAGGGGGGCGCAGCCCCCCGGATGGGTGCGTAGGCGAGCAAAGCGAGCCGGAGCAGCTAGTACTTCTATATTATCGTCAAAGTGCTAGTGAAATCAAATTTAAAGTCCACCATCAATCCCTGAAAATTTCATCAAAATCGAATCAATATTGGCTGAACCTGCTGGGAGAAGGTTAGGCCAGTGTCGACTCATGAATGAATATACCTATTACATCTCTAATGGTTGAGGATAAGCAGTTAGGCAAGCTCCAAACAGATAAATCCCCCCCCTCGCCTTTTTCAGGGGAATTCACACTCTCGGGACACTTTAGGACACTTTCAGGACACTATTTGAACTCACCCCAGAGTCATCATATGGTACAAAATTGGGACTGCTGGAAACGGCTTTTCATTGTATGTATATAGGTAAACCATTCGTTCCCGAGGGATTCATACTCGCAGGACACTTTTGGACAATTTAAGGGACACTATCCAAAACTTTTTAGGTATGTGATACCTGAGATCACGATGGAAAAAACCGTATCTCCCTATCTTCAACGGTTTTATAGAAGTACTGCGCTCCCCCCCCCCCCCCCCCCCCCGAACATCCCATCTCTCTATCTCTAATGGTTGAGGATACATGGGATACACAGTTTCATTGTGTATAGGTAATGATTGTATATAGGTAATCCATACAGTTGGGACAGCTCGAAACGGCTTTTCATTGTATATAGGTAATGATTGTATAAAGGTATTTCGGACGTAGAATTAAACGTAGAATCGGAATCCGCGATAAAAAAAAAAAAAAAAAAAAAAAAAAAAAATATGTAGGTAGGTAGTAAATTTGAATGTGTAGGTAGGTAGGAAAAAGAATGAGATTTTTTGTTAAATAAGCCTGGGTAATCATCTAAGGCACAATCCGGGTGATCCCTGAAAATTTCATCAAAATCGAATCAATAGTGGCTGAAATCCCCACTCCTTCTTTTCTTTAGTTGAAGGAGGGGAAAACGGAAAAAATCCTTGAGGGCGCTCAACCTATCTCAGAATGTAGATCATTTTTGAATTTCTCGAGATTTTCAAGAATATATATAAATTTTTTAATTTTTTTTTAATTCAATTTAATACAATTTTTCGATACTTTTCTCGATAATCGATTCAATTTAAATCGATTCATTTAATTTACATCAATTTCCATCTGGGAGACCTTGCGCATAAACCTTGGGAGCGCCCCTTAAAGGCTGATGTCCCACCCGCTCAGAGTGAAGAGTGATGGCGGGGGGATAGAGGGTTTCACCCGTCGCGACGGGTCGGTGGCGACGGCCCAGTTTTTTCAAAACTCAACTCGCGTTCAAAATTCACTCGATTTCGAAATGAATTTGGTCGATATCTCCTATTAAAATTCGGATCTCTAGGTAGGCTACGGACGAAACGCGGAAAAAATCCGTCTATTAACGGCGGAATAAATCGAAAAAATTAATTGAGCGAATTCGCGCGCGCCAAAAAATTCGCGCAACAGGTATTTCGGACGTAGAATTAAACGTAGAATCGGAATCCGCGATAAAAAATGGGGGTTATAGGGGAGCGAAAAACACGTTTCGCGCAAATTCGCGGGTTTGCGCGCGTCGCGCGGAATTTTAATATAGCCTATGTTGGGGGCAATCGCAGCCGAGACCGTTAGGAAAAAACCCCATTCAAATCCGTTCAGCCGTTTAGGCGCCTATAAGGCACGACAGACAGACAGACAGATAGACAGAAACCCGATTTTATAGAAGTATAGATAGATAGATAGATAAATTCCATCCATGGCGGATATTAACTACTTGTGTAAATCTAAGACAAACCTGATAAGAACCGAACAAGTGTGAAAACACTTGCAAGGTTTCAGGCGGTGACCGAAAACGAATCGAATCTGTGCCGAACCGAATGAAACCGTACAAGTGTGAAACTAGCCTAACTAGGGTTAAGTACCTACTTGAAAAATATTTTACCTCCTGAGATCCTTCAAAAATCTCATTTGTAGCCCCATGAAAGCCCTATTGATCGCCACTGTGAAATTGGATCATTCCGGGACCCCAAAAAATTGATTCTACGTCCAACAATATCTCGAAAACGACACCTAACTCGATCCCTTAGCCAAAATCCTCCAAAAAAACCCTCCCGTAGCCCCGTTTTAGCCCCATAGCGCCCCATGGGTATGGGCGATCGGGGGGAAAACCTTGCGGGTACAACTAGATGGTAAACCGAGTAGGTATTTTGTAAAAATTTCAGATTAAAAAAAAAAAATTCCTACTGCCCAATAAGGCCCGGACGGCGGACGGACATTTCGATTTTGGAATCTAGACCTCTTGAAACGGATAATGTCAAATTTTGAGGCCAATCGGAGTCGTCGACCTCCGTCGCGAAAACATAGGTGTATTATTCCAAGAATAATAAACCAAAAGGAGGCAAAAAATGGTTAGCTGGCCCTCCTCTTATGATAATTCCTTCAAATCACGTTCTGCTTCACCATTTCCCTGATGACACGTTAACATGGGTACCTACCAGTTTGGGGTGTCTCAAGATGTTGAAAATGACGAACCGGGAGGCTCTACCGCGAAGATTCGTTTTGGTTTATTAATCTTGGAACAACACAACCTCATGAACATACCTTTTATCGGCCTCAAAATTCGACCTTGTATGTTTCAAGATATGTAGATTTCAAAACTGTTTAAAAAAACTGAAATTGTGGCAGAATACGCGGGCATCTGGTTGTGCCTGCAAGGTTTTCAGCCAGATCGCCCAAACCCGTGGGGCTCTTTGGAGCTAAAAAGAGGCTTAGGGAAGGGGTTTTGACGTGTTTCTGCAGTGGGGTTGAAATGGGTGTTGTTTTCGAAGTATTTTTGGATATAGAATCAATTTTTTGGGGTCCCCATTTGTTAAAATACTGTTCAATAAATTATTTTTAATAAGTAGGTAATTTGTTAATTGTCATAAAATTAATTTTTGCACAATTTATAAGAAAGAATGAAAAACACTACGAGCAGCTACGACCGTAGATCCGACTTTTTTTTGGATCTGTCGCTCGAAGCGCGTTGCCGCTCGTGTACCTATGCACATTGCCGCCCGCTCGAACACGCTTCCAGGGGACGATACCGCATTCGAATCAATGTAGTTGGATCTGCAGCGCGTGTCGCTTGTTGTCGGCACCTCACCGCTCGTGTACGCTTGCAGTGGACGACCCCACTGACTCCTGCACAACTTCGGGATACGAGAGGACCACCTCGACGCGCAGTCAGCCGAATCGCGAACAACCCGATCAAAATGGGGTGGACACAAAAGTCGGGTTGGTCGCCTTTAGTGGGATGCCGTCATGCTAATGCGTTCATAGTTACAGTGGAAAACGTTTCTATCGAGGACCTATAAATAGGTCCCTATAGCAAGCATAAACACGACGGTAAACTCAATTACTATCCGGTCGAACAAAATACATTTGATTCTCTTACCTCTGTCCGGTATCTTTCCGAATTGCCAACGACATGGGCCCTTTGCCTGGAAGTATGTATATGAACGTAACCACTATTTTTCAAACTTTTTAAACGATATTTTGAGAGCCTCAGGAGGGGTGGCGCTTGAATCCAATTTTAGCAGTTAAAATTTAGATGAAATTAATTGACTACTATTGAATTGAAACCATAGCAAAGACAAAAACGCTTGTATACGAGTCTGAAAGGTATTGAGACATGAAATGTCATTTCATTTCTATCTCAGGGAAGCTCCCTACCCGATTTCAGTTTAATCGGAACAGGAGAGAATTTTGGTTACTCAGCTGATTTGGTTGGAGCCCGTCATGTCAATCGTCTTTTTATATCCTAAGGAGGCTCCCTACCGAATTTCAGCTTTCTAGGGAGCTCCGGATATTACTTTTAATCGTGACATGGGTAACGTGAAAATTTTATTCATGGCCCTTTTAGATTCTGTGTACCAAAGCAAAGACTTAAAATGTTAAAAAAAAAAAAAAAAACGAAAAAGTTCATGAATCCGAACAAATTTATTTATTTATTTAATAAACAATACGGGTCGAGCCCAATATAACAAGAAATAGAAGGTATAAGTGTGTCCACGAATATAATGAATATAATGTGACTGGCATAGATGATGAGAGGGAAAGTAGGGAATGAGAAATTGACATTAAGGGGAAAGAACAAAAAACAAAAACAAAACAAAAACAAAGCTGGAGGCAGTGCTGTAGGAGAAGGACGTATAAGCCGGACCCGATGGCATGAAGTGGCTGGTGAAACAGATCGATTGTGGGGGAAATTCGACGCGAGGAAATTGCCAGACGAGAGAGAGGGCGATGTTGCAGGTAGTTTGTGGCTAAGAAAGGTACGGCGAATGGCTCGGCACAGCGGGAACCCAGACGAGGTAGGTGCAGGCCAACGCTGCGCAGGAGAAGGGCGGCATCCAGACGGCCAGCCAGGAGACCATGGAGAAAGGAGTCTGCGATGAAGCGTCGATCGGAAGGCCGCAGGAGCTCAAGCCGAGTGCCCAACCCAGCGTAATTCCGAGTGCTCCCCCCAGGGAATATGGAGTTTGAAGGCCATGAACCGCAGGAAGGCACGGTGCACACGCTCCAGGTCGACATGACACTGGTAGAAGTGGCTCCACACCAGCGATGAGAACTCCATCACTGGAAGCACGAGGGCCTTATAAAGGGCCACCAAGGCAGAAATCTGGGTAGAATTCTGGTAGGACCTTGTTCAGGGAAATATGGCGTAGAGCAAAATCCCGCCTCAACCTGCTGCTGCTAGATTCTCCGAACATTCGTCATCTTCCTTAGTCAAAAACATTTTTAAAAAATCGGAAAAAGCTCAATTTGGAAGAAGAAAACACTAAACATACCTATTATTATCCTTGAATGAATTAGCCCAATTTCAAAATCAAACCATCTTCCTTACAAACATATTTCAATGAAACAAAAAAAAAAAAAAATAAAAATAATAAAAATAATAATAATAATAATAATAATAATAATAATTTTGTACTATTTCCAACTTCCTCATTCTGATACGTGCACAAAATGGGTTACAGATTTAGCGAAGGTTACTGTGTGCTGCATCAGCACAGACGAGACGTCAAAAGTGGAGCATTGACAGCGACGAGGGGGGAGAGAGGGAAGACCCGATGACGGTGCTCTAGGAGGAGTCGTTGATTGTTCACCAGAAGGAAAGGAGTGTAAAGATTTGTAGAAAAAACTTAATATCTCGTTTGTTATGTGGAAATTGTGTAAGTAGTGGTAACTTCACCCGGCATCCAGGGATAGAAGGTTGGGGGATCGTTACAGTAATTGTAAAATTATGTCTATTGAAGTAAATCCTGTGTATGTATACCAAATAGATATATCTAATTGGTACGACAACCTCGAAATAGATGTAGGTATGCATCTATTTCGAGGTTGTCGTACCAAATTCTTGTCGTTCTTTTTTTATCTTAGTGATGTACATTAGAAGTTTTGGAATTAACGTCGAACTACCGTCCTATTTTTCTTTTGTTTTTTGCTTTTAACGCAGTTTATCATTAAATGATTTTGCAAATACTTTTTATTAAAATATTACTTACTCATATGAAATGCCTAACAATCGCTTTGAAAGTATCAATTGATGATTATGACCTTGACGATTCGAGCAATTCAATCGGGGGAACACAACCAGTATTCCCTGGCCCTTCCTCCCATACAAATGGGGACGCGCACCTCCGGAGCTCGGCCAAATGCACCACAAAACCTTTAAAGCCTAAGGACTACAACTACACGTAGGTACGCGATTTACAGCCGGTTCCGCTCTGGTTCCTATAAACTATGTGTAGTGAATGAGTAAAAAATATACATTTATCCCTACCTACTCATATTTTTCGAGGTGGCAGCACCGCACCTGGTTCAGATTTGATCATTGTAGTGGTTTCACTCTAAACCTGGAGGAATCGAATCTACTCAGTTAACGGTCAACGTTTGAACTGCAGAAACCATCATTTACGAAGCATCTCTTGTGACTGAAGGAATCCAGCTCGAGTTACTCGATTGAATGAAGAAGTTTGGGTAGAACTTCCCAAGGAGTTGAATGCAGGACGTAAGTGCTACTTAACGTTATCACGAACTTCTCGGTACAGCTTGAGACTTGGGTCGGTAGTAACGAGTGACGAGGGCATAGAATTTCAAAGTCTCATCACGGTAGCCCCAAGGCGAAAGTTACGAATGATAGTCGAGTTGGTAGATGATACCTCAGAACTTTTGGATTTGCTGGACCGCATTGGTAACCATTATACTTCTTAGTTTGACGTTTAAATGTTTTAGAGAAAGTTGGAAAATTGCTTGAATACATTCAAAAGGAGTAAGATTTGCTTCTAGGACAAATAGAAGGACTCAACACAACTTCGTGATTTGTAATTGTGTTTCACTTTTTATTCGAATTAATAATGTGAATCTGAATAAACGGTCTGAAATGTTTCTAGAAATTAAAAATATACTAGATTCCTTATTTTTGAGATAATAATTATTATGAAATGGTAAACTAGCAAATAATTATCTTCTGTCTTCCATGCGTTACTTCATCATGAAATGCATACCTTTACGTAGATATCATAACTAATGATAATATTGTCTCGATCAAATCCATCGATATGCACCCAAATTCAAGTTTTCGGATTTTTATTCTTTGTTTACTTTATCAACCTTCCCTTTCTTCTTATTTTCTTCTGGGGTACTGCCGCTACCCGCGGTACACCTGAATCTGCGCCACTGGAATTGATGCATAATGAACCTGTTGACTATTTTTCAAGTTACCTGCCGGGAAATTGAGTGTTTGGGGAACCCAACGCCATGAGATTCCGGTTAGTATGCTCATACTCGGTTCTTCATGGGAATTCAAATTAGTATCGAAAAGTCCGAAAAGGGTATTAGCTTTTGATGGAATGAAACTGGAAACGTACGGTAGCCTGAAGTACTCCTCAATTAAGCTGGTTTATTCGTTGAAAGGCCTTTGATGTCTCACCGTTCACTCCAACAATCGAGAGGTTGATTGAATTTCTCCGGAAAAAATTCAATTATTCTTCGGGGCCAAAAAGCAGGGCAGGGGTGGATTTCAAAAGGGCGTCCCCCCAAATACGAATGGAACAGGCCATCGACAGTTAATATAGGAATCCTAGGGGAGTGAACATTCACTTTGTGTTCACCTCAGTGGGCATTTCTGCGGACCACTTGTTTGCTTGTTAGCCGCTTTTACGCCCTCTTCACAATCATTCCAGGGACACTTGAAGTGAGATGTTCAGAATTTTTTCCTGCGATGAATTCTTATCGACATTCAACGCGTGCACGTTAGTAGCTTGTAGATCGGATGTTACATAATATGTAACTTTAAAATTATACCATATTCAATTGACTTAGTAAGTAAACATTTTCCACAGTCTAATTTTAAAGTTGCAATTTAATGCTGGATATTTTTACCTCTAAACCCTCTTATAGAGCACACCTTACATCATACTAGGTCGGAACATATGATAATATCATATCATGTTATAATATAGATTAGATAATATCATATTATGTAATTAATTGCTAATTATCAGCATGTTGAATTCGGTGATTTATGGAAAATTCTGTGTAAAGGAAAGTCCAAAAAACCAAAAAAACGAAATAACATGCCTACCAACGGCTATCAAAACGGCTATCATTTTCGGATTCAGCACCCTCGAAAACCCGCAGAAAAAGTGAAAATTAGCTGGCAACTCGCAGGTCACTTTTAGTTGTAGACCAGTGTATTAGTAACTAAGAATTGACTATTAATAATTAATTATTAGTAAAGTTTTAATATTGCCTTCAGAAGTCTGTCGATAGATAAATTATTTCCTAGACCTAAATTCAAGGGAAAGTCAACAATTTCATTCACTCTTCATGTGAGAAGAAATGCTAGTTCCACAGTTGAATGGAGACAGCTTTCTTCCTACGGAAGGAACTTGAGAATTAAGCCCTTTTCCGAAAAGTTAAACATTCACGAGGGATGGGAGAGCTTTTAAATAGCTGACGTGTGGAGGGGGTAAGCTCCCTACGTCTTTCTTTGTGAAATCTTCCTGATACGACTTCCAACTAAACCGATTCCGAGCACAAGTTAAATATCAGCAGAAAAGTGAAAGTTTTGTTTGACTTGAGGTAATTATCCTCCGGGCCTGGGGTTTCGAAAGGTCAACTTCCACCGGACTTCACTTACGAATTTGGACCAACTCCAACTATAATTAGCAGGCTCAGTCTTTACTTTTTCCCCCTAACCAAGTAAAGCCTTTTTGCTACCGATGTTCATCAGAGAAAACATATCGCGGGCCCACAGCGAGTTTGTAAATTAGTAGGTAGTTAACTAATTTGTCACAATGTCATGGCTATTGATGTTTCGAACACTTTCTGTTCGCCATCAGGTGCTTTACAAATATCCCATGTTCACAAATTAATTTCTAAATTTAATGTCTCTTGCAGAGTTTTGCTGCATTCCTGTTTTTTTATAATTTATTCATTTCGGATTCATTCATTAGTTTGTCAGCAATTTTTTCTATGTGTCATCGGCAGCCTGATAAAAAAGTGGACCATTTTGCTTATACTATGTAAATAATGATTATAACATGAAAATGCTTATACATACCGTTAGGTGGGGATACGTTGTGACAGAAAATCGATATTTTGTCAATTTTCAACCACATAATCGCTAGTTATCGGTTTCCCCTTGTCTAAAATTTGCAGCGTTTTCTATGAGTTCTTATCATTTTTATCAGTTGCGGAGCAGTAATGCCAGAACATTCGGAACTACACCATTTTGTTCATTTTGAATCAGATGGCTGGCGTTTTGGTCGCCTAAATCTCACTGGGAAGCGGGAAATTTGAAAAATGTTCGAAAAAACATGCTGTCACAAAGTTACCTCACCAGTCTCAAAGTATCATCCCCCACCTTCCGGTATGTAAATTATCTACGCTCGCCGGAATAACGTACCCAAACAATAAATAGGTAATAACAAATAACGTACCCTGCCTCAACCAAAATAATGAACGGCGGAGACAAGGATTGAACCAAAACCGAATTTATGATCAGCTAATTTGATTTCCTAGGAAACCCCTTTCGAAAGAATTGCCCATATACGTTCTACGCTTGAAAAATCAACTTTCAAACGATAAAATGTTTAATACGTACCGTTTCGGTTGTTTGTTTCAGAGAGGAGTGCCTCGAGTCGTGGTCCCAAATACGAATGACGCCCATGTTTGGGTGCATATGCCCAAATAACCACTTCAAAAAGAAGTGCGAAAGAATCTTCACTTTGGTAAATCACAACCCATGTTTAGGTAAGCGAAACGATGCGCGGAAGGAGATTGGCAACAAAACCGTTCTGTCACCTCGACTCTACAGATACATAAAGAACACAAAAACACGCATTTTTCATAATTCCTCTTTTTTTAATTTTTCCCGTAATTATTTAAATACACCACTTTATGATTCGAGTACAATTTACACAGAGCTTCCTTCTATCTGAACGCACGTCCCACTTTCATACGCTGCTGCTTCCATAATGATAGTTCTTTTTTGCACTGGGTTTGATTCCGTTGGTCCTTCGTGCATGAACTTCTCGTGACATTGCACAGTTTGGCTCTAGCTGTCCGTCCCTGGCACGCAGATGACCGTATGCTGGAGGCCTCGACGAATTTATGTCTTCCAAGAATTTGAATGCCCCGAGACCCACTTAATTGCGTTTATTATGCGTTTATTTTTGTTGTCTGCTCTCACTCACCTGTACACTTAACAATCTTCGGTTGTTGGCTTTCACTGACACTTGAGCTTAGTGCATGTCGGAACGTGGAAATTCCTGTTGTGATGGGATATATTATGTCATAGTGAACTGATTGTCATCTGGAGTTGTTGTGCTGTCTCCTGAGATCACCCTTGTGTTTTGGTTCTGGCACTTACTTAATTGGTGTGATTATAGTCTCGAGCGGTTCCTGTAAACTTCATCGTCATCACATCTCATTCATCCAAGGCGAATACGGGTCACCAGCAGATATCATTTCTATCAGCTGCTCCGATAATCCTAGTAGATCCTTCAGAGAATTAGACTGTGTCAAGCGATAATAAGGGATGTTATTGGTCATCGGAAAAAAATATATTCCTAACCCAACATGACATGAGCTCTCCCTCTCTCAATTTTTTTTAGATCATATAATGTTTGGTAGTCACCCCATTCTCCCTCCCTGTAAATAAAGAACATGTACTCAAATCATGTGCTACTATATAAATAATATAATATCAGAATTGTATTATGATAATATTCACTGTCATTGTTAGGGGTTTAAGAAGAAATTTGTATTAAATTAATTGTCTTAATGACAACATTCAATGTTCTAATCTAATGCAAGGAACGATGCAGTAAATGTCAGCTATAAATTAAATGAATTATGAAATATGTCGACGCCATTGCCAATAAAAATTTTCAAATCATCGGACATCTAATTCACATTGGACCAATTTGGCGGCCGTTCTATAGATAAGTTTCTGTTGAGATCAACAAGAGACATACAATAAAAGATCCACTTACTTGTAACTGTGTTCTACCCAGCGCTATTTTATTCAACCTTCTTTTTAACGTTGGGCATCTGCCATTTTTCTCTGGATCGTATCTGCCTGGGAAGTTCCAAACAAAATCAGGTGTTTGAAAGGAAATTTCAAAAAAATTGAATGGGAGATGAGTGGTGGCTAATTATTAATTCATAGGCTTTAACGTCAATATATTTGTTTCTGGTTATGGCGTTAAACGTAGGCTTGAATAAAGTTTTGCCCATTTTGGAATTGACGTTTAATTCATTTTACGTTTACTGGAGCAAAATTCTCTTCACTTCCTGGAAGTAATTGCAATTACAAGAAAGTGCAATGACGTATTTATAACTGTTTTCAATTATCAATGGGGTTTTTTTAAAAAAAGGCACGGGTTATTAACTTTCTTCCCCCCCCCCCCCCCCCTCTAATTACTCTGTCGCCCATACACGAACTTCCACCCCCACCTCTTCTTTTTCTATCTTCTTCTCGATCGATCCATCTATCTAGCTCTTTCTCCCTCTATCTCCTTTTTTCCTTCTCTCTCTTTTGTGTACAGCAAGCCTTTTTGAGTTAGTCTCGTCGTTGTTGAAATATTGTTTCTGAGGGGAAGAAGTTAGTTTCCACTCACCGGATTTCATCTGATTGGAATGAGCGGATTGGTTTCGAGATGCGTCAAGGATCGGCTGAGTCCAAGAACTTATTCATCTCTCGACTGGGAGGTAGCCGGAGCCAAACTGTGCCCAACACCAATTCTGCTGTTTTTCCTGGCTGCGTCGGACGACTTGCAGGGACGCCTGGATCGAGCGATGAAAGCATTCAGCGATTGGAGCAAGTGCGTGTATCGAAAGGGCCTCAAGAAAAACTGTCGCCTGTGAATCCTTTTCACACGCATGCTCTCTTCACCTCAACACTAGCACACACTTTCACTCTGTAATCTCCTTTATGTTTCAGACCCGCCATCTGCACTCACAATATAAAAACCCTCAAGCACTCACCAACGCACGGACACCTGAGGTAGACAACCACAGTAGATTTTGCTCACACTCTCATAAAATGAAAAAGAAAAACTTGAGAAAAAGATAAATGGACAAACCTTTTTTTCGTATGTTTGACCGAGCCTCAGCACAGAGAGCACTAAGTTGAGTGATGTTGGAATGTTATATTGGGTGGGTTTCAGTGAGAACTGCACCGAATTGGGCTCTAGCGCATCACTTTTTCACTTCCTGGACCTCTGAAAGCGGTGACCATCACAAAGCCTTCAACTACTCTTCTGTATCATCTATGTTTGTTCCGGAGCTTCCGACGTATCATCATCCACCATGTACGTATTTTTCAGAACTCACGGGTATATTTCTAATTAAGAAGAAACCAAAGAACCCTCTTCTTTCGAGAGCTAGTTTTCTAAAATACCTTAGGTACCGACATTATCGCCCTTCCCCACCCTAATTGTGTCCGTTGATTAATTTGAGATTTTATTTTTACTGTTACTACAATCAGTACTGTTCTTTTGGATTCCCTGACATTGGTTTGGAAGGAAAATGATAAATATCTCCAATTGTAGTTTGTTTAAGAGATTCAGATACTATTATAGTACTAGAAATATAATATTTCTAGTACTGCTTACCGAAAGTATTTAATACCTTAAGAAAGCTGATAGCTGATTGATTTGATTTGTCAATAACCCAACTGTCCCTAGACTTTTATTGCGTTTGGTGGAAGTTTCAAATTGAAAAAAAAAAAAATAATTGTTAGACTTATTTCACCATCGCGCCCACTAATGAAGTTTGATTTTCATCGTGTTTGGTGTTTGCTGTTTCACCTTAATCCCGATGGGATGTACACGTTATAGAAAAAGCATTTATTATATCCAAGTTCAAACTCCACTAAAAAAAAAGTGCCGTAATTTCTCGCCACTCGATTACTCCTCAGTGGTTGCTATCCACACCCTTCACCCAATAAAATCTTGACGCTTCCCCTCTCCTGCCAATAACTAAAGATTAAGCCCAGTGCACCAAATCGACGAAAAGCTGCCGATGTAGCCTTCTAAACCATGCCAGACATCTACTTGAACAGAAGCCTGATTTCCAGATTGCTGAAAACAAATCACTGCGAATATGTAGGTATATGTTAATTATTTCTTATCCGGTATACCCATGTCTGTGTTTTAGTATGATTATTTGACCTGTTTGCTTTCTGTGTGGTAGGTACTTGTGTAAAAGTCTCGTTTCAACTGAACTCTCTATACTACATTATATTCCACCGTTTACAACTTAACATTGATGCCCGACATAATTGAACATGGTGTTCATTGATTTACCAGTATCGAAAATGATAACGTTTTCCCAATGAACTGCTCATTGTTCCTTTGTTTGGTTGATTAAACATTAAACGATTAAGCCTTGTGAATAAGTTATATCTACTAATACCATCTCGCTTGAAATTGAATTAAACTCAATCAAATAGTCGGTAACAATCTCAGCGTTGCTTTCGTATTAAGTTTATTAATTTGATGTATCGTGTTTTCAATATTATAACTCAATTATTGAGAAAATATTCCTGAGGTGTCATTACTTCCATAACACAACTCTATTTACAAGTTTTTGATTGTTGTTTTACGAATTAAGATTCTCTTTTGGGTTTTGGCTAAAAGCGTACTCATTTTGTGTCTGCGGATTTCTGAAGGTTTCTAAATTTGAAAACATAAAAGAAGGCCCAGAACGCCAACAATGAGCAGGATCATTCAGATAGTTGGTTCCCTGATGCCGATGCTGAGCTGCTCAGATGGATCAAGGTTGCTCAGAGATTTTCCATCACAGCTATCATTTTTCAATACAACATCTTCCAGCCCGCCCACACTACTTACACACTATCACCTCAAGGGCCAAGATTACTGTGCTTCCTTCATGGTTATGATTTTACTATCGCAATACCCTAACTGATTTGAGAGTTTTAGATTTTTATTCTTTTTGTCTTTTATTTCAAAATCTCCCCGTGAATCAATGGCAGCCCACTTTTTCTCCACTGTCCCTACTTCCTTGAATTTAAACATGGGTCCCGCAAGGCTTGTTAATTGAACAATCCCGTCTGAGTCAAATTTAAGAATTATAACGTGTTAAAGAGTGACACCATGAGCATTGACTACACACTTATTGTCTCTCGGATTGTATTAATGTTTCATTCCGTCAAAGTAATCACCACATAAAAAATACTGAGTACAGAAATTAAATTTGAACCATCGTCATTCCAAATCGAAGCATGGAAATTGGCGGGCTTATAAGAATCAATCTGGTAAGATGATCTGTATAGACGAGAACGACATCTTGTTCGGAGTAGTCCAGTAGGTAACTTCTGCTCAGATTTAGCCGGTGTGCTAGTTTACGTACCGTTTTTTTTTTTTCTTTCTTTTTTTTTAAATCTGGATTCACGCCTTTTCATTATTTACCAGTGGTATTGCGTTTTAGCTGATGTAGTTAATTTGAAGAATAAGTACATCAGTTCAGCATTTACGAGACGTATATAAATGACTCAGTTTAGTACGGTCGTGCAAAATTTAGATGAATAGATTCCTATTGTTAGTGTAACTATTATGCCATCTCTATAGTGCATGGACTTTTCTATGCGTGCTCGTCTCGCTGGTAATTTATGGGTTGGAAGTTACCTGATTCATTTTATCAATCCGGGCGAACTAAATAATCCAGAAGATAACGAACTTAAATTTAAACCTTAGTGCCTGCGTTAGTTGTCTAAAACCCCACCTTACAAATTCGATCAAAATCTGTCAATCCAGAGTCGGCGATATTGTAAAACTTCATTTCTGACTTTCTTCATATTACGTTATAATTTCTGTTCTGTTATAGATTCTGTTAGGAATAATAAGTGGTGCAGATTTTCCCTTTTACCATTTATGCGAATCAGTACGTACTTGACGGTGGTAACGTTATGCGGAGAAATCAATTGTAAACCTCCCTTCCAACATGTATTTTCCTTCCTTTATCATTTATTTGAAGAAGATACCTCCGTTTAAACCTTTATGCCTAACATCTGAGTGCATGATACATGTGTAGTTAATGTTCATTTATTACTCAAACCTTTCAAGCGTATGCCGTATGCGTAAAAGATTTACGACATGTTTGAGCAGAACAACCATGGTGAGTTTGAATGAAACAACGCGATTATTCGCGAAATTCAAGGTGGAATGTGATATTACTGGTTTTATTCTTACTGCCTGAAAAGGATATCATATCTTTTTGGCATTGAAGCAGTAATTACTTCTATAATATAGTATATTATACTGATCATTTGAACTCCTCCCCCTTCAACAATTGAGGGTTTTCGCGAATTTGATACTCCCAACTAGATCGCTTTTAATGTAATAGACACTGAATAGGTTTGATCAAATATCTGATATCCTACACTAATCTAACTTCAATTAGGAACCTTCCCGTTTGTGAACTGAACACAGTAAATGTTGGTACGAAGAGGGAGATACTAAGGGACGCGAAGCCCCTCTGTATTGTAGGTACTTTTGCCTTACTCGGTCTGCTTCAATTGATTATGAAGAAATGAAAAGAGACTTCCTGAAAATCCTAGTAAATCCAACTTCCATGGATCCTGATGATAGGAAGCAGAAACAGATCATCAGTTCTAGACGTGATAAAATTTATCATTATTATTATTATACGATATTTAATATCGTTTGAGGACCCGGATACGCTATTTGCATGCATCAACGTGTAAATCGGTATTCACTGACATCGATGTGGGGTTTTTAAAGCAGTATTAAAAAATCTTACGTTACTTATCCGTCAAGCAAACTATAAATTCCTAACGTATATCACACGTATATTTTTCTCAACTATATCGTCGCCTCGTGGGAAGTAAGTAGGTTCGCGTGTCCACTGAAAGTTACTTGTTCGAAGTTTTCATGTACTATGTTTCACGTCATGCAACACCCCCCTCACCCAACTATACCTCTCAAGCCACGGAGTTCAAAATTTCATTCAATGAACATGGGCTTTATGACCTTCCTCCGTTTGTTAAGATCACTCAGAAGGGTCCGAGTTCTCGTCGATAGATAAGCAAACTGATTTAGAACTATGAATGATAATATCATTCATAGTTCTAAATCTATATTATTTCCTCTCTAGAAAATTCGTCACTTGGGATCTTCCCTTATGAGGACATGATTGAATTTATTGCCACCCCTCACTTGCTGTACGGCATAATATCTGTAAAAGAGGATTAGGTTCCACTAAATAAAAAATAAAATAAAAATTAAAAAAAAAATCAAGTGGATGGCCCTTTATGATTTTGATATAGGTTTCATTACTTGCCGCGTGTAGGAGGCTTTACTAGAAAATGCCACCATTGTCAATAATAATTATTGACCATTGTCAATAACAATTATTGTCAACACCTTTCTTAGATTCGAACGACATTTATTTTTACCATTTGACCCCAAGCGTTCCTGTAGTGATTGTTGGGTTGAAAAATAAAGTTGAGTCGCGTGCGTGTTAAATTTTAGATGTTGAAGACGTTTGATGATTTAGGAGAGTGGTCAGTTCTGTTCAAACATGTACTTCATTGACCCCCTATTTTGTATTTTCCAATGAATAAATTTTTCATTTTACTCTCTCTATTGTTCCTGTGGGCCAGTGTTTATATTCTATATTCAAAATACCCTTATGTTATCAAAGAATAAAATAACTTTTGAGTCTTGGATCCTCGAAGTGTTAAAGGTAAGATGATTCTACATTTAGTTAATAATTAATAAAGTCAATTAGACAGCCGTAGTTAGTTCAATATATAGTTTCTTTAAAAAGGACAAAATGCCCATTATTGGGTGAATCACAGATAGATAGTGTGTGCATGATAGATCCAAACATTTTATAAACCCATCGAATGGAATTGAGAGACGGAGACCACCCGTGATTCTCCCGGTTTTGCAGCACAATACTTTTGCAAGTCCACATCCATTGATATTTTGTGTAATGGTGCATGAAAATAGCATGTCCCCAAAAGGTCGAACTTGTATCAACTTTATGGCTAAGTGGCACTTAATCTGGTACCTTATTTTTGAACACTCATGTAGCACACCTCAAACACCCCGGTCACTTACCTGGTTGGTTTATTATCAAGCTTCGTTCCATTATATATCAAACTTCTCGTTTTTCGGCTTATCAATAGTGTGATGCCCTAATCTGAGCACCTCGGTATATAGAATACAGCTTTACTCTTTATAGCCACATTCAAGAACCAATGACAAGAAAGATGGAGAGAAAATCCTATACCCTCACTAATGTTCACAGGTCATGACGATGATTTAACTTGAATTAGAATACCTGTCATTACCCATGGATGTGCTTTACTTGTCGTGATACCATAGAAGTCTGCATCTGTAGAACCGAGCAATGCAGAACCATAGCCCAAGTAGATAGTCTATCTTTGCACTCACAGCAAATTCACATGTGGGAGCAGATTTTTTTCGTTTGTTTATCACGTTCCACAATTGCGATGTCACATTAAGGGTTAATTTCCTCCCTTCATACTAATACTGTGAATAATGCGTACTTCTAACATAATCTCACTACGGATTTGAGCAATTTCCAACATAGCACACATTTTAGTCGACAGGACATATCAGCCGATTTCGTCCGCAAGAAGATGCACTCCATACACATGGAGAAGTTGTTTATTCACCAAAACATGAGTCAACAAGCTGATTTTGGTTATGCTTTTGCCACAAATATGATTATGTTCTAGGAATTTATTATCAGCAATTATGTTGTGATTAGAACGCTCGTCACTTAGCAGTCGGCTGTTTATTACGATTATCATCCGTGGTTACAAAAACACGTGGAACAGCATCCATGATACATCAGCTGATGTTCCCTACGGAACGCTCACACATGTAACAGTGGAAATATAATAGTGGTAGTGATAAAATTGAGTGTAGTGCGCGAAGAATATGTACAGTACTTTCGACGAGGAGTGATATTGTCATCATTGAAACAACAGTTCGTGTATAAACTAGCATACTAGTGCAGCGTGGAAATATCGAAGTGTGACAGCAATGCCATAATATTAGGTATATCGATATTATTATTATTATTATATCATCTTTGTCATAATATGACAAAGATGATAATATCACAGCGTCATAATATGACAGCGAAAGTGCAAAAACCTGTAAGTACGTTTTTGGACGAAATGAAGGGGCAAGGATTCAGAAGATCATTCCACGAAAATTAAATGGTTTTTTCGTTTCCTGAACAGTTCTGATTTTCGGACTTACGGGCTTTTGCACTTTCGCTGTCGATATATTATATCGACCAGATCATAATATGATATGATGTGATATATTATTATGATGTGAAATAATGATATTATATCATCATCATATGTCGTAGGTAATAAGGAGGAAGAGGGTGACACAATTTTGGTCACCTTTATTCTAGGGCACTTCTAGATGTCGGAAAAATCTGAAATCGGTCTTAAAAAATCCAGTTTGGCGAGGATACTGCGAGAAACTCTGAAACCACCAAAAAGTAGCACCATGTGGCTTATCTGAGCTCCTAAAATGAAAAAAAAAAAAAAAAAAACGGGAAATTAAACTTTTTCTAACAAAATTGAAATAAATACCTACCAAAAATCCATTTTGGCGAGTATATGGCGAGAGAAATAGGTATGAAACCACCAAAAAGTTGCTCCACGGGGCGCATCTATGCTCCAAAAGTGGGACAAAATCAGGGTTTGGAGCAGTTGACTGGATGTTGAGGTTGCTGTGGGTCGAGGGGTGTTGTTCGAAGGCTACGCGGCTAACCCCCCCGAATTTTTTAAGGAAAAAAACTGCACAATATAATTGGGAAAACGAGTTGTTGGGTCTGAGTCCAGGCGGGATACTATCGGTGGTTGGCTGGCCCCCTAGTATTATATTAAAGCCGCATCCCGAGGAGGAGGAGGGTGACACGATTCTGGTCGTCTTTATTCTAGGGCACTTCTAGCGATCGGAAAAATCTGAAATTGGTCTTAAAACATTCAGTTTGGCGAGCATAGTGCGAGAAAAGTCTGAAACTACCAAAAAGTAGCTCCATGTGTGGAAAAACGGGAAATTTATTTAAAAAGACACCTGCCCGCGCACTCACACCCTCACACATTACAACAAAATGTCATTTCAAATCAAGCAATATACAAAAACTACTAGAAAATTCCAATTACATATTGCAATCCACAATACAATAAGTAGTTACCCATGTTGTCGTTCATTAGAATTAGAATATTCTTCAGTACTCCCACAACTCCCTAATTTTGTTGTTGTTGCATAAACCAGTATAAAAATCAACTTGCAGACTCGTCTGCAACCACAGGAGACCATTTTCATGTCTTCGTATTATTATTCACCTTATTGTGTTTGTTGTTGACCAGGAGACGCTACTTAGTTACAAATTTTCTTGATGCCATTCATTGCACTTCATTATTCATTGCCATGCATGCCTTCATTACACTAAAAGTTTACTGGTTGCCACAAGTTTCGGTAACGCTTCAAAAAGTAACACTTTTAGTTTACTGGTTGCCACGGTTTTTGGTAACACTTTTAGTTTACGGGTTGCCACGGGTTTCGGTAACGCTTTTAGTTTACGGGTTGCCACGGGTTTCGGTAACGTTTTTTTTTTTTTCGGTTGTGTGCCATAGTAAAGACATGAAAATGTCAAAAAAAATGAAAAAATACCATTTAATGGCGAACCCTTTTCATTTAACCCTCTCCTCAGCGTGATCCGATCGCGAAGTTTCAAGTTTCAAAGTTTCACAACCAATACACCCTTTAGACATTTTCATGTCTTTACTTTGGCACACAACCGAAAAAAGCGTTACCGAAACCCGTGGCAACCCGTAAACTAAAAGCGTTACCGAAACCCGTGGCAACCCGTAAACTAAAAGTGTTACCGAAACCTGTGGCAACCAGTAAACTTAAAGTGTTACTTTTTGAAGCGTTACCGAAACCCGTGGCAACCAGTAAACTTTTAGTGTAATGATATCGCATCAAGAAAATTTGTAACTAAGTAGCGTCTCCTGGTCAACAACAAACACAATAAGGTGAATAATAATACGAAGACATGAAAATGGTCTCCTGTGGTTGCAGACGAGTCTGCAAGCTGATTTTTATACTGGTTTATGCAACAACAACAAAATTAGGGAGTTGTGGGAGTACTGAAGAATATTCTAATTCTAATGAACGACAACATGGGTAACTACTTATTGTATTGTGGATTGCAATAATTGGAATTTTCTAGTAGTTTTTGTATATTGCTTGATTTGAAATGACATTTTGTTGTAATGTGTGAGGGTGTGAGTGCGCGGGCAGGTGTCTTTTTAAAGAAATTTCCCGTTTTTCCACACATGGAGCTACTTTTTGGTAGTTTCAGGCTTTTCTCGCACTATGCTCGCCAAACTGAATGTTTTAAGACCAATTTCAGATTTTTCCGACCGCTAGAAGTGCCCTAGAATAAAGACGACCAAAATCGTGTCACCCTCCTCCTCCTCGGGATGCGGTTTTAATATAATACTAGGGGGCCAGCCAACCACCGATAGTATCCCGCCTGGACTCAGACCCAACAACTCGTTTTCCCAATTATATTAGACAAATTCTTGCTACAAACATATCAGTTATCATTCTAAAGACTCTTGAGAATTTTTTCCCCAGCTGAGAGGGCTATAATTTTGCTAGACTTTTTACAAACATTTTGTCAAATCAGCCATTTATATTATACATGAAGGTAGAATTACCTCCCTTCCCCTTCGTAATACCAGTGACGGTCCAAGCTGCGGTCTACAGAGTCCTCTTTCCGCCTTTGATCCATTTTTCAAGGGGATAAGTTCTCTTTGGTGTGACCGCCGTTATTCTGGTGTAGTCTAAAGAGAGAGAGAGGACAAACAGCAAGCGTAGTAATTACTCATTCGTCTCCGCGTAATTACAGACTTCGAGTGTTTCGCTTCGTAACTTGTCTTCGGGTGCTTGAGGTGCTGATTCCAACTTGTTGAGCTTGTGCTCAAGTATTCAAGCTCAACCTTCCATGATTGTTTTTCAGCTTTCAATTAAAACATTGTCAACCGAAGTGAGAATCACACGTTTGAACAAAGATTAAGAAAGTTGGTTTCCGTTTTGAGTGGCTGAATATTGTTCAATTCACTCAGTTTTAAGTAAAACACGGGTTCAACCCTCAAAATTTCTAGACTCGACAACACGAGTTATGACCGGGAACCCTCCGCCCCAAACGAAAGCCCTTTGATGATTCCTCAACTGACTATTCAGGAGCGAGGCGTGGGATCCCCCCCCCCCCCTCCCCCAAGTCATCGAAACGCTGCAAATTTTACACAAGGATATATTATTCTTTGATTTAGGATATATGCCTACCTAGGTTAATTGTGCAAAACTTATTTCGGTCATTGAAAAAAAAAATGCGGGAAAAAATTCTTTACAATGTTGGGACATATGTGGGACGTTGAAGAATGGATAATGCATAGAAAATTACTCGGAAAACGACACCTTATTTGGCCTTCTGGTATACTTCAAAAATCACATTTCCTAGCCCCATGAAACCCCCGTAGATCCTCACGGTGAAATCGGATCGTTCTCGGACCCCCAAAAATAGATTCTACGTCAAAAAATAGTTCGAAAACGACACCTAACTCGACCCCATGACTGAAACCCTTCAAAACCCCTCCCGTAGCCCCTTTTTAGCCCCATAACGCCCCACGGGTTAGGGCGATCGGGCTGAAAACCTTGTGGGCACAACTAGATGGCAAACCGAGTATTTTGTCAAAACTTCAGATTTAAAACAAATTCGTACTGACCACAACGGCTCAGGCGGCGGACGGACATTTCGTTTTCGTTTGTTATTCTTGGAATAATACTTTACCTACACCTACCTATGTAATCGTGACGGAGGTCGAATGTTCTCATCGGCTTCAAAATTTTACATTATACGTGGCAAGGGCGGAGGAAATGTCGGCCCAAATCCAAGGGTTCGCTGTTCAGACCGTTTTCGAAAAGGTAAACTCGGCCCCCCTCTTAAGTAATTAACACGATAACGAGGGGTGTCAGAAAGGAAAAGTTGGCCCAGCGTCAGTTAGTTCGTGAACGATAACGATAAAGTATGTACTTACACAGAGAACGTAATGCGATCTCAGCGAGGATTCGTTCATCTCGAAATCGGCCACTTCAACTATAAAAACGCTGCAAATTTTACATTTCATTATTCTTTGATATACATAGGTTAATTTTGCTTTTTTTTAATAATTTTGTGTCACTAAGAAAATATTTTTGAAAAAAATTAAAAATCCCCCGAAAATGGAGAATAATAAACCATTTTGTAAAATTTGCAGCGTTCAGTTTATTATTCTTGGAACAATACACCTATGCAATCGCGACGGAGGTAGAAAATTCAGATCGGACTAAAAATTTGATATTATAGGTCATTCTCAGCAAAACGTAAATCTATTGTGCTTGTTTGAAAATATCTCTGATGCCATTTGGCCTATTTTTTTTTTTTTTTTGTTGTACTACTTTCTATGGACACTCAAAGAAAAAAAGTTACCAGCAGCACACCAGCAAGCTTATTTTTTAAATTAAAAATAATTTTTAAAAATGGGTGAGTCAAACAATGACATGTAAAGGTGAACCAATGACTAGAATGAATGACCCAATTTAATTCTTATTTAATTCAATTAAAAACCTAAAATTACGATTCACATCTACGGTCCTAAATGCAAACTCCATTGAAAACATTTGAGGGAGACGCTGCCACTTTGGAATTTAGATTTTAATTTAAAATAAAATTACTTCTTTCATGGAGGTCATTGGTTCACTTGAGTTGTCATCGGTTCACATTACACGTGAACCAACCACCTTAGTGAGCACGTTAGTGACCCAATGACAAAACATGTGTTTTTTACTTTGGTTTTTATTGGCCTCCATATTTCGTAATCACGATTCCAGGAATTTCCAGGGAGAATTTAATTAGGCCTTATTTTCTCATCGCTCATTTACTGTAGATCCCGACGTTTCGAAAGCGTGTAAGCTCCCATCCTCAGGGTATCTAACAACAATACAACCAGGCATTAGGCTACATCCATATTTTACCTAAAATTTATCACCTAGTTTGTACTCACAGGCACTTACTTCATTAGTCATAAATCTCGACGTTACACACATCGTCGTCAACAAGGAACGCTACCAGGACATCTCACAATCATCAGATGGAAACAGAACACCTGTCATGTGCAATTTCAAATGTTAACATTTAATGTTAACGTTAATTTAATGTTAATGTCAACAAAACGATCCAATACCTCAATAATAATGGTACCACCATGTGGGCGGCCGAGCGAAGGGAGCCCCCTGGCCGGTAAAATGATCAGCCGAGCGAGGAAAGCCCCCCCCCCCCCCCCCCCCGCCTGTCAAAGTGCTAGTGAAATCAAATTAAATTTGAAAACTCACAGGAAAAATGCCAAGTTTTCTCACTCGCTTCGCTCGCTCGGGGTGGGATGTATACATAATCAGCTTGCAGACTCGTCTGCAACCACAGGAGACCATTTTCATGTCTTCGTATTATTATTCACCTAATTGTGTTTGTTGTTGACCAGGAGACGCTACTTAGTTACAAATTTTCTTGATGCGATATCATTACACTAAAAGTTTACTGGTTGCCACGGGTTTCGGTAACGCTTTTTTCGGTTGTGTGCCAAAGTAAAGACATGAAAATGTCAAAAACACCTAATGACTTCTGAGAAGAAAAAATAAACATTAATATCATGACTTACGAAGTGTAAGTTGAGGCGGACCGATGATAATAACGAAAAATACGGCCACGTTTTCGCACTAACCCATCACTCTCAGCGTCCCAGTGTAAACTGCAAAATTGAAAATACACTGCCAAGGCAATGGCACATGAGCTTCCTCGTGCCAAGTTCAAAATGAACTTAGTTGTCACTGTAACAAGAAAATTACGTTCGCGCATGCGCTGAGCGTACCGCTGATTCTATTGTGATGAAATTCGTATGGGACCTCAAGGAGCCTTATCCGCATAATCCCTCAAAATTTGAGCTAAATTCATTCAAAATTGTGGAAATTATGGCTGTAACAAGGAAATGCGGACAGACCCACAGAAACACGGAACCAAATTTGTTCAGTAGGATATGAAACGCAAAATGCGAGTGGAAATTGTAAATTCGGACAACAAAAATTTTTTGGCTGCCGAAAGTGAACACAAGGCTTCCGCTGCTTCGCAGACTCGGAAGCAAAACGGCGGCGAACCGTTGAGGGGAAGTAACGTGACGATGTGGCTCATCCATATTCTCAGAAACAAGGCTTATTGAGCGAGCATTCAAGAAACCCCTCAAAGTGATCCGATGACGCGATCTTGATGGGACATGTATATTGCAGCTTATTTCAAAATGAAGCAATCGTTTAAAAATGATAAAATTCAAGATTTGTAATCTTCTCACTCTATTTAAAAAGTTGTTGGGTGGAAAGATCAGGTAAATGTTTACATATCGGAAATTGCTGCACCCAATCATCGTGGACAAGGCCATGGTGGGGACATGGTGATCCAATGACGTTTTCGGTATTATTTTCAAATTTTTGTATAGAAATAATGAGTTTATATTTTTTTAAATATATTAACCATGTAGAGCACGAAAATATCATTTGGAAACAAATTACTTTTTGAGAATAAGAGGTACTTAAATAGGTGAAATTGCACTGGAAGCCCAGATTTACGTTTTGCTGAGAACGTATAAATATGTTTCAAGATGTCTAGATTCCAAAAACGAAACGTCCGTCCGTTTTTTTAACTTTTTCAAAAATATTTTCTTAATGCCTCAGAATTAATTTGTGTAAAATTTGCACCGTTTAAAAAAAAAATGTTGAAATTTAGGTAACTAATAATAACGCTTGTTGGTGTTGTGACACAACATAAGATTCTAGTCAGTAACTTGTCTATTTTTGACGATACCAACACTTTTTTGACGATGCTAATAACGAAAAAACCCTCGGGAAAGGATTATTACTTCATTTCGTTCATTTCTTTAGTTCACTGGTGGGCCGAGTTTTCCTTTTGCCATTTTGGTCATGAACTGAGTTGGTCCGAGTTTTCCTTGGGCGATTGATGCTGAGCAAGTTCGTAAACGGGGCTGGGCTGGGTCTTCCTTTCCTCAGAATGGTTGGTCCCGAGTTTTCCATCGCCTGTTTCAAGATGTCTAGATTCCAAAAACGAAATGTCCGTTCGCATCTAGCGATGACTGGACGCCTCGCCCCTGCGAGAATATAGTCAGATTCCGATGTGTGCTCACGGTATTATGAGTTCAGTTTGAAATTAGAAATATTCGAGAAAGCGGAATTACGGGGTTGGGGTGAAGTGGAATGACCGTAGGGTGAAAAGCAACCTGAATAAACGAAAAGCCACCATCAACGAACAAACCAT
The DNA here is from genome assembly GCA_955831195.1 of Pilophorus perplexus. Taxonomy (NCBI): domain Eukaryota; kingdom Metazoa; phylum Arthropoda; class Insecta; order Hemiptera; family Miridae; genus Pilophorus; species Pilophorus perplexus. The sequence goes on along the minus strand of OY037007.1, from coordinate 61,496,626 downwards.
CCCCCTCCCCCCACCTTCAAGAGCCTTACTATACCCAGAGAGATGGAAGTAAAAGACCAGGTTGGAGAAGGGGTCGCCTCAAGGAAGGTTGTATATTCTTCTTGGGGGGGGGGGGGGGAGAACCTTTTTCCACGTCAGAAGTGGTTGACCTCGTACAGCCCATCTCACCATCCATTCATTCCCTTCCAATCCTGCTTTGCGATGGTCATTTATTTATTTAAATTTCTTCACTTTTATAAAAGTCTCTCATTTCAAAAAATTAATTAGGTCGTTGATGTAGAGCAAACGGGACATAGGAAGGTGTAATACTGTATTCCTTACAATTTCAGAATGTTAAGCCATAATTTTACAGCACAGATTTAAACCGCGACAGATTGATTTCACAGTACTGCAATGAGCTGGGAACCTCATGTCGACTAATATAATATATTAGTCGAAAATATTATTTTTCTGGAAGAACTTCATGATTTGAAGCAATAGCAGTGAGTTTTGGGCTCCTACAGTGTACTACAGGTTTCCAGGGCACTTCCGAGTATTTCAACTATGAATCAGGAGGGAAGATAGGGTACCCCAGGTCGGGCTCACTCATTGGCTGTTCGTCAGCCATTGAACTGAATGCCAGACGAACTACGACGAACAGACGAACTATAATTAGGTGTTTATTCAATTGTGATGTGTGAACGGAGGAGAGGTGAAAGCGCTGTTTCCATTTTCTTACCAGTAGGTACTGGTAACCTACTCGAGTTGGAGGATGTGACTGGGAGTTTCAGGGTAGGCTTCCCAGGCACTGCGATCAAAGGTAACGCCTGGGGTTTCACTGCGGAGGCAGTTCAGATTAATTTCGCTGGAGTCGTCTAGAAACGATACTCCTACGAGACCGTCGGAAGGCCACGGTATGGCCTGGGATCTGAACGATATAGCTGTAGTAGGTAGGTAAAGGAGCCCAACGTCCGATCCGGCGTTCACCGGAATAGACCAAATGTTCCTCCATAAGCTCTCAAGTTTCCTCGGGTTCTGACGAGAATGCGACTGACTCTCAGGGCGAGGTAAACAACGGAGTAATCACCCCAGAACCGCCGACCACGTTGTGCAGGGAAGGGGCCGCATCCCATTTTCCTGCACTCAAGATGAGAAGCGAGATCTAGCGGCCCACTGGTGATTCCGATCTGGTTTCGCTGCACTTAATAATTAATTATTATTGATGGCAGAGCTGCGCCGTGTTGGGATTTTCCTTACATGAGATCCCATAACTGCTAGCCAAGCCGTAAAAGTTTTACGGTAAAACAAAACAAAAAAATTATTTTTCATTTTAATTTGATTTTATTCGGATTCGCAGCACTTTTAAGCAGCAACAATCACGTTACACCACTTTCCAAAAGTGTAATGGAATTGTTGATTAATGCTTTAAACCACTACTAAACTCTTTGTTTATGGAATGAGCTATTCTTTACATAAACCTCCACACCTGATAACTATGCCGCCCGTGTATAACTGGGTTCTTCTTTGAAACGAGGTCTCCCTCTCGCTCTTCCTCTGTAAATTCTTCATCAGACTTTCCGACCTCAAAAGGGGAGTTTGAATAACTCTACTCGCTTTCCTGTTTGGTGCTCATGTATACTCACCCACTTCCAGCCACCTCACCACTCGGATTTTCTCGAATTATTCCTGTGCTAATTATTTTCATTTTAACGAAAGGCTTGGAACTAAGTAAGAAGAATGTTTAATTTTGTTCTAACGCATTAGCATTCAGAAGGAGGGCACGAAAGAGACTGGAGACGGGGGTATATCACTAATTCACAAATTTCGATTGGAGTGCCTACTTCATGTAGATCCTCTTACGTGTTACAAATTCCCCTGCTAATGAAAAATTAGGAAAGTTGCTAGACTAACTGTTTCTTCTCTGAGGCTTGGTGTATTGACTGTTCCATATGTTACGCCCCATCTCTGATTAGATGGAATGGTCAGAATTTTGACAGGTCATGAAATGCACTTTAAGGCTGAAAAACCCGCGAAATTAGTCGAAAATGGACCATTCCGCGAAATGAGGCAGTGTAAGTGATCATTTCACGGACTGGCAAGAAGGTGCGCAAGGAGCTGCGTGTTTTACAAGGAAAAATAGGGAGAATAGTTAATTCCCCGTTGCTCTTGTTCCTGGCGTGATAAGTAATCACTTATTGGTAGACCCAAAACCCTTTTCATTAAATTTTAATACCAACTTATGAACGTTTTTCTTGATTTTGGAGCGCCGCACGTTCTTCATGCAGATAATTCACGGCAAATGTTATCCTCCATCCACTTGCAACACTATGCTTGGAAATGGCCAACTTCTTTAAGCTTAACTAGCTTAAAGAAGTTGGCCATTTACAAGCATAGTGGTGCAAGTGGATGGAGGATAACATTTGCCGTGAATTATCTGCATGAAGAACGTGCGGCGCTCCAAAATCAAGAAAAACGTTCATCAGTTGGTATTAAAATTTAATGAAAAGGGTTTTGGGTCTACCAATAAGTGATTACTTATCTCAGGTTGAGTCCGTCATCACTGGTGACACATCACCAAAACAGCCAGTAATGATGGACTTAACCAGTGTTGAGGACCAGTTTAGCAACTTCGTCCGCTCTTCTAGTAATTAAACAAACTGTTGTTAGGGGTCTCGGAACATTAGCGTAGGTTTCTAAAATTTTGTTGTGTGTCTTTCTTTCTCCTTTGAGGTTAAATAAAATGTGGATGTCACTTATTATTGCTCTTGTTCCTTGGCGTCAGGAGAACCTTACTGGGTGGTAAACCCACCAGTGCCCCCCCCCCCCCCCCTCTATGGTGCTGCCCCCAAGTGCTATTTTACATACCTATATATTAACGCTGCACATTTTACACTGGGGTTTATTATTATTTGATTCAGGTTACCTGTGCAAAAATTAATTCTGTGTCTATAAAAATATTTTTGAAAAAAAAAAAAAAAACTGTAGGTAGTACATTGTTCGAACAGATGTGGGACCTCGAAAAATTGATAATGCTTCTCAGAATTATTGACCGCCGCCTTTCGCGCTCTTTCCTGCCTTATGTTTAATCCCCAAAGTGTTTTCAATACTACGTATCTAGAACCTTCTGTTACTATTAATTATTTCTCTGGCTCTCAAAGGATATCTGATAGGTACCTCTCATTAAAGACCTGTTTCCAAATACCAATAATATCTTTCCATGCCCCTACTCACGCATCCAATTCTGGCATTTCTTTTAATAAGTTCAGCACAACTTATGTTTGTGTCCCGAAAAGTCTAGGAGGGTGGGGGGTGCCTCCCCCCCCCCCCCCCCCCCGGCCGAGATATCAAACAAAAATTAATGCCTTGCCTGTGCCAGAGACGAGATACCAAGCAAAAAGAAGTGGCCTGCCTGGGCCAGAGATGAGATATCAAGCAAAAAGAACTGGCCTGCCTGGGCCAGAGACGAGACATCAAGCAAAAAGAACTGGCCTGCCTGGGCCAGAGACGAGACATCAAGCAAAAAGAAATGGCCTGCCTGGGCCAGAGACGAGATATCAAGCAAAAAGAAGTGGCCTGCCTGGGCCAGAGATGAGATATCAAGCAAAAAGAAATGGCTTACCTGGGCCAGAGAGGAGATAATGTCAAGATAATATCAAGCAAGACGATATTTTGGACGGATGTTCTGGAACCGTTTACAAATACCCTTAAAATAACGACATTATTCTATGATAAGGCGGATCCATGCAATGTTCAGTGCCCCCACGAATGCTCAGTCGCAAAAGGGTTAAAACGGCAGCACGCTCGTCAGCTGAATTCTCCAGCCGTCTTCTGTTTGGTCTCCGCTCGCGTTACCTACTTTGTCAACGAATCAACGCCCGGCTTTTTGCATTCGCGACCCGGTTCGGCCCCCGCTTCTCGCTTGAACTTTGAAGTTATTGTAAATAATATTATTGAAAAAATGAGTTTTAAATAGTTCAGCTTGCATTCAAGAGGGCGTTCTGGCTCAAAGCAGGAGCGAGTGCGACGCCTGGCGACGCCGAACCGTTTTACAGTTCTACGATCCTTGACTAGGAGGAACGAGGAATAGTAATTTTAGAAGTAGATGTTCTGTTTGAATTTTTCTTTCACTAAGAATGGGGCTTACAGATTTTTCAGTAAGGAGCAGCCTCGGTACTTAATTCAGTCGCAGAAACAATAATTGTTTTTCGTGGTAATTATTACCACGAAAAAACATCCAGTGTGTAGGTTCGTGGACTTACCTACCTCCAATGAAGCTAAACAAACCAATCCCTCTCGCTCCTATCAACTTCTTGAAGGAAAAAATGGGCAGAGGAAAAACCCACATCGTTCTTTCCGTTTCTCCCCTTTTTTTATTTTTTCTCTCTCCGACTCCTCAACATTCCGCAAAGCCCAGGCCTATCGCTCCGTTTTTCCTGACCCCTCTGCACACAACCCGACGCTCAATGTTCCTCGACGTCCCGCCTGCTCCAGCCTTTAGGGGTACTACGTCTTCATTAGGCCGCTCTAACTATCGCCTAATACCCGTCACATCAACTCGGCACATTAATCACTGCAATACGGGCGCTATAAGTTATCTCTAAGGGCAAGGAAAAGTGAGGGATGCTGCTGGCAGTGAAAAAGGAAATGACAGCGCTGGATGTGTGGGGTTTAGAATTTATTTTACCAGTGGGTAAACCATTTCTGTTTCGTTATCTCTATCCAATAAAGGAAGAACGATTCGTAATCGCTACTCGTACAGCACAAAAGCCCTTATCGACAAAGAAATCCATTTTTAAACGCGGAAATAAAATTTTACCCCGACGATATTTCAAATTCTTCGTATTCCTCTGCATGAAAAGTTTGAAGTCTGTGGATCCTGAAGTGCCAAAAGGTGAATGGGAGAGGTGGCATAAAACATTTATTGGGCTTTTTAGCTTTACGGTTACCCCGTTCCACGAGGAGACGAACGTTCACTTCATTGGCCGTAAAGCACGAGGAAGCTCATGTCGAAAAAATAAAATAAATAAGAGCCAGGTACCTACCAACGTCGGCCACTCGCCCGCAATATTGCTTTTGCCGCGGGTGTCACATAACTCAGTGTGTGTTAAGGATTGGTCGATTTCCCGTCATCATCACCCCTTAACTTTATTTCCCATTTTTTTGGTTGTGTGTTTTGGAAGATAAGGGGTGGGGGGGGGGGGGTTGGATATTATCCCTCTGGACAGGTCCAGAAAATTAGTTTAACTTGATTTTGGGAGTTTGGCTGTTCCGTCCTTATTCCTGTATTTCATTTTACAGTTTCTGAGTGGTTACTAGCAGTGGTTGTAGCAGTTGAATGACGTGGGTATTCCACCACTTGAAGTCTGCTCGGGGGGTATTAGGTTCTCTCAGACGTCTGCCACCCCCCTCACCACTACGAGTCCTTTCGTTGCCCTTCTCAAGCCATTATAATGGGGTGTATATTGTTTCGTCTGCACTTTTCTCAACCAACCCCGGTACACCAACCGAAAGTCACCGGTTATTTAGATTTCCGTCTCCCAGTCGATCCGTTCAACCAGTAACTGGTTGATCTGTCAATTCTTTCCTTGAGGATTCATTGGGGAGTGAGCTCCGAAGTATTAGTCAGGTCTCGTAGTGCAAGCCCAAGTAGGTACCTAATCAAATAGTGAAAGAGTAGAATAAATAAAATTCTATTAGCTCGGTTTTCGCATCTGACACATTGATTTTTCCTGAAGTCTTTGTATAACGTAATGATATAGCAAAGCGGCATAAATAGAACTAACTGTGCAACTTTGCACAAAAAACCGCTAGAAATCGACACCGGTTGAGGGGATCCCTACTCTATACAGTCATCACGCCTAAACTGGTTGAGCTTCGCCTATGACGTTATCCCTCGCGAGGGACAAGAGAGTGACCCTGGCATGGTGCTTCAATCAGAAAGACATTAAGGGCAACGAAGCTACTGATTCCCTTGCAAAGGAAGGCTCAGCATGTCATCCAATATGACATATTGTCCTGAGCCTTTTCTGAGTACGGCCAGGGGTCCTCTTAACTTTTCGGTAAACGAAATCTCCAAGTGGGAGGCAAAGGAGAGAGCTCTGCTCTGGCAAAGGTAACAGCGTTGGCCGGCCTCAAGTCACTGCATGCTCCGGTATCTCCTCCATAAGCGATAGGATTATCGGACATAGAGGAATGAGGTTTTTGAATGTAGTAGGACTCAGCAGATTATGTATTATGGATGCAAAGCTGGGTGATCTGCTACGCTTCACCAGGGCCTGTCGGAGGTGAGTGGGTCGTCCTATGTAGGGACTGAAGCTAGGAAGAGAAAAGACCGCTAGGCATAACACTTAAGATCCATGGAGACACGGGGTGCCGCCCCTTCCGAGTTTCGGAGTCAGCAGGTCCTGGGTGACCTCTCCTTTCCTCACTCGCGCTAGTCTTCTCGATTTACGGGGTTACAAGAAGAGAACCAAAAGGTGGTGTCAGATAAAACATTTCAAGTTTGTCCTGAATTTGATGCTTTGAGCTGTTTCCCTTGAGCTTCAACTCCCGCTTTCCCACTTAAGGAATAAACGGAGTCTTTGAAAAGGCACCAACTTTCTTTTACAACGAATATATCTTTTATTTTCTCTCTTCCTTCCAACACCGTTCGCCCAATTGATCTTAAAGGTACCAACCCATCTCCGAGTGAACTAATAGAAAACGTAACCGTGAGCGAAGTATGATAATTATTCCTTTTCACTTCGGATAGGCTGATCATGACCTTACGATGCGGTAGGAAAAAATGCCGCGATATATATTCCTCCAGGCAAGGGGTCACCAGGACCTCCGACCTGCATCAGACTTTACCCCTTTCCAGCCAAAATGTCTACATAAAGACGCTGACCAACCAAATGGCTGTGGACCGGAACGGCGGAGGAAGGAGCGGTTACTGGCTCCCTGCGCACGGAAGCGCGGGGTCGCACGGATCTAACGCCGCGCGAGGAAGCACTTCCGTCTCCCGCTCGCTGCTGTTTGTAACGGAGTGACGCGTGTGTAGAATTATTCCCGATATAAACTAACAACGAAATTCAAGCCGAAACAACGACAAAGTTAACAGTTTTCGCGCGGATTTCGATTCCTTGGAGCAAAGTTTGGCAACGTTACACTCGGAGTCTTCCAGTTTCTTGCTTTAAGAGTGATTCAAATTTTTCCGACAGCTAGAAGTACGTTAGAATAAAAATGACTCCTTCTCTTTCTCCTCCTTGGGCTGAATCTCCGCTAATATATTGTTGTGCCTAATTTTCTTGCTAAAGTTGTTTGACTGAACTGAATTTAGTTTTAAATTGGTTGGAATGGAAACTGTGGTCTTTTGATTCTTACCGGCCGTAATGAGTGTCCAGTAAACAGGCAGAAATAACGTGAACTGAAGGGCGAGGTCAAAAAGGCCCTGGATACCTTTTTCCTGAGGAGTACGTCGAGATCCCGTTGCTTGAATGTGAGGACCCTCACACCCGTATTCTTGAGACGTGGCCGTGGAGAAGGAGTTCTTCCGGGCGCGCCGCGGCGGTGCTTGTTCAGGTCTTCAGTTCGTGGGGGCGGTGACGAAAGTGTCGTTTGTCATACTTTTGAGTCACAGAATTTGATCAGACAACCCCCGTTATTTCGAGTGTGTGTGTGTCAGTCAATAATCCGGTGACTTGCGCCGCCCTGAATTATGACTGACGTGTTGGTGTCGCTGTAGTTGAGGGATGGCCGTGGCCTAGGGTGTCCCTTATATGAGCCAAAAATTTTTTTTGAGAAAACTGATACGCATACCCTCCCATTTTGTTCCATTTGGTCTAAAACTACCGTGTACGAAATATTTCCCCCCTAGGACTACGTTAACCCGTGCCGAATCTTCGCCAAAGTTCATATACGTGAATTTCGGCTCTTCCACTCCATAAGTGCCCACCCCCCGGCCACCCCCTTCATCCGACCAACTTGAAATTTTTATCAAGCGTTTGGCTGATATTATTGAAGATTTGGTAAAAATTTGAAGTCGATTCAATAAAAAACACAGGCGGGAGAAAATTTTGAGTGCTTGATAATGACTTTTTTTTATAAGAAAATCTGCCTCTCCAGCTACTTTCAAGTATACCTACCTATCATGTTGTTGATTTCTAAACTATCAGTTCTATTTTTATTTTTCATGTTTTCATCGGGCTTTTGGGAAGTTAACAATAATTTGGTCACGATTTCAAGTGCTGGCTGGTACACTGAGTCTATGAAGTGGATGGTTGACAATTTAACCACCCTGAAACCAAAACAATGAAGGAATGTGAGATAGAACATAGAACGTTATTTAATTTTAGAAGACTGTGTATATAGTGTTGATCAAAGTCAAATGATGAGAAATTAAATGAGAAAAATCATATGATCATGAGAAAACAGGTTGTTAAGATGAGAATTTCCTCTTCAAAGTTTCTTTTTTGCAGTCTGGGTACAATTTCTTGTGTTCATTGACACATTGTAAGACAAACTGCTTTTGTTCTTCGTCCGCCGTGAGTAGACCATGAAAATCCTGCATCAGTTTCACAGCTCTCTCTGCTACATCATTGACCACTTTTAAGCCTGAAAGAGCTTCTCTAGCTTCAAGGAAGGCCGGATCCGTTGCCCATGAAAATGTCTGCTCGTTTCCGTGTCATCGAAGAGCATGAACATTTTTCGACGCTTGAAACTGAATGAAAAATTCGTACAGACAGACATATTTTCATGGGCAACGGATCCGGCCTTCCTTGAAGCTAGAGAAGCTCTTTCAGGCTTAAAAGTGGTCAATGATGTAGCAGAGAGAGCTGTGAAACTGATGCAGGATTTTCATGGTCTACTCACGGCGGACGAAGAACAAAAGCAGTTTGTCTTACAATGTGTCAATGAACACAAGAAATTGTACCCAGACTGCAAAAAAGAAACTTTGAAGAGGAAATTCTCATCTTAACAACCTGTTTTCTCATGATCATATGATTTTTCTCATTTAATTTCTCATCATTTGACTTTGATCAACACTATATACACAGTCTTCTAAAATTAAATAACGTTCTATGTTCTATCTCACATTCCTTCATTGTTTTGGTTTCAGGGTGGTTAAATTGTCAACCATCCACTTCATAGACTCAGTGTACCAGCCAGCACTTGAAATCGTGACCAAATTATTGTTAACTTCCCAAAAGCCCGATGAAAACATGAAAAATAAAAATAGAACTGATAGTTTAGAAATCAACAACATGATAGGTAGTTATACTTGAAAGTAGCTGGAGAGGCAGATTTTCTTATAAAAAAAAGTCATTATCAAGCACTCAAAATTTTCTCCCGCCTGTGTTTTTTATTGAATCGACTTCAAATTTTTACCAAATCTTCAATAATATCAGCCAAACGCTTGATAAAAATTTCAAGTTGGTCGGATGAAGGGGGTGGCCGGGGGGTGGGCACTTATGGAGTGGAAGAGCCGAAATTCACGTATATGAACTTTGGCGAAGATTCGGCACGGGTTAACGTTGTCCTAGGGGGGAAATATTTCGTACACGGTAGTTTTAGACCAAATGGAACAAAATGGGAGGGTATGCGTTCCGAGCAGTGTTGTCAGGTCTGCAAGGTTGAGTTACCGTACGAGCCTCTCAAAATTACCTTTTTTCCCCCAAAATTACCTTACGCATTACCTTTTTTCTCCAAAAATTACCGGACGCATTATGTCATTGTAAAAACGCTGCAAATTTTACACAAGGGTTTATTATTCTTGGATATAGGTTACTTGTGCAAAAATTAAATTCTGTCAATGAAAAAAAAATTTAAAAAAAAATTTTTTTTTTTTCAAATTTTGTTTTGTTTTTTACTTGACAAATATTTGACCTCCTGGGATCCATCAAAAATCTCATTTGTAGTCCCATGAAAGCCCTACAGATCGCAACAGTGAAATTGGATCGTTGCGGGACTCCAAAAAATGGATTCTACGTCCAAAAATACTTCGAAAACGACATCGACTCGATCCCATAGCCAAAAGCCTTCAAAAAAACCACTCCCTTAACCCCATTTTAGCCCCATAGCGCCCCACGGGTTTGGGCGATCGGGCAGAAAACCTTGCGGGCACAACTAGATGGTAAAACGAGTATTTTGTCGAAATTTCAGATTAAAAAAAAAATCCTACTGCCTATAACGGCCCGGACGGCGGACAGACATTTGGGTTTTGGAATATAGACCTCTTGAAACGGATAATGTCAAATTTTGAGGCCGATCGGAGTCGTCGACCTCCGTCGCGAAAACATAGGTAGGTGTATTATTCCAAGAATGATAAACCAAATCTATAAAACCCATAAAAACACTGAATTGGAAAACTTTGCTCTCAATCTTTTTTTCAAGTTCCTGGGGAAGGTCCCGATCTCTGATGTACCTACTGTCCTTATTAATTTATGGTTACTTTCATTTCAAAATTTGAAATGAACATTTAATGTTCTTTGTTCCTGGGGAAGGTCCCTTTCTGTGATTAGGTTAGATTTAAATGTTTTTTCTTAAATAAAAGGTTTATTACTATAATATAGTAATAAACCTACATTACGTATATTATGTACGTTTTTGAACTCTTTGAAGAAGATTCCAAATGCCCCCATTAATCAAATTTTTCATTATTTTATTGTAGGATGGAGTGTTTTTTCCTTAAAACCTTTGAAAACGCCAGGAAGAAAGGCTCAATCCTAAATTACCGTACAAAATGGCGATACCTTACAGGTGATACCGTACATCGTACAGAGCCCTGAATTACCGTACAAAACGGTAATTACCGTACACCTGACAACACTGGTTCCGAGAAATTAAAGTTGAAAAATAAGGGACACCCTATTGCGTCAACGATCAGCATGTGGAAACTCTTCGTGAAGGGATGACCGAGGCCGCTTGCGTTCACTTGGAGTGTGTAATCGCCGTGAAAGGATGACCGAGGCCTCTCGCATTCACTTTGATCAGGTGTATGTTTTTAAACCATTTGATGAGGGATGACCGTGGCCGCTCGCGTCATCAAACGGTTGTGTGTTTGTGCACGAACGAGATTTTAGCAAAACTTGTGATGAGAAATAAAGAGACACATTTTAACAGTTCAATAAGACGCCGGGCAGAGCTGCGCCCTATCAGTGCAAAAGTTAGGAAAAGAATGAATTTTCAGCTCCGGTCTGGCCGGTTTATATACTGTGGCTGAGAGGCTTTTGTTGCTCCACCCCGTCGGTTCCGTCGGGCCCGTCGGGTCCGTTAAGCAGGATTCACATGAGCGGAAATGAAGGCGGACACGGCAAAGACGGAACGACGAAATATCAGTGGAGGGGGTAGGCGGAGTGGGAAGACTGTTCACATGATGCGGTCTACGCGGTAGACGGAATGATAACCTTCCTCCTGGAAGCCTCTCTGATGTGTAACCTCTCTCGTTGTTGACGGTCTTCAAAAACGATAAGTTGTGTTCAAGTTAAATATTAAGTTGAACAAGTGAATAAGTTAATAAGGAGTTTGCGTGAAATTATCGTGCACGATATAATCGAGTGATTAGGTAAGTCGAAAGTACCTACTCACTAAATTTTTGTTAAAATTCATTTTCTGACGAATTTGACAAAAAGGACGCGAACACTGCTTCAAACACTGCAAATTCAAATGGACGCGAATGTGCAACCTTCACTAGCGGTTATAACGTTCTGGGCAGTGATGTCCATTGCGCATGCCCAGAGCTGTACGGACAAGACGGAGTATCCGGAAACGGTATAAAAATTTCTACCGCCGATAGCTTGCCGCACACTCCGACAAGATGGCGACCACCATTCTCCACTGTGGTGCAAACAGCCAATCAAATTGCGTTCCATCGTTCCGTCTTTGCCGTGTCCGCCTTCATTTCCGCTCATGTGAATCCTGCTTTAGAGCTGCTCGGCCGAGCAGCGATGCGGAGCGGGGGGGGGGGGGGGGAGGACTCCGCGTTCGAGAGGCTGCACTCTGCCTCGGCGTTTCTTTTATATTTCGCTCTTTTCTTACAAGTTGGAAGGAGGATCCTGACATAATGTGCTCATATTAGAGAGTTCCTAAAGCCACTTTTTGCCTAACGGTGAAGAGTTACGGTCGACGTAACTCGAGATTTCGCGCATGCGCAGAAATAACGGCGATAACTTACGTCCTTATGCCTAACGTCGAACGTTATTGCCGTAAAGTTACGGCAATAAGCTTACGGTCTTAAGGATATCGCCGTTAATTTCGAGCAATAGAACGTAAATAGCGGCACTTTAAATTTAGCGTGACTTTTTTGATGTGAAGTTAGCTTTTCTTTGATTCTCCCTAGACAAATCCCTTACGGCGATAAAAATTAACGGTCGACGGATGTTTCTTTAGGAACTCTCTATTATGAGAACAGTAGACTGACGGTAGATAGACAACATATTGAACCGGTACCAGATTTTGGTTTATTATTCTTGGAATAATACACTTATGTAATCGCGACGGAGGTCGACGACTCCGATCGGCCTCAAAATTTGACATTATCAGATGATGTTCAAGATTATCAGATTCTGTTTCAAGAGGTCTAGATTCTAAAACCGAAATGTCCGTCCGCCGTCCGGGCAGTAGGATTTTTTTTTTTTTTAATCATAAATTTTGACAACATACTCGGTTTACCATCTAGTTGTGCCCGCAAGGTTTTCAGCCCGATCGCCCAAACCCGTGGGGCGCTATGGTGCTAAAATGGGGCTACAGGAGGGGGTTTTTGAAGGGGGCTTTGGGATCGAGTTAGGTGTCGTTTTCGAAGTATTTTTGGCCGTAGAATCCATTTTTGGGGGTCCCGGAACGATCCGATTTCACTGTGGCAATCTATAGAGCTTTCATGGGGCTACAAATGGAATTTTTGAAGGAACCGAGGAGGTTAAATATTTTTCGAGTAAAAATAAAAAAAATTTTGCGGAAAAAAAATCAAAAAAAGAAATTTGTTTTTCCAAAAATTTTTTTCATTGACACAGAAGTAAATTTATGCACAAGTAACCTATATCAAAGATTAAACCCTTATAAACCCTTGCGTAAAATTTGCATTGTTTTTCTCTCAGTACTCGGAATCTGGTGGCTTTCCGCTCGATCCAGTAACGGTTGAACTAACTATAAATTTCATTTAATGAGAAACTTCAGGATCCAGGTATCAGGGGGATCAGGTATTATTTTTATGTAGGTATGCAATAGGTAGGATTGTGTTTAACGTATAATGTTTCGCAAACAGCAACATAACTTGCTGATGGTCTTGAATTCAGAACGACGAAAATAACACCGTTGAAGTAACTTTTACACGAGCAAAGAATGTAAAAGGCTGGTAGAAAGAGGAGAGACCGAAGTGAAACTGGTTGTAATTAATGATAACAATATGCGTGTTCTGAGAGTGAACAACGGCCTCGGAATTATCGTGAAAGGGGAGCCCCTTCTAGGTCATTTGAATGGAAGAGGGGGTGAAAATTACCCCAAGGGTGTTTAAATACACGTAAGGAAAGGAATAATCACACAGTCGAGTTCTCGCTAATGGTAGCAGCTTCAGAACAAATCTTTCGGTATGCCATGGATGGTTTTCAAACTGTGCGGCTGAAGTGGGGGGGGGGGGGGGGGCGGTCATTTTACCCGTCTGTGCCACACATCGATCGTTACGTCCTCCGTCTCTTTATTTTGTAGCGGATTTCGAATTAGGGAGTTAACCTTCTCTTTGTTGAACGTCTAACGAACTACGACTTTGGAGGAGCGGAAACGTTTTTGCTTCCAGGCGACCCCCCATCCCCAAGCACTTACTATAATAATATTATATTTTAATGACGATATTGTCGACATTAAACACGCCGAATCTTCTAACTTCTATAGGGGAGGTGGGGGCAAAAGTTTCCAGTTTTGACATTCGGCGCTCTCCCTGCCTTCCAAAACGTCCTAATAGAACGATATCAATCTATAGATAGATTTGAAAATTGGCTTGTATTGTAGGTTAACATCTTCCCTTCATCCATTAAAAAAAAAAAAAGTTCATTTACCAAAACATTTAGAGTGCGAATTTTCCATTTTTCCGAAACACCCGTTTGGAAACTTCTGCCCCACACACTGGGGCAAAGATTTCCACGCGTGGGAAAAATGTTTCCAGGGGCAACTTTGGCCCCACTTATCAGTTTAGTGGTGGGTATCCTGGCCAAATCAAGCCTTTAAGTTTCCTAAAAAAGGGTTCATTTTTTTCAAATTGCTGAAAACAAAAAATAACATCAGTTTTTGAGGTTACGTCATTTTTACCAAGGTTATGACCTTTTTGTAAAGGTTGGGTGGGCACTATAGCTAGGTGGGTTTATAATCTCGAAGCCCACCTCATCACAGTTCACAAATGTAGTAGGTAATAGAAGTAAAATTTAAATACATTTTGAGTTCGGGGCAAAAGTTTACACTGTCTCCAGGGGGGGGGGGGGGGGGGACTTTTGCCCCCCAGCGTCTGGAAACTTTTACCCCATTTGGGAACATTCTGCTTCAAGTATGATTGTGACAATTGTAGGCGGGATAGGGAGATGGGAGTTGAAGCATTTTGCAGCTGATTTAATGCCCAACACAGGGAAAATATGCCAACAAATCTAAATTATTTTCTCGTAGGTTTAAATGTGCGCTGAATAGTTCCAAAAAAATAACCTCAAACATGCAAAAAACACACATACCTCATTTACTCCTGCCTCACCGCCTCGGTGCACTGGTCCTCTCGAAACTACATAGGTCAACTAATAGGAACTATAGTGCTTCTCAATAGAGGAGTGCACTACCTACTTGATTTCCATCGAAACTGTTCCCGGTTTTTTTTTAAACGTGCCTAGAAACTTTTGTCCCACTGAAACTTTTGCCCCCACCTCCCCTAGTACTAACTGCTAATAGAGCTAATTATCTGGTGGTGAATACCCGCAAGTTCAACTATTTGCCGACAGGTTAGCGGAGAAGGAAAGCCATCAACCCATATCAAATGCCTAGCCCATATTCGTACCGCTCCCTCTAATGCACCTTGGTGCAACCTCACAAAACTTAACTCATAAGTAGATTACCAACTCGGTTTCTGAATCATCCTCAACTAAACTGTTGACGTCGTAACCTCTAACGAGATATCATGAGATCATAATGTAAGGTGGTTGCGGCGAGATAGTGGGAATCCATCTTATAAAAAGACGATTTAAGGCGAAGTAGTCTATTTCGTCTTAAATCGTCTTTTTATATCATGAGATCAAAAAACGACGAGATCACAGCCCCAGATCAACCTAATAACTGCTTACCTTGACGTCTCAATGGTGTAATATCTAAATAGACTCTTATCAACCCATTGCTAAATTTACTAATAATATTTTCCATAATTTCTTCATTCAAACGTAGTTTATACAAACACTACAAACTCGCTTTTTAGAAGGGATCATTGAGAGGATTATCCCTTTTTCGTTCCGATGAACCGAACCGTCCCGACTTTAAAATACACCTTCTTGCGCCATTCGATTATCGGAGTGGGATAATTGGGAATCCGTCCTTTGAAACGAAAACCGGTTAAATTATGATCAGGCTCTCTCAATAAAGGTGATTAGATGAATTTCTTTAGCCTGCTGCCTCGAAGTATCTCCTATCTGCTATGAAATTCTCTTTGATATTTCGAGCGGAGTCCTAATGAAAAAAAGAATAATAAACCAAAAGGAGAAAAGAAAAAAGGTGATAATATCACCATATTACGTGCATAACTGCTTTTATATCACCATAATATCACCATATTACGTGCATAACTGCTTTTCTCAGTTTTACATAATATTATTATGTAAAACTGAGAAAAGTAGTTCTTCTATATAAGGACGACCTAGACACAACGTCATTACCCTGAACTAGCACGTGGACAAGGAGCGATCGGCATTTCCTATCATAATATGATATGATAATATCATATCCTATCATATTATGTTTAATATATTATATTATATATATCGGGGTGGAGCTCCTAGGGTCGTCAGGCAGCTCCCCTTCTTCCAGGTCTTCTCTCATGCCACAGAAATTACGTCCAGGGTCGGCCATAACAACACTCGCGGTGAAAACTGATTTATTTCTCAACGAATTTCACATTCTCTCGAGTAGCAACCAAAACGATTAAACGATTAAACAAAGACAATAACAATGTCAAAAAAGCCTAACTCCCGCTGTGAGACCTCTGTGTTAACCACTTCGGAATCCAAGAGCAAACTGTTCCAAAACAACATGGTGGCCTTCAGGTCTCGGGGGTGAGAGGCAGTGGTGGGGGAAGACTGCGTCACTGGCTGGGAACCAGGGATGGGTGCTTCGCCGAAATATATATATATGTTGGCCAATGTTCGCACAATATTCACAACATGCAGATGGGGGGACGAGTCGCTGGGGCCAAGACGTTCCCTAGTTAAGAGGATTGGTGACGAGACGCGAATCCCTCCGCTCTCGGCCGCTTTTCTCAGTCAGTGGAAGGTGGGGGAGGCTCGCTTCGCTCGTCCATTTCAGCGCTCCTGCCCCCCATCCGAGCCCGCGGTGAAAAATCCGAAATTCTCGAAAAGTATGGAAGAAATTATCTAGGAAGAAGGTGGGAAGGATGATCACGGCTACATTATTCGGATCTGACCTGGTGAAAATACCTAAAATCCCAGAATGTATCGGAAAATCGTCTCCCAAGTCGTATTATGACATCTTCCAGAATCGTAGGATGCAAAAATTTCTCGCCCGAGTCTAGAGAATTCGAAACAACTAAAAAATCCAAGTTATTTCCAGGCCTTTGAATTTGCCGTTTGTCCATTTCCTGAGGGTGAGTGGTCTCACTCAGCCATAAAACTGGAGGTTTGAGGAGACAAAGTTTTACCACCCATAGATGTCTATGTAAAAATACTCCGACCCAGCTATGATGATTGACAGGGATTGATTTCTCATTACAACTTTATTGCGCTGATAAGAGTCATTTGGAGGTGTAATTTAATTGATACCTCTGCTTGGGTCCGTCATCACTGGCTGTTTTGGTGGTAGTGGCTTAATTTAATTTAATTGGATGCATCTTTTTGTTGCTCAAGGTCCATAGTATGGACTCCATACATTCTCTCTGGAGTCTCCGTTTTTCGAAAAAATTGATAGTTTAAAAAAATGGAAATTTAAAAAAACTAATAGCGTCCTACCTGCCCCAATAGCCAAATTTAAGGATATCCTGAGACGTAATCAGAAAGATACATAAGCGTAGTGTGTCGGCTTCCAGATTATACTTGATGGGTTATATTGAGGGATAAGCCGTTGGTGGTTGGTTGCTCAGGGCGTATATTTGGATAGATACATCGCCTCGAGGCGCCTTTCGCCCGTCCCCAGGTAAGTATGGGGTTGAGGGCTCTTCAGGAGGTAGTTTGTCTTATAAAATTTTATCAGTAATCGCATGTTCAGGCGGCGCACCCATGTCTCCCGTCATGGCCAGAGTTAATTATAGGGTTGAGATAATTATACCGGTGCTCCGTTTTTAATAGTATGTTGTGGATAATTTGGCTTCCGTGGGTTATGGGCGTTATTTTTAATCCGGGGTGATTTATTTTGTGAGCCGGGGTTTATTGGAGCACGTTGTTGTATTTTACAGGGATGGGGCAGATTTTGGGGCAAATCTGCCCCATCCCTGTAAAATACAACAACGTGCTCCAATAAACCCCGGCTCACAAAATAAATCACCCCGGATTAAAAATAACGCCCATAACCCACGGAAGCCAAATTATCCACAACATACTATTAAAAACGGAGCACCGGTATAATTATCTCAACCCTATAATTAACTCTGGCCATGACGGGAGACATGGGTGCGCCGCCTGAACATGCGATTACTGATAAAATTTTATAAGACAAACTACCTCCTGAAGAGCCCTCAACCCCATACTTACCTGGGGACGGGCGAAAGGCGCCTCGAGGCGATGTATCTATCCAAATATACGCCCTGAGCAACCAACCACCAACGGCTTATCCCTCAATATAACCCATCAAGTAATCAGAAAGGAAAATTTTAAAAATCGCAGCCGTTAAGGCGTAATCATCCAAGTAAATTTGAACCCATAGGTGCTGGATCTGTTGAAAAAATCTCTCACCGATGTGACATAATATTATTATATCGGCGATGTCGGGGGACATTTTGCCTTAAAGGCCGGGCCTCTGTGGCCTCCCCTGCCAGGACCCAGAGCTCACGCACCGCAAGCGCGCCTACCCCCGTTTGCGTAAGGGTGGTTCAAATTTCCAAAGCGTCGGAAATCGTTCGTCCGAAATTTAGCATTAAAATTCAAATCGAGAGAAAAGCGACAGTCTAAAGCGACAATCTCAACTGAACTGTAAACCACGAAGATGCGACTTGGTGCGCCGATGTGCAAATCGGACGTAAAATTGGCTTGGGAATTATAATTCGACCAAAAAGTAGAGGGTTCCCTTTTGAAATAAAAACGTTGGGCACAAATGCACTCATTTTTGGGCGATCTCAACCCACTCATAGGGGACAGGGATCCTGAGTCAGTGGAAAAAATCTCTTGATATTATCCATTACCGTTTAGAAGTATAAATTATAGTTAGCTTGTGACATAGGTACATACATACATACAGACGCGTTCTGAATTATTTGTATGGAATTCAATGACCGCGACGTCTATTTCTTAGATATCATTTACTGCTTCTGTATTATTAGTGCTCTGAAACTACCGGGAATTCAAGGGACTTTATGTGCCTCGAAATTGTGAGCTCGTGCACTGCGAGGAATCGTCAGCCAGTGGGAAACCAGTAGGTTTCGTGTGTGATGTCAACCCATTGATCCCTCGTTCCTGCTGCAGACTTGAATTTCTAGTTGTTGGTGGATTATTTTCAAGATACTTTCCTTACCTACTACTAAGCTATTAGGTTTTCAGCTTTCACAAACTATTTTGATGAAGAAAAGCACGTTTTGGTTTATTACTAGCATCTGGATAGGAGGGCGGCCTCATTTTGGTAGGCCGCTACATGGAATATCATGAATAACGTTAGAACTAAGTCATATCCTTCCTGTTGAAGGGTTTAGAGCAGGCAAGTTTTGTGTGACGTTGGGCCAGGGTTAAATGTGTACGAATCTCACAAGTGCAACCACCCTGGAAATCGCCAGCCCAAAACATCAGCAACATCGGGTGTTGCTAATTATGCAGTATCTACAGCAGAGTCAACGGGCAGTATGTTATTTTTAATACATGAACTGTAGTTATTTTTATTTACCATAATATGGTACATATCATGTTATCGTATTATGTGAGTTTAACTATCCGTCGCTGCGCCTGTTCCATACACCTACTGTGTCGTCTCCGCGTGGTTGATTAGCTAAAAACTGGCTAATTTGACCGTCGAGGGTACGCTAGTTTCAAACGTTGCTTTGGGTCTTCATCAGCAATATAGTAGAGGCGAGTAGGACGTAACCTGGCATTATCTATGTAGGTACACTTATATTCTGAGGTCCGCTCACATCTCGTACAGTTGTTGAACGAAGTAAAAATTTCAGCTGTTGGTGTGTATAAGTCGATAGAAACCAATACCAAGTTAATTAAATTGGCAACCACCCCGGAGTAGTGCTCCTTCTATTTCACAACCTCCCTACACCGCCTTTTGAACCAACTGCTCCAGACGTCTCAATCTTCAAGCTAGGTAGTTGTTATCTTTATAGCCCTATTAACGTCTTCAGTTAGAAGCTCCTGAGTTAGCTTCCTTCTCTCCTTCCATTTTCGCATTTTCTAGTAGTTCTCCTTCCCTTCGGCCGGGTTTCTCGTAATGTGGCTCGAGAGAACAACAAAGTGCACTATTACCCAGTCCACACCAGGACTCTCGAAGCTGCCCCCTGAATCATAATCACGTAAAGTGGAACCTTGTGCTACCTCTCTCAAGTACTCCTAAGCCCTCTTAGACGTTTAGGAGTGATAAAAATGAGTATGAAACTTCAAGTTTACATGTTAGCCCATTTTACATTGAAATTGCAAACTGGTAGTTTAATTTTTAGTTGTGGTGTTTGCGTTATTATTATATTATCAGGAGCACGTACCCAATTTTGAATGAAACCTTAATAGATTCTCTACAACTTGAACGAAACTTAAACGTAGAATAAGTATTTCGGCCGTAATTTGGTCAAATATTTTCCGAGTAATTTTGGACGCATAATCCATTTTTCGAGGGCCGGGTGATTCCTCGAAAACTGGAAATTTTAGGTCTTTCAAACAGGATGGCTCTCCTATTTGATTTTTCAAAAAAAAATTTTTTTTGGGCTTAAGGTAGAAGACGATAGCTTTAATTCGAATCAAGTTTCATCCCTTTCCTTGAAAACTTAGGTATGAAATTTCAAATTTGAAGTTCGATATCCTCATTCTCTCACGTGTCCCTTTCTCGGAGTTTCCAACTTCAACAACTACTGACGATGAACCAAGTAGATTTTCGCCAAAATCCAACGTATCGTTATTTTCACCTGCTCTTCACCTTCAACTTTTTAGAGAATACGGATTTTAACAGTGAACCGTGTTGAGTAAGGAAAACATCATGTGGCTGTCACGGAGGTAGTCACCTCATTCTCTCACATTATTTTGAGAAAGTCGTGTGTCCGATATGCCCCTAGTAGGACCGGAAAAATGGGTCAGCAACACTTCCACACACCGCGTCTGCACGTCGAGAAACTGTCATTGTCAAAATATCCTCCCTCTTCAGTCGGTGTCCTGTTTTGTGGGAGAATTTTATCCTTCGGCACTTGAATTCTCATTCTCTCATCTGTCATAAAACTAGTTGCGGTAAGTTTCAGAATTTTGATTATCAGTCGCATAGTGAGCGTTGCTAAGTGCTTGTGCCATGTGATTTTTGAAAATTGCAGTAATAACAATGTGTGCAATAGCATCCTATTTTGAAGCCAAAAACCTCATTCTCTCATTCTCATTCTCTCACGTTAATCATAGGTAAATGAGAGAATGAGGTTCGGAATGAGAGAATGAGGATGATCCTACATTCTTACGATTTCATTATATTACCTAAATATATTTCCTATTTTTCATTAATTGAGTAGACCAACGCAATGTACGCGAGAGTCAATTTATTATACATTCAAAATCAATCTGGCGTCTCACTTTAATTGTTTTCCTTATTCTCTCATACCTACCTCATTCCCTCATCTTACGAATTTTCAAAATTTTCTATTCTTGCT
This sequence comes from Pilophorus perplexus, assembly GCA_955831195.1. Taxonomy (NCBI): domain Eukaryota; kingdom Metazoa; phylum Arthropoda; class Insecta; order Hemiptera; family Miridae; genus Pilophorus; species Pilophorus perplexus. The sequence goes on along the minus strand of OY037007.1, from coordinate 61,475,445 downwards.
AAACGGAGCACTTGTATGATTGAATTCGTTGCTAAACTTCATCTGAACTACCTTCAAAGTAAGCCTAATCAAAAAAATCTATAAACAAAGAAAGAATTTTTCACTCATATTTGGACATCAAAAATTTCCAGTTTTCGTGGAATCACCCGGCCCCATTTTTTTTTTTTTTTTTTTTTTTTTTTTTTTACAAATATTTTCTATTGAAACAATTCATTTTCGTACAAGTAATCTTTATCAAAGATGATAAACCCTTGTGTAAAATTTGCAGCGTTTTTGGAAAAATCGCTTATTTTCATAAATAGGCTGTATCTAAACAACAGTTGGTCGTACAGAGCTCGAGTTGTGCTTTACATAATTTCTTGCCAATTTTATCTACTTTAAAATAGGAAGGAATAACAAATTCGTAAAAACGCTTAGTTTATGAGATATAATAAAAAAATCCAAAACCAGTAGGTACGTTTCGTACAAGTTTCGCGGTTTTCGAGCTAAGTTCCCGACTTTTTTTTTAGCTGCAAAATTGGGTACGTGCTACTGAGAGTAGGTAACCCTCACAACGTATCACAAAATCAGAACTACCTGTTAGTTTGCGATTTTAGCCTTTTTAGTGTACGAGGAATTTTTTTTTAAATCTGAAATTTTGACAGAATAGGTACTTGGTTTACCATCTAGTTTTGCCCGCAAGGTTTTCAGCCCGATCGCCCAAACCCGTGGGGCGCTATGGGGTTAAAATGGGGCTACAGGAGGTTTTTTTTAAAAAAGCTTTTGGCTATGGGATCGAGTTATGAGTCGTTTTCGAAGTATTTTTGGACGTAGAATCAATTTTTGGGGGTCCCGGAACGATCCGATTTCACTGGGGCGATCTGTAGGGCTTTCATTTGGCTACAAATGGGATTTTTGAAGGATCCCAGGAAGTCAAATATTTTCCGAGTAAAAACCTAGGTATTTGAAAAAGAAAAAAAAAAAATTAGAAATTTTTTTCAAATTAACAGAACTTATTTTCGCTAATGTAACCTAAATCAAAGAATAATAAACCCTTGTGTAAAATTTGCAGCGTTTTTATCATCACTTTTGGGTAAAAGCGTTTACACACTTGAATACCTACATTCGTTTAGTGGGGTCAGAGTGATCACTAATGTCCAATCATCTTGCTTGGAACAGCGATGGAAATGACGGCCATTGATCACATGTTCCGATGTCAAATATAACTTCCCCTCATTAAATTAAAAAAAAGTTCGGTTATGGGTTATTCCTTGGTTCTTCTTTCCGTGACAGCTGAGTGACCTTGCAACACAAAAGGTTTTTCTTCCGCCCGATCAATGAAAAAAAAAAAAAAAAAAAAACTCAAGCCTGACGCAAACCCCCCCCCCCCCCCCCCCCGCGCCATGTCAAAACTGAAATAACCTCTTGACCTACTTGTCCACACCGTCAACGCATCATGTCGCCAAGCTAATGCTAACAAACTGAAACGGCTCCATCCTCAGGAAAAATTAATGAACTACCGGCGGGAGTTCGGTAGTAACTGACTGTTGTTCCAGGTAAACGATACCGTTGAGGACCGATTGCTAAATAATTCAACGTTCCGCAAAACAACTCATTTTTTGGCCTCTGGAATAGGTTGCAGGAAATTGCAGGAAGCTGAGAAATGTCCACTTATTATAATAAAATAATTTCCACTTATTATAATTTGTCTGGACCAAAAAACTTGTCTACCAGTCTTTCGATGCGCCATATACATACTATTTTTCAAATTATAAACTATATTATTTACAATTAATATTATAATATTAAACTAATATTATTTAGAATTTCAAGCCTTTTTTTTAATTTCGCAAATTCATAAGTGTTCGCTTTGAATTCCACCTCGGAAAGCAATTTATGCATAAAACCGAAGTTTGGTCAGTAGGCGTTTTACCACGCTGAATAAGCGTAGAATAGAGGCTGGTACGTTCGTGATAACTTCCCTTATTCAATACAGAGAATACCTACGTATAACACATTATGTGAAAAATGTACTAAATGTTACGATCCAGTCTACAGTACATAAACCTCACCCTGGTTATTACAAGTGTAGGACACCCTGCATAACGGATGTTGAGGGTGTGCCTGCAAGCACAAAATGAGTTCCTTATTGATTTCGAGGTTTATCATTATTTATGCTGTGTGTTATGGGGAATGCCTCTTGCGTCATATCTAGGATTATGCCCCCGTTGTCTTTGGAGGAAGAGAAAGGGAGTGCGTGAATATCCCTTCCCAGGGCATATCATGAAGTGTCATGATCTGCAGACTTGGGAGGCGGTATCGTCGCATCCGAGGATCCGCTAACTTCAGGCTGGCACGAGCTGTTGGCCTGGAATGCGTTGATCCTCGGAAGGGAGCTGTGGGGATTCCAATATTAGGGTGATTCTCAGAAAAAGGGCAAAAATCGTGTCCCGACCACATTTTGACCAGTAGGAGAGTCACAGACTCAATTTTTTTTCACTCATTTCATTTGTTTCGATCCCCTCTACCACGACCAGCATAAAAAATGGGTATTTTCATAATTTTATCCACATTTTCATTAGCTGAAACACCTCAAATCTCATTACCACCTCGTGTCCCGGTACACCATTTTGCAATTCAACATCCAATTTATCCATGTCAAACCATGTTCCCGAAAAAGGTATTTCCATAGATGAAAGTAGATGGTTGGAAGTGTTAAAAACGTGAACTTTCTGAACACTGGGAGTTATTCACACTCCGGTACGTGGCTTTAAACTTTGTCCCGATTTTTTTGTTCATTACCACCACACTATAAACTTTCCCTCTCCTACGATGGTGGAAGGGACTTTTAGAAGAAAAAATCCCTCAGGCAACATGTGGCAGACCTGCAAAGATGAACTAAACCTTCCTTGAAAGCTTCCCTCTCTGTAGGGCTGGAGGAGCCGACGTGGAAACGTCAGTGGCAGGTGCGTACTTTTCAACTTTTCATTACCGCTCCCTAATGCTACTCAAAATGGGTTGACTTTTGAATTTTTCCGAATGTGTGTCCTAAATCTCTATAAAAACCCTTAATAAACGCACTTTTGTTATTTAGAATAGCAGCAATACTTGTGAAGTGAGAAGGTGTCAAAGTGAGAATTTTCATTACCAAACCCCGAAACCTGTCATTAACACCTCTCCTAAAAATTTAAAATTTGAATTTCGGGGCCTGAAAAGTGTTCTTGACCTCAAAACTAGGTTTGAAATTGTTGTGTGGTACCTAGAATACACATGCATTTTTTGGAAAGGTTTCTGAGGGTCTATTTTTGCCCTTTTCCTGAGAATCACTCATTACCGTTCCCTAATGCTACCTACTCAAAATGGGTTGACTTTTGAATTTTTCCATATGTGTGTCCTAAATCTCTATAAAAACCCTTAATAAACACACTTTTGATACTTAGAATAGCAGCAATACTTGTGAAATGAGAAGGTGTCAAAGTGAGAATTTTCATTACCGCCACTCCCAAAAATTTAAAATTGGGATTTCGGGGCCTGAAAAGTGTTCTTGACCTCGAAACTAGGTTTGAAATTGTTGTGTGGTACCTCTAGAATACACATGAATTTTTTTTGGATTTTTTCGGAAAGGTTCACAAGTTCACGTTTCTGAGGGTCTATTTTTGCCCTTTTCCTGAGAATCACCCATTAAAGTTAAAGTGTGAACATTAATATTAGTTCTCCCTGAGCCCACAGTATTAATTAGAATCAGAGGGCTGGCTTCCACAATCGAAGTGACGTCAATAGAGGCCGGGCCCGCTGACCCAGTCTTACGGAGGTCTGATCTGCCGGCCACTACAATAAGTGTGATTCAATTATTGAATTGTCAATCATAGTGGCCTGGGCACCGGACTCGCGCGAAATAATTGGTCCCGCTGACAATTGATGGGAGACAATTCTCCCGTCTTCCAAAATAATAAAAGGAAGAAAAGGAGAAGAGGGGTTCGCACGATCGCACCTCGACTGTAACGTGACCCGCTCCCCCCGCCGGTACTAGCTCTGGCGGGCTGGCGATCCGCGAAAAGAGAGTGGGTAATCTGTCCCGATTCCCCACAATGGGTATCTATGATTCCTTCCTACGAAGGAATAAAATCGTGCTTTGGCTAAGCGAGATGAGACAAAGGTCTTTATAAATTAGTAAAATCGCATTTGCTTAGGTAAGAAGGTTTTCCTCGGTCACCTGCATTTTTTTACCTTGCCCACTTTCTTCTTCCCCTTCCTTATTCTCGTCTGCAACGCTTGTTTGAGAGGAAAACGCAGAAAATGTTGAAATTTACATTCCTTAATTTCATTTGTGGGCACCCGACGATGTCGAGCAATTTAATTCCAACAGAAGCGGGCGGCATGGTACCCCACAGGCTTTATTATAAATTTTAATCATCCGCGAGAAATGTCCCGAATTCGAGACAAGGTTATCTCGTGTTCCGGCTTATTTGCTCCACTGACTTGTTGCTAATGAATTTAAACTCCTTCACCTTCTTGAATCGTAGTAATAATAGATATAACATGTCATAATATGACATATTATGTGATATTCCGTCACAATAAGAAATGACTCCGTTCAACACAAAACCACGAATGCGTATATTTCTCATCTCCTGTAACCAGCCAAGAATAATTAAACACTTGGTAGGTCAACTCGAGGAACCCATCAATATTATCATGACTAAGTCTTGTTGCCCATAAAAGTAGAAACATTAAATGTTGTGTATCACAAATTTTGTGTATCTCACCCTAACCTATTAGAAATATTTGTATTTAACAATGGATGACAACTGAGGGATATCCTTTCCTTGGACAATAAGGGAAATAACAACGGTCCTTATCTTAATCCATTATTAGTAGATAGATTATCAAGTCATTTACAAGACTTGTAAATGACTTGATAATCTATCACTTAGTGCTAAGGAATTGAGGTACATACCTTAAAGTATATATATATATTTCAGTCAAGTATTCACTCAGTGATCTGGAAATTTCTTTTCGACGCTACCTCTGCAGTCACAACTTTTTTTTCCCCCTCCAAGTGGGAGTATCCGTTGAAGCCAAGCTGCCTCCTGCAAAACTTTTTGTTGTCCTCCTTATTACCAGAGTTTGTCAGGCGACTTTGAAAGGCTTCAGTGGCCAACCGCTGGTCCTTTAACTTATTCTCCTTTACACGAACAGAATATTTTAGTATCTACCTGCCTTGTTTCGAACGGCTAATACATTTTTCACTACCAGTTATTTTTCAATCACAGCTTGGAATTCAGGTCAGAGGAGAAAAATCAGTTCCTTCGATAGATTTTATACGGGTTTGATATGATGGAGCGAATTCAACTGTAGAATAAGTTTGAGCCGATTGAACCGTTTTAGCCCCATGGATTTATTTCTATTTTGGAATTATAAGTTATCTATCTATCTATCTATACTTCTATAAAATCGGGTTTCTGTGTATCTGTCTGATCCGATTCATCGTGCTTCTCCCTTATCCCAAGAGACAGCGTGGCGGTGCTGTATTAGTTAAATCATCAAAATAATATTTTAATATTATCAACTATCAAGAAAAACGCATTGCCAGATGTTACAAGTACAAATTCAAATTGTTTTTCCTATTTTCCAACGGTTGGAAGAGTTGCTGTAACGCATCGTCGTTCTACCGTAAAATTGACTTTATTTTCTAACAACGTTTGCGGAGAATGTGAGAGCAGCAGATGGGCCGAATCGAGTATCGTTAGCGTTTCAAAGCTGCAGTAAAATCCAATTTCATTTGAAACGAAACATCTTAATGCGTTCGTATCGAATAGCTGCCATGGAAGGTAGCTCGGTGGACTGACGGACAAACGAGATTTGATGTATTTTTCGCTTACGCTTGGATCGAAAGCCATCATGAATAATGGACGAGGACGAAAACGCGGAGCGTGGAATCCTAACTCGCTGGATGAACGTTCTACAATCTGCTGTAGGACTACGCAACGCCCTCCAGGTGAAAACAATCCAAGCCTTGAATTGAACCGTTACTATCTCAACAGCTCTATTTTTCTGTGTAGCTGTAATTTTGCCGTGCATGAGGATTTCAACCCCTCGCCACAACATTGTCAAACCAATCCGTACTAATTAGTTAGTGAGCAAATCCACATTACAATATGCAAAACTAATTCGATTAAATCCAAGCTTCCTAGACGACGTTGCCGAGACGGAGCTGATGTGTACAATAACAACTGTTGTGTAGGCGAACAATAGTTTATACCTACTTGCGGTATAAACCGCAACATACGAAATGGACAACCATTTGGGGGCTTTTACAGCTTCAGCTTATTATATGAATAAAATGACATGAAAAATTATTCATTATATGAATAATGTTGGGTGGGGGGTATTCATATATTATATGAATACCCCCCACCCAACATTTGGCGTACAGACTATACTATGAAAAACTTTGGAAGTGTCGCGTTAATCATTCAATCAAATGATTATGGAATGAGTTAGGAGAGTTTTCGAGTATTTTTCCAGTATGAAGGGGTCATGACCTGACATTGACATTGACATTGACATGACCTGAGTGACAGACAACGCGTTGACGGGTTGCATAATTAATAACGGTTACGAAACTGATTATTTAAAAATAACGAACTATCCGTTATTTAATTTATAATACAACCCCTAAAAAACATTAATTTTCTTGTAAACCTTCAGTTTTAAAAGATGTAGGTATCTACCTTTTTTTTCTCTCTTTTTTTCAATAGCACCTACCTACCTGAACTCTATGAAGCTGACATTTTTTTCCCACAACACCTAACCTATGTCTACCATTGTCCGAGACGAGAGAAAATTGAAACGATGGAGCGCTGCGCACGTTTTTCAGTTCTTTTTCGGTTATGGTTTTTCACATTCCGTGGGTTCTTTCGCCAAGTCGGTCGTTTTCGATTCGCACGAGTTATAATAACTTGTTATAATAAGGTACTGTTCGGTTCTTTTCGTTTGTTATCATTTCCGGTATTCTTGGCCATTACAAATTCGTTGATACTCGGCTGATTTTTCGTTGTGTCCATTTTTAAGCTACCTCGTTTTTTCAATCCCCTGCCCATCATTACTTTGAGAGTTACCCTCTCGAATACGCTACTCACGGGCTTATTACTCTGCTTCTCCAATAGGTATTATTGGTTGATGGAAAAATAATTATTAAGTCATTGAAAATATTTTCGAAAAAAATTGAGCAAGTTTTTTGACATTTTATGTCTTTGCTTTGGCACATAAACTCAAAAATCGTCACGAAAAGTGTTGACGAAAATTGTCCCAAACCGTTTCTAGGGGAAATGGAACTTGTTTAGTTTTTCCTTAGCTGTAAGTGTAGCTTTATACTCTAGGAAGCTGTAATTTCGTATGTAGCCTCTTTAGGACATTTACTTGACGATGCCCAGGGTCCGGATCAGCTGAGTGGCTCTTAAAGCTAATTTCTATGCTTTACACTCTAGGAAGCTGTAATTTCGTATGTAGCCTCTTTAGGACATTTACTTGACGATGCCCAGGGTCCGGATCAGCTGAGTTGCTCTTAAAGTTAATTTCTATGCTTTACACTCAAGAGGGAAAGGGGCGGGTAGGAAATGTGGTTGGGGATGGGGGGGAGGAACTAAAGACATAAAATCTCCCAATGTGTTGCAGACTCGTATGCAAGCGTTTCTTGCTCAAATTTCGTTATATCTTCTACAATGATTTGTTTTAAATTAATAATTAATTTAAAAAAACTTGGGTTCGTAAAATCGACCAATTCTACGACAATAAAATTTTTTTTTATATTTTTTTATGTACAATGATTGGACAGACGTTGGACCCCGAAAAAATGGATTTTGCGTCCAAAACTACTCGAAAAACGACCCCTTATTTGATCTCATAGGATCCTTCCAAAACCCCTCCCGTAGCCCCTTTTTAGCCCCACGGGTTTGGGCGATCGGACTGAAAACTTAGTGGGCACAACTAGATGGTAAACCGAGTATTTTGCCAATATTTCAGATTTAAAAAAATGCCAACTGCACAAAACGGCTCGGACGGATAGTGTCAAATTTTGAGGCCGATCCAAATTGTCGACCCCCGTCGCAAATAGGTACATTGGTGAATTATTCTAATAATAATAAACCAAAACGAAACGACAGGATTTTTGCAATAATAGCTGAAAAAAAAACGAAACGACTGGTTTCTAGCGATAGCTGAAAAGTTTTTCCAAGCTCGTTTTTTCGGTTATTTTGTAGCTGAACAAAATAACGGTCATTTCATTCTAACGAACGAAACGAAACGTTACGAAATTTTGCAATAACGCCCACCATTAGCGTTCACCACGAGAATTACCACGATTTTCCCCGGGAGCGGTGCGATGAATATGCTTTTCCCCTGTACGGGGAATTTTAACTTAATCCACCCTCGATTTTCACCGGGTAGCACCATCGATGTACTGTTACTGTCGATGTTAGTTTACTACATCGATGGGTAGCATTCGTTTCAGCTCATGAGCTATGAATAACCGGCTAGGGAAGCTAGGGTTTTCCTGAGTCCAAGATATTGTGAATACCCCAAGTTCCCTGTCATAGTATTGTAGCCGAAATGTGTGAGGAGTTTAATTTCAAACAGGCTTTGGTCGGTCTGTACACCTACATGGTGTAATACAAATCTTCTTTTGGTCGGTTTTTTGTTTTTACCAGCATGGTTTATAATATAAAGGAGGATAATAATATTATGATGATATATATAATGATATTATCATAATACGGTATTATTATTATCCTCCTTTAAAAACTTGCTAAAAATTGTTTTACCAACGAAATGGCTTATAACCTTCCCCTTATATTCAAAAAACTATGTTTCACAAAGTGGCTTCTATCCACCCATTACTGGTATGTTAGTATTAAATGTGAAATGAAATTTTCATTTCACATCGAATGGGCTTATATCCGAACTAATATAGCTAATATTGAGCGTCTAATTCAAATGTGATTCATTACCCAACCGGAAGAGGGAAACTCCAGACAAGACTCTAGAATAGTCAGTAGTAAACAACTCTCGCAATAGATGGCGTCGCCCTCGCTCTTGGACACCTGTACTTACCAATGGGCCGCCTACTGTATCCGGTACCAAGGTCGGTGTGAAGTGAAACTTGACTTGTAACGAACTCCACATATTTTATGGTTTTGGTTTATTATTCTTGGAATAATACTCCTATATGTGTTTAGATGTATTCACCACGTTGGTAGAAAATTTTATCGGCCTCAAAATTGTCATTATACGTTTCAAGATGTGTGGATTCCAAATGAAATGTCCGTCCTGGCCGTTTTGGGCAATAGGATTTTTTTTAATCTACAATTTTGACAAAATACTCGGTTCACCATCTAGTTGTGCCCGCAAGGTTTTCAGCCCATCGCCCAAACCCTAACACAAGCTCTGTAGGGCTACGGGAAGAGTTTCGGCTATAGGGTCTAGTTAGGTGTCGTTTTCGAAGTACTTTTGGACGTAAGATCCATTTTTGGGAGTCCCAGAACGATCAGATTTCACCATGGGGATTTATCGTGGGGCTTCAAATGGAGCTTTTGAAGGTAGTCAGAAGGTCAAATGAGATGTCGTTTTCCCAGTAATTTTGGACGACTTATTCATTTTTGCGGGGCGTATTTTGCACAATTTTTCTTTATCGAAGAATAATAAACCTTTGTATAAAATATGCCTTTTTTCGAAATGGCTTATATCCATTTTATTTGTTATTTTTTGTTTTTTTGTTTGTTTTGTTTTTACAACAAACGGGCTTATACCCAAATCAAAAATGGCCGTGTCTCCCCCAAAACGAAAGCGAGATTTTCATAACTTTTTGGTATAATTAATGGTGCTATATCCAAACTATTTGGAAAATTTGGGAACCCTAAAAAATTTGCTTTGGCTTGAATTTTGTATTTCTCATTTCCCCCCAAAAAGAGCTAAGTGGATATAAGGCCGTTTGAAATTAAACTCCTCGTGTATAAAATATTCAAGCGAAAGAGCCTGCATGCAACTTCCACCCTCAAAAGTGCTTTATAAACTGCTTTATAAAACCAAACAACTAAAGTAAAATAATATTATATCACTGAAGTTCTGAAATCACAATTTCCCTATTAAAGAGTGTTTATACAATTTATACACCAATGGACGACCCTACATTTACTTTTATGGCTTTGATAATCACTGCAAGAATTGAGGAACTGGGTACTTATACAATATAAAGTACTATCATACACTGAAGTGCATACTGAACTGAATCATTCACTGAACTCGTGGCACTTTAAATTGGAATGACAGGTGTATCGTCGAACACAAAGTGGAGGAACCGTCCTGACATATAAATGCTCCAAGCAGCTGCCATTGACACGTTCGGAGCAAACCGTCCAACAGACAAGTTGGTCAAGTCAGAGTAATTTGATGGCATCGCGATACGCACGGCATAGGTGATAAGTAGGTACTGCATGAGACACGACACACAGGTTGATGAGTAGAGCCAGATGAGATGCTCAAATCAGACAACCCTGGTAATTTCGTGAACGCGGCCCGTTTGAACAATACAGGTTCTGTTGGTCTAGGATAATTAGTTTTGAGGTTTATCCAGGGGAGAATTTCCTTGTCGTATGACCGTGTCCCATTTAACCGGGGTCCGAGTTGAAACGAGACAAAAGCTCTTGGCCAAACATTGCATTCTCCGTGTAATAATGCAAGATGTGAGTAACCTCGATTATGTCACATTGTGACTTAATAAATAATTTCGTAGTACTTAATCTGAGGAGGGAAAATTACAAATGAGGCGTGAGGTGCACTTCTACATTATCAAGCGGGACGCTAATCTCGCATGCGGCGCCTATAAAATTTATGGCTGTATATTATAGCCTATAATTTAATTTAATTATTTATAAAAGCCTATAATTTATCATTTATTTATATTAGCCTAGTCTCTAATATACAGTCAAGAAGAATGAGCCAACTTCCACCCCCTCCTGAGACGAACCCGCCTATCTGGATTTTGCTTCCGAGTCTGCAAGGCAGAGGAAGCATTGTTTTCACTTTCGAAATGAGAAAAAAAATTTTTCTCCAAAATCAAAAATTCCACTCACGTTTTGCGTTTCAGAGCCTCCTGAACAAATTTGGTTCCGTGTCTGTCTGTCTGTCCGCATTTCCTTGCCACACCCATAACTTCCACAATGTTGATCGGATTTCAATCAAATTTTCAGGAATTGTGTGGGTATAGCCCTAGATGGTCCCCTATCAGTTTCATCACGATTGAATCAGCGGTACGCTCAGCGCATGCGCGAACGTAATTTTCTTGTTACAGTCACAACTATGTTCATTTTGAACCAGGCACGATGAAGCTCATAATATGAGCTCATATTATGCCATTGCCTTAGTAGTGTATTTTTAATTCGGATATTCGGTGATCGGTAAGTGGCCTGACAAGAAATATACCAAATTTAAAGGGTTACTTAGACACCTTTCACTATCAAAATCAAGGTTGCTCAAAATGCATGTTTTGACACTTTCTTCCTTTTTTTCGTTTTTTTCGGCATTGAACACTCAGGTCACACCGTTTGAATTCAATGAAATTTTGTATGTAAGTGCCTTTTGGGGGTTAAAAATGTGTACGAGCTGAAGGGAGAAGGGTTATGAGGGTGGGGGTAAGTAGAAAATCGCAACACAACAACACATTCCGTCATTAGATGTAAATAAAACTTGTAGTGTGGGTCGGGCTTCAAGTCGAAATAACCGATTAGGGTGGGGGTGCTGCAGTTGAGTGGGAGGGGGTTTCAATTTGTTACGGACGGCCCGATTTCAATGAAATTCGGTTTGCGAGTCAGGTTTGGTATGAAGAAAAGGTTTCTTTTCGGGGATTCATGATACTAGCAATTCTAAAAGGATCGGAATCATTCCCTTTTTTAATAATTTAAGGGGGATGATACCTTGTAAATTGTTTTCCAGAATTTCATTTTGTTTTGCGGCAGTTAGGGTGAACATTTCCGAGCAGCTTCACAATAATTATAATTATTGTTGGTAATTACCAATAATTATTGGTCTGCTAATCGCTAAGAATCACTAAGAGGCCGAGACGGCAGCCCGCTCTTAAAAGAAAATTACCTTTTCACGTTTTCAGGAAATTTGGAACAATCCTGAAAAGGCGGAGGGGCTGAATAATTTAGAATCGAAGAGTGGTTTATCGTGGGGGCGTTTGAAAGGCGTGTGAGGAGAGGGTATGAAGAGCTTCAGAGAGAAAAAAAGAGGAAGTTAAAAAACAACGGCATTTTAGAGGTAAGCTTTTTTCATGAAAGGAATCAGGACTTTATTTCGGGGTAGGGGAGAAAAACTTTTCCGGAGCAGCTCCTCTTAGCAATTCCGTCCCACTCACTCAATCAATCTCTATTTAGAAGAGAAGATTAATTGTTCAATATATTTGCAAGGTTGATGGAAAACCCGAGACGATAGCCCAGAGTTTCACCTTATGATTCATTAATTGAGATCCAAAGTATTTCCCCTAAAGAATTCCCTCGCCTAGAGGGCGACAAGAAAGTAGGGCCTACTCTTGGGGCCCACCCGCGTTTCTGTTACCACGTCTACCTCCCTCCTTTTTTTTTTATTTTTTTAAATTTTTTACTGTGACATTTATGCCACGAGTGAGCTGAATATAACTATCCACTTCTTTTATCACCAAATCCATTTGCAAACGATCCCGAGCTATTTTAACTTAAAATAATTTACTCTAATGTGACTTGTGTTCATGGATAAAGTAATGAAGTAATATTATTGTCTTTTATTGGCATTTGTAAGTAACACTAATGTACTGATGTGTTTACTATAGACTCTTGTAGATCGGAGTGCTTTACGATCTACCTACCACCAAGGTGGTAAGAAGATGTCTTTGATGTTTGTAGGTGTAATAACGAAAGCCGTAGAATTGTAGGCTTTATTCAGTTGAAATCCTACGCACAAATGTGGAAAAGAAATTTGGACGTATTGTTACCAACACGTAACTAAATAATGAGAACATATGATCAGGACATTTTCCCCCCCTCTAGTTCAAAACATAATCGTCCAAATATTTCGGGGGTTGCTTCTTCCTTTCGGAGCGTCGCACCTCCTGATCAATTCTTGACGATGTAGAGGGAATAGGAGAGCTGGGCGGTGAAGGCCCAGATACTTCTTCTATAGGGTGATCTTCTGTTTCTGAAGAATCTTCTTCTTCAGCTTCTTGGTCTCCAGAGGCCCCCATAGGAGCCAAATGTCGGTTTGAAACCGTTGTCTCCCGGCCGTCTGGTAGCCGCACGTGCGAGTAGTCTGGGTTGGCCTCTAAGAGTTCCACCTCCATGACCGCAGGATCGTACTTGCTCCCAGGAGGAGGCAGACGTTTCATCAATACTCTACCAGGTATTGATAGCCAGGTTGGGAGAGACTGTCCATTCGCTGATCCACGAGGATGGGAGAACATCCTCTCATGAGGAGTTGAGTTTGTGGCAGTGCATAGCAAAGATCGAATAGCGTGAAGAGCCTGAGGCAGAACCTGCTCCCACTGACGAACGTCCATCCCAGCTGATCGGAGAGCCATTTGTACGCTCTTCCAGATTATGGCGTTGTACCGTTCGATCTGGCCATTTCCTCTCGGATTGTAAGCTGTCGTCCGACTGGTAGCAATGCCTTGTGTAGTCAAAAAATGCTTAAGTTCGGCGGACATGAATGCCGAACCACGGTCTGAATGAATGAAGGAAGGCGTACCAAAAGTCGAAAATAAGTTGGTTAGATGCTCTATCACCGTAGAAGCAGACAAGTTCGAGCAAGGGAAGGCGAAAGGAAACCGTGAGTACTCGTCAACGACTGTGAGAAGATACTGGGGTTTCGATGAAGAGGGAAGAGGCCCCTTGAAATCCAGATTGAGTCTCTCGAAAGGAACAGTAGATTTAATGAGAATGCCTTCGTTTTTGAAGAATTTTGGTTTAAGTTCTGCACAATCCTGACAGCGTGATGTCATCCGCTTCACATCGTCGACAGAATACGGAAGGTTTTTGCAACGAATGAAATGGTACATCCGTGTAACTCCAGGATGGCACATGGTTTTGTGTAGTTCCATGAGGTCGGAAGCTGATGCAGCAGCGCACACCCGTGACAGAGTATCGGCCACTATGTTTTCCTTCCCTGAGCGATAGACGATTTCGTATTTAAAACAGGACAGATCGAGGCGCCAACGCATGATTTTATCGTTTTTAATTTTGCTGTGCCTAGTACTATCGAACATGAAGGATACTGATCGCTGATCCGTAATAATCTGGAAAGGCCGACCAATCAAATAGTGGCGCCACTTTCGTAGAGCTTCCACTATCGCTGCTGCTTCTTTTTCCACTGCTGGTTGACGCTGTTCAGAATCTGATAGCGTTCTAGAAAAAAAAGCAACAGGTCGACCTGCTTGCGATAGTGTGGCGGCAACTGCAAAGTCAGATGCGTCCGTTTCCACTGTGAAAGGTAGCTTGGTGTCTATTGCGGTCAGTACTGCCTTAGAAATGTCTGATTTCAGCGTTTCAATGAGTTGCAGTAGACCTTCTGATAACGGAAATGATCTTGCCAATACTAGTGGGCGGATCTTCTCTGAAAACTTTGGAATCCATTTGGAAAAGTGTGCAAACATACCCATGACTCTTCTGAGTTGCTTCAAGTCTTTAGGGGCCGAAATCTCACGAAGAGGTCGTAGGCGAGCTTCGTCTTGTTTGATAGTGTTGTTCACAATGTTGTACCCAAGGAGATTGATATTTGTTTGAGAAAATTTGGATTTCTCCTCATTCAGAGTTAGATTATACTTTCTGGCTGCGGCAAGGAAAGCTCTGAGGTTGATGTCATGTTCTTCTTTGGTCTTGCCACAAACTGTGACATCATCAAGGTAAGCGTAAGTTTCTTGTAGGTTCTCTTTACGAATGATTTTGTGAATAAATTCTTGAAAGGCAGGCACTCCATTGGTCACTCCAAATGGAATCCTTTTGAATTGGTACAGAACGCCGTCGGCCTCGAAAGCAGTATAAAAACGCTCACTCTCCAAAATAGGTACCTGATGGTAAGCTGACTTCAAGTCTATTGTGCTGAAGTAATTGTTCTGAGCCACTTGCTCAACTATCTTCTCGATTTTTGGAATAGGGTAGGCATGTAGTTGAGTGTACCTGTTGATGGTTTGGGAGTAATCAATGCACATTCTCTTCTTTCTGACTCCGCTCTTGACAACAAGGACCTGCGCTCTCCATGGAGATGTGCTCTCTTCAATCACGTCTTCATCGATAAGTTTTTGAACCTCTGATTTAATGAAATCTGCGTCTTCTTTTGAATAGTGGCGAGATTTTATTGCAATGGGTCTGCAATCTGGCAATAAATTCGTGAAGAGAGATACAGGCGGGACAGCAGCTGCAGCGATATTACATATCAAGAGTGGCTCTTTTGGACCTCCTAACTTCATCTCGAGTGTTGCATGAGCATCGAGCAAATCATGACCTATTATGACATCAGCGCAAAGGTTTTTCATGATCAAGAGCTGGGCTTTATCATACGTGTGACCTTGAAGTTCCATCTTTACTATGCAACACCCTTCCACGCTGGAAAAGAGAGATGAGCTAGCCATTGTAATTCTCTCCTTAGAAGGTTTGGCCTGAGCTTTACACTTGTCCAGTAGGGCATGATTAATGAAGCTGGACGTACTACCTGTGTCAATTAAAGCTGAGCAACGAAAATTGTTTATTTTGACAGGGACTATAGCTTTGCTCAGAGAAACGTGTGAGGAAGCAGCTACTGTGAAGCCAATTGTCTTACCTTCTGAGCTTCTGCAAACGGAAGAGTAATGACCTGGCTTGTTACAGTTTTTGCAAGTCTTCCCGTTGGCTGGACATTTGCTCCTGGGGTGGCGCTTGCCCCCACAAAAATAGCACGTAGAGTTGTGAACAGCAGCTGTTGTTTTCAGTGCTTCGGTCGGTTCATCTTCGTGTCCCTGGTCTTTAGCTGCAGCAGAAAACGCTGTTGATTGGGAGTAACTGAGGGAATTTATTTGGGCTCTTTCTAAGGCCCTAGCTTGATCAGACGCCTGGGTAAGTGTTAGGGTTAAATTCTCAAGAAGGCGTTGCCGAATCATACTGGATGAAAGACCTGCTATGAACGAGTCGCGGATGTACTCATCTCTGTAGCTGTCAGCTGTAACATCTTGGAACGAGCATTCTTGTCCAAGAACGTGTAACGCCTGCAAATATTGATCAACTGACTCACCGGGATCTTGCCTCCGAGTCGCCAAGCAGTGGCGAGCGTATATTTCGTTTTTCGGCTTGATGTAAATTCCATCGAGTGCTGTGAGAGTTGTTTGAAAATCTGGCTTGTCCTTGACCAACTTATAGATGGAAGCGCTAAGAAAGTTCGTGAGAAGTTTCAATTGTACCTGGTTCGACAGCGGTGCTTCTGTTGGAATTTCGCCCAGGAAGTTGACGAATGTTCGCTTCCAGTGCAGGTAATCCTCTTGAGCGCAGCTTGAGGATGGGTCGATTGAGAGGCGTTCAGGACGAAGATATTTGTCCATGGTAGTTTTTATCAACTGAATAAATTGTAATAACGAAAGCCGTAGAATTGTAGGCTTTATTCAGTTGAAATCCTACGCACAAATGTGGAAAAGAAATTTGGACGTATTGTTACCAACACGTAACTAAATAATGAGAACATATGATCAGGACAGTAGGTTAGTTTATTATGATATGAAACGTGGTGGCATTTTCATGACCAGGCACCGAAAAGTGATGACCCGAATGTAGCGGTGGTTAGCTAATTGAATGTATGCAATGGAAAGTAATAATGGCAGTCGTAGATACCTGCTGGGAAATGGCACCTAAAAAGTTAAACTGGCATTGAAATCAAGTATATCTATAAAGTTTGGTGAGTGAGATATGAGAACGCATTTGTTAATATTGTGAGGAAAGTAGCAATCCAGTTTTTGGATAGAAACAAGTCCTTTTAGGCCTAATTCAAAACAATCAATAGATAAATCAAAATCACTGGGAAACTGACCCCCTGTGATGAATTAGATTCGTAATTTGAAGATGGAAATTTCATATTTTATTTTCTATTTTTTATTATTATCATCTTGGTATTATGGAAATACATATCATAACGAAAACGCACGACTGAGACCCCTATAAATCAAGTGTGCGCCGAAAATTACTTCGAAAATGACACCTCACTCGCTATCGAGCTCCCCGGTTTGACACAATCGGATGGTACCGAGTATTTAATCGAAGTTTCATATTTTAAAACGCTGCAAATTTTACACAAGGGTTTATTATTATTTGATATAGATTACGCGTGCAAAATCAATAAAAAAGAATTTTTTAAGTTATTTTATCTATTTATTATTATGTTTTGTTTTTTTTACCCGGAAAATATTTTACTTCCTGGGATCCTTTAAAACTCCTATTTGTAGTCGCATGATTCCCTTGTAGATCCCCACAGTGAAATAGGATCGTTCTGGGACCAAAAATGGATTCTACCTCCAAAACTACTTCGAAAACGACACCTATCTCGACCCCATAGCCGAAACCCTTCAAAAACCCTCCCGTAGCCACATTTTATCTCCACAGCGCCCCACGGGTTCCGGCGATCGGGCTGAAAATCTTGCGGGCACAACTAAAAGGTAAACCGAGTAATTTGTTAACATTTCAGATTTTTTTTTTAACTCCTACTGCCCAAAACGGCTCGGACGGCGTACGGCGGACAGACATTCCGTTTTTGGAATCTAGACCTCTTGAAACGAATAATGTCAAATTTTGAGGCCGCTCAGAATTTTCCACCCCCCGTAAATCGCTCACCAAAGTAAAATCATTTAGGGTAAGAGCAACAGTTATTGGACACCCTTTTTTTAAAATCCGGATGCCTCTGAGATCGCGTGAATAATTTTCTCGCGTCCAGTAACTAATCCAGATGGCTATGGTGTGGAACAATCAAATTTATAGCAACTTGTAACCTGCAGAGGCGGCAAAATACCAGCCTCAGTACATCCAACGGGCGCATGACAACTCGTCCGCTTAGGACGAATAGTGGAACGGTCAGGTGAGAAATAGAAAATGATAGCTCGTCCGGGCATGACAACTCGTCCGGTCGATGACAACTCGTCCGGGGCTCTCGGAAAGGTTGTTTTGCGATGTACTTCTCGATCCACCTCTGACCCTTTACTTTCTGTCGTCTCGCCGATGGCGTGCGGGTGTGCTGCGCCTCGATGGAGTTGATTTTAGCATACCTACCAGTCAACTTGGACCTCTAACAGAACTTCCAGGACATTGTATAGGTAGGTACGTTTGGATGAGCTTTGTGGAATTCCCTGTTGAAGTGGGAATGAAAGCTTTCGCCGGCATTTGTGGTACGTGCGAGGTCGGCCGACTAACAAGCCCACAATTCAGGGGGAAATTTAGCTGAGGGCGCAACATAGGTGGAGGTACTCTAAAAACGACTGCGCTTGGGCTTCTTTAGCCGGTTTATCCATCACCCATTCACAAAATACATCGCCTACCTAAACGTGACACGATCGTCCGTATCAGTCGGTCGAACATAAGTTATCTCTCGGGCAGGGTTCACAATCGGGGTTCCAAGATAAGTAGATCAAACTCACGAAACGCTTTAGTCGGTCCACTTATGATTTCAGGTAGGTACAGTAGTAGGTATGTATACCTCGTATACGTACGAGTTTCCAAGATTAATTTTAATTCTGCGGACGAGTTGTCCAAGTCAGTATTGAACGTGGCCGCGGACGAGTTGTCCAAGTCAGTTTTGAACGTGGTCGCGAACGAGTTGTCCACGGGTGTAGTAGACTAGTACCTAACTGACTAGTAGACTAGTAACAGTTACTGACAACTGTTATCATCATTTTTCCGGCAAGCTGACGAGTTGTTATAAATAACTATAGTCGACGAGTTGTTATAAATAACTATAGTCGACGAGTTGTTATAAATAACTATAGCCCCCCCATCCGAAGAAGCTGCGAGGGCTGTTTCTTATGGCAAGATAACATCACCTCATTCGTAAGGCTTTTTGAAGGGATCAATCCTGTTCAATATCACTCTTTTCATGTGAGAGCAATCTGCAGTTATTTCTTTATCGATTCATGTAGATTTTTTGGGTTTTTGATGAACAAAAACAATATTATAGACGTGTCCGATAACTGGTAGGTACGAAAAGTATGAGGTGAACCCAGTTATTTGACACCCCGGCCAATAACTGAAACAACTGTCTTTTCCAATGAGCCATTTATTGGCTACGTCTAAAATATTGACAACGAAAAAAAAAACTACCTAAAAAAACTACATGAATCGATAAAGAAATATCAGCAGACTGCTCTCAAATATAAAAACGCTGCAAATTTTACACTAGGGTTTATTATTCTTTGATATAGGTTACTTGTGCAGAAATTTAATTCTGTGTCAATGAAAAAAAAATTAAAACATATTTTTAAAATTTTTATATTTCAAAAAAAAATTTGGATTTTTTTTTTTCAAAATGTTTTTTTAATTTTTTTTTTGGTTTTGTTTTTTACTTGGAAAATATTTGACCTCATGGGATCCATCAAGAATGTGATTTGTAGCCTCATGAAAGCCCTATAGATCGCAACAGCGAAATCGGATCGTTGCGGGACCCCCTAAATGGATTCAAAGTCCAAAAATACTTCGAAGACGACACCTGACTTAATCCCATAGCCCGTAGCCCCATTTTAGCCCCATAGCGCCCCATGGGTTTGGGCGATCGGGCTGAAAACCTTGCGGGCACAACTAGATGGTAAACCGAGTATTTTGTCAAAATTTCAGATTTAAAAAAAAAATCCTACTGCCCAAAACGGCCCAGACGGCGGACGGCGTACGGCGGACGTCCATTTTGGTTTTGGAATCAAGACCTCTTGAAACAGATAATGTCAAATCTTGAGGCCGATCGGAGTCGTCGACCTCCGTCGCGAAAACATAGGTGTATTATTCCTAGAATAATAAACCAAAAGTGATGTTGAACTGGATTGAAACCACTACAACATCGATTTTTCCAAGTGTCTGAGGTCTGAAAAGGATGCAGAGTCCAGTAGGTACCTACATTCAAGACCTCTGGAGCGAGACAGCTTTGACCAAGGAAAATTTAATGTTGCCTGCAGGGCCGCCGAGAGAAAACGCTGCAAATTTTACACAAGGGTTAATTATTCTTTGATATACGTTACTTGTGCAGAAATTTAATTCTGTCAATGAAAAAATTTAAAAAAAAAATTTTTTATCTCAAAAAAAAATTTTTTTTTTTGATTTTTTGTTCAAAAATGTGTTTTTTCAAAAATTCTGTATTTTTTACTCGAAAAATATTTAACATCCTGGGATCCTTCAAAAATCCCATTTTTAACCTCATGAAAGCCCTATAGATCGCAACAGCGAAATCGGATCGTTGCGGGACCCCCTAAATGGATTCAAAGTCCAAAAATACTTCGAAGACGACACCTGACTAAGTCATAATCCCATAATTAAGTCTTAATCCCATAGCCCGTAGCCCCATTTTAGCCCCATAGCGCCTCACGGGTTTGGGCAATCGGACTGAAAACCTTGCGGGCACAACTAGATGGTAAACCAAGTATTTTGTCAAAATTTCAGATTTTTAAAAAAATACCTAGGTACTGCCCAAAACGGCCTGGACGGCGGACGGCGTACGGCGGACGGACATTTCGGATTTAGAATGTAGACCTCTTGAAACGGATAATGTCAAATTTTGAGCCCGATCGGAGTCGTCGACCCCCGTCGCGAAAACATAGGTGTATTATTCCAAGAATAATAAACCAAAAGCGGTCCCGGGGCAAAAGAGAGCATAGGGCCCCCATGTAAGCAGGAGGTTGGGGGCGGTTCATTAAACGAACGTTCAATTTTCATTCAGGGTACCATTCAATTAATGTTATTTGTATTTTTCATCTTTCATGAACGTTTCTAAGATAATTATATTGTATTATATTATATAAATATTGTATTATAAAGGTAGGTATTACTGTGAAGAGAACGATTGCAGCCTCTAAAACATCGATATTTTGGGTTTTGGTACGAAACATCGAAATCACAGTGTGGTGTTCGCCGACGGTGCAAAGGTCTAATCCAATGAGGTGGTTAGGGTGAGAAATGACTCCTCTGCTGAGTAGTCTATAATACTACACTACACTATAAGTCTATAATACTACACTATAGAGTAGTCTGCTGAGTAGTCTATAATACTCAGCAGAGGAGTCATTTCTCACCCTAACCACCTCAAACATCGAAATATCGATGACGAAGGTTTGGGAATTCCCCGGAAAAGAATTCATACAAAAAACCAAACATTTTGAAATTTCTATATAACTAGGCAATATTGTATAAGAGTATGTCCATCAATCGATTGTTATGGTCTTCTGAAACTGGAACTTATTATGCCTCTAAATGGGGTTGCTACCTCGTTTCAGGTTCGCGTTTTAAGGTTGCTATCATCATGAAGCTGAGGTTCACTTTTGTCTTAGGTTGTTGGTGTTTGTTATTGTTTAGCTGTTAGCATCTTCTGCGTCTGCAAATCTTGTTCGAACGCTTGTTGTTTAATATTTACAAATATTAATCACAAGCGAGAACAATTTTTTTTTTTTTTCATTTCGAAAGTGAAAACCTGCAGAGTCGGAAGCAAAAGATAGCTAAGTCCATGTTCAGAAACATCGATGGTTTCAAGCCGCGATGCTTGAAGGCTACCTATCGATGTTTTCTTTCGATGGTATGAATAATGGTGAACATCGCTGTTTTCCTTTCGATGCTCCATCCTTCATACCGCTTTGCCGCCACCCCTCTCCTCATCCTGACCTTTTTTCTGTTGTGATTCACAGGGTTTATTGTGATTCACATTGCTTGAGTTTTACAAGGCCCAAGTAGCAACTCAGCCATTTTTTTTCTCTTTTCACCCCTTTTCCCTTTTTCCTTATTTTTCTAGGGCCCACTGGGGCCCCAAGTAAAAGTCCGGGCCCCGGGCAAAATGTCCCCTTTGCCCCCCCCCCCCCTCTCGGGGGGCCAGACACCCCTCGGCCCACCACCACCCTAACATCCTGTCAGCGGCTCCAGCCCCTATTTTTTGCCAATTTTGGAGCAAATTTTTGTTGGGTTCAGACTTTTCTCGTTATCTACTCGCCGAGCTGAATTGTTTAAGCTGAATTTTTGTTGGGTTCAGACTTTTCTCGTTATCTACTCGCCGAGCTGAATTGTTTAAGGCCCATTTCATTTTTTTCCGACTTCTAGAAGTACCCTAGAATAAAGATGACCAAAATCGTGCCACTCTCCTCCTCCTCCTTGTTCATCCTTCGAGCTGCAGATCCAGTAGGTATAGTAGAGAATAGATTAATCTATTCTCTACTATACAATTGTGATTATGTTAGGTGTGTTTTAACAATTGTTAAAAACTAGTCTTTTTATAATAAGGGATCACTACCTAGTCATTTAAATCTTTTGATCCCTAGCTCCTAGTGGGCTCTGTGAAGGTTTTAACTGTAAAACAAAATGTATTATTCACAAATCACTTAACGAATCATAAGTCGGATATTTCGAATCAAGAGAGAACATAAGGTTAACCGAGTGTCTGAATTATTTGAAGAATGTATTTTTAGTTAGAAGACGTCCAGAAAACAGTGCAAATTTTCATAAGGGTTCATTGTTCTTTGATACAATTTATCCAAGAATTAATAATAATTATAATACTAAATATTAGTCTATATCAATTTATAAAATAGTAATTTAAATAGTTGAATGGACGGACGGACGGAAGGAAAACCCTAAGTGTCCAATAACTGATACGCAAGTGTCCACCAATATTAGAAACATGTGTCCAAGAACTAGCACAACTGACTTTTCGCAAAGATCGTTAAAAAAAAAAAAAAAAAACAAAAAAAAAAAACAGGTCTTTTAATAAAATAAATCGGCCGTAATTGAATTCGCATTGCACTTGTTAGATGTTTTTCTATTCAAAAACCAGGGAAAGAAGGGAATATAACTTTTAATCAGTTTGGTACAATGGGGAACTCTCTTGTGTCCAATTACTACTCTAGTGTCCAATTACTGGTACTCTTACCCTACCTACGAGAATAATTCTCCCTACGTAATTAATTATTAAAGAAAGTTTAATTAGGCCGTATTTTTTCCTCAACTCCTTTACTACAAATCCCGACGTTTCAAAAGCGTGTCAGCTTCCATCATCAGGGCATCTGGCGATATTACAAACCAGGCATTAGGCTACCCCTAATTTAAACTTAAAATTTACTACCAAGCTTGTACTCACAGGCACTTACTTCATCATTCATAAATCTCAATGCCACAAGCATAGTCGTCAACAAGAAAATCCCACTAGGACACATCTCACAACAGCAGATGGAACAGGACACCTGTCATGTTTAATTTCAAACATTAATTTTACATTTTACAACTTTATATACCAAAGAAACGAACGGCACCTAACAGGGGTAAATTTCAGTAGGTACTAACTGCGGCACAACTACTCGACATTTTACAACGGACGGAATTTGACTATATAAACAGGAACTGGGTTGAGCTTTAAAATGTTTCCTGTTTTGAAAGGAACACGCCGCAATTAAAATCGTATTACAAGCTTAAATGTGTTAGTAAAGAATGCTCAAATAAGTACTATATTGGTGAAACAGGTAGGCCGTTGCGTAAAAGGTTGACTGATCATGACAAAGTCATGACACAGAAAGACTGTGGGTCAGGTATTTCCCGACATTGCCGAGATACAGGACATGGTATAAAATTGTATATTACTAATGATGTGAAAATTATTGCAAATGAACCATGTTTAAATAAAAGGCGGATTTTGGAAAACATTCATATCGTAAAAGGAGAAAAAAAACGTCCTCAATGTACGTAAAAATGACTTGAAGGTACTAAATCAAAACTTTTTTTTGCCTATTTGAAAAATACTTCGTTTTTAAAGTTATGTGTAAGCTTGTCATGTGCATTGAATTTTTGTGGAATAACATTATTATTAAAAAATCTTTTCGAATAGTGCCTACCATTGTCAAGTTACTTGACTCAAGTAATACGTGTGTCCACCATGGCTGTTTGGGACCGTGGAAGAGTGTGCGACGTTGATTCCTTATCATCTGATAGGTACCGTTCTAACCTAATTTTAATTGCGGCGTGTTTCTTTTAAATTAGCAAAAATTTTAAAGCTCAACCCAGTTCTTGTTTATCCAGTCAAATTCCGCCCGTTGTAATATGTCGAGTAGTTTTGCCGCAGTACTGAAATTTACCCCTGGTAGGTGCCGTTCGTTTCTCTGATATATAAAGTTGTAAAATGTAAAATTAATGTTTGAAATTGCACATGACAGGTGTCCTGTTCCATCTGCTGTTGTGAGATGTCCTAGTGGGAGTTCCTTGTTGACTACGATGCTTGTGGCATTGCGATTTATGAATGATGAAGTAAGTGCCTGTGAGTACTAGCTTGGTAAGACAGTTTAGGTTTAAATCAGGTGTAGCCTAATGTCTAGTTTGTAATGGTGCCAGATGTCCTGATGATGGAAGCTGACACGCTTATGAAACGTCGGGATTTGTAGTAAGGGAGTTGAGGAAAAAATACAGCCTAATTAAACTTTCTTAATAATTAATTACTTAGGGATTACAAGCATGGTACCTAATCAGTTTGCCTGGTTTGTAATGTTGCTAGATGCCCTGATGATGGAAGCTGACACGCTTTTGAAACGTCGGGATTTGTAGTAAAGGAGTTGAGTAAAAATACCTACGGCCTAATTAAACTCTCCCTGAGAATACCTTGGGATCGTGAATACGTGAATATGGAGGCCAACGAAGACCAACGTAATATTAAAGAAAGGATAAAACGAGTTCTATTAAGTCCGGTGTTGAAACTTTTACGTTAAGAAGGGATCATCAGCTTATCGGGTGAAAAAAGGTCATCCCCAAAAATAAAAGATTTCGTCGCGACGGTATGACAAAAATATTATGCTAAAATGTAATTTCTTCGGCCTGTCTGCTTGTTCTTATTTCCCACTACCCCGTTATTCGTAAAGGAATTAGCCCAATTTAGTAACATCTGAAACTTAAGTTATTGATACACTTGCCACTTCAGACCCTGCCAAATATTGAATTAACCGACATGGCTGGTCTTGAATAAGCGGACCCCATTGAATAATTTGAGAAAAGCAACCCGGAACACCACCCCTCGCCAAACAACCCCTGGATCACCTCCTTCTCCTTAACTGTTACCAGTGATTTGTGAATGGGTCGATCTTGGAGGCGGTGGGGCTCCTGGGAGCAGCACTGGCCTGCTCTCCACTGCACATTGACCTTTACAACCCCGCCTTTTCTAGGTCAATCAAGATCTTTCAGTCTGAGAACGGGAGCCTTGAATGCGGATCTCTCTGCGGTTCTAGGCCCTACGGCTCGTACATTTTGACGAGGCGCACTTATCGAATAGTTTCTAACCCTCCGTTGATCCCAACGTTTTAGTAAATTTTTTAGTTCACAATAAAGGGAGAATAGAGGCGCCGACAGGCTTGTATGTTTTGATCAGCATAAAAATTTAAAGCCCATTATTACCAAATGTATGGGGCTATAATATTTGTTTGATTTTGACGGCAATGCCCAGGAGGTCGAGTGACGGGTCGTTTTCAACGACATTTTCGGCGAAGAATTCTTTGTAATCTTACATTTTTAGGGGTGACTTATCTGATCAAACAGTAGTTAATTTTATCTTTTTTTATATATATTTTTTTTATAGGTGTTGATGTTAGTTCATTATTGTTGGAATAATACACCTACCTATGTAATCGCGACGGACGTCGAAAATTCTGATCGGCCTTAAAATTTGACATTATCCTTTCACAAGACACGTAGATTCCAAAAACAAAATGTCCGTCCGCTGTACGCTGTCCAAGCCGTTTTGGGCAGTAGGATTTTTTTTAATCCGAAATTTTGACAAAATACTCGGTTTACCATCTAGTTGTGCCCGCAAGGTTTTCAGCCCGATTGACCTACCCGTAGGGCGCTATGGGACTAAAATGGGTCTTCGGGAGGGGTTTTCGGCTTAGGGTCGAGTTAGGTATTGTTTTCGAAGTCTTTATGGACGTGGAATTCATATTGGGGGGGTCACAGGACGATCCGATTTCACCGTGGGAATCTATGTGGCTACAAATGGGGCTACAGGAGGGGTGTTTTGAAGGCTTTTAGCTATGGGATCGAGTTAGGTGTCGTTTTCGA
This sequence comes from Pilophorus perplexus, assembly GCA_955831195.1. Lineage (NCBI taxonomy): Eukaryota > Metazoa > Arthropoda > Insecta > Hemiptera > Miridae > Pilophorus > Pilophorus perplexus. The sequence goes on along the minus strand of OY037007.1, from coordinate 61,449,172 downwards.
AGTATTTTTGGACGTAGAATCCATTTTTGGGGGTCCCGGAACGAACCGATTTCACTGTGGCGTTCTATAGGGCTTTCATGGGGCTAAAAATGGGATTTTTGAAGGATCCCAAGAAGTTAAATATTTTTCGAGTAAAAATTAAGGAATTTTTGAAAAAACACATTTTTGAAAAAAAAAATCCCCCCAAAAATTTTTTTTTGAAATATAAAAATCCAAAAAAATGTTTTTTAATTTTTTTTATTGACAGAATTAAATGTCTGTACAAGTAACCTATATCACAGAATAATAAACCCTTGTGTAAAATTTGCAGCGTTTTTGGTTTATTATTCTTGGAATAATACACCTATGTTTTCGCGACGCGGGTCGACGACTCCGATCGGCCTCAAAATTTGACATTATCCGTTTCAAGAGGTCTACATTCAAAATCCGAAATGTCCGTCCGCCGTCCGCCGTACGCCGTCCGCCGTCCGGGCCGTTTTGGGTAGTAGGAATTTTTTAAAAAATCTGAAATTTTGGCAAAATACTTGGTTTACCATCTAGTTGTGCCCGCAAGGTTTTCAGTCCGATCGCCCAAACCCGTGGGGCGCTATGGGGCTAAAATGGGGCTACAGGAGGGGTGTTTTGAAGGCTTTCAGCTATGGGATCGAGTTAGGTGTCGTTTTCGAAGTATTTTTGGACGTAGAATCCATTTTTGGGGGTCCCGGAACGATCCGATTTCACTGTGGCGTTCTATAGGCCTTTCATGGGGCTAAAAATGGGATTTTTGAAGGATCCCAAGAAGTTCAATATTTTTCGAGTAAAAATTAAAGAATTTTTGAAAAAACACATTTTTGAAAAAAAAATCCCCCCAAAAAAGTTTTTTTGAAATATAAAAATCCAAAAAAAAATTTTTTTAATTTTTTTTATTGACAGAATTAAATGTCTATACAAGTAACCTATATCACAGAATAATAAACCCTTGTGTAAAATTTGCAGCGTTTTTCTCATGTTGGTTCTCATTGGTGTTTTTACCGTACTGGTGTTTTTTGGTTTATTATTCTTGGAATAATACACCTATGTTTTCGCGACGCGGGCCGACGACTCCGATCGGCCTCAAAATTTGACATTATCCGTTTCAAGAGGTCTACATTCAAAATCCGAAATGTCCGTCCGCCGTCCGCCGTACGCCGTCCGCCGTACGCCGTCCGCCGTCCAGGCCGTTTTGGGCAGTAGGAATTTTTTAAAAAATCTGAAATTTTGGCAAAATACTTGGTTTAACATCTAGTTGTGCCCGCAAGGTTTTCAGTCCGATCGTCCAAACCCGTGGGGCGCTATGGGGCTAAAATGGGGCTACAGGAGGGGTGTTTTGAAGGCTTTTAGCTATGGGATCGAGTTAGGTGTCGTTTTCGAAGTATTTTTGGACGTAGAATCCATTTTTGGGGGTCCCGGAACGATCCGATTTCACTGTGGCGTTCTATAGGGCTTTCATGGGGCTAAAAATGGGATTTTTGAAGGATCCCAAAAAGTTCAATATTTTTCGAGTAAAAATTAAAGAATTTTTGAAAAAACACATTTTTGAAAAAAAAATCCCCCCAAAAAAGTTTTTTTGAAATATAAAAATCCAAAAAAAAAAATTTTTTTAATTTTTTTTATTGACAGAATTAAATGTCTATACAAGTAACCTATATCACAGAATAATAAACCCTTGTGTAAAATTTGCAGCGTTTTTCTCATGTTGGTTCTCATTGGTGTTTTTACCGTACTGGTGTTTTTTGGTTTATTATTCTTGGAATAATACACCTATGTTTTCGCGACGCGGGCCGACGACTCCGATCGGCCTCAAAATTTGACATTATCCGTTTCAAGAGGTCTACATTCAAAATCCGAAATGTCCGTCCGCCGTCCGCCGTACGCCGTCCGCCGTCCAGGCCGTTTTGGGCAGTAGGAATTTTTTAAAAAATCTGAAATTTTGGCAAAATACTTGGTTTACCATCTAGTTGTGCCCGCAAGGTTTTCAGTCCGATCGTCCAAACCCGTGGGGCGCTGTGGGGCTAAAATGGGGCTACAGGAGGGGTGTTTTGAAGGCTTTTAGCTATGGGATCGAGTTAGGTGTCGTTTTCGAAGTATTTTTGGACGTAAAATCCATTTTTGGGTGACCCGGAACGATCCGATTTCACTGTGGCGTTCTATAGGGCTTTCATGGGGCTAAAAATGGGATTTTTGAAGGATCCCAAGAAGTTGAATATTTTTCGAGTAAAAATTAAAGAATTTTTGAAAAAACACATTTTTGAAAAAAAAAATCCCCCCAAAAAATTTTTTTTGAAATATAAAAATTCAAAAAAAAAATTTTTTTAATTTTTTTTTATTGACAGAATCAAATGTCTGTACAAGTAACCTATATCACAGAATAATAAACCCTTGTGTAAAATTTGCAGCGTTTTTTACATACTATCGATATTTCTGAGACCTGGCTTTACAATGAAAATTTCAATTTAAATGTTATGCTTTAATAATAAAATTGAATGTCATCAACAAAATTGATTTTGCTTCCGAGTCTGCGAAGCAGCGGAAGCCTTGTGTTCACTTTCGGGAGAAAAAAAAATTTTGTTGTCCGAATTTCCACTCGCATTTTGCGTTTCATAGCCTACTGAACAAATTTGGTTCCGTGTCTGTCGGTCTGTCCGCATTTCCTTGTTACAGCCATAATTTCCACAATTTTGAATGAATTTAGCTCAAATTTTGAGGGATTATGCGGATCAGGCTCCTTGAGGTCCCATACGAATTTCATCACAATTGATTCAGCGGTACGCTCTGAGCATGCGCTAACGTGAAATTCTTGAAACAGGCATAACTTTCTCAATTTTGATCGGATTTAAATCAAATTTTCAGGAATTGTGTGCGTATAGCTCTAGATGGTACCCTGTCAGTTTCATCACGATTGAATCAGCGGTACGCTCAGCGCATGCGCGAACGTAATTTCCTTGCCACAGCCATAACTCTTACAATTTTGATCGGATTTCAACCAAATTTTTCAGGAATTGTGTGGGTATAGCCCTAGATGGTTCCCTATCAGTTTCATCACGATTGAATCAGTGGTACTCCCTGCGCATGCACGAACGTAATTTTCTTGTTACAGTTGTTACGTTCATTTTGAACTTGGCACGAGGAAGCTCATGTGCCATTGCCTTGGCAGTGTAGTTTTTTTTTTTTTTTTTTTTCGCTTCAAAAAATAAATCAATTTCGTTTGTTTCATGTTTTCGTTATAGATTTCCCAAACGTATTAGCCTTATTAGATAACTAGCTTGAAAGGTCGGCCCATGACGTAAAGGTCCATGGCTCAGTAGAATTAAATACTATACCTAAATGACGGAAGGGGGTAAATTAAAAATGTCAAAACGATCGATAGGTGCCAAAAACAATGTCTAACCCGTATCAAACTAGGCAATGTTTGAATCAGTAGGCCCTACCTATTGCGGGACCTCCATAAAAACTAAAAAAACAACTTCCAATCTCACCAGAGCTCTACTGGAATCGACGCTAAGTCCAATATAATACCTAAGCCATATTACATTATGATGGTTTTCCTCCTGGATGTATAGGAGTGAAGTGGTTCTCTTACCTCTTTCGCCCGTCTGATATAAGAGTGGAAAACATGCTGCCGAATATAAAGGGAAAAGTCAAGTCGACAGTTTAATGTAGGGAGTCCAGAAGGATCAAAGTTAAAATAAGATTTTAATTCAATAATAAAGCAAGAAAAGGGCAGGATACGCCCCACATCTGAGAGAAAAGCTCACCAGGAACTTTTTTCCTCTCTTTCCCTTTCTTCGAACAGCCCGGGTGAGTTTTAAAGAAGAAAAAGTAATTAAATCCCAGCTTTCACTGGTTTCTTTCTGTTTGGCTCTGCTAGCTTAATCAATCCCACATTAGAAGATTGCCATGAAATTAAATCGTCCCGCTACCTTCCTGCGACTGAGGTTAAATTTTAATCATATGAGAGTAAATTTGGCTGTCGGTAGGTGCGTGACACCCGGATTTTAACAGTACTACAGACATAAAGACCATTTTTGTACATGCAGTCCGCAGCCAAAACTTTACCGGGATATTTTGGTTAAAGGGTCACGTGATTATTTCATTCTCCTGTCAAGTGAATGGACTTCATCTCCTGTACAGTACAGATAAGTAACTTATCTCAAGTAAGTAGGCCTATACGTCGCAAAATGAATCATACTGCAATTATAACGTTTCATTTTCTACTCTCTAATAATTCTTCCATTCCAATACCTATTCAATTATCAAAGATATAGGACACCACAGTAATCTATTATGGTGCGTCACGCTCGGGCCATTCGCAAAGAGCTACCAAAATAATTTTTTTTTTTTTTTTTTTTTTTGTGCTAGAGTCAAGAAAAGTATGTTATCAAACTTTGTTATCAGCTGTGATACCTGTCCGGGACTATCACGTTTGGCCACCGAAGGGTGAAAGCTCATAACGTGTGGCTATCGATATGGCCAGTGCCTTTTGCCACGAAATAACAGCTGTCATCAGAAAATCACTTCCCAATGGATTTCCAGGCTTGCGAAGATAGTAACGAGCTTTCTAGATCTGTCCAAGTCATGCAGAGGTGGTACCAAGCTGGCTAAGGGTTTCCAAGGCTTGCCAAGATGGTCCAACGTTTTCAGAGCTGCCCAAAGCTTGCAAAGCTGGTCCCATGCGTGCTTGCCAAGATGTCCTCCACGCTTTCCAGGCCTGTCTAAGATGTTTTCAAAAAAAGGGAATAGATTGCACACCCCGGAGTCAACCGCCGTTTTATCTTGTTCAGAAACGGGAATCAATCGCCGGGAGTGGATCGCAATGCGCCGATAGCCAGATGGGTCGTTCTTCATGTGGCCGATCGTGTTGCCTCTCCAGGCTCCCTTCATATGTATTCGTGGCCAAACGTGTTTCCCCGTCCTGTTTTTACCATAGCATAGGCGTAGGCATAGGTGCGGCAACTTATTCTTTTTTTATTCGTTTGGAGAAGGTTAAGGAATAATAAAAAAAAATTTGGAAAATGGTGTTTAAAAAAAACGCTGCAAATTTTACACTAGGGTTTATTATTCTTTGATATAGGTTACTTGTGCAGAAATTTAATTCTGTGTCAATGAGGAAAATTTTAGAAAAAAAAACATTTGGTAAAAATTTTTCATTTTTTATTATATATATATTTTTTTCTTCAAAAATTCCGTATTTTTTACTCGAAAAAATATTTAACATCCTGGGATCTTTGAAAAATTCCATTTTTAGCCCCATGAAAGCCCTATAGATCGCTTTCACAGTGAAATCGGATCGTTCCGGGACCCCCAAAAATGGATTCTATGTCCAAAAATAGTTCGAAAACGACACCTAACTCGATCCCATAGCTAAAAGCCTTCAAAAAACCCTCCCATAGCCCCATTTAGCCCCATAGCACCCCACGGGCTTGGGCGATCGGGCTGAAAACCTTGCGGGCACAACTAGATGGTAAACCAAGTATTTCGTCAAAATTTCAGATTAAAAAAAAAAACAAAAACACTCCTACTGCCCAAAACGGCCCGGACGGCGTACGGCGTACGGTGGACGGACATTTCGGATTTAGAATGTAGACCTTTTGAAACGGATAACGTCAAATTTTGAGGCCGATCCGAGTCTTCGACCTCCGTCGCGATTACATAGGTGTATTATTCCAAGAATAATAAACAAAAAGTTGTTCAGTAATGCTGCAGGATGTAGGAGTCGCCGATATTTACTAGGTTGATATCTACCAGCTCTAGGTTATTGTTGGTCTCGGTTCTTTTAATTCTGGTTCCGGTTTTTTTTTTTTTTTTTTCCACTGTTTTTGGGTTCAGGATTGGCGGGGGCCGAGGGGATTTACACCTTTCGCTCACGCCTCAGACGTCTTCAAACCAAATAACCTCTGTAAAAACACATTCTTTGTTAAAATGATTCTTTCCTGTATTCTTAAACGTTAAACATACCGCGGCCTCGCGTCGGGTGCCTCATGTTTTAGAAAATGACGACCTTGTCTACTTTCAACATTTAACGTGTTAAGCTCGACCATGAAGACCCTCATTGTGAACATCATAAACTTATACATTGAACTTGTTGGAATCCTATAAAATGTAGTACACCATTATTTTGAATCAAGTATCAGCTTACAATCATGAAAAAATATAGTTCCTATGCTTCTATGTATAATGTAAGCATAGGATTTATAGTTAGCATATCTGTATGTTATAATACAACTTTAATATATTATTATTATTTATTATGCTAGTATAGCCCGTTACGTCAGACGCTCTATAATGCACCTAATGTTTCCGGAATGGTCAGAAGCCTCGGGTTGTACAATCAAGTCGATAAAATTAGCATAAACGGACGTGTCGATAGACAAGTGTCATACCATAAATAAAAACTGAATTGATTTAATAAGCTTCAATCTTCTATTTGCAAATTGTACGACTAAATTCAACCTTAAAACCCTATGTATAGGCGTATACGGCGATTAAAAATGCCCACATTTCATTGACTCGTTTTTCATATACTCAACCGGAATGATGAAATAACCGGAATGGTTAATGTTTTTGTCGAAAACAGTCAACTCTTTTATGGACCTGAAACCCTCCTTATGTTTAATAGGATTCGTAGGTGGTGAGAAGCCACATAAATCAGAGCGCTGCTTATGGATTACACCTCGTTATATCGATAATCGTGTGATTTTCTTTCGCTGTCTGACTCAAAACTATTACATCTGCAGTTTAAAGTTGAACTGTTCAGTAAATGTTGGCGAACCTTACGTACAGCCCTTACGTTGGCTAGTTATGGGTGGTTGGACATACAATATTGCTTTACCTCCATAATGTGATTGAAAAACGCTGCAAATTTTACACTAGGGTTTATTATTCTTTGATATAGGTTACTTGGGCGAAAATTTAATTCTATGTCAATAAGAGAAATTTTGGAAAAAAAAGTTTTTTGATTATTTTTTTTTTCAAAAATTCTTTATTTTTTTACTCGAAAAATATTTAATCTCCTGGGATCCTTCAAAAATCCCATTTGTAGCCCTAATGAAAGCCCTATAGATCCCCTCAGTGAAATCGGATCGTTCCAGGACCCCCAAAAATGGATTCTAGGTTCAAAAACACTTCGAAAACGACACGTAACTCAATCCCATAGCCAAAAGCCTTAAAAAAGAAACCCTCCCGTAGCCCCGGGACCTCGGATCGGGCCCAACTAGATGATTACCTAATGGAGTATTCTGTCAAAATTTCAAATTTATTAAAAATTCTTACTGCCCAAAACGGCCCGGACGGCGGACGGACATGTCGTTGTTGGAATCTAGACCTCTTGAAACGGATAATGTCAAATATTGAGGCCGATTGGAGTCGTCGACCTCCGTTGCGAAAACAGGTTCATTATTCCAAGAATAATAAACCAAAAACGCTATGATTAGGCCACTTATACAGGATACTTAGGTACATCAGGTCACTTTAACTTGATGAGCCATCCGTTGGGGCCGAGTTTTGTCCTGATCCGTTTGTCTTTAATCAACGCCGCGTAGAAGGCCGACGCCTGTGGGGCCCTTCATAAGGGAGACGCCTCGAGACGCCCTTATTTGTGATCTCAAGAGGTGGATGGCAAAGAGGGGAAAGAGACGCTCTCCATTATGAGCTTTGATCGTCGGGATGATATCGACGCAGCTACACCCGCCCTATCTGCTAACATCTCACGTAGCCCCCCTCCTTCCATTCTGTTCTTCTCTTCACCACCTCCTCCTTTAACGTTTTATTATTCCTGCCGCATCCTAACCGGAAATGACCAGCTCAACCAGTAATAAAAATATGAGCCCTTGTTTTTTCTACCTCGCCCATGTCCATCTTCTATATAGCCTAATTTCTGGTAAAAGTACCTTTAATGGAAAACTCGATTTTCTTGGGGCTCGAGCGAGAACCGCTGCATGAAAATCCCATTTTTAGCCCCATGAAAGCCCTATATATCGCAACAGTGAAATCAGATCGTTCCGGGGCCCCCTAAATGGATTCTACGTACAAAAAATTTTTGATTTAATACTTCGAAAACGACACCTAACTCATCCCATAGCTAAAAGCCTTCAAGAAACCCCTCCCGTAGCCCCATTTTAGCCACATAGCGCCCCACGGGTTTGGGCGATCGGGCTGAAAACCTTGCGGGCACAACTAGGTTGTAAACTGAGTAATTTGTCAAAATTTCAGATTTTTTCCTCGAAAAATAAAGTAAGTAATATTTATTGTTTCATTTTCAAGAAAACGTTCCCCATAGAACTATACCTAGGTAGTTCTATGACGTTCGCACATGTGCCTTCTCACTTTTGGCAAAAGCGATTAGCTTGATTTACTAGCGCGACATCGTTAACCTGTTATGCGTAATCCGTAAATCCGTTAAATGGACAAATTATTTAACGGATTTACGGATTACGATAAGAAGATTTATTCTTTTTTGGAGATATGCCATGTGAGAACTTAAGCGAAGAAACAAAAATAATGAAGAGCCCAGCTAGCCGCCATGTTTGTTAAACCTGAAAGAGAGGTACCTAGTGATTTTTATTAAATATATATAAATGTTATAAATTTTATAACATTTTGTTTTTATAGTCATTATTCCGAGAACAGGAAGGATTTTCTATCCATTGAACGATTCTGCAGGAGAACGTTAAAAAATAAATAAATAATAATAATTACATACCTAGTAATTAACAGAAAATATCTAAAAATGTTTATCGTGGAATTATCAGTTGCTTTCACACCAGAGAAACAATAATTTAAATAACCTATTTAAATCATTCGGAATTTCATTATCTCTTCCCACTCGCCGCGATGACTCTGATTTGTACAACCTTATGAATAAAAAAGTACTGGAATGAGTCTGTGAAAACTGGATCACTGAAAAGGCTAGACTAGCCACCAAGGGTGGGGATTAGGAAACGTGTCTCACGAAACCTTCGAATGAACCAAACGAGGTCGCAGTTAGAATCATGAAAATACCGTTTCCTTCGTCCTATCGCACTCATCAACATTTATTTTTATTGGTCGATATTTTTTGCATTACGCCGTCAAGTCTCGGGTTGAGGTTGAGACGCTCATAGCTGAAGCCGCTTATGTTTAAAATGCGACACCACCAGTCCCCCACCTGATCAGAACGCTGAACACGTAACCCATTAAAGCCGATCGTCAAAAATCTTTATTAAGCCCTCTTCTCTCTCCAACTCCACACCATCAGCGATCAAAGTCATTTTAATGCTTTTACATTTATTGTTATTAGAATTCTTGGCCGTTCAAACTTTTACCTACCCTTGTAATTTGTTCAAAATTTGAACATTTAATGTTCATAACTCTCAGGAAGGAATCCGCATAATACTTTTTTCGTGGTTCGTACAATGGAAAAGGGGGGAGGGGGGGGGGTTTCGAGTAGGGGGGTGGGTATTGACATAGTAGTTGGGGCTGGCCTATATAAGGTTCTTAGGTCGATAACACCCCTAAAACGTTACCTTGTTGGCTTGAAATCCCCCCCCCCCTTTTTTACATTTTAAACGCTGCAAATTTTACACTAGGGTTTCTTCTTTGATATAGGTTACTTGTGCAGAAATTTAATTCTGTCAATGAAAAAAAAACTAGAAAAAAATTTTTATTTTTTTTATTTTTTTCAAGAATTAAAAATTTTTGTTTTGTTTTTGCATGAAAAATATTTGACTTCCTGTGATCCTTAAAAAATCCCATTTGTAGCCCCATGAAAGCCCTATAGATCGGAACAGTGAAGTCGGATCGTTCCGGGACCCCAGAAAATGGATTCTACGTCAAAAATACTGCCCAAAACGGCCCGGACGGCGGACGGCAATTTCGGTTTTGGAATGTAAACCTCTTGAAACGGTTAATATCACATTTTGAGGCCGATCGGAGTCGTCGACCTCCGTCGCGAAAACATAGGTGTATACACTTGGAATAATATAATAATATTATATCACGGTGAATATCACGGTTAATATCACATTTTGAGGCCGATCGGAGTCGTCGACCTCCGTCGCGAAAACATAGGTGTATACACTTGGAATAATATAATAATATTATTATTCCAAGAATAATAAACCAAAATTGGAGTTATTTACAAAAAATTGTGACTTGTTTTGGCGAAACAACCGTTTTTCCGGGCATTATGGCTTATCTAGTAATGGGCATCTAGCATCTAGTAAACCTATAAAATTTGACCCCCTTCCCGAAAACAGATTTCTACAATATTGGGTATTTCATTAAATTTGCCAGCCCCTAACTGGATTATCGTAATTTTATAGATTGGCCCCACACAAATATCATCGAGACTGGTTAGCTGAAGTAAGCTAGGACCGGAGTGTCATGCTGGAGTAAACAGTGGCGACAGCGTCTCGTTTGTTTATATTCCATTCGCAGCTCTGATCTCCCTTGATCAAATCCAAGCGATTACCCGTGTTCGGCCAGTGGTCAATCGTGTGTTGTAATACTTCTCTGGTCAGTGGAAAGTTCAACTCGAACTCAGTTCCAGTGAATCTGTCCAGCGCCACAACTGTTATTCAGTGAAATATTCAAGACCCTCAGAATAACTATAATAAAATATTCAAATTAAGGCCCTTAAAATCCCAACTGAGCCTCTCGGTGTGGGGCTATCGGGATGAAACCCCTGCGGGCACAACTGAAACAACCTACCTAGGAGAAATTGATGAGACGATTAAAAAATTTTCACCTTAATCGCAAAATTCGGATGAGAATATTTTTGTTACGCTTGATGGTTACGTAGGAGGAGTTTTGTTTAATCCGCTAACATGCTCGGTGTAAGATCGGACTTCAGTTTTATTTAACGCTATGTATCAAGAAAGCTTTCCTCAAGTGGATCATAGTTGAAGTAAATAAATAAAGAACTAACCGGTCGGGACCACTTTCAGCTTGTAAATATTAAAGGTATCATCAAGTACAGGCTTAACCCTCCCTCTCGGCAAACTCACACACCTATCCAACTACTCGACGCCCTTGCTATCATCGCCACCCGCAAACCGCATCTTCTCTCGGCCTCTGCCACCATGTACTCTTCCAAGCACCTCAATCTACCTGGTTTTCCTAGGCCTCTAGCCAATTTCCTCGGTTCATACTTACCGGCCACCGGGCACTACACGTTCAAATTTCATGAATTTGTGACCCAGAGATTTCATCAAGTAATCATGCTGATCACTACTTATGACCTTCATTTTGTTATGAATTTGTTTATGTTGGTAATATATTGACGATTTTATTACCATTATGGTCGTTGCAATAAAAAACATAATATTTATTTATTTATTTATTCAAAGAACAAAAACAATTTTAACAATAAGGAAGAGAGTCATGATTGATAAAGTCTTAAAATAAAGTTGGGCTTCTTTTTTGAAAATTGCTGTTGACCTAGCGGTCCTTGAGCTGAAGTACTACCGCTGAGGCCCCCTTGATCTTGAACTCTTCTTGCGATTCAATGTTTAGTTCTTTGCCTGCGAAAACAATCACTCCGCAGGCCTTGTTGATGGTTGAAGTGCTGACGAAGGAGTTGTAACCTGGCAGTTGGAAGATCGTTGCATAATCGCAGGACGGCGAATACCATATCTCAGAAAGAACAATGACCTTCGGCTTTTCTTTAATTTGTTCCAGGTAACAAATTAATTGATCCCAATTGGCCTGTATACTGCGAATATTCAGAGCCCAGATTGAAAGGTATGAATCAGAGAAAAAGAAATCCTGCGCCTTCATGTCGTCGCATTCAACTGGGGAATCCCCCGGTTCATGTATAAATGGCTCAATTTCCATAATCGGTTCTGCTTATAAGGCCCTTAAGTGCGTTCGCATAGCTCGGACAGTCCTTGTCGTTGGCCGCGTGTTGATAAGGCAGTTTGAAATTCTTGCAGTTCGCACAGTTGGGTGGAAGGGCTTTTTGATCACATGCGTTGGTTTCATGATGTTGTCCACAGTGCGCACAGATAGGTTGGGGGGGCTTTACATGTTTTTGGCACATGATTGAATCCATTTCAACGGTAACACCGAGAAATCCTGATGAAATCCTCAACTTTACAGGAACTCCAACCTAAATACACTCTACCCATGCTCAGCAGTTTTGGTTTATTATTCCTGGAATAATACACCTATGTTTTCGCGACGCGGGTCGACGACTCCGATCGGGCTCAAAATTTGACATTATCCGTTTCAAGTGGTCTACATTCTAAATCCGAAATGTCCGTCCGCCGTACGCCGTACGCCGTACGCCGTACGCCGTCCGCCGTCCAGGCCGTTTTGGGCAGTAGGAATTTTTTAAAAAATCTGAAATTTCGACAAAATACTTGGTTTACCATCTAGTTGTGCCCGCAAGGTTTTCAGTCCGATCGCCCAAACCCGTGGGGCGCTCTGGGGCTATAATGGGGCTACGGGAGGGGTTTTTTGAAGGCTTTAAGCTATGGGATCGAGTTAGGTGTCGTTTTCGAAGTATTTTTGGACGTAGAATCCATTTTTTGGGGTCCCGGAACGATCCGATTTCACTGGGGCGATGTTTAGGGCATTCGTGGGGCTAAAAATGGGATTTTTGAAGGATCCCAGGATGTTAAATATTTTTCGGGTAAAAAATACAGAGTTTTTGAAAAAACACATTTTTGAACAAAAAATCCAAAAAAAAAAAATTTTTTTTGAGATAAAAATCCAAAAAAATTTTTTTTTTTAATTTTTTCATTGACAGAATTAAATTTCTGCACAAGTAACGTATATCAAAGAATAATAAACCCTTGTGTAAAATTTGCAGCGTTTTTTTCTAAGGTCGGGCGTCACCTCGATTGCTAGATTGGCCGTAATCCCATCCTTTCTCCGAGACTGAGAGACCAATATCCTTCAGTTGAGTGCACTCCAATATCGCCTTTACGTCATTCTTCTCCGCAGCGCGAATAAGAAGACCCTTCTCTCTAGGTTACGCACCGACGAAATCTTGATACCCTTGTCAACAGGGTTTAGTGCTGCCTTTATGTCCTGCCTCATTTCGTCCGGTTTTTTAGACGACGTTTTATCAGTAGGGTAAATTACCACGCTATTATCTGATTCCAACATTTTCTTCTGTAGGCCCCGCGATTTAACAGTTTGTGCAAATGAGACTGGTTTACTTCCCTGTTTCTCCTCTTTTTTTGATAATAAATCAAGAATCGAAAGCGTATTCGCCTCAAGCGACGCGCATACTTGTTCCCTGCCCCTTTTTGCTTCAATGTATTTGCCATTGATTTCACTCAAATGCAGTGCCAGATCCTGGACGCGCTTCGTAATTTGCTTACGTAATCGCTTGTGTTTCAGTTTTCCCCATTTTATTGTCCTTATTTAGGCAAAATTGCGTGAGTTTTTGCTCATATGAACTCACCTCACCCGTTATAGTCGAGTTGTTTTGAAAATACAGTCTCGAGGTTGAGGTGTTTCCACTTCAAGAGCTGAGAATGAATTGTATCTATCATTAATTTTAATAGGTGCCCAATTGTTCCAGAACGGCGGAAAAAAATACATGAGATCTAACCATTTTTGTAATTAGAAGATACAAAAAAAGGTTTTAAAAGGCACAAGCCATCAAGTAGAAACCAGGTAATAGAATGCCGTTGTTTAGTTTGTCGCATTAAATTCTGCTAAGGGACCTGGTACGGTTGGATTTTGGTGACACCACGTAGTGAGGCGTTCGCTGTACACCTAAACCAGACGGGGCTAAGAAACTCTAATACGGTGAGATAGATGGATAAAATACTGGGGCAGGCCCTTTTCTCAAGACGAATGATGCTAGTAAGACTCTCGATAGGCCTATAAATTGATTCTACTGTGGCGGTCACTTCCCTCCGGGCCACAGCCTCAGCAGACACCCGCCGCTCCTACCAAGATAACGTCCTTAACCGATTCCAATCAACCTCCTGCCTTTTTATTTTTATTTTTTCAAGAAACCGGTACTTTGTGTCACTATATTAAATATACTATTTTAAATTTTTTTTAAAAGAAAATGGGTAATTGTTTACTATTACCTTGTCACCTCTAACTTTTTTAGTATGAAGACATTTGACATATTTATGTTTGTTAATAAATAATTTACATTTATTAAGGCCCGGAAAAGTGAAAAAAGTAAGATACTTACTTTAGAAGTCGTCTTCAGATGAGGTACTGTGCCGCGGTACGGGAACAGGAAACATCATCTAGTTGGGCACCTTGCAGAATTTATCTTTAGAAGAACATATCCAGACTATAATAGCCGTATTCACGCTCTTTTTAAAGCCATTGGCCACTTGTACAACGGCGAAGACAATACCCAATTGTCGCCACCTTGTGAAACATCTCCGGACTCCAACGCCAGTACCTCATCTGAAGACGACTTCTAAAGTAAGTATCATACTTTTCTTACTTTTCCGGGCCAACAAACATGTTTATCTGTCGTTTGTAGGCCATTGCTGATAACATATTCAAGTAGCAAACAAGTTGAAGGTGACAAGGTAATAGTAAACAATTACCAGAAAAGGTTATAGGTAATAGTCAAAAACAGGTTGTTATACCAAATGACTAGAAACTTAATGGCTGTATTGTGAGTTATGAATAGATTGTGCAACACTAGATGACGTTGATAGTAATTTTATGTTGACTAGAGATGTATCTCTAGTCAACCTAAAATTCCTATCAACTTCATCTAGTGTAGCACAATCTATTCATAACTCATGGTAAGCACTAGTTTTTAAGGTATACCTTAAAAACTAGTGCTTACCATAAAAAAAGCTATAATGTTGGATCCGTTCTGCTTCACTTTCAGACTGCCTGATGATGGTCACTTGAATGTGAGCCGAAATCGATCGCAGGAAATAGAAAATCAAACTAGTCATAGAACTGAAGCCAGTGTGTTCTTTACCTAAATAATGGAGTTCTATGAGGTGAATCATTCATTCGGCGTGCACCATTATGGTGCAACAATCCAAGAATTTGATTAGTCCACAATGAATTTAGTTTAGAAGAGAAAGTAAGATTTTGTTAATAATGAAGGAAAAAACGAGCCGTCAGTCGACGCCGAAGTGTCTCATAGCCTTAAAGGAAAGTGAAATTCGATTTTTCACACTCGAAAAAATACACAGACTTCTTATAGAGTATTTAAAAGATTGAGGTTTTCGTCCAGTAGACCATATATTCGAATTAAGGAATAATTGGTTTAGTTTCTATCAGATACCATAAAACAGGGGGAAAACGGGGAGAAGGTGGCATCTGGTTCTGGGTTACAGGGGAAGAACGAGCAAAACGCGTTCCTTTCCCCTGTAACTCAGAACCAGAATCGCCAGTATGAGGGGCATTCCTCCCCGATTTTCCCTGATTTGTGGTACCTAATAGAAACTAAACCTCGTGCAGAAGTTGCTGCCAACCTTAACTCAATTTTCTCAAAAATGGAGTTTCCCCCAGTGGTCTTCAACTTACCAATTTTTCTAGTAAAGGGAACGGTTTGGACAGCCTGTGATACTTTGGCCAAAGTGTCCAAAGTATCCCCACATCACCATTATTTTTCAATGCACTGATATTCAGAAGGGAGAAGTTACTGAAAATAAAACATGATGTTAATTCGTTCTAAACACTTTCTCAAGAGATATAAACATCAATTTGGAAGTGTAAGGGTATGAAGGACCTCAGCAAAGCTTGCTAACTTACCTCAAAAAAGTGTATCCAGAAGCACAATAACCTAACAGTTAAGATGGTTAACAACCAAGATGAAAAACCTCCATAATCTTATTCAGTCCTTATTTTTCTTCATCTTTGACAACTTTTCATGTGCCCCAGACATCCACAGTGGCTATCATTGTATAATTTTCAGCACTGTCCAATGTATCCCCGGGCTCCCCTACAAGAACGAGGATGATAAGGGGTTATTATCAAAAGGTTATTAGTTAACTTAGGCATACCGAAAGCATGGCTCAAACTTGAAAAATGATTTTTCAGGCTAGGCAACATGAACCCCATTATTTATTGTTAGATCCAAAATAAGGTATGAATGTTATGATCAAAGATTGTTCACTCTCTATTTTCTTAGCTCTACAACGTGGCTTACAACGCCTGAGCGTCAAAAGCAAATTGTATAATCACATCACAGGGCCAAAGAGAGAAAGGATGTAAAGAGATCGGAGGTAAAGATATTGTTGCACCGCGTCCAACGCTGCAGTTTGCCCTTTAAGCTTTGTGGTAAATGCTTGCTATAATTTTCCTTACGCTCTAAGCAGGGAGGTAACTGGCTTTGCGAGATTAAAACTTCTATTAGGCAAACTCAAGCAATTTTCTCTCCGCTGTGCTTTTCGCATAAATAATGAAAGATGAAAACAAACATTAATAAACGAAATTGTACGTGAGGAGGAAGTTAGACGTGTTTCCTAGGACCTACGTGGCTCTCGTATTAAAGTCTTTACCTAGAGATTGCCTGCGATGCCTGCGATGGTGAAGCATAGGGAAAAAGGAAGGTTACTTCGCGCCAATCAGGCTTTCCCTCGTTCCTTGCGGTCAAGCACGTACCGTTGATACACTGCCAGAGTTCTCTGGGGTATCCTGTCTTTAATTGGAATCGAATATAAAAGTAGCTCGTCTTGTAAGGGTGGCTATAAAATCGATCGTACAAATCTTCACTGAGCACCTATATATCCAAGGAAGTAACGAATTTGACGATGCCTGGGCCCAGTTTATCTGTGGGAATACCGGCGCTGGTAAACTGAATTGCTCTATTCAGGGAACTCGGTGAAAAGAGAAACGGTTAGGTGACCATCAAAGATATATACCTTTGGTGACCATCAACTGAGTGCTGATCCAAGCTTTTCAACAACTTTTATAGCGGCCCTTCAAAACTTAGGGTCGCTCACTTGGTCCATTTTGTCAGTGTCGTGCGCCCGATGGCTGCGAAATAAGATCACCAAGTTTTCCCATGACCCCTTATTCCCTGGAAAACTCTCACGATTATAGAGGTTCATCATGCAACCACCAGTATCCTTATCGAGGTTAATCCTAGGTGTTTCAACAGTACATCGACAAACATTTAGAATAATTCTTTATATTGGAATATTGTTCAATTTCTAATTTTTCATACAATTATTGTATGAAAAATTAGAAATTAAACAATATGCCAATATATACCTACTTACCTACCAACAAGGGAATTCTTATCAATATTGTTACATCGTTCTTTTCTGAAAATTTAGTTTACGTGGTTAGCAGGAAATCACCTTCTGATAATGAAATTTCAGAATCTCAGATATTCCCAGAACGCGATGGTACAGAGAGCCCCCCCCCCCCCCCCCCCGTAACTTTGAAATGGTCGTTCAAGAAAAATCTGATATTTCACATGACGACATGAACGCCGTTTTCTTCCATACCATTTATTTTCAATAATAATAATAATAATCATCATTATAATAATAATACTTATTATTATTGAAGTGGCCGAAGGAGGAGTGCGGAATGTCGGGTTATTTCGAGGGTGATAATTGTTTGTAAAGGTTTCTGGCATCACTGCAGACCGACGGCTGTGTGAAGTTTTTGTTGGGGGTTCTGATCAGAACTTCTGATGGAGGGTCAATTCACCGGGATTTGGCAAGTACAGAAGAGTTGTATCGATTTGACAAACGCAGAAAAACTGGTTATTTGGCATAAGTCGTTTGGCACCCTGTCCACACATCTGGGATTTGCCTTCTATCGGACATGGGCCGAACTCGGAAGACGTACATTTTCAGTTCAGTTTTTAGCGGCAGATAGCGCAGAGATAAATAATTTAGCTCTGCGCTAAAAACTGAACTGAAAATTAAATTACAATTTGAAATTACAATTATCGTAAATCACTATTTAATGGATAGTGATCATATTTATTTTTAATAAATGGAGTAGCGATCACCCCGCACGCTACCTCGTTTCATGTTCGAGTTTTAAGGTCCCTGTCATCAATGAAACTTGATATTTTTCAGCGACTACCCCTGTCCTTAATTGGAGAAAAATCTCTGAATATTGGTATAATTTAAACGTTGCAAGAGTAAAGATTCTGACGAAATTCTAATCAGCCTCAAAATTTGACATTATCCGTTTCAAGATGTCCAGATTCCAAAAAACGAAATGGCCGTACGCCGTACGAGCCGTTTTGGGCAGTAGAATTTTTTTTTTTAATCTGAAATTTTGGCAAAATACTCTGTATACCATCCAGTTGTGCCCGCAAGGTTTTCAGTCTGATCACCCCTACCGGTGAGGCGCTATGGGGCTAAAACGGGGCTACGGGAGGTTTTTTTGAAGGGTTTCGGTTATGGGGTCGAGTTAGGTGTCGTTTACGAAGAATTTTTGGACGTAGATAATAATAACATTGTAAGTAACTCCCATTACATCGGAATAACTACTTTAATCAGTAACCAGCTTAAATAGTACCATTGTAAGTAACTCCCATTACATCGGTAACTAGTAACTCCCATTACATCGGTAACTAGTACTAACTTAAATAGTACCATTGTAAGTAACTAGTACCATTGTAAGTAACTCCCATTACATCGGAATAACTACTTTAATCGGTAACCAGCTTAAATAGGTACCGTTTTTGGAAACGGAAGGATATCTCGATCATGGTAATTTTATTTCAGGTTCTTCGAGAAGAAACGGCCATTGAGGGGAAATTATTGTTAGCCTAGGAAGTGCATTAGGGGAATAGGGTTCTACTTTGGTCGGGGCAGGATCCTTTGGGATACAGCTCGTTGAACTGGTTCAAAACTTACATCAAAGTAAAATGGGAAGGAGGACTGAGAGGACTAAAGGGAAGGAAGGGGAGGTGGTAAGGAGGGAGAAAAGTTGGTGAGACGGAGTGAATGGGTGGAAAGACAGTGCGAGGAAGAGAGGAATGAAGGACCTCCGTCGAAGGTGGTGGAGGAATAAAGAGGCGGCCTTTGCTACCTATCCTCCCTAGCTCCTATCCCGGATCTGAAATATTACGCGTATAAAGAAGCACGCGGAATCTCCTTCCATCCCCTTGGAATCCTATCCTCATATTCTACGGGAAATTTAAGATCCCGTCGCGCCCGATATTCCTTGCACTCGCCAACTCGGTGGAAGAAGAGAGGTTAGAGGAAAAAACACATGTAAAAGGAAAATCGTAGATGGTCCACCGCACTCCATTCGGCTCCTAAGAAAAAAAAATCTCTGAGGGATGTCAGTACCTAAATAACATTCTCTCTGTCAGAAGCTTCAGGCGATGCATGATCGGTAGCCTCAAAGGCCACGCAATCTACTTCACCCAGGTGTAACTTATAGGTACAGAACAAAATTTACTGCAAACTTTCCACCTTCCTACCTTTCTCTCAACATTCCGTGGTTTAACTCAGACCAAATAGGCACCTACGAACTTGGAATTAAATTCGACCTTTTCTCTGCGCCTAAGTCGAATCCTTCAGCCCTAAACCAATCCACGCTCACTAAACCTTGAATGGTGTTCCTGTAGAGAAGAGAGTTGACTCAGAGCAATCAATATTAGATTGCTTTTTGTTGGTATTGGAGCGACGTGGTGACAGGTTTAGAGCAAACACAGTCCGAACTTCCACCGTCTTCTGAGCATTTTCAAGGCTTATGGATTTTATTTTAACCCCGCTAACCAGTGCCATTGGGATGTTGAGCTATTAAAAAGTATGGATACTTTTTGACTCGTTATTTTTGTGATCATCAGGTTTTTATCGTGAATGACACTAGTAACGCTTAAAAAAAAAAAAACAAAAAAAAAACTGAGACTTGACGTACTCACGAGATGGAATATCATTTCCTGATCCGAGTTATTTTCTGAAGCCGACCTGATACGTGCCTACCCCAAGTTATTTTCTCAAATGGCCTGCTATAATATTCTCGTGAGAAAATCTCAGCCCTCCATTGTATTTGATTTTAGGATACTACTCCAATTTTTTCAAAAGGCTCAGGGGAAAAATGGAGCGAGGATTGAGTTAAGAAAGGGTGTGATGGGGTTGGTGCCGGACGCAAATGGAGAGGGGCGAAGTGGAAGGGAAAGGGTGTTGCCCAAAAGTTTGTGGAAATCTGATTGTTGCGAGGGAAAACAATTTTAGGGCGCGGAAGGGCGGGTAGAGGGAGGCCCTTTCAAAAAGTTTAAATTGCCTATTTGAATTCAAAAGACAGATCATAAAGTGATATCAGCATCATTTTAACGTGCCACGGTGATCTCATCTCTCCCATTCCACACTTCATCATCGTACGAAAGTTTCACTTCGCTTGGCTATAGCCCCTCCCCGCCCGAATGAACCCTTTCCGGCTGTTGAATAGGTTGAGAATAGTGTATCTTTGAGCTTTTGATGGGTACCACGTAAAGCTCATTAAAATGTTCGTTCTAAACATCTTCTTCCAAGTCTAATGGATTTTTTTTCCGAATTTTTCCAGTTACCTGCAAAAGACCGAAGATGAATAATCATTTTTATTCTTATTATTATTATAATAATATTTATATTCCTGTTAGACATCGAAAAATACAACGTTCTGACATTTGTGAGACATCGGAAATGGTAGCCCCTGATGGTGGGCTAATAAGGATACCATCAGTTTCGGTGCCGCCAAAAGGTTCGTATTTTTCCTCCGACAAGTTTCCGAACTCAAAGTAACGTGAAATTACTACTTTTTGGCAATATGTGAGGAGAAATAAAATTATTTTATTATTTAATAATGCCTAGCTCTAGCGACAAATGTGAAATTCAACTTTCGGCCTCATCGCAGCCTCTCACTCTCAGTGCCAGTCAACGCGTATCGACAAGTCCAAAAAACTCTGAATACGAACTGGCCCGTACTATTGCCCAATCTTTGGGGGATCGACGTGCACCTGACGCGTTTACAATCGGAACATCACAAGATGTACCACTTCAACCATTATTTCAACACGAATAATCCGTGTACACACAACACAGCACAAATCAAATGATTTCAAGTTCTTTTTGATCTCTTCACCTTTTGTCGTCCATTCCGTCCAATTTTATCTACAATTCATTAAAGTTTGTCTTTCTTCTAATCGGAGTTTTTCCGAAGGTTTTTGAATGCTACCAATAACAGGTCACAACAATTTTTCTCCACAGAGCTTGAGAAGTGAAATGAATCCCAACACAAGTATTAATTCATGTTTTCTTGAATTTGAAAAATAATATCAATAAAGATTTTTCTGCGTCGAATGCAACCAACGGGAGCTCTGTGAGACAATGAATGATTTTTTTTTTGTAAATACTGCTTTTTTTAATTGAAAAGAAAAACGTTAGAAAGAGATGATATTTCACTAATATAAAAAATCAATTTCCACCGTTATGAGTGCAACACAACAACCAATCAATTTACATGTACCTAATGCTATTAATTAATTTCCTATTCCATGGATTAATAGCATCAGGTACATGTAAATTGATTTATGAAGCAATAGTGGTTGAGCCTATTAGCATCAGGTACATGTAAATTGATTTATGAAGCAATAGTGGTTGAACCTATACAATCGGCTTTAAAATCTGTCGATTGTAAAGTCATTGTAATTTAGATGCAGCTCGTTGCGATTCAGCGACGTCATGTATTGTATCGTCATGTATCAATCCATTCGAATTTCTTTCGCGTTCGAAGCCACTAACAACTGTTCTTCCACCCAGTGAGTGTATCAAAAAAATGAAAGGACCTAACTTACCATAATCTAGACGTGCGATGGGGGAACCCGGGCGAACAAAACCGTCGCCGTTACAACTTTATGGAGCACACCACTCAGAACAACCCTTACCCACATTTGGCGCTTCGCTCGGTCTTCACAACTCTTGTTTATAGCTGATATTTTACCTTTTTCTACCGGATTCCGGTTACGTAAACCACCAGCGAACGCATCGCTTTGAAAACTCTCGCCAGAATGGTCGTATCTACTGGTCCTTCAGTTATGAATATGATGGCGAACGAAAACACGACAACCTCACGAATCGAGCTCGAAAATAGTATTTACCATCATTTGGATGTATTTACCGTTGTTACATAAGTTCCCCGGAATCAAGAAGATTGTCATCTACTGAGGACGAACGACTATCAACACGAATGCATTCAGGCATAGGCTTGAAGTCTTGTTAATTAAATTTGTTTATTGATTTGTTTCAATAAATAACTGGATTCGTATCAACCAATCTAATTTATTTATAACCAAGCGTTAAATGTTCCTAGGATCCACACGTTCATCACAGAGTGCTTTTCAGATTGAACAGTTGTTGGCAAAATAGGGTTTAAGGGATGCATAGTAACGTTTGTGTTCGGATACACGAAAATATTTCTAGTTTTTTTAAGGTGGTGGTGTTTTCAGGTGGGTCTGGGTCTTAAACCCTCACGATTTCAATTATATACGCACAGTTACTCTGTTAAATTTAAATTAATCTAGCTAATAAAAATTTAATCTGTTAAATTGAAACTAATCGAAGCTAATTGACATTAATCTGTAAAATAATAGTACGATGTAATACTTGATCCATTATCAATTTCGAGCTCTCAAGGCAAACTGTCGTGAAGTAAATTGTGTAAGCGTATATTACACCTTTACGAGTCCTATGCGTCTCTTTTCTCGCTCAATCCTGTTCGCTTATCAAAATAAAGTTGGAAATGGCTCAAATCCTGACATTAAGACAAGTAAGGTACCTACTTCTCAACACAACTGACAAGTAAGTGTAAGATGTATCACAATTGTGGAGAGGCTAACAGTGTAGTACTGAAAGTCCCGTTTTGTTGCCAGGGTTGCAGAAAAATGAAGAGGAGACGAACCTCAGCTTCCAAAATACCTGTGATCGCGCCCTCGACAGCTGTAACCAGCACGGTTCGTGCAAGTCGGCACTGTCGTCGGTCATGCAGTACTGCAGCAGCACGCGATGCCGCCGGGAGCACTGCATGCAAGCGCTTCAAAATTTTTACCGTAACGTTGACTCCCATTGGAGTCTTGAAATAGCCTTCTGCCTTTGCAAGTAAGTAAATTGCACTGATTTTCGTTGTAGATTTTTTACTGAGACGATTGTCATCAATGGACGTCCTGTTTTATCAGTTCATGTCCTGATTTTAAGGGTGTCCTTACCGTCCTGTCCTTATTTTCCAAGAGCACTTTTTCTCTTAAGTAGGTTGCCGTTTGCTCAGTTCTAAGCTAACACACGTAAAGTTATCTATTATTTTTAAAAAGCTGCTCAGATTTAGGGTGGGTTTATGCATTTGATGAACTCGCCCTGAGACATTTAAAATATGATAGACTAGCCGCTCCGGCTCCCTTCGCTCGCCTACGCACCCAGCTTGGGTAATTACAGCCCCCCCCCCCCCCCAGTGGGGTAAGTAGCATCGATGGACACCTTCAAACCCCTACATCAAGGGCAACTGCACCTTCAACATCAACCCCCACCATGTACTTCGGGAACGCCAATTAGGCAATATCAATCCCACAATAGAATACTGGTACAAAATACATAATAGAGAGTTCCTAAAGCCACTTTTGGTTTATTATTCTTGGAATAATACACCTATGTTTTCGCGACGCGGGTCGACGACTCCGATCGGCCTCAAAATTTGACATTATCCGTTTCAAGAGGTCTACATTCAAAATCCGAAATGTCCGTCCGCCGTACGCCGTCCGCCGTCCGCCGTCCAGGCCGTTTTGGGCAGTAGGAATTTTTTTAAAAATCTGAAATTTTGACAAAATACTTGGTTTACCATCTAGTTGTGCCCGCAAGGTTTTCAGTCCGATCGCCCAAACCCGTGGGGCGCTCTGGGGCTATAATGGGGCTACGGGAGGGGTTTTTTTTAAGGCTTTTAGCTATGGGATCGAGTTAGGTGTCGTTTTCGAAGTATTTTTGGACGTAGAATCCATTTTTTGGGGTCCCGGAACGATCCGATTTCACTGGGGCGATCTTTAGGGCTTTCATGGGGCAAAAAATGGGATTTTTGAAGGATCCCACGATGTTAAATATTTTTTGAGTAAAAAATACAGAATTTTTGAAAAAATAGATTTTTGAACAAAAAATCCAAAAAAAATTTTTTTTGAAATAAAAATCAAAAAAAAAAAATTTTTTTTACATTTTTTCATTGACAGAATTTAATTTCTGCACAAGTAACCTATATCAAAGAATAATAAACCCTTGTGTAAAATTTGCAGCGTTTTTGCCTAGCGGTGATGAGTTACGGTCGACGTAACTCGAGATTTCGCGCATGCGCAGAAATAACGGTGATAACTTACGTCCTTATGCCTAACGTCGGCCGTTATTGCCGTAAAGTTACGGCAATAAGCTTACGGTCTTAAGGATATCGCCGTTAATTTTGAGCAATAGAACGTAAATAGCGGCAATTTAAATTTAGCGTGACTTTTGATAAGACCGTATCTCTGTTACGGTCTTATGTGGAGTTAGCTTTTCTTTGATTCTCCCTAGAAAAATCCCTTACGGCAATAAAAAATATCGGTCGACGCATCTCGGATGTTTCTTTAGGAACTCTCTACTATCATCGCTCTATCTCTAATGGTAGAGGATACACTGGGCACTTCGGACGATCTGGGACAGCTCAAAACCCATTTTCAACATATTTCACCCGTCGTTTGCCCATGGAATTCACACTCTCGGCACATCTACACGGGTAGGTACATACAATTTCTTGACTCGAGTCAGACAGGGAGCCACTTTCAAGGGCAGGAGGGGCTCGGTTTGCTCGCCCATTTATGCACACGTGCACCTGACTCTATCCTGCTAGTGATGAAGAGTCATGGAATCTATTGAGAGAAAAACCGTCGGATTGTTATTAATGGTGACATTTTCTCTGGTACTTTTTCTCTTACCCCCACCCTCATAACCCCCCTCCCTTTTGGTCGTAAAAACTCGAAACCACGAAAAAGCACTTCCACACATCAAATCCGATTTACATATTCTATTGAAATCGGGCTATCTGTAACAATTCCTTCCTCCCCCCCCCCCCCCCCCCCTCAACCACAGCACACCACACCCACAGGACATTCAGGACTTAAAAAGGCACTTCCACGCATAATATGATATTATCTGACCTACATCACAAATTCCATTGAAATAGGGCTATCCGTAGCACCCCCCCCCCCCCCCACACACACCCACCAACCACAGCACCCCCACCCTAATTGGACATTTAGGACTTGAAACTCGGTCCACAGACTAAGTTTCATCAAAATCTGTCGATAGGAAGTTACGTAAATCGCAATTTTCCTCTTACCTCACCCTCATAACCCCCCACCCTTTTGGTCGTAAAAACTCGAAACCTTCAAAAAGCACTTCCACACTTCAAATCTGACTTACGTATCAAATTTCATCGAAATCGGGCTAGCCAAAACAAATCCGCTCAGCTGCTTAGAATTGAGAATTTGCGCTCAATCGCGCACGTTTGCGTGTTGCGCAGAGAACGCGCAACGGAGTGTTTCGGACGTAGAATTTAGCCGTCCTGACCCATGACCTCACTTCGCTCGGCTGACCATTTTACCCTGACTCAAGGCCTCGCTTCGTTCGGCCGACCATCCTGACGGGTGTTTCGGACGTAGAATTTAACGTAGAATCCGAATCCGCGATAAAGAAGGGGGTTATACGTGACCAAAATCACAGTTGCGCGCAATTGCGCAGGGTTTTTTATAGAGCCTATGTTGTGCGCAATCACACCCGAGGTTGTTTAAAAAAAATCCCCGTACAAATCCTTCCAGCCGTTTAGGCGCCTAAAAGGCACGAAAGACACACACGGACACACAGAACCCCGATTTTATAGAACTATAGATAGATAGAGAATGTACAACATACCTAAGATTAAAAAATTCCTTTTATCGGGTCATGCAAATAATAATATTATTATCTTCTTAGAAACAGTTCCTAGGGTCATTCCATCTTTCACAACTTTTGTGCTTGAAGTTTCCCTGAAAAGAGTCTGTGGAAAAATTGAGCTGTCCTCATAGGTGGATGCTGATATCTTGCTTTTCTCAAAATGAATCTGGCATCATGTTTTGAAAACTCCCAGATAAAGTGCGCTGGTTCAAACACTGAAGTTTCTTGATTCCTGTGTACACGTACGGAGTGAAGTGCTTCTCTACAACCTCACTATGCCATAATAGGGTACCATTAAACAAATTTTGTTGGGGCATAACGTTTTCTTTTTAAGGACGTTGGCCAAGAATGAGGTGTCTGTTTCGATGTAATATTGGACGAAGATCCATTTTTTGGGGTTCCTTATCTTTTTTAAAATTTACTTTGTCTATTTTGTGTTTTAAAGACTGGCCGTTTCAGTGATTCTATATAATGGCTAGGCATTATATATGGCGGATTCCACTGTGGAATTTCCACACAATGACTATAACATAATATATTATATTTTTCGACGTAGTCTTAATTTTCGGGGAGCCTCAGACCCATCCGACTACACCGTGGGAACAACAAATGGGGCTTTGTGAAGGGCTTTGGTCTGGAGGACGCGTGAGATGTCGTCTTCGTGGTAATTTTTCACGTAGAACCCATTTTTGGGGTTTCGTATTCCCACTAACCAAACTGGTATGCAATTTTTGGTTTATTATTCTTGGAATAATACACCTATGTTTTCGCGACGGGGGTCGACGACTCCGATCGGCCTCAAAATTTGAAATTATCCGTTTCAAGAGGTCTACATTCTAAATCCGAAATGTCCGTCCGCCGTACGCCGTCCGCCGTACGCCGTCCGCCGTCCAGGCCGTTTTGGGCAGTAGGAATTTTTTTAAAAATCTGAAATTTTGACAAAATACTCGGTTTACCATCTAGTTGTGCCCGCAAGGTTTTCAGCCCGATCGCCCAAACCCGTGGGGCGCTATGGGGCTAAAATGGGGCTACAGAAGGTGGTTTTTGAAGGCTTTTGGCTATGGGATCGAGTCAGGTGTCGTTTTCGAAGTATTTTTGGACGTAGAATCCATTTTTTGGGGTCCCGCAGCGATCCGATTTCACTGTTGCGATCTATAGGTCTTTCATGGGGCTAAAAATGGAATTTTTGGAGGATCCCAGGAGGTTAAATATTTTTCGAGTAAAGAATAAAGAATTTTTGAAAAAAAAACAATTTTTTTTGAAAAAAAAAAAATCCAAAAAAAAATTTTTTGAAAAAAAAAATCCAAAAAATTTTTTTTTTCCAACATTTTTTTTTGACACAGAAATAATTTTTGCGCAACTAACCTATATCAAAGAATAATAAACCCTTGTGTAAAATTTGCAGCGTTTTTAAATTTCTTTTTAAATAAGACATTAAAAAAACTCACGTACCTATACAAATTTTGTATACTTGAGTTTTTCATTATTTACAGAATCAAGGTTTTGCGCAATTCATAGGTACAAAAGAATAATGAACCCTTGTGGGGCGTTTTCAATTCTGGACAAATTACTCGGTGTTAACGCGCCAGAACTTTATGAGCATGTTCCTCCCTCCCTGAACTCGCGCTTGACCTGAGCGATCGGAGTCCGTGTCAGATCGACTGTCCGTCAACCAAATCGTCTCTCTATGCACTTCACGGTCGTGGGGCATAATGCCCCTGTGTTGCCGTTTTCGTCTTAGCGAACGGTTTTTCTTCCGGCCGGGGCAATTCACCAGGAGTTCGGACAATTCAGCTGACCTGCATCAAAATCCAGGTTTTGTCTTCAACGTCGGCGGAGGGATTCCCGCCCCTCAACCGCCTCCATCGCGAAACTTTCGTGTAAAGGACTCTCGCGCAAATATCCAGCGTACCATTATTTCTGGAGAGTCACTCCGTTTAATATATCATCAAATTGGTGAGAACCAACCATGAGATTTTGGATCTTCTTTTTCCCTTTCTTATGGTTTATTATTCTGGGAATAATTCACCTATGTTTTCGCGACGGGGGACGACGACTCCGATCGACCTCAAAATTTTACGTTATCCGTTTCAAGAGGTCTAGATTCCAAAACCGAAATGTTCGTCCGCCGTCCAGGCCGTTTTGCGCAGTAGGAATTTTTTTTTTTAATCTCAAATTTTGACAAAATACTTGGTTTACCATCTAGTTGTGCCCGCAAGGTTTTCAGCCCGATTGCCCTAACCCGTGTGGCGCTATGGGGCTAAAATAGGGATACGAGAGGGGTTTTTGAAGGGTTTCAGCTATGGGATCAAGTTAGGTGTCGCTTTCGAAGTGTTTCTGGACGTAGAATCCATTTTTGGGGGTTCCGGAACGATCCAATTTCACTGTGAGGATCTATAGGGCTTTCATGGGGCTACAAATGGGATTTTTGAAGGATACCAGGTGGTCAAATATTTTCCGAATAAAAAAAAAACGCTGCAAATTTTACACAAGGGTTTATTATTCTTTGATATACGTTACTTGTGCAGAAATTTAATTCTGTCAATAAAAAAAAATTAAAAAATTTTTTTTGGATTTTTTTGTTCAAAAATGTGTTTTTTCAAAAATTCCGTATTTTTTACTCGAAAAATATTTAACATCCTGGGATCCTTCAAAAATCCCATTTTTAGCCCCACGAATGCCCTAAAGATCGCCCCAGTGAAATAGGATCGTTCCGGGACCCCAAAAAATGGATTCTACGTCCAAAAATACTTCGAAAACGACACCTAACTCGATCCCATAGCTAAAAGCCTTCAAAAAACCCCTCCCGTAGCCCCATTATAGCCCCATAGCGCCCCACGGGTTTGGGCGATCGGACTGAAAACCTTGCGGGCACAACTAGATGGTAAACCAAGTATTTTGTCGAAATTTCAGATTTTTTAAAAATTTCCTACTGCCCAAAACGGCCTGGACGGCGGACGGCGGACGGCGGACGGACATTTCGGATTTAGAATGTAGACCTCTTGAAACGGATAATGTCAAATTTTGAGCTCGATCGGAGTCGTCGACCCCCGTCGCGAAAACATAAGGTGTATTATTCCAAGAATAATAAACCAAAAGTTTAGAAAAAAAATTGAACAAACATTTTTTTCCCCAATTTTGGTTTATTATTCTTGGAATAATACACCTATGTTTTCGCGACGCGGGTCGACGACTCCGATCGGCCTCAAAATTTGACATTATCCGTTTCAAGAGGTCTACATTCAAAATCCGAAATGTCCGTCCGCCGTCCGCCGTCCGCCGTCCGGGCCGTTTTTGGCAGTAGGAATTTTTTTTAAAATCTGAAATTTTGGCAAAATACTTGGTTTACCATCTAGTTGTGCCCGCAAGGTTTTCAGTCCGATCGCCCAAACCCGTGGGGCGCTATGGGGCTAAAATGGGGCTACAGGAGGGGTGTTTTGAAGGCTTTTAGCTATGGGATCGAGTTAGGTTTCGTTTTCGAAGTATTTTTGGACGTAGAATCCATTTTTGGGGGTCCCGGAACGATCCGATTTGACTGTGGCGTTCTATAGGGCTTTCATGGGGCTAAAAATGGGATTTTTGAAGGATCCCAAGAAGTTAAATATTTTTCGAGTAAAAATTAAAGAATTTTTGAAAAAACACATTTTTGAAGAAAAAAATCCCCCCCCCCCCAAATTTTTTTTGAAATATAAAAATCCAAAAAAAATTTTTTTAAATTTTTTTTGTTGACAGAATTAAATGTCTGTACAAGTAACCTATATCACAGAATAATAAACCCTTGTGTAAAATTTGCAGCGTTTTTTTCATTGACACAGAATTAATTTTCGCACCAGTAACCCATATCAATGAATAATAAACCCTTGTGTAAAATTTACAGAGCTTTTTTATTCAGTTGAGACGCACAAAAAAGGTAAACAACAGAACATGAAGTTACACCTATTTTAATCAATTTGTTTCATTTCTAACTACCTACCAAATCCACAGGAATGAGCGGGTTTTTCCTTTTATTTTATAATTAATTCACAACTTGTTTTTTCCAAGACCAAATTGGTTCCCAAACACCATTATAGTTTGGGTGGTAGCGGGGCAAATTCAAATTTATTTATATTAGCTGTAAAAATCATCGACATCTCGATCCACTCATGTACTTTTTTTCTTTCTTTAGTTCACAGTGTTGTAGAGCTTAAATTCAGCAAGATCGTTAAAGGGGATCCGTGAGGCGAATTTCGACCAATAAGTCGAATTTTCGTTTTTGGTCTTAGAATAAAAGATAATCTAACAGTCATTTTAATATATCAGAATTGCACAAAATAAAATAACCTTACCAATCTTTTGATTTTCGCTCTCAGATATGTGAAGGCCTCTTCAGGCTTTCTTACAATTTTTCACCAATCCCAGCTTGATAATATCAAGTTGATATTCAAAGGAGGAAGTAGTATCCTACGTGGATCAACTCGAGCCTCATTTAGGACATTTTATCACCCACCCGTATCTTTGAACAAGAGCTAAAGTGAACTTTTCGTGGTCACTTTCGGAATCAGCATGATTTCCGATGACTCGGAAATGGCTGCGTTTGACTCCGAAACATTTTCAGTGTTGAGCAGTGTAATTAGTAGGTAACAGGAACTAATGTAGTAACGGGAACCTCACAGGGAACTATTACGAATGGTTGTCGTAAGTTCATAAAGTGAATGATATTATCATATAATATGAATAATATAATGCTGACAATTGTGCGTTTGGGGTATCTGCTAACACGTTTCTCAAAGGTGGAATCTCAGGATTGGGTCGCGACGCGGGAAGGAATCTTGAATATGTTTTAAGCCTGTTTTGTGAAGGGGGGTGAGTCTGAGGCTTGTTCCTTTCTTAAGCCGTTGACAACCTTTAATGAAGGGGCAGGAGTAAAGTCTTGCTATCCCCGACCCAACTTCACGGACCAGACCGCGAGCACGCGGGTAAAACATCAAATGCGGACAAAACCCCACGTAAGTTTTGAAGTCTCGGGGTATAACCGTTCCGAAGTTCTAACGCGGCCGTTGCGGCAACCACTGAAGCTGCAAGGACGTGTCGCAGTGATGCTAAAGACTACGACTACTCCGTATAAAGAGGTTACGTTCAGTTTGACAAACTCAAAATCAGTTTGTTTCCGAAAGGCGTGGAAGCTAGGTTTCCATTTCGAGAGCTAACACAATTAAATGCTGTAAATTCATCATGATTTGTTAATGAATTATAAGCAAATTCATGCCATATGAGAAGTTTCCGCCAATACAAACTCACAAGAAGTGGGAGCACTGCTTTACATCCCTATCGCATCCTTAGCTTCTACTATCACCATCCCATTCCCTTCCAGTGCCACTCGTTTCCCTTGGATTGAGCTGAACTAACTTTGAATCGACTTTAGAATCAATTTTCCATCCACTTCCCTTTCCTTCCGCATGCAGTGGAGCGGAATTCATTCAGTAGATTGTGAACTATTTCCTTCAACTTTCTACATCCTTACCTGCAGGCGTCGTGATAAGCGGTAGATTTAGAGCTGCGTTGACTTGTGCACCCCCTACGATAGCATTTTTCAAGCCGGCGGTATGCGCAGCAATCCGGCGCCAAAAATTACTTCTAGCTTCATATCTCTCATATTGGAGTTGAATTATAGTGAGAAATAATGAGTCGGTGGGTCAATTGACCCATTTGAATTCGGTCAGAGTGACCCTGCATTTTTTGGGGTTGCCCTTAAACTGCATTGCATGCATAGCTTGACTTAAGGACCACTTGTGATTTTTTCAGATTTTTAAATGTATTATTAGACTTTTTCAGGTTATTGAATTTTTGTTTTGAAAATCGAATGAGGTGTCGTTTTCCGAGTAATTTTGGCACCTAATTAGGAATGGAAGTGCTCCCCAATTTCGGGTTAAATCATCCTGTACCGTGTTTTTGGAAGTCAAAAAGGGAAAATACATCATTTTTGTGACAAAAAGTCTTTCACGTAGTTTATAATCATCTTAAGTAATTCAGGCCGATTCAAAAACCACTGTAGGTGACGTCACTTACAGGTGTTCCGGCTTCCAATCAAAAGACACCAGATGGCAGGTCGATTTTTTCTTCTTTTTTCGATTTTTTCTTGGTGTTTGGCTGACACTGGAGAAACGCGAAAATGGCCGTGTTCGCTTTGTTTTGAATGTGATCATGCTTATTTACTCAACTTATTTGTGATACAAATTAACATATTCCAATGACCGATTCTTCAGTTTTTAGTTTTGTAATGGTGGCCAACTTGTCGACCAATAGGAGCTGACCGCGGGTTTCCGCCAAAATTCAAATAGCAATTTTTCCATATATTTTATAAATTCATAGGAGCATTGTGTTTTAACCCCATTTTGGTTTATTATTCTTGGAATAATACACCTATGTTTTCGCGACGGGGGTCGACGACTCCGATCGGGCTCAAAATTTGACATTATCCGTTTCAAGAGGTCTACATTCTAAATCCGAAATGTCCGTCCGCCGTCCAGGCCGTTTTGGGCAGTAGGAATTTTTTTAAAAATCTGAAATTTCGACAAAATACTTGGTTTACCATCTAGTTGTGCCCGCAAGGTTTTCAGTCCGATCGCCCAAACCCGTGGGGCGCTATGGGGCTATAATGGGGCTACGGGAGGGGTTTTTTGAAGGCTTTTAGCTATGGGATCGAGTTAGGTGTCGTTTTCGAAGTATTATTGGACGTAGAATCCATTTTTTGGGGTCCCGGAACGATCCGATTTCACTGGGGCGATGTTTAGGGCATTCGTGGGGCTAAAAATGGGATTTTTGAAAGATACCAGGATGTTAAATATTTTTCGAGTAAAAAATACAGAATTTTTGAAAAAACACAATTTTGAACAAAAAAATCAACAACAACAAAATTTTTTTGAGATAAAAATCAAAAAAAAAAATTTTTTTTTTAATTTTTTCATTGACAGAATTAAATTTCTGCACAAGTAACGTATATCAAAGAATAATAAACCCTTGTGTAAAATCTGCAGCGTTTTAGTATTATTTGGACGCCTTCTATCGATAAAAAAAATAATCCAGAAACGCTTCCATTCCTAATTCATTCATCGGGGTCCACATCCGTCCACAAACTTTAAAAGAAAAAAAAAACTTTCGAATAATTGAATTAATTTTTTTAAATGATATATTATTACTTTTTTAAATAATTTATATCAAAGAATATTAAACCCTTGTG
This sequence comes from Pilophorus perplexus, assembly GCA_955831195.1. Taxonomy (NCBI): domain Eukaryota; kingdom Metazoa; phylum Arthropoda; class Insecta; order Hemiptera; family Miridae; genus Pilophorus; species Pilophorus perplexus. Next base: position 61,416,112 of record OY037007.1, on the reverse strand, counting down.
TAAAATTTGCAGCGTTTTTCCGACCCCCCCCCCCCCCCCCCCCCCCACCTATTACCCCACTGTGTGCCGGTGAAATCAGTTAGCTCTAAAAATGTCCTGATGCCTACCTATGTTTTCATCCAACTGAAGTTTTGGGCTTAGGCTAGAAACAATGAAAAGGAGAGTTCTCCGTTGTCAAGGAAAAACAGAACATTATTGATAGCTACGTTTGTGCTGACAACAGTAGGCACTTAATTAACTGTTCATCATCAACCTTCCTAGTTACCTACCGAAAATGTAACCAATTGCGATATATTTTTTCCCCTTTAAAAAAGCATGAAAAAATCGGCTGACCGGTTCGTCAAAAACCCCAATAATTGCTTGATCCCATTGTGGGACAAACCCTAATGGTAAGGGGTCGAGGGTGTTCGAGGTTGGTGGCATCTAGCCAGTGGCGGCTCAACCTTCCTAGTTACCAAAAATGTAACCAATTGCGATATACTTTTTTCCCTTTAAAAAAAGCATGGAAAAATCGGCTGACCCCAATTCGTCAAAAACCCCAATTATTGCTGTATCCCATTGTGGGCGAAACCCTGAAGGTAAGGGGTCGAGGGTGTTCGAGGTTGGTGGCATCTAGCCAGTGGCGGCTCGTGCAGGGGTTCAGTGGTTCAGATAACCCCCAAAGATAGTGAGAGAGAGAAGAAAGGTTAGAGTGAGCGAGAGGAGAGAAAAATTTCATTTACCTATTATCAAATCAGCTTCCCATAGTGTCACTGTTGATGCAAGCTGGTAACAAGTTCTTACTATTTTTGACAGTTCCATTTGACTGGGGAGTGACGTCAGCACTTGGGTTCACATCCGATTTAGAACCAAAGCAGGCAAAAGAATGAAGACAGGAGGGTGGGAGGGCGGTTTGGGAAGGTCACGTAACTGGGCGAAATTATAAGAGGGCCAATCGCTGCCGCCAGGTGCAGCGCATGGAGTATTTTCCACAGGTACGAAGATTAGGAACGGGTGCGAAGAGCAGTTTCTCAGTCTCGCAACAGTGTTGCCAAACTGAGGGGACTTTTGTAGGGGAAAACGGATATTATTCCCAGTGAATTCGGATTGTAATCTTCAAATCCTCCTGAAATGAATCAAAACAATTGGAGATAGAGCAACCATTGCTCTAAGATAAAATCGTTGGGTTTTTTGAACACTATGCTGGAAATAAGAGAGAAGAAAAAGAAGAGGGAATTGTCTGTGAGGGAATTTTTACTGGCAATTAGCGTCCTCCTTACATGCCTGGTTGTTTTGGTAAATTCTGCCTACAGTTCGGCCTCCTTTTGTTTCGTTCGAGTCGAGTCTAATAATTTTCTAGTCATTTAATTGTTTATTGTGTATGTGATTTTCGAGAGATGAACCCGTCGCAAGAACATTGCCTTCGGCATTCCACCCTCCACCCTTGGATTACAGATGGGAAATGAAAAGCATGGGCGGTATGCATGGACGTTGAAAGTGAGTCGGTTGTATTTTTCTTCTAAAATGAGACTTCTTGCTAAAGGTTCCCATTCAGCAGGCGTACTGCGACTATTCGGGTGTGTATTAACTAGGTAATACGAGTAGTATGTTCTTAATTTTGCTGTCGAAGTACGGTTGAACCCCTTCTCTCCAGTAGCACGAGCCGTCACTACGCTAGATGGTAGAACCCCCTGAACTTACTCGATGCCCCCCACTCTTCGGACGTTCGAAAGGCCATCGAATCGCTTATGCATTCTCCCGCTCACAGAACTTCGCGAAAAATCAACGGATTTTATCATTTGAACATTTGAATTGAAGCGTGAGAATCAAGGCAGATGTCGGTCGAGGGGGATTTTTGATAACTCATCATTCAACCTAGCAATGGTCAAGACTCTTAGGCCTGACTTTGTTGATGAATTGTAGCTCCCACTGTCATTTCGCTCCAAAAACACGCCTCGACGGATGGCTAGACATTGGTCTCACTTGAAGATTTAAAAATAATAATAATAATAAAATAAATTATGACGTCAGGAAAATGACGTTGGTTCCTTACGGGAGCAGGAATATGTCTTTTTAAAGCTGGCTTCAGATTTTACAACCCGATCCAATGCAACTACCGCCTCCAGGATCCCATAACAGGGGAAGAACATAATATGTTGCAAAATGTTAGAACATAATAATAGAACATAATAATGTTCTGTTACATATTATGTAAAGTGCATTTTCTGCCGAAATAAAAGTATTTAGGTTTTCTGATCAACTTCGGGCTTGCGCACAGTCTGGGACCGAGAACTGTGGCCAGCGACCCTTCGTCTCTTCTCCATGGCTACTTGTAAAAACCTGGAAGTTGGTAATCTCAACATCTGGAGTTAAAACTACACAGTTTTTTGGCTCTCCTGAAAATTTTCCGAAAACCAACAAACAGGTTTATGCAACGTGGCTGTTGATATTATGTTCTTAAGCGCTGGTACCATGGTTTCTATTCTTCAACTGTGAACATCTGATTCTTGCTCACAACATGACACTTCTGCTCCGTTAAGTTTCTCAGTTTTTATTTTGCTTCCGAGTCTCGGGGCCTGCCATTGATCTGAGGAGGATTCCCTCTGGGTCTGCACTGCTGACGCTGATGGTTGAGGCAGTTCAAGTAGAATAGGACACACCTCTTGCCCCAGCCTTGGTTCCTGGCGGCAGTGGTGTACTAGATTCACTCCTGATTCCCTTCGATCCTGCCCCCTCTTAATGAGGCTTTTGCACGACTAAGGTCGAATGTGGTTTCCTGTTCCAAGTTATTTTGGAAGTAAAATCAATTTTCGGGGTCCTAACACTGATCAGGGAATTACGACCGGAGAGGGAGCAATCGCCAAACCTCGTTCTGCGATCATCCGTTCCACCGGGATCAACAGCCATTTTAACATGGTACTTACATGTTTTTACGGGCGTTCTCTGGATTGGAATGTAAGAAGAAGTAACCCTCCCGTAAACCGTCGTGCCTTATAGACGCCTAAACGGCTGAACGGATTTGAATGGGTTTTTTTTCTAACGATCTCGGGTGAGATTGCCCACAACATAGGCTATATTAAAACCCAGCCCGACTCGCGCAACCCTGCGAAATTTCGAAATTCTGTACTCACGGTGCATGGTTTTGGTTTATTATTCTTGGAATAATACACCTATGTTTTCGCGACGGAGGTCGACGACTCGGATCGGCCTAAAAACTTGACATTATCCATTTCAAGAGGTCTACATTCAAAATCCGAAATGTCCGTCCGCCGTCCGGGCCGTTTTGGGCAGTAGGAATTTTTTTAAAAATCTGAAATTTTGGCAAAATACTTGGTTTACCATCTAGTTGTGCACGCAAAGGTTTTCAGTCCGATCGCCCAAACCCGTGGGGCGCTATGGGGCTAAAATGGGGCTACAGGAGGGGTGTTTTGAATTTTTTTTATTGACAGAATTAAATGTCTGTACAAGTAACCTATATCACAGAATAATAAACCCTTGTGTAAAATTTGCAGCGTTTTTAAATGTATAACCCCCTTTTATTAAATAAACTTTTTTTATCGCGAATTTAAATATACCAATCCGAAAAACATGTACCATGTTTCCTTGCTATGATCCTTGATCAAAACTTAGATAATCCGGGGGTCTGGGGGTGTCCCACATGTAAGTCATAAGAGTCATGTACCATGATCTACACAAATCACAAGCGGCAATACACCCACAGGCGGCAATATTTTTTTTTTTTACTCTCTTGAAAATGGGCAAAAAATAGATACGCTATGCTAGAACTACAGCGACGTATTATGCAGCTACCAACAGCCTACCTGAGTCATGGTCTCCAACAGTGAGAAAGAAATGAAGCATCCCAGTCGTAAACGCCAATGCAATCAGGTACCAGTTACTGTACATGTAATAAATAGTAACTATTTCTTCCATGGTACCGGTATTAAATTGTAGTGCCACTGAGAAGGCATTGAACCCAGAAGTTCAAATTAGGACAGTTCCCCAGTTGGGTCCAGGGCCACAGTTCAATGAGTCGGATCCAGGGCCTGAACTCACGGGTATTCCAGGCCACCCAAGCCGTGGTTCACGAACAAAAATGCTGGGAACCAGCTTATGTGGGTGAAGTCCTTCTGAAACGGCGGCGGACCCAGACGTTCAAATATATAGCAGTGGCCAGGGCTCAGGGCCTGAATAATTGAAGTTTCAAAATCCGTCAGTAAGCAGTTGTTGGAGTGGAGGCGGGTGATGTTACAATGCCTGAGGAAGGTGGAGACTAGGAAAAAGAGGAAGACGAACAAGTGGCGGTAGGGGAGGTAAGAACTAATAATCATCATAATATGATATGATATTATCATATCATATCATCATCATCATCATATCATATCATCATACAATAATATAAAATCGTGTGTGTGTCGGGTGGTAGACGGCCGTGTGGTTGGTTGGTAAGGGATAACGCGTTCCTGAGTGAGTTTTTTCACTTTCCGCTCGCTGGCCGTTTAGGGAGTCGAAAAAATTACGAAAAAATACGAGCCGTATAGATCAGACCTGGAGGAAGACGTCGGTCAAATCGTAAATTGGAAATTCGCCCGGGAAATTAGTCGCAAATTAGTCGAAAAATCGTCTTTCTCCCGTTTGTCCCACGTTTTCCACTTTCAACTCGCGCCAAAGGCCGTTTAGGGGGTGGAAAAAATTACGAAAAAATACGAGCTGTATAGATCAGACCTGGAGGAAGACGTCGGTCAAATCGTAAATCTGAAATTCGCCCCGGAAATTCGTCTTTCTCGCGTTTGTCCCACGTTTTTTCGGGTTCAAAAATACCCAGTAAGGAGCCGTTTTTTGGGTATGGTATCCGCGAGCCAAATGCGCTTCAATCTATGGCCAATCTGATTTCAAAAAAAAAAACGAGGGGGAGGGGGCGAGTTCACGGTGAGAAGACAATTAGGAATGGAAGCGTTTCTGGATTATTTTTTTTATCGATAGAAGGCGTCCAAATAATACTAAAAATGGGATTAAAACACAAACTGCAAGCTCGTATGAATTTATAAAATTTATGGAAAAATTGCTATTTGAATTTTGGCGGGAACCCGAGGTCAGCTCCTATTGGTCCGCACGTTGGCCACCATTACAAAACTAAAAACTAAAGAATCGGCCATTGGAATAAGTTAATTTATATTACAAATAAGTTGAGTAAATAAGCATGATCACATTCAAAACAAAGCGAACACGGCCATTTAACCGGAACAACTGTAGGTGACGTCACTCACAGTGGTTTTTGAATCGGCCTAAATTACTTAAGATGATTGTAAACTACGTGAAAGACTTTTTGTCACAAAAATGATGTATTTTTCCCTTTTTGACTTCTAACAACACGGTACAGGATGATTTAACCCGAAATTCGGGAGCACTTCCATTCCTAATTGGATCGTTTTAATTCGGCGCGCGCCTCGGGAGAGTTCCAAGGACCTCGGAAAGACAGAAACTGTGGACGTCAGATCAAGACGGGTGATCGGGGGTGCCAGGGACCTTTGAAAGGTGGTGAAGGCGGGCATCTTCGAGGGGGGGGGGGGGGGGGGACAGTTCTGGGAGACGGTTCATTCTACGGTAATTTCGGATATATTCTGGTGTGTGGGAAGACGGTTTTACGGCCAATTTTACGCCCGATAAATTTAGCGCATTGAGCGACTGTCACTTGGCGGTGACGCCCGTGTCAAATAGCGTCGTTGCCACGGGTGCATCACGTAGCCCGGTGATGAACGGAGTGCAGCGAATATGATAGAAAAGTGCATTTCCTATTGCATAAATGGCTTTGAAAACGACACCTCACTCGATCCCACAGCCCCATCAAAAACCCCTCCCGCAGCCCCATTTTAGCCCCATAGCGCCCCAAGGGTTTTTTCCTGTGAGTTTTCAAATTTGATTTGGTTTCACTAGCACTTTGACAGGGGGCCTTACTTCGCTCAGCTAATCATTTTATCGGCCAGGGGGGCTCGATCACTCTAATTCCCTCAAGGGGCAAGAGATGATTTATCCACACTAAGCAGGAAGGTAATGTTTGTCTGTGTTTTGTTTATATATGTTTATATTTCACTTTGATGGTATGTGCACTGAAATATTGTATAACTGCCTAACTTACAAGCTACCTTACATACTAAGGGCGGAATTCATAGACGTTCCTCAAGCTTGAGGATCTGCTCAAAAGGGGCCTCAAGCGAGTTTGAGCAGCTTACGTTATTCATAGACGACAGGTTAGGAGAGTTGAGGTGACCTCAAGTGGAGGAAGCTCTTGAGGAGGCCTCAGAGGAAGCTCTTGAGGAGGCCTCAGAGGCTCCTCAAGCTATTCATAGTGGCCGTTGCTCAAGGAGGACCTCAGCCTCATTTTTCGGACCTTATTCATAGACAGATTTGGTAGTTGAGTTGAGATTTTTCTTAGCTAGGATGAACTTCAAGGCGACCTCAAGTCAAGGTAACTGAAAACGTACCTCAAGGCCAGTTTTTTGTTGCTTCTACTGGCGCGGAGGTTATCTATCATTCGTTTGTTATTACTTTCAGTCGATCCTTCGCGTAATCATGGATTACTTCATTAATTTCATTGATGCCTGCTCCAAAAAAGTATCTGCGAGACAGTGAAAACCCTCTTGAATTTTTTGACGAAGTGCAGTTTCGGAAGAGATTCCGGTTTCACAAAGCCACGTTTATCGACGTTCTCTTGCCGATAGTATTCCCTGAGACCGGAAGTTCTGCCCATGACAAGCGAGGGTTGCCAATACAGCTGCTGTTGTTGTTTTACTTGAAAAGTATTTGACCTCCTGGGATCTTTCAAAAATCCCATTTGTAGCCCCATGAAAGCCCTATGGATCGCCACAGTGAAATCGGATCGTTCCGGGACCCCGAAAAATGGATTCAACGTCCAAAAATACTTCGAAAACGACACCTAACACGATATCATAGCCAAAAGCCCTTCAAAAGTGCCTCCCGTACCCCATTTTAGCCCCATAGCGCCCCACGGGTTTGGGCGATCAGACTGAAAACCTTGCGGGCACAACTAGATGGTAAACCGAGTATTTTGTCAAAATTTCAGATTTAAAAAAAAAAAAAAAATCCTACTGCCCAAAACGCCCCGGACGGCGGACGGACATTTCGGTTTTGAATCTAGACCTCTTGAAACGGATAATGTCAAATTTTGAGGCCGATCCGAGTCGTCGACTTCCGTCGCGATCACATAGATGTATTATTCCAAGAATAATAAACCAAAAGTATAATATTATATTATACCTATCATATTATGGTCATTCACTCACCACTGTAAAATTTCATCTTTATTTGCGAGGACCAAAGTCCTCACGTAACTTCTCTCTTCCTCCGTGAAGAAAACTCTTTTGGGTTACTGACCCATGTCAACACGAATTCGTGCCCAGGAAAACAAAATAAAACAAAACTCTACCACTACTGCACCGAAAACGTTGCCGCAAAATGCTCCTGCGATCAGCTGAAATCTACGCGACTATTATAACAGTACAGGACTGTTGTAACAGTATACCCCCAGGCCTGCCAATCCTGACTCAACGGGCTCCTCAAGTGAGTTTGAGCTGAGGTCGACCTCAGCAGGTACAAATTTCTCTATGAATAACGACACCTTACTTTGAGATGAGGAAATTCTCAACTAAGATGAGACATTTCTTACCTTGAGGAACGTCTATGAATTCCGCCCTAAGTCTTATACACCTAATCTACAAGCTACCTTACATAATTCTTACATACTAGAGAGTTTACCTTACAGTAATGTACACGTTGATGGTTGATGGTGATGGTGGATGATGATGGTGGATGTTTCAGGACGCCTGACGATGACCAGGATTAAGGCGTAGAACAGAAGCTACCTACTGACTTTTATTCCAAATCTAATGTTTATTTTAGGTGAAAATTGAAAATTTGTGAAATTGGGCAGTGAGGGAGATTGAGGGACTTGTGAGGGAGATAGAAAACTGCAAAAATGATTAGTAGTTGGGGAGACAGATGATGAATGAGGAGGATAGCAAACACTCAAAAAGTACACTTTGTAAATGTTTTGTTTTGCCCATGAATAACGATTTTAGCACGGGTGCGAAACCTAGCGGTTGTGCATTCTTACTCATTTCTATCCTCCCTCATTTTATTCAAATGTGACGGAGATAGAATGAGGGAGATAGAAATAGAGGCAAAATTTGCATTTAATTTAATACTGAATTTTCAAAGATTTGACTCCAATATTCATCAACTCGAAAGGTTGTTTTCACTTCCTCTCGGCAGCCGCTACTTGGAGAAAAATAAATAAAAAGCGTACACACGTACCGTATCCTAGTTTTTCGAGAGTGAGGGAGATAGCGGTTCAATGTGGAAACGTCGAAATCACACTGGAAACCACAGTGAAAACGAACACTCGTCGAATTTCCGCGGCTTTTGAGTTGAGTTTCCCTTGGCTGTGGGTGACAGGACAACGAAAAAAAGGAAGCGCATCTGATTCGTCCGGAGTTCATGCGCGTTTTTCTAAAAAGTGAGGGACACAGGCGTCACAGCTGGGACAAACATGTCATGTTTGTCATATTATGATCAGCCGCCAACATTTCGTGATGAACTCCAGGTGATTGAAAGGATAGGTCTCATCAACTAGAGGGGACTCTGAAGCTATTCGTGTTTAGCAATAAATTGATCACCTCAGGATGGCGAACGTAGGTAATTATGGAAGAGGATTCACGGTGTGTGGGACACGTGAGGGAAATAGAGTTGAAGCTATTTAATTAATTATATGTACGCTGTATATTAATATTTGGAGAATGCAAATGAATCAAACCATTAGGGTTGCCTCTTAGAATATGGGGGAAAATTTTGAAAAAAAAAGTCCATCCAACCTCAAAAGAAGCTTATGGACCGAAAAATTCCCTACTTTCGTAGAATCATCCGTGTAAATTTATTAATTCTGTATTAATACTTCAAAAACAAGTTAAAATTAAACGAAGGAGCTTTTAAAACTTCAAACGACCTTAAAACTAGCACATGCCTTTAAACAAGCGCACTTACAAGAATCTTCAGGCACTTCATTGAATTGCATATTCAGCTCCGAGGTGAACAAATTAAATTTAGTTAAGCTAGGCAACAAACGTACCTACCTACTTGACAAGAGTAAAAACGCTGCAAATTTTACACAAGGGTTTATTATTCTTTGATATAGGATACTCGTGAGGAAATTTAATTCTGTCAATGAAAACAATTTTAGAAGAAATGTGCAGAAATAATTTCTTTTTTTCATTAACACAGAATTAAATGATTTAATTCTGTGTTAATGAAAAAAATTTACAAAAAAATTTTTATTTTATTTTTTTCCCAAAAAAGATTTTTTTGATTTTGTTTTTTCAAAAAACTTTCTTTTTTTTTTTCAAATTTTGTTTTGTTTTTTACTTGAAAAATATTTGCCCTCCTTGGATCTTTCAAAAATCCCATTTGTAGCCCCATGAAAGCTCTATAGATCGCAAATGTGGAATCGGATCGCTGTGGGACCCCAAAAAATGGATTCTACGTCCAAAAATACTTCGAAAACGACACCTGACTCGATCCCATAGCCAAAAGCCTTCCAAAGCCCCCTTATGTAGCCCCATTTTAGCCCCATAGCGCCCCACGGGTTTGGGCGATCGGGCTAAAAACCTTGCGGGCACAACTAGATGGTAAACTGAGTATTTTGTCAAAATTTCAGATTTTTTAAAAAATTCCTACTACCCAAAACGGCCCGGACGGCGGACGGACATTTCGGTTTTGGAATCTAGACCACTTGAAACGGATAATGTCAAATTTTGAGGCCGATCGGAGTCGTCGACCCCCGTCGCGAAAATATAGGCGTATTATTCCAAGAATAATAAACCAAAACTAGATTCACAGCCCAGGGAAACCTTTTGTTTACCTCCCTCATATCCTTGTTGCAGTTTTATCTCCGTAATCGGTCGGGCCCCACCACCCATTGTTCGATGTGTATTCCGCTGACCAAGTGCCTCACACCGCGTCCAGATCGGATAGGGGTGGGGAAGGCCTATATTGATCTGTCCCTTTTCCCATTTTGCCTCTCCCCCCCCTTTTTTTACAAAAAAAAAAATTAATAAAATTTCTCAAGAAAATTCGGGCCCGGGGGCAACGGATTCAGTCCCCCCCCCCTCTCCGGGGCTGGAAGCAACAACCCTCAAACTGGAACGGAAAGTCAACACTGCCAAGTTCAGCTGTTTGTGGGGGGTGGGGCATAGTATTATCCATAGGGTAGGGCTCCTGAACGTCACGCAATTTTTTGGGACAATCGAGTTAGGCATTGCTACACCTTCACAGTCGACTTACAGAGACCGTTTGAAATAGTACAGATAATGAACCAAACCCCAAAAGGATGTTTCATCCATATTTTTTCGCAGTTGTTTTTCAAATTTTATACGCTTCAAATTGGATTACACCTGGTTTGATGATTCCCCTAGTAGGCCAGTTGCTGTGTAACGCTATCAAATTTTCATAGTTGGCAGTTGGCCTACTTGCGCTTTACTCGAGGTAACAAAATTTGTTAAATGTTGTTTAATGCATCCAATAAACCCACCCTTAATAATCGAAAATAGTTGTACAGAGGTCATTCGGGTTGGGTCCCCTCAAAATTGATTCTACTTCCAAAAAGACACGCTATTAGGCCATTGGCCTAAGCCCAATTCAAACCAAACCTGTTCTTAAACATTTGGCGGAAGACGTTGGATTCAGGCTTCTAAGGAGGTTGGGTATTTAATAATAATATATTCATTTTAATTGATAAATTTATTAATATATTAAATACCCAATCTGTATCCCCTTAGAAGCCTGATTCCACCGTCGTCCGCCACATCGCACTTATAACTTTTGATAAATCATTTAGCGTTTTTATACACAAACAATTCCCAACAGGTTGGATTGCTTTAAAATCCTGCTCTGTTCAAAGGAATGCCTGTAAAAGCCGCAGCGTTTTTTTTTTTTTTTTTTTTTCCTGATCTTCGTTAAATCGTGAAAGCTGATTTAATTTCCTTTCAGAACTGATATTAGGATTTTTACAGAGACCTCAGGAAAAGCCAGTAAAACGCCTCCCCAAATAGGTATTCAGAGGGAAAATTACCAATTCCCCTCAACATTTTCAAAGTGCTCTTCCAGCAGTTATAACTTTGAAATGGTTAGCCCTAGCCAAAAAATGCATAAAATGAAAGTTGTAGATCATGAAATTTTTCCTCAGTTGATCTTCCTAATTTTCAGATAAGCTGCCGCAACGGCCACCGTAGCCACGATGTGCCACTTTTTTGCCGTGCCCGCCCCTCCCTTATCAAAGCTCAAATCGAAATTGCACACGGAATAGCTGCGACGGGGAATTTCATCAGCTTTCACGAAAAAAAAATTAATTCGGAATCGGACCAATAGTTTCTGAGCTACAACCGAAAACGTTCTGAAAAACGTGCTTCCGCTCTCCGCGCGGTCTGATTGGACGTTTCTTATTTTGAAACAAACGTCAACATACCAGGGGTAAACACCGATTGGTCTCATCGGTGGAATTTGAACCTCATTAGTCACTGATCGAGCTAATCCGGTGGAATCCAATGCTGCCCGGGCTTTCCAATTCCTAAAATTTACTTAACATTCACAAAGCTATGGTTAGATGCGTTTGAAGTCTTTTCTTGCCAGTAATAAGATCGATCGCCCCACGCCATGCTACGGGTGTCGTTCATAAGCGCCAAGTCGGTGTAATCCCCTTTTATAGCACCGTTCATAAACGCCAGGTCTGCTCAGGACACTCATTTGCGGACCGTCCATAACCGCCAAGTCCTGGTCCGAGGCACATTTCGGCTGAGTTACATGTAATGCTGAGTTACATATGCATAAGCGCCAGGTGGAGGGAATTGGGGGGAAAAAGCAGGGAGAAAAGGAAAGCATCATCATCAAAGAATCCCTTGAACCTTTCAAAGGAATGCCTGAACGAGAGAGTTAGGCAAACCAAACATACCAAACATACGTCACTGAAGCAAAGCTTGTCGAGGCCAGTTATTCGGTAGGATCCGCACGGGAAGCACAATAATTATACGAAACATTATTATTAACTAGTCTCTCTGGCTCGCTTCGCTCGCTCCCCTAGTGGGGTGTATTGCCGCCTGTGGGGTGTATTACCGCCTGTGGGGTGTATTGCCGCCTGTGGGGTGCGTAGCATCGATGGACACGTTCAAACCCCTACTCAGACATAAGGCCTCGCTCCGCTCGGCCCCTCCTATTCGTAGCAGAGACGATAGAAAAAATCGGCGTATTTTTAGGGCTTACCGTTTAGGAAATTATTATTTTTAATTCAATTCAACTTTTTTTTAAATAAAGGCCTCTCCATCTATCAAAGTTCCCTGGACCCTCCGTTTTCTAAGATCCCTGGCCCCGCGCGAATTAAAACGATCCAATTGTCTTCTCACCGTGAAATCGCCCCCTCCCCCTCGGTTTTTTTGAAATCCGACTTCGGAATCGGATTGGCCATATTTTGGCGCGCATTTGGTTCGCGGATACCATACCCAAAAAATGGCTCCTTACTGGGTATTTTTGAACCCGAAAAAACGTGGGACAAACGCGAGAAAGACGAATTTTCGACGAATTTCCCGGGCGAATTTCGGATTTTCGATTTGACCGACGTCTACCTCCAGGTCTGATCTATACGGCTCGTATTTTTTCGTAATTTTTTCGACCCCTTAAACGGGCTTTGGCGCGAGTTGAAAGTGGAAAACGTAGGACAAACGGGAGAAAGACGATTTTTCGACGAATTTCCCGGGCGAATTTCGGATTTACGATTTGACCGACGTCTTCCTCCAGTTCTGATCTATACGGCTCGTATTTTTTCGTAATTTTTTCGACCCCCTAAACGGCCAGCGAGCGGAAAGTGAAAAAACTCACTCGGGAACGCATTATCCCGTACCAACAAACCACACGGCTACCACACGGCCGTCTACCACACGGCTTCCGTCGGCCAACACAATTTTATATTATTGTATGATATGATGATATGATATGATTATTAATAATAATGTTTCGTATCACCCATACTAACAAAGGCGTTCGGTGTTTGAAGAGCTTAGGCCATGTGGTGAGTGGGGCCTCGTTTTCAAAATAAGTTGGAACTTGGAATGTACAGGGTTCCTAGGCCCTTTCGATGACACCGTCGTTCGTACCGCTTCCAAGGGGGTATAAATTGGGGATTTGAAGGGCTTTGGCCGCGGGGTCGAGTGGGGCTCTTGGAGTGATTGTAGACGTAGAATCGATTTATGGGGCTATCAGGCCTGTCCTAACACACTATAGGTAAGCTGATGTTTTTAAACATTACCCAGAAATTGTTTTATTATCAATGAATCGATCACAGGGGTACCCCCAAATCGGTTGGATAGATTTAAAATTCTGCTCTATACAAAATAATAATGAAGATGTTGAAGACCACGTCACATCTCGTTTGCAAGGTTATCAAGATGGTTGCCAATGAGGAGAGGAGAGGGTAGCGCCACATGCTTCAAATCAAATAAGCAGAAAGTGGATGAAGTTTCCGTTCGACGCATTTAAATCACGAGATGAAAATGCTCCTCCCTTTTTACTACGCCTGTAAGATTTGTTTGTTTTAAAGCAAAGAATTTTGATTTTATTGTGCTTTTAGTTTATTATTCTTGGAAATTATTACGAAATACACCTATGTAATCGCGACGAGGGTCGAAAATTCTGAGCGGCCTCAAAATTTGACATTGTTCGTTTCAGGAGGTCTCGATTCCAAAACCAAAATGTCCGTCCGCCGTTCGAGCCGTTTCGGGCAGTAGAAATTTTGTTTAAATCTGAAATTTTGACAAAATACTTGGTTTGCCGTTTAGTTGTGCCCGCAAGGTTTTCAGTCCGATCGCCCAAACCTGTGGGGCGCTATGGGGCTAAAATGGGCCTACGAGAGGGGTTTTTGAAGGTGTTCGGATGTGGGATCGAGTTAGATGTCTTTTTCGAAGTATTTTTGGACGTAGAATCCAGTTTTGAGGGTCCCTGAACGATCCGATTTCACTGTGGGGATCTATAGGGCCTTCATGGGGCTACAAAAGGGAATTTTGAAGGATCCCAGGAGGTCAAATAGTGAAAAAAAAAAAAAAAAAAAATTATTGACACAGAATTAATTTTTGCACAAGTAACCAATATCACGGAATAGTAAACCCTTGTGTAAAATTTGCAGCGTTTTTGTTTTGTTGGCCTGTGCTACTGATGCAGTGATGACACAGCCAGAGTATTTTTCCGAGGATTATTATTAGCTCATTTGGAAGCTGGTTCCCCACTTACAATTCACGCGGAGTTTTCACGCCGAATGATGAGTCGCTCACGGATGAGTTGTTGTTAATTCCAACGCCTCATCGGAAATTTACACCACCTCTACATACTGAATAAAACTGTTTAATGATCCTCCTGGGGATTACTTAATTTTGATTAAATTCGGGTGAGGGTTTTCTTCGTGAAAATTCGAGTTCGGATGCAGATCCTGGAATCACACCATGCCATCTATCATTCGGTGCCTTGATTTCTCACGTTCTTTAGATTCCGGTGGGAGGCCCTGAGGAGGTTTAAAAAAAAACACATTCGTCTGTGTAGTGCCTGTTTCATACTATGAGGTTATAAGTGATCTTATGGATGTTGGATGGAATCGGCATTGGGGAGAAGATGGATGTCCGCCATCATTGAAGGGATTCGTGCAACAGTGGCAACTCGTTATAGTATGGTCTTTGAATTGGAGCATTCTAGCATTGGAGTTTGAGCCTACTGACACAGCTGGCTGGCCAAATTACCCTGCCAACCCATTCTACGTTCTCTACCGTCTTCCAAGATTTGTCCTCTTAGTTTTTCTTTAACCTGCCTTCCTGTTCATGTCTCCATATCCTCGTTATAGACCCCCCCCCCCCCGTGGTCGTGGTAAGGTTCGTGCTTTCCACTGCATATTTTCTTTCTTGCCGTCTTGTTCAGGATGTGGCGCGTTTTCAGGAGGCGGTGGAATGTTCTTATTCGATCTACCCTCCATAGAATAATCTTTTATGTGCTTATTCTCTCAAGTATTCATTTTTTGTTTTAGGAAGACGAAAAATGCCAAAGACGAGTGTTTAGTGGCGCAGGAACTCCTTCACCCTGTCTGTGCTCAACAGCCCGAAAACAATGTCATTCCTACATGCCTCTCACTGGCACAATCATGCCAAGACGACCAAGCTTGCAGGTAAGGGGGTTGTCTCACTTCAGGACCTGCATTTGCAGGTTTCAGAGCTTTTAGGCTATTGAGCTAGTGTATTCTTACTGAAACCAAATGTTGCATGTAGCGATGTATCAACTAGTTTGGCGCCAAATGGATCTCATCGTCCACCTGGTACCTACCTATGTTGCGAAAATGTGAAACGTGAAAACAATCTTCCTTGTCATCTAGTGAAATCGCATTGTGCAAATTGATTACCGTTTACATTGCTTGCGCAGTGAGTGATGAGCTTCTGGAAGCTTTGCAGATAGAATGAAATCTCCCTTAATTAGTATTGATAGGGGGGGGGGGGGTTGTCATTGTTAATTGAGTTTGAATTCTCTCTGAAAATACACTGATCAATAATCATTGATAATGTGACAAGAAACCGCCGCACAAAAACAGTCTGGTTTACCCAGGCATGTCATGTTCTTTACACTCCCCTCCCTGGGTGTAGACATTCTAACTACGTACTACCATTACATTCAGTACGTTGCAAATTATGATTCTATTGCTGGTGGTGGGCTTCATCTTCATACAATATCATTTGTATCTTCACAAAACGTGTAAGAGGTATGGGTGGTAGATGTACCAGTAGTCGACCACGTACCAGTAGTCGACACCCCTCTCAAAAAACGCGAAAAGCTAAGGTTAAGGATATGATCCAGCGTTTCTAAAGGTTGCATCTTGATCCTTGATGCCTTCTGAATGTCTTATGATAAGTTACCACGGAAACAGGCGGGAAACAGGAAAATAGTGTCGGAGGTTTTGTGGTCTGTCTCATTCCGACCGAGTTGGAGGCGACCTGTAAGCTGTTTTCGTAAGGACTCACCTCACAAAGTAAGCACATTCCACCCATCAAACCTTAATTTTCCGTTTGCTTTCTTTTTCAACTATTCATTGCTATTATAGAGTTCGTGTTTATTCAGTGTAGATGAATGTTCTATCACATAATACCTGAGTTTAAGGTATGTCGAATACTGGTACAAATTTTACCCAAAGTTCTAGAAGTCGACAGGGGGTGTCGGCTATTGTAACATTCGCATAATTACCTTGAGCCAGTAGTCGACAGGGGGTGTCGACTTTTGGAGCATTCCCCATTTAACCTTATTGAGCCAGTAGTCGACACTCCGATTTTTCCAAATCCCGAACATACTTATTTACGTGAATCTTCTACTCTTAACTCACACTATAATGTGAAATTACATTGTTGTTTTCTGACTTAAATGTATTTTAATTCAGTTTAATTTAATTTAAGTGCAGACTTAAATTTGTTTTAATTTAGTTTAATTTATTCAAACTTATGTATTGTATTACTTAAATTTAGTTTAATTAAGTTTAATTTAAGTGCAGACTTAAATTTGTTGTAATTTAGTTTAATTTATTCAAACTTATGTATTGTATTTATTGTATTCAAAATATTTTTTGTGGAAGCAACATAGCAAACTTGACTATTTACGTAGGTAATGCTCATAATGAAATTAAGGTTAACATTATTTCCAAGTTGATAGGTAGATTAGATAGCATACTTAACAATAATTGACAACCATAACTTGACTATTTACATAATGCTCATAATAAAATGAAAGTGAACATTATTTCCAAGTTGATCAGTAGATTGTTAAACCAATCTCGTTCCTTCGTTTTCGACCGGCACAATATCACAATTCATTATGAAGATAACTTTTGGGTAGGTTACAATGGAAGAAGAAAATAAAGAAGCTTCAGTTGTCCGGAGACTGGCAGTGTAAGAGGAGCCGGAGCCTTGGGTTGTGGGTGGGGGAATATCTCTGGGGAACTGTGCTAACAATCATTTCTCAACCAGAAACCGTCCGCCTGCCCCTCCACGTTTTCTAACTTTCTTCAAACTTAACACATCTCTCCCAGGTAGAAGCCCAGGTAGCATTCGCACTCCTGTTTCCTCCAAAGCCATATCTAATTTTATTTTCATTTTTGAAGGGGCGAGGATTTTTTTTTTTTCTTTTTTTTTTTTTTTTTACTTCGCTAACGGTAGGTAGCTACTTACGTTGAGATGAAAAAATTTTTCATCCAGAAAAGAAACAATAATATTATGAAGTTATGAGTGTGGGAAAAAACTATTCTTTTCTGCTTAGGTTGTTGCTGTTTTGAACTGCGTGGTAATACAAAAGGTATTTGCTATATATAGCATATACCTACCTCTATATATAGAGGAATGGGCTAGGGAACCGATTGTCGACTAATAATTTTTTCTGAAAGAACTTCATAATTTGAAGCCATAGCAGTGAGTTTTGGGCTCCTACGGTGTAATACAAATTTCCAGGGCACTTTCGAAAATTTCAACTTTGAATCTGGAGCGAAGAGTGGTGCTTCCAAAAAGTGCTCTCAGGTTGTCAGCCAATGAACTAAAAGCACGAATTCAGAGAGATTCACGAGATCAGAAAAGGTGAAATAGTCGTTTGGATTTGTTCTGACGCTAGCGTGACGGGACAGACCATATTCATGTTCACCAACATAACATAACATAACCAAAAGTAAAAAATTCTTTAGTTCACTAAAATTCAAAACACCAACATTTAATATTCACTAGTGATTTCCTTTGCTCAGACACCTAATTTCTCAGTGCTAACTGTACTGAGTACTTTGTTCATTATTAGTTCAACTATGTTCGGCCGAATTTTCCCATGTCTCTGGCCTTGTTCCCTACCCCATTTGCTTTAAAATTCTCTCTTTTGAACAACAGTCCTCCCTTCCCCGACTATCCATCAGCTTCTACATACCCTTTCAACCTTGAAAAAATTCCAGAGCCGTATCAGATTACTGCCCAACTACCTTCTGAGTCGTGAAATAAAACCGTGTATTTTTCTTTCGTGGGGAAAAGGGACAAAAACTATGGTAGTGAAGGCTTGCGTGACCGCGATATTGAAACCACCAGACTCGCCCAGCATGGAATAGGAGGAGGTTCCTAGGTTGTAAGCGCACTCGAGCTCAGACCCGAATCCTGATTGTACTTTTGAAAATGAAATGTTTTTCATAATAAATTTTCGGATTCCAAACTGTACGTAGCTTCCTAAAGTGATGTAGAAACTTGGTATTATTTGTTCGTTTCATTTGTTACAGGATAGGGCTGGAGAATTACGTGCAAGCATGTGCGGTGGACTCAGTAACCAAACAGTGTGCGGCTCCCCCTCACGTGTGCAGGAAAGCCATGCTGGGGATCCTCGGCACTGCACTGAGGTCAAACTGCGCGTGCAAAGGCACTGATTTCGCTCAGCTCTATGACTGCATAGGATGGCAACGGGTCCTATGGTTCAACCCTTGTGTTGGTAAGTTTAACATCTATCAATATTCATCACCCCCCCCCCCCCCCCCCTATCTTTGATGTTTCCCCAATCGTCCCTTATCCGTCCAAAATATGCGATATCCCATATTTGGAGCACGGGGGCACGTTTGGAGAAATGGTGCCCAGGAAGCAGCACGTTGGGGGAGCACTTAATTTGACGATATCATCGTGTAAGGGGAGCGAATTTTCCTATACCTATCTTTAGGTATTTGCCAACCTCCCGGTTCAGAACATGTTTCGGACAGGACCGCGTATGCGCTGACTGGACTTGTATCATGCCAGTTCTCGACACAGCGTGGTTGGATTCAGGGTTGCCAAGTGCCGATCACAAAAGCCCCCGCGACTCCCTTGAAAATCCCCCCAAAACCCCCTAATCACCCTTGGAAATACTTGAATATATATGCGTATATATATTTAGTAGAAAACGAAACGAACGAAACAAGGGAATTTCACCCTGAATTTTCGTCCGACTGGGTGCTGCCGTAATTATTAGTAGATAGTATATAGAAAAATTAGTAAGGAAATGTTAGAGAAGAGGCAGTGGAAGTCGAAACCATAAAATTTATGGGAGATTTAATCTCACTTATGGGGAGACCTTTTAGATCATGTCTATGTCATGACAACAAAACAACGCCTATTACTACCAACAGAAGTAGTAACCAATAAAAAACGTTGCATGTTTTCCGTGATTACACAAAGTTTTCCTGACCCCCTCGCCTTAGACATAGACATGTCATAAATACATTTTTCAAATGATACCAGGAGCATGCGAAATGAATTTCTATGAAATAAATTTTACTAAATTTTCACTAAAGGCAACAAAATTCCCCCCAAAAAATAGAAAAATTAGTAAGAAAACGGAAGAGAAGAGACAGTGGAAGTCGAAAAAATACATTTTTCAAGTGACACCAGGAACATGCAAAATGCGAGCTCTTTGACATTGATATGATCGTACATGAGTTGCTTAAAGTTGGACAACATGTTGATTTGGAAGTCAAGCTGAGAATAATTCTCTCAAATGTTGTTCTCCTTGATGTTTTCTTTGCTTTTTTGTGATAAGACGTTAAACATAAGGACGCCTCAACCCCCCACCATCGCTAGGGATGTGTAACTACGAAGTGGGTGTAGAGAATTGTTTGGGGGGATTCGGAAAATCTTTGGGGGGAAATGGGGGGGGTTTTTGAATGGTCAACTGCAAGTAAGGTGTATAGGTTCGTGGACCTGCATAGTTGATCATCATATGACGTCACAACCCCTGTGACACAACGCCACTAGGAGATGCCCTTACCTTACAAACGCTCATCTTGCTCTGCTCGATTCAAACTCAACTCGCCTACGTCGAGCGAGCCTTTTCTGTGTACGGCATAGTAAAAGATAAGATTAGGAATCGGCTCTCCCTTGAGGTTGACCAGTCCATACTCACATGTAGGTACTACATGAAGGAAAGGGGGATCACCTGCTCAAAATTTTGGACATGTTGTCCAACTTTAAGCAACTCATGTACGATCATATCAATGTCAAAGAGCTCGCATTTTGCATGTTCCTGGTGTCACTTGAAAAATGTATTTAGATCATGTCTATGTCATGACAACAAAACAACGCCTATTACTACCATCAGAAGTAGTAACCAGGTAGTAACCAATAAAAAAGTTGCATGTTTTCCGTGATTACACAAAGTTTTCCTGACCCCCTCGCCTTAGACATAGACATGATCTAAATACATTTTTCAAATGATACCAGGAGCATGCGAAATGAATTTCTATGAAATAAATTTTACTAAATTTTCACTAAAGGCAACAAAATTCCCCCCAAAAAATAGAAAAATTAGTAAGAAAACGGAAGAGAAGAGACAGTGGAAGTCGAAAAAATAGAAAAATACATTTTTCAAGTGAAACCAGGAACATGCAAAATGCGAGCTCTTTGACATTGATATGATCGTACATGAGTTGCTTAAAGTTGGACAACATGTCCAAAATTTTGAGCAGGTGATCCCCCTTTCCTTCTTGTAGTACCTACATGTGAGTATGGACTGGACAACCTCAAGGGAGAGCCGATTCCTAATCTTATCTTTTACTATGCCGTACACAGAAAAGGCTCGCTCGACGTAGGCGAGTTGAGTTTGAATCGAGCAGAGCAAGATGAGCGTTTGTAAGGTAAGGGCATCTCCTAGTGGCGTTGTGTCACAAGGGTTGTGACGTCATATGATGATCAACTATGCAGGTCCACGAACCTATACACCTTACTTGCAGTTGACCATTCAAAAACCCCCCATTTCCCCCCAAAGATTTTCCGAATCCCCCCAAACAATTCTCTACACCCACTTCGTAGTTACACATCCCTAGCGATGGTGGGGGGTTGAGGCGTCCTTATGTTTAACGTCTTATCACAAAAAAGCAAAGAAAACATCAAGGAGAACAACATTTGAGAGAATTATTCTCAGCTTGACTTCCAAATCAACAGTTTTGATTAATTTTTTAATTTTTTTTTTTCGTTTAGGTATATCTCTGAAGTACCCTACCTCATGCCATCAAAGTGGGTGCGCACAAATGTGAATATTTATTCGGATAATTTTTTTTTTTTTTCTAACGACATAGCCAAGGGAGAGATAATGAGACCAGGGGAGAGAGAAAAAATCATTAAGACGTAATTTTTACAAAATCCTCAACATTCTACGTCACAAAAAAAATTGACTTCACTTCGTCTTCCCATTGTTATTAGACTCTAGTAGATAGATTACCGTTGTACCTAATCTCTTTATGAAAATAACGCTTTCTTACAAAGAAAAATGTGAATGGTAGAAACTTAACATTCTTAATCTACACGAACTCAAAATATTTCAATGACTTGAACTCACTCAAACCCAAAATGGTAGGTATAAATAACTCCCTTAACCAATTAAGGCTTAAATTCTCAAATAACCTAAACAAATGTATGTACTTTTTGACTCAAAAGTAAGTACAAAACAGCATTAAAATAAATGTGCATACAAAACATTTCCGGCAGGTATTCAAAGAAAGAAAAGTTTCCTCAAGAGCCTGTAACAAATGACTATTTTCGCTCAATCATACTTACAGATTTGACTCTCGTCATTTTCCACAGCGACGAATTCCTTGGCAGATCCATAACGTTTCAATCCAAGTACCAAGTATCCAAGTTGTCCTCTTCGTCCGAAGCTTTTCTTCTCGGCTCTGCTTAGTTTTTGTCATTTTGATTTTCCCCTCTGAAAAAATAAAAATAAAAATACAAACTGCGTTCGCAGTGTAATTCTGAAAATTCCGAACCGTTCGGCGCATGCGCAGTAGGACCTTTTGCAAGGGCCGAGGGTGGGGGTACATCGGCTTCCAGGAAACACTCAAGTTCTGATGCTCTGCATTGAGCCCACAATAGATTGAAAAGCTAGACGTTGAAGGAAGGTAGCTAGGAAAATCTCTCTCCCAAGGCTTTCTAATTTTCAAGAGGGGCCAGGGGAGCTTAACCAAGCAAGGACGTTATGAGAAAAACTTACCTAAACCTCACACAGAGAAAAGAAGGAACATGACAGGCCTTGTTTGCATCATCCAGAGCTTCAACATGCAAAAAACTGTTTAAAAATAGCACTTACTGCTTGAAGATGGTTGGTGCCAGTGGATGGAGAATCAATAAAAACACGAACACGTTTTTTAGCACTCACCTTACTCACAACAGAGTTGAACAAATGGTACTTACAAGTAGGTACTAATTACAAAGTACAAGTACGAGTAGTTGGAAAAAATAAGTACAAGTACATTTGTGTACTTGTACTTGCAACAAGAGATACAAGTACAAGCACTTGTAATTGGAATTCCTATTACAAGTACAAGTATGTACTTGTACATGGTGAGGTCCACATCCAAGTACTAGTACAAGTACTTGTACTTGTTGGGGTCTAAATGAATGTAGACACATTTTAACACGAACTGTCGAATGGAGAGAGTTTTGGAATGAACCCCAAAGTTTGGAAGCCAAAACCAGTGGAAAGGAGAGAGTTTTGCTTGATTCTGAAGTCATTTTTCGATGGAGCAGAGAAAAATGCTTCAGAATCCACTGCTAACTAGATTTGGCCGAAAATAGATTCCAAAACTGTCTATGTCCGATTTAGCAATTTTTCAGGAAACACGAAAAACATGCCTCATCTCAACCAATAAGCCGGGAGTCGCGATTTCTTTTGCATTTGTCTCATTTGGCATCACTAAACGAGTGCGAAAAGTTTGAACTATTTTAATTAAGAAGGGAGTCAGTAAATTGAGATTGAAAAAAGAACGTAGACAGTTTTGACTCGAACTGTCGAATGGAGAGAGTTTTGGAATGAACCCCAAAGTTTGGGAGCCAAAACCAGTGGAAAGGAGACAGTTTTTCTTGATTCTGAAGTCATTTTTCGATGGAGCACGGGAAAATGCTTCAGAATCCACTGCTAACTAGATTTGGCCGAAAATGAATGTAGACAGTTTTGGAATCCACCGCCTCCATACATCTGATGCAATCATAGCCCAACCATACATCTGATGACACTTTTCACATTGTGAAAAGTTGCGCTATGATTAGCCCCCGAAATCCTTGATTTGTGCCTCCTGTTCCAAACGCTGTTCCTCCTTAAGTTAGCTTCACTCAACATTCAGAAGTTGAGAAGTTCAGGAGTTGACCTGACAGCAACGTTTGAATCATGGAGAAAGTCCGTTTAAATGCACACTTTGATTTGAATCATGCAGAAGGTCCGTTGACAGTACGAGCCTTGTGACATTTATAAATGACGGCAATCACAAGTACAAAAGGCAAAGACGGGAGGGTGGTACCGCTGTTACCGATCAGGTGACCTTTGAAAACGAACATTTCATGCGTCATCATCATTCTACATTAAGGACGTCATCAGGTATGGATCCAAAGGGTTAAACTGGATTTGCATTATTATTCAAATCTCACTGTACATCAATGGACTCTTGGATGTAGGTAGACCAAACAACGCCACATCAGAACGTAACCCTGTATCAGCCCCTGCACGTCAAGGCTGTCTGTCAGTCCAACCACTCCATGTATCTATGCAAACTTCACCACATGTGTGCACAACCAGCCAACCCATACGTATGTTTATTATTTCTAAAATCAGATAACTCCGATTCAGCCCATGATAGCTAATATCTTTGAGCGGGCTTTTTTTCTGCATGACCGGTTTATGAAATATAGTGACAGAATAGCATTCATGCAGTCATGAAAAAAGATAAATACGCCCGCTCATAGATTTTTAAGTTTGATTGAAAATTAAATTTCTTGGTTTTTCGAACATAACCTTTGAAGTACCCACCAAAACTTTGATAGCTACTAAAATCTTTAAAGCTACCCACCAAAACATTTATAGCTACTAAAACATTGTGGCTACTAATAAAATAACTTCGAATAACAGCGATTAAAAATTCGTAAAATAAAGTATCTAACGGTATTTTGCAATTCGGGCGGCAAAAGCGTTGCGGGCGACGGGCGGGGTCTTTTTCTCGTACTTATACTTTGATCACCCAAAACGTCAGTCCGCGCAATTATCATAATAATATTATGATAATATCGCTCATATTATCTCGATATTATCGCTCATATTATCAGCCATTTTGTTAAAAGCCTAACCTTATTACAAAAAGTCTGATCACAAAAAGGCGGCGTATTAATACAATTGTAAAAATTTAATTTGTAAAGTATTTAATACAATAACAATTGTTTTTACAATTGTAAAAAAGCAATTTTATAAAAAGGCTGATTTCACAAAAAGGCTGCAACATAGGTCGACTCGACTCTCCCTAAATCCTCGTAATATGAGCGTTATGATAATACGAATTGAAGTTTTTGGTGATCAAAATCAAAATTTTTCTACGAGTTAAGAACATAATGGTATACATACCAATATGTTCTTAACTCGTAGAAAAATTTTGATTTGTACAAGTTGTACAAATGTTGATTTGTACAAAATTGTTGTACAAGTACAACAATTTACGATGTACAGTAATTCGACTACCAGTAACTGGGGTACTATGACACAACCTCAGGTATAGTTGTCAAATTTGGTGTATCCTATATCGCTAAAAGAAATGCTAGCTTTCTGGTGTAGGTAATTATTTGAAGGAGTCAAGGGAGACAGGTTTTCGTCTCCTTAGGTCACCTTTCGTCTCCTTAGGCCAGCCAAACATTGCATGTAGGGGTTTTCAATCCATGTAGGAAATTCCAACTCACCGCAGTTTTTCAAAACTGTAATTACATATTTACCATTTTACGATGATTTAGGGAGAGTCGAGTGCAGACATGGCCAAAGTTATAACATAGAGAAACGCGGCAAGATAACTGGTGCAACTGACTAAATAGCGGAAATAGTTGAAAATAACTCCTGTTTTAAAGATTTTACCAAAATCAATATTCGATAACACTAAATGTTATAAAAAATTTTATGAAATGAGAAGTCCCGCTTGAGTGGCCAATGGCTGGTGCTCTTTCCCGTGTCCTGCCCTAGTTTAGTTTAGTAAGAGCACATTTACAGTTCTCTCTTACTTACTATAGTATCAAGTAAGAGCGTACAGTAAAATTTATTTATTTAATAATTTACCTACACAACAAACTCACGCGTCCTTTTACAATCACATAGGAGGCTCAAATTATGGGAGCTAACTTCCTTTTAGGGTAAAAAATAAATGGGGTTTCAAAAAAAAAATTTTTTGTTTAAATAATTCGGCCAATTTTTGAATTATCCTCGAAGAGGTGGGTTATAACTACTTTTACAATACCTAACGTCAGTTTTAACACCCGATGTTACGGCTGAACGTTGTGCAGGTGGTCTGGAGCCTAAATTGCAATGTTGATGGGGGTTTGGAAGCTCCGAGTAAACTTTGAAGCTCTCCCCCTTCCCCCACTCGTCATCATCTACCTTCTCCAACCTTCCCGCATGCTTCATCGGGTTCACTTCCCGGTGAGGCCCGCGTTCACCCCGCCATCAACATCTTATCTGACGAGGTTGTGCGGAGGTATAATATGAAGTTGCCATATTGTCTGCCTCCTCATTCCCCCCACAAACTTCCGCACAATACACTTTCTCATCTACCTCCACTTGCCAGCACGTCTCAGCTGTTTCTGACCTTCGATTCGTCGTCGCATATAAACTCATCACAGCAGTCAAACTTGGGACGTAATTACCCTCCATCCTGATGATACCTAATCCTTCAGCCTCAAACTTTAACGGAAACTTCATGATACTGAACACAATTTCTGTCGATTGGATCAACAGAGGAACACTATCATTTAGTACAATCGGTATAAGGCAGGTAGGATGATCTCAACGTCAACTTTATCGAAGCTCTATATGACGGTTGCGTTAGAGTATGTATACTCTAACGCAACCGTATGTATACATATTAATGCAACAATAATATTGTTATGCTTATAATAATATGTATACATATTATTATAAGCATAGAGCATAAATATTAAAATATAATATTATGAAGGTTCATCGATTTAATAAAAGCGGTTGGTAGGTACCTACTGAAAATTCTACCTTACTTACTGGTGCTTGCTAAATCTTACATTTTCTATCTCACACATACATAAAAATATTATAAACACAAGAATATCGGATAGGTGTATGGAATAGCGAAATATAACTGAACCGTTTGAGTAGGGAGATTTTTCTTACTTGCTCAAAAGCCTAATTCATTGGAATCGGGGAGCAAAGAGTAGGAGAATAAAATAATATTTTATGTTATGAACCTGATGAGAGCTTACAAATATTGAACCTGTTCTTGGCTGGTAAATTGGTCTATTTCACACATTTTGCACTTATCGGAGAAAAATAATTCCCGCTTGCGAAATGAAAATGACAGAGCCACTATATTCGGGGTACCTTTGTTCAATTGATCCCATATCAACAGTTAGTGTCGCTGCATCTCCACATAATGAAATTTTTTCATGAAAATTGGATTTTTATCCTGCTAGATGTCTTCTCTTGGGGACTATATTGAATAAAAAATCACTCATACAGTTGAGTTATTCACTCACATAACGTTACGATTTATTCCAAATCTGGGATTCAACCTACTGGCCAAAGTCCATCAAAAGCAACCACAAATTTGCAGCCACACAGTTTTCCTCGGAGTGGAAAACCCGGCCCTCTACCCTGAATGCTTAAAAAATCCTACTAGTTAGCCACTTTTTTGACCGCTAGAATGAGAACCAAGTAGGTATATTTTAAAAAATTTTGATATATTTTATTGTGATGACTTGAACAAAAAAAAAATGCTATTCCCCAAAACGGTGTGGTCGACGGTTGGACATTTAATTTTTAAAATCTGCGTACGTACTATGAAATATAGAAAGACACATTTGGGGGCCGATACGTTTTGACGCCCGTCGCGAAAATATTTGTTGATTATATTGATAATGATGAACCAAAATTAGAGTGCTTGTCTAGGAGATCTGCAAATCATTGTAAGCTGTTAGCGCTCCTCAAAACTAGCCAGAATAATGTGACATTAAGTGACCCCTTTAGCTTCAAAAATAAATCGGTAAATATCTCAAATATGCTTTCGGGTTGTATATCAAGACGGAGTATTGCCATGGTGAGAATGTGGCATATGGACGGGGATGCACCATCAGCCAGTAAAATGATCTTGTAAAAGATTGGAATCTTGTATCTCAAGCTCGTTGAGTTGTTGAGCTTGTTGCAGTGTTCCGCTTTTGGTTTATTTTTCTTGGAATAATACACCTGTTTTCGCGTCAGAGGTCGACGACTCCGATCGGCCTCAAAATTTGACATTATCCGTTTCAAGAGGTCTAGATTCCAAAACCGAAACGTCCGTCCGCCGTCGGGGCCGTTTTGGGCATTAGGAATTTTTTTTAATCTGAAATTTTGACATAATACTTGGTTTACCATCTAGTTGTGCCCGCAAGGTTTTCAGCCCGATCGCCCTAACCCATGGGGCGCTATGAGGCAAAAATGGGGCTACGGGAGGGGATTTTTTTTATTAGGCTTTTGGCTATGGGATCGAGTCAGGTGTCGTTTTTAAAATATTTTTGGACGTAGAATCCATTTTTTGGGGTCCCGCAACGATCCGATTCCACTGTTGCGATCTATAGGGGAGAAATAAGCATCAATAATATATGGCCGAATCAGTATTGTGGGCGGGGGGACAGTTTGAGCCTTCAATCTCCAACTCTCTTTCATAAAGCTCTGTGGTCCTGGTGGCTCAGTTGGTTAGAGCGTTGCACTGGTAATGCAGAGGTTGTGGGTTCGAGTCCCACCTGTGGGCCAATACATTTTTCGGCCTTCCCCTTCTGATTTCTTGAAATAACTTATAGATTCATAACTTGAATTTCAATTTCAGTTTGAATTTAATAACTCCTCCCTTCCCCCCATAAATATTAAAGAATAATAAACCCTTGTGTAAAATTGTCAGCGTTTTTGAGGAGGAGGGCTCATTGTTACTTGGTTTTTTCAGAGTGGGGTACGAAAAATATTCTTCAATGATTGAATTAGAATAATGGTACTTTTCGATTATCCGGCCGCATCGTCCTGCCACGCGATTTTGGTTGGCTTTGGGTGCCTTAAAGCCATCGGGAGGTGTGTGTTTGAAACTTGAAATCGTGTCGGGGGGTGTTACAACGGAAAAGTACTCGAATTTGGGTGCCTTATAGCCATCGGGAGGGGTGTGTATGAAACACGAATCGCGTGGCAGGACGAAGCGGCCGGATAACCGAAAAGTACCAGAATAATTATTGACTTAGCACCCTTAATATTCAACAAATTATTGGTAGAATATTAAGGGTGCTAAGTCAGAGAAACTGCGAATAATACTTGGCGGAATTCCGATGAAAAGGAAATTCAAAATGTTCGGAAAAGGTCTCTAAAATTTTTAAAAATTTTTGGAAGCTTCAATAATGAAATCGAACCTGAAATTCGGATGAATGCATAATTTTTCTACAGGAAAACATTCTATGAGCTAAATCTAGCAATTGGTACCACGAAATTTGTTGCTCAGTTGAAATAACCCGAACCAAGATCGACCCCCTTCAGTTCCGGTCACTCGGGTTTGGCTCGATCACCAGACTCCTGTTACAACCTTCCGCCCTCACAACCACCACCGCCAATGCCCCTAATGGCTGTCATACCGACACGCCAAGACGACCTGGGTAGACTCTAGGTATAAGTACTCGTCTCAGGACCAAGTTGACCAACGGACACTTTCTGATAGTTAGTAAGTACCTAACAAACGTTTCGTGTAAGTGTCCGCTAAATTGTTCGCGTGATGGAGAAGCCTGGTTGTCGAGGTCCAGTTCATTTTAACGGAGGCTCACTCAATTATTGGTTCGAACACGGGGAAAAACTCAATTAGTCAAGTCGGCTTCTGTATTTAATTAGAGATCCTTCAATTAAGTTCTTTTCTCTTTTTTATTTTAGCTGGCTTACCCCCTTTCCAATCTTTCCGTTTCCTCTATTCAAATTGTAGCGAGTCTCTCAGGGCCTTGCGCTTATCTGCTCGCCCGTCTAGTCCCACAAAAGAGCCATTATCAATGAAGCGTAAAGCCTGAATTTTCACAAGGGCTGGTTTCAATCAGGCAAAGTTGGTTAAGCCCGTCGTCATCACTAGAGGTTGCAATCCCGGGACTGAGGATTTTTTTTTCTTTGTTTGTTTATTATTCTTGGAATAATACACCTATGTAATCGCGACGGAGGTCGACGACTCCGATCGGCCTCAAAATTTGACATTATCCGTTTCAAGATGTCTAGATTTCAAAACCGAAATGTCCGTCCGCCGTCCACCCTCCGAGCCGTTTTCGGCAGTAGGCATTTTTTTAAAAATCTGAAATTTTGACAAAATACTTGGTTTAACATCTAGTTGTGCCCGCAAGGTTTTCAGCCCGATCGCCCAAACCCGTGGGGCGCTATGGGGCTACAGGAGGGGTTTTTTTGAAGGCTTTTGGCTGTGGAATCGAGTTAGGTGTCGTTTTCGAGGTATTTTTGGACGTAGAATCCATTTTTGGGGGTCCCGGAACGATCCGATTTCACTGTGTTGGTCTACAGGGCTTTCATGGGGCTACAAATGGGATTTTTGAAGGAGCTCAGGAGGTCAAATGTTTTTCGAGTAAAAAAAAAAATTTTTTGAGAAAAAATTCAAAAAAATGTTTTCAACTTTTGTTTTATTGACAGAATTAAATTTTTGCACAAGTAACCTACATCAAAGATTAATAAACCCTTGTGTAAAATTTGCAGCGTTTTTTTTTTTTTTAATCAACAAATGTATTAAAAACAACAAAAAACTTGTTTGTATACAATTACTTCTCTCACGAAGGGAACATTTTACTCATCTACTTAAAAAATGTGCTCTTAGAAAGCATAATGCACTCAAAATTGAATCAGCCAATTTGCTTCTTAGTCGAAAAAAGCCCTACTGCGGAAAAGGCCCTCTCAGCAGCTTCTACGGAGGTCGGTGGTCAGGAGATAATTGTATACTAAATCTACGGTGACCATCCTACATACCACTTTTGAAACGAAAAATTCCTACTGAAGTAGGATGGTCCTAGGACCATCAGGAAGAGATATTGAGGTTCTTTCTACCCAATATACCTAACACTTTTTGCTATTGAATTTCACAGCTCATAAACATTTTATTAACATAATTTCATAAAATAATTACTGTGCCCTACCATAAATCATTTATATAAAACATTTTATTGATTTGTAAATACGAGATCCAACATTATAATTTGAAAACCCACGTTATAAGTAATAATTACTTAGGTATGTATTGTATTAATCAATAATTAACATCAAGTTAGAATAATATGTTCATATCAATACTTTCATAGATTTGTCAAAATTTAATTCTCTCTATACCCATTCCTAGTAAGGTTTGGACGAATGACCTTGAAGTACCATTGGGTACTGAAAATTGGGACCATTTCATGTTTATCAGGGGTCCAACAATTTGGAAGGACCCAAATCTGAAAAGTAGGACCCGTACTTCCTGCAGTAGTACCTATGGTCACCGTAACTACATCAAAATGGTGGCCTCGGCTGCCTCCATTTTCGAACAGGCTCATTTTTTTTTTTAATTATGCTCAAAAATTGTTTTCGCATTTTCGCCACTGGGGCACCTCGTTCATCGAGCACCATCACTAACTTCGAACTATTTTCGGTTATTTAATGATTTTGTCCAACAAGGCTTGAGCAATTTACCTACTTACGAGGTGAAATTAATTATCGGATCCCGGGATTGACTCCACAAATCCCGGGATTTCTAATTGTCAAAAATCGTCCGGGATCCCGGGATCGCAACCCCCCCCCCCCCAAACACCCCCTCCACCCTTATAGTCATCACGTGATGTTTCCGTCTTTGCACTGATGGCGCTCTTATCGCGACAGATGTGATTTCTGGATGTTTTATATCGCTATGTATTATGTCATATTTGTTACAGTTGAATCTCAAAGAGACTTCCATGCGAGGAAAAGGGTCGGCGAAATTGTGGCAACAGAGGGAACAGCATCCTTGTCTTCGACGCCAAGTCGTCTTGTGGCGACAGTTGCCAGCACGACAAGCGTCGTCCCGACCATCAAAATTCATACTCCGCCCCCAACGCCGGCGACAGTTTTGACTACGACGACGACAACTCCGGCTCCGACGAAGCCGCCGACAACAATGTCAACGACGAGACGTACGACGACAACGAGTGCGCCGACGACGACAACATCCGCGACAACGTCAACGACGACTACGACAACAACCACGACGACGACGTCGACTACAACTACAACAACTACTACGACACCACCTCCTCCAACGATCGCCACAGGTATTACCAGAGAAACTTATTATCTCAGAAATGTAGGACGACAAAGTTGAAATAAACAGACATTCAGACTAGGTACCTACGGCTGAAGTTTCTTTTCAACTATGGAGCTCGAGCTACTGAAGTAGATACATTCTTAATATACTAACTCATTCACTCCCTATCTCGTTCTTTAGAATTGATTTGGAATCGGCATGAATTATCCTACTATTTTCGTATGTTTTGCAGAGTACTGCGTCGTTCAGAAAACAGATCAACCCAATAAATACATCGCTGAAGGTGATGGAATTCGGGTAAGTCCCCCCCTGAGGAGATTTACGCCTCTGAATTTGACCAATTTTATTGCGAATTGGACTATGTCAAATATCGAAAAATCTCTCGAAATTCATACTAACCGTCGCCATTCAATTCCGCCAGGAAAAAGGATAACATTTTTATATGTATGTATATTTTATCATGACATGACACAAACCGTCATGGGTGGAATTGACATTTTACACCATTTAACGGCTTCCAAACCAATAAATTGACAATAATAATTGTTTAATTATTCTCAAAGTGATTGAAAAATGAAATTTCGCTCAGAATATGATGATAACTGACTGATGACTTAGTAAATACATACCTACCTAGTGAATTAATAAACGTAATATTATGGTCATGAAAAATTTTAGTTCCTCGTTGGAATAACCTTTTACGGATGTCGCCTTACATTATGAAGATATCTTCATAATGTAAGTCGACATCCATAATATGGTACCTACTGGTTTAACAGATTTCCCGCCGTTCATTTAAATTGCCTTGTATTTTTAGTGCGAAATAAGGCCGAAAAAAATTGTTCGATCCTGGACAAACCATTCTATAGGTTTGTCCAGGATCGAACTTTTTTTTCTACTTTTGTTCTATTATATTCAAGGGAGCTCAAAATTGTTCTAAACTGTCATACCTACGCTTTTCTTGGTTGGTCTTTATAAGGCGTCTGGTTTACCCTACTGATTATATGCTGTAAGGCCGACTCGCTTCGCTCGCCTACCCCTGTCCGAAAAAGTGGTCGGCCGATCGAAGCGAGGCCCCCCTGGCCGATAAAATGGACACCCGAGCGAAGCGAGGCCCCCCCGTCAGTTGCTAGTAATCATGAATTCTGAAGGCAAAACAACAAAGACCAATGTTCCTTGCGAAAGCTGCGCGCTCATAAAGTTCCCACCTTCCGAGGACATTTGTCTGGCCTAATTAGATAGTGGGCTGGAAAAAATGGCTCAGACCTCGTAGAAAGCTCCTCAATGAATCATCAAGCAATTTATTTAGCCTTTCTTGGAGGCTCGGCTAACGCTCCAGATAAATTTCAGTGGATTTGAGTGTCAAAGGGAGAACTGCCGTAGGGTCTCCTGAACAAAATTATTGATGACCGAACTTGCTAGGACGACAGGGTTGAAGGGAGGAGGTTTCATGAATATTCTCTACTAGCCCTCAACGGGCAAGGGGACAACCTGGAGTTCAATGCGCCATGCCAACCAACAAGCTCTTCGGACAAGGCTGGGCCCAGCTCAAATGTTCTGTTCCTGGTCCATGTAATGAAATGAATCGAGGAAACAGAAGAAACAATGACGGTTTGAAAGCTTTGTTTTGAAATCAAATCACGAGAACGCTCTTTCTAAAGGCCTCTACAGAGATGCTATATCGACAGCAATTCGCCCTCGCATTTGCCAACGATTTCACCTACACTCAAGTTCATTGAACTTGAATTGAAGGGGTTTTGTAACTCTCGTATCGTAAACGTCCACTGGTTGGTTTTGAGCTCAGACCCACTTTGGAGATTTTCTTTTTTGGGATGTATGATCTCATCTGGGTAAATCTGAATTGTGGGGGAAAATTCTCACATAAAGAACCTGCGATGAATAAGTGTGGCATAATTGGTTCAGAATCAAAGACAGTGCCTACATGATGTGGTCTGCGAGTTTGAGATGACTTCCCCCACAGTCTCATCGGTTCGAATTCACTTTATCCGACTTCTACAGGACTGGATCTGAAAGGGCATCTAAGTTGAAACCTAAGCTATAGTAACAAAAAAACGCTGCCAATTTTACACTAGGGTTTATTATTCTTTGATTTAGGTTACTTGTGGAGAAATTTAATTCTGTGTCAATGAAAAAAATTTTAGAAAATCTTTTTATATTTTTTTTTTTAACTTTTTTTTTTTTCAAAATTTTTTTGTTTTTACTTTAAAAATATTTGACCTCCTGGGATCCTTCAAAAATCCCATTTGTAGCCCCATGAAAGCCCTGTAGAGCGCAACAGTGAAATCGGATCGTTCCGGGACCCCAAATAATTGACTCTACGTCCAAAAATACTTCGAAAATGACACCTAACTCGATCCCATAGCAAAAAGCCTTTAAAAAACCCCGTTCTGTAGCCCCATAGCGCCCCACGGTTTTGGGCGATCGGGCTGAAAACCTTGCGGGCACAACTAGATGGTAAACCGAGAATTCTGTAAAAATTTCAGATTTAAAAAAAAAATCCTACTACCCAAATCGGCCCGGACGGAGTACGGCGGACGGAAATTTTCGGTTTTGGAATCTAGACCTCTTGAAAGGGGTAATGTCAAATTTTGAGGCCGATCGGAGTCGTCGCCCTCCGTCGCAAAAACATACCTAGGTGTATTATAATAATATACCAAGAATAATTCCCAGAATGATAAACCAAAAGGAAAAATATCGAGAAAATAATATTATGAGGTTTTCCCAATTTGGCTACTACCACAAGCCTAGTTGTCAAGGCGGCCGGATAAGCCAAGTGGTTCTGGGCGTTAGTAACTTCAAGCTGCCTTCTGAGCAGGCCACGGGTTCGAATCCCGCTTAAGACCATGGAATTTTTTGAATAAATGTGCACCTGGGTTAATGTGATTAATCAAAAAATTAGTGCTCCGTCATGTTGAACCGAGTAGTTCCAAAATCTTGGCGAATCACCATTACCCACCTAGTTTTCTTTTCCTGTTTACCCAGGTGAAATAGTTTCAAGTGATAAATTATGTAAATTATTATAATGAAGAAGGAAAAAAAACGGTAGTAGGTATCTTGGTTTTCTGTTTCCATGTATTGATATGAGAACAAGGGCACCAGGACCAAGTTTGAAATAGAAATGTGGTCAGCTACTCGTTCGGGGTGGCACATTTTAGTTATTAATGCCACCTGAAGGGCATGAAGATTTGAGACCTTCCAACCTCATCCCTCCAGCAACAGTCAATTTACACGGCCACGTTGTAACTGTCGTCTTTCCTCCCGTCAACCGTCCAAACTCAAAACCTTTTCGTAATTTCCTATTCTACGTTGAGACTCTGTAAGCGATGAAACATTAGCTGCCATGCGGGTGCTCGGGGTGATATCTAATTGAACAGCGACGGGTCTCGACTTTTCATTTTATTGCGATGCTCTTTTTTTCTGTACCATCGAGGTATGGGGGGTAGACATTTTTTGTTTTTTGGCAGACAATTTAGATAAAGTTTACATTACCACGAACTGTAGTTGGGTGGACCCAGAATTTCTCCTAAGGTTGAAGCCGGTATGTCAAACTGCGACCCATTTATACAAAGTGCGTCCCATCAAAATGTCAGCCCTTCTACAAAGTGCGACCCAGCTGTTACTGTGAATGTTCCAGTTCGTTTAGCGTTACCGAGAGCGCACCAACGAGGAGCGACTTGGTCCACGCCCCATACGTTGTAGTTTCAACGCTAAGTGATATTAAATATCAATCGTCGGCATTTTCAATCAATCTACATCGTTCGACTTTGTCGTCTATGTCATTAAATGAAGTTGAAAATTTTTCAACTTTTCGTTGTTTGGACCTTAGTTTCGGATTCGGCAAAAATATGAGGGAGACACTCTTAACAAATTCCATTATAATATAATCCTTACCTATATATAAAAGAGAAGAGTAGGTATGTGTGTTTGTCTGTCTGTGGCCGA
Organism: Pilophorus perplexus; assembly: GCA_955831195.1. Classification (NCBI taxonomy): domain Eukaryota; kingdom Metazoa; phylum Arthropoda; class Insecta; order Hemiptera; family Miridae; genus Pilophorus; species Pilophorus perplexus. The sequence goes on along the minus strand of OY037007.1, from coordinate 61,380,753 downwards.
TTCACGCACGAACGGCTTGACCGATTTTGATGCGGTTTTTTGCAAAATGATAGCAAAGTGCCGGATCAACATAATATGTTGATTATTATATATTATATGTTGATGATATTATCGGCTATATAATAGTAGATGTCGTTCAACGCCTTCCTTCATCGTAGAATCGGCCGTCCTTGGCGAGAAAAATTGATTACACACGTTCGTAACTAGGGAAATTTCGCAACATTCGTATCTCCGTTGCTGAGCACATCGGTTTATAGTTACAATCACACGTTGGAGTTTGTAGTGTTTAGCTAGCAATGGAAATAATTTTCCAAATTGAAGTAGGTAGGTACTTATAATCAAGAAGTTGCGTTATCTATCTGCATGGAACACTCAAGCGAGCGAAGCGAGCGTTTGCAACTGGATCACCAACCGGGGTGTCCAGCGAGCGATATTTAGCCATGTATAGTCTCCTTGGGCACTTTAAGCAGCATAGGACTGGGATCAGCTGAATAGCTCCTAAAGCTAATTCTATGCTATTCACTTCATGACGCTGTAATTTGACATGTAGCCATCTTCAAGATTCAAGATTATTTATTGTCGCCAAACAATGGTTTATGACAAACGTCGGTAACAAATATTCAACAAATAGGTACAATAATCTTAAGGTACTCATATAATGAAGCAACAACAAACGAGAAAATTAGGTCCAGTCGTATTCTTTGATTTCTTCGACCGAGTAGGGAGCCAATTCGACGAGCTTCCGCCTTACCCATCCACTAAAGCGCTCTGCGACAACTCCCTGGCCCGTTCAGGGAGCCGGTTGAAGAGTAGCACCCCTCGGTAGTTGGGGTCACCCACCTGGACAAGCGCGAGACGATGGCGCTCCACACAAAGGTCAGCACGCAATCGCGTGAAATGGCCGTGCAAATCTCCCCGGCAACGATAATCCGCGATGCGACGCCTGGTCCTGGTCAGCAGAGCCAGATTCCCCATCAGAGACCTGACATGCTCACATCTAATTATTTACACTTTAAGCAGCATAAGGCCGGGATCAGCTGAGTGGCTCCTGAAGTTAATTATATTGTGATGACAACCATCACATGGTTGTGGATTGATGCTAGAAAAATAGTTGTGGCATACGAATACACGTTGTTGGTCATTGTTAGAAAGTGTTTTGTTACAATTGGCGCCCAACGTGCGATTGGACTCTCATGTCTCGGTCCCAGCCGCCGAGGAGAACGATGGCTACTCGTCGTACGCCAGCCGATGTTGACGCGGTTCCACAACTTCCTGAGCCCGAGGCTTCAACGGCGCAATCGACTCGTCGCACAGCTTCTGCTGTTGGCGACGTTCCCCCGGCTTCGACGACGCGTTCAACAGCGCGTTCCCGCCGGGTGGTAGTGACAGCACCAAACCACGACGTTCGCGGCAACGACGATTCCGCAGTGACGCAACGATTGTCTACAGTTGAAGCGTCGTTAAACACCGTGGAACAGCAGCTATGTCAACTGTTAGCTTTGGTCAACACGCAAACGTTGAGTGGCTTAGCCACCCCAAGGCTGCCTCTCTCTGGACCTTCGCACCGGGTGAATTCGCCGGCGCGTTCTGTGAGTACGCTTCGACCAAACAGGTTTGATGGGTCAGTACCTTGGGAAGAATACCGGACACAGTTTTTGGTAATTGCAGACGCCAACATGTGGACGACGGACAGGGAGTTGGGGGAGCACCTTGTGGCCTCCCTGTCAGGGCCCCCCCTGGCAGTACTCCGTAATCTTCCCAAGGAGCATCAGGCAAGTTTTACAAAGCTGGCAGAGGCTCTTCAGATGCGCTTTGGATCGGAGCATCTGATCGCAATGCTTCACACCCAGCTGGATACGCGACGGCAACGAGCTCATGAATCGCTGGCTGAACTAGCAACCGATATCGAACGCTTGGCACGTGGGGCATTTCCTGACTGCCCAATGCACGCGGTGCAAAGAATAGCGGTGCGCTCCTTCATTCACGCGATCGGATGTGAGGACGTGAGAATGCCTGTCAGTATTTCATCCCCAAAGACATTAAGACAGGCACTGCGGAAGGCACAAGAACGTGAGGCTGAGTTGTCAGTTCATGCGGCTATACCGGAGCACACACCAGTGGAATCTGAAGAATCCGAGGAATGGTTTCAAGCCGAGGAAGCAAGCGATGCCCCTCCACAAGGTGCCAAAGGCAGTAACTGTCCTAACGCCCATTTCGAGGAGGTAACCTTGAATGATTTTCAAAGTTCATGCATGCTGTTAGTTGACACAGGAGCCACAGTGTCCCTTCTACGACCAGACGTAGTCACAGCCTGTAACTTGAGAATGAGGCCTTCAACTATAGCAACACTTAAGACGGCAGGTATTGAAACTGTCAAAGTTTTAGGAGAATGTCAGGCTTCAGTCAGAATGAAGGCAATTCACGTCAAGCACATATTTCTTGTCGTGGACATGAAGGACAAGGGCATACTGGGCTTAGACTTTCTGGAAAAGGTTGGAGCCAGGATTGACCTGCCCCGGGAGGTAGTGTCTATGTTTGACCAGGATGTTCCATTGCACAAGCGGGATCCAGCCAGAAAAGGGTTTCAGCTGATTACCACAGTAGCTGGGGCACCCAACCTACCTGATTGGGTACGGCAAGCTCTGGCCAACTCGGCTCTGCAAGAGGGCTGTGGAGAGTACAACAGAGCTGCAGCCCTGTTGGTCAAATATGCTGGCATTTTTGCCCTAGGCGACCGACCTTTAGGGAAGTGCTGTATTGCGACTCACTCAGTTGACACCGGGGACAATAGGCCCATTAAGCAGAACCCGAGACGAATCCCTTACTCTCAGCAGAAACATGTAGACGAAATGATAAAAGAGATGCTGGAGCAGGATGTAATAGAGCCGTCTCAGAGCCCGTGGGCGTCCCCGATTGTGCTGGTACCGAAAAAGGATGGGTCAACGCGTTTCTGCGTTGACTATCGTCGATTGAATGCAGTCACAAAGAAGGACTCATATGCCCTCCCATGTATTCAGAGCATGCTGGATGCTCTCAGTGGCTCAACGTGGTTTTGTTGCCTGGACCTGAGAAGTGGGTATTGGCAAATCGCCATGGATAAGGCAGATAAGGAGAAGACGGCATTTACCCTCTACGGAAAAGGCCTGTGGCAATTTAAAGTACTCCCATTCGGCCTCTGCAACGCCCCGGCAACCTTCCAGAGGGTAATGGAGAGGATCATCCCGTCTCAGCTTGCCTTGGTGTACCTAGATGACATCATCGTCCATGGAGCCAATTTTGACACCACGGTTCAGAAGTTGGGTGAGGTGTTCAGAAGGCTGAAAGATGCGGGTCTGCAAGTACATCCCAGCAAATGTTCGTTTTTCCGGACAGAGACCCATTACCTAGGGCACGTGATATCAGGCAGAGGCGTCCAAACAGATCCAAAGAAGACCCAAGCCGTGGTTCAGTGGCCTACCCCTAGGAGCAAACGGGACGTTCGGTCATTCATGGGGATGTGCTCGTACTATAGACGGTTTGTGAAGGATTTCGCGAAAATCGCCCAGCCTCTGTACAAGCTCATGGACAACGCCACCCCTTTTGCCTGGAGCGTGCAGTGTGAAGGGAGTTTCCAAAAGCTGAAGGTAGCGATGACTTCTGCCCCAGTCCTTGTATACCCCGACCTGCAGAAACCCTTCATTCTTGATTGTGACGCCAGTGCTCATTCGGTGGGTGCTGTGCTTTCCCAGGAGATTGAAGGCCAGGAAAGGGTGATCGCCTATTTCAGCAAAACGATGTCCCCTGCGCAAAAGAATTACTGTGCTACAAGACGGGAGTTATTGGCAGTGGTGCTGAGCATTGAGCATTTCCACCAATATCTTTATGGTACTGGATTCACATTGCGAACTGACCATGCGTCCCTGAAGTGGTTAACCTCTTTTAAAAGGCCAGAAGGACAGCTTGCACGTTGGTTGGAAACCCTTCAGACATATTCCTTCCAGATTGTGCATAGACCAGGTAAAGCCCATGGTAATGCCGATGGCCTTTCGAGGCGTCCATGTTCTGCTGACTGTTCATTTTGCCTGCGGAAGGACAAGCAATGGTCAAGGGAAGTGAACGTCATTCACAAAGAGGGAAACACCACAGGGCCGCTTCCATTGGCAGATTGTCGTCCCTATTGGCCAAGTTCCTTGGGCGCTGAAGAACTGCCACAGTAGCACCACTGGCGGCCACTTCGGTTTCCAGAAGACGCTGGGGAAGGTACGTCAACGCTATTTTTGGCCAAGGATGACGTCAGATGTGAGGGCGTGGTGTAAATCCTGCATCACTTGTCAAAAATCCAACGGACCTCAACAACGGTGTCCTGCTCCGTTGAAGCAATTCACGGTGGGAGGGCCTTTTGAGAGGATGGGTATTGACATACTGGGACCATTCCCAAAGACAAGGCAAGGGAATCGGTTTGTCCTAGTAGCCTCAGATTACTTTACGAAATGGCCAGAGGCAATTGCCATCCCCAACCAAGAAGCAGAGACAGTTGCCACAGCACTTGTCGAACAAGTCTTCAGCAGGCATGGGGTTCCGTCCGAAATCCACACTGACCAGGGGTGCAACTTCGAATCAAAGTTGATTAAAGAAATGAGCCACCTCCTGGGAACCAGGCACACTCGGTCGACCCCACTCCACCCACAGTCAGGAGGGCTGGTAGAACGCCTAAATCGAACAATAACGAAATTTCTGAAAAAGTTCGTCAACCAGAAGCAAAATGATTGGGACAGGCTGCTACCACTTTTCCTACTGGCCTACAGGAGTGCGCCCCATGTCACGACTGGCTTCTCACCAGCATTGATGGTGTATGGCCGCGAGCTCCAGCTACCAGAGGACTTGGTGAGACCCGTCATGAAGGAAGAGCCACTCTCGGTTCCGTATGTGTTTTCTCTGCGGAAGCACATGCAGGAAACCAGAGAGTGTGCTACAGGAATCATGGGAGTCCAGATGCGGCAGCAGAAGGAGCGTTTCGACCGTCGAGCCCAGCAGAAGGAACTCAAGCCTGGGGACTGGGTTTGGCTGCATGACCCAAAACGAACGGTGGGGCGCTGCCCGAAACTCCAGCCGCAATGGACGGGCCCATGGGTCGTGATGGAGAAGAAGAACGACGTACTCTACCGGATTCGGCTCGGGAAAGCGAAGAAAATGGTCCACGTCAACCGGCTGGCTCTCGCCGACGTGAAGAGGGGGGTAGTGTGATGACAACCATCACATGGTTGTGGATTGATGCTAGAAAAATAGTTGTGGCATACGAATACACGTTGTTGGTCATTGTTAGAAAGTGTTTTGTTACAATATGCTATTCACTCTATGAAACTATAATTTGACATGTAGTCTTCTAAGGACTTAAACTTTAAAGCAGCATAGTGTCGGGATCAGCTGTGTGGCTCTCAAAGCTGATTTTTATGCTATTCACTCTGTGAAGCTGTAATTTGGCGTGTGACCTCATTAGGACTAACACGTTGGGCACCATAGGGCCGAGATCGGCACCTCCTGAAGCTAATTTCTATGTGTTTGAAACGTATTCTATGCAATGCTTAGTTTTCCAGTTATAGGTGAAAAAATGGAAAATATCCAAAAACGCTGCAAATTTTACTCAAGGGTTTATTATTCTTTGATATAAGTTACTTGTACAGAAATTTAATTCTGTCAATGAAAAAATTAAAAAAAAACTTTTTTTTGGATTTTTATACCTATTTAAAAAAAAAAATTTTTTGGGATTTTTTTTTTTTCAAAAATTCTTTATTTTTTACTCGAAAAACATTTAACCTCCTGGGATCCTTCAAAAATCCCATTTTTAGCCCCATGAAAGCCCAATAGATCGCCACCGTGAAATCGGATCGTTCCGGGACCCCCAAAAATGAATTCTACGTCCATTAACAAATATTTATTGGTTTATACTACTTCAATACAATTTTAAATGATTCATGTAATAAACTCTTCTTGTCGCCGTGGTCCTTGGGGTCCAGGTAGCTGCACCGGGGGGATAGGGGGACGTGGTGTCTCCCCAGGGAGGCGTTGTGTCCCTCGCCGTGTCCATCGGAAACAAATACAGGTAGCGCATCAGAAGGTGCATCAATACCGGGAGAAAATATAAGGGACGGGAATACTGACCTTGGGGGGGCTCAATGAGCCCCCGCTAGGTGTCTGCGTCTAAAGGCAGCCCATATAAAGCCACTACCGTCCAACGTTCTCCTGGCAGCCCACTCCAATATGAACGGCGGAAAGATCCTTCGGAGCCCCCTCGCCGCGTGTGCGTCCCAGAGTCCACGCCATTGGAGAATAGCCGGAAGTACCTCCACCACCGTCGAATCCGTGAGCTCCCTGACGGCTTGCATCGCTACCGGAGTCCCGTACTTAGATTTCTTCCTATTCAGGAGGGTGCGCAAGGGAAAGGTCGGAGAGTTTGTCGAGATGGCCACCTCGACGACATAAGCAGTGTCATCTTTCTTGATTATGACGTCGGGTCGAATGGCTTGTTCGTCGGTCCTAATCATGGTCTCCGTCCACACATTCCAACCCTTCCGCCGAGCATATTCACCAAACAGGGCACAGACAGCGTTATGTCGTTTGCAACGTGCTTCACGCATAGATGGACAAACTTGCAGCACATGGTTCGGCGTCTCGCGTTGGGGGCATCCTTCACGACATGCTGCCGAACCTGCCCGGCCTCTAGTCATCCGTGCCCGCAGCGGTATAGCAGCTGCGTATGTCTTGATCGCCGCCAGGGTCCGCCACACGGGCACCCGTTCGTTGGTGTTACGCATCCAGGCTGTTGACTGGGGAACATCCCGAGCAATTTTCATGTCTGCTCCGTCGACAGTGTTATGCCATGCAGCTGCCCGCTCGCGGCGCCGGTCAAGTGTCGATGATTCAATGCCACTGTTGTCTTCACGAAACAAAGTATTACGGGCCTCGCTGACACGCTTCTTCCGTAGCAAGGGGATAAGCGCTAAAAAGCACATCAAACCCAGCCCTCCATCCGCCACGGGGGCGTAGAAGAACGCATTGGGAACATCTCTGGGCAGCCTTAGGAATGATCGTAGAATTCCTCGCACTCGTATGTCAAGCCATTGGAGCTGTTTCTTCGTGTGTGCAGTTAAAACAAGTCCATGCACAAGCGACGGTTGCCAGTGGGTTCTGATTGCCTCTAACTTCGTCAGGGGTCCAAGAGTCGACCGAATTATCTTGCCTAAGTCCGTGATAGCTTTGTTGGGATCCGGTCTGACTGGGCCATAGGGATTAAATGTTACGCCGAGGTAGTTCCATACGGCATTCGAGCGAGCTACCGGTATATCATCTAGGTCACCCAGACTGGCAGTCACAGCCAACTTACCCTTCCTAGGAACCAATGGCACATAGAGAGACTTGCCGGCGTTGATCGACAACCCGCAGTGTTGTAGAGCTTCGCGGAAACTTCTGATGAGCACCCGTATCCCAGCGGCCGATGCCGCCAACAAACACGCGTCGTCTGCGAACGCAATCGATCGCCATCGTTTCCCACGGCAAGTGAAGCCAATTCTGCTATGTAGCGACATCAGGGCATGATCCATGACTGCGTTGAAAAGAGTGCCAGAGAGCGGGTCTCCCTGCCGAACTCCAGCTCGGCACCGTATACGTTGTCCGCCCAAGATGGTGCTGGAAGATCCATACAACTTCATAATATAGTGGACCAAAGACGGAGACCACCCTCGTGCCACCATCACAGCTCTAATTGCATCGTGGCTAACAGAATCAAAGGCCTTGGCCACGTCGACCACCACCAGGTGCAGCTCCCTAAATTTCCGTTTTGCTTCCGCCAATATGGTCCCTTTAAGAGTTACGTTTTGGCCAATACTTACTGATCAAGCCCCGTTGGTCCCGACAATGCCGGACATTCTGCATCAACCTGGCTGCCAAGATCTTGTGTAGGTGCCTCAACATCACCGACAGTGATCACCAAGATCTTGTGTAGGTGCCTCAACATCACCGACAGTGATCACCGGACAGTGATCGGTCGATATTGATCAGGCCTCACTGGTCTAGTCACCTTGGGAATAAGTGTGGTGCGCCCCAACGTCATCCATTCAGGTGCTTCCTTCTGGCGTAGAAGGCCAAAAATGAATTCTACGTCCAAAAATACTTCGAAAACGACACCTAACTCGATCCCATACCCCAAAGCCTTAAAAAAAACCCACCTGTAGCCCCATTTTCGCCCCATAGCGCCCCACGGGTTTGGGTGATCGGACTGAAAACCTTGCGGGCACAACTAGATGGTAAACCGAGTATTTTGTCAAAATTTCAGATTTAAAAAAATTCCTACTGCCCAAAACGCTAGTTTTTCGAATGCTTTTGGCAATGGGATCGAGTTAGGTGTTGTTTTCGAAGTATTTTTGGACGTAAAATCCATTTTTCGGGGTCCTGGAACGATCCGATTGCACTGTTGCGATCTATAGGGCTTTCATGGGGCTACAAATGGGATTTTTGAAGAATCCCAGGAAATAAAATATTTTTCGTGTAAAAAGCAAAAACATTTTGACAAAAAAAAAATCAAAAAAAAGTATTTTAAATTTGAGAAGAAAAAAATTGGCGGGGTCACACTTTATATTGAATCCGAGGTGCAACATACACGTATCATACGTGTATGTTGTACCCATAATGGGTCGCAGTTTGATAACAGGGTTGAAGGGCGCGTACGACATCCGTAATTGAAAGATTTCTGTAGGACATCACGTTTTTTGTTTGATGTTTCAAGTTTCAGGTGCTTGGCGGAATTGATACTGAATCGAATCGATCTTTCCGACTATACTCGGCAAACAACCAAATTTTTCGACTATCCCAAATTAAAACTCATTTCCTCAAACATTACTGAAAATCTCCGCGACCTTGGAAATTCTCTTGCGGGAGCCAAATTATAGGAACAGAACCTGATTCGGGTGCAATTTATGTACCTATGTGAGTTTGTGTTCGGTAGATTCAAATTTGTTTTTAAATTGGTGTTATGTGGTTGGCAGGCGCTGTGTTCAAGAGATGAGAGGGACGGGTTTCCCAGGTGGTATGATCACGTCGTCGAACTGACTTCCTGGGTCCTTCTCTCTTAGTGTTTTCACTGGAATCGTCCAGATACGATACTCTTTGTGAACCCTTCGAAGGGAAATCCTTGTTCTCCATGGGTAAATACGAGATCTGCCTCGGGCCACAGGACTCAGCTATTTTAAAGGAGTCAGTTTCCCCTGTGTCAAAGCCGGCAATCACTGAAAAAGACTAGGGATCCGCAGACTCCTGTCTCCAGATCTCTGATAAAGGCTTTTGTCGTCATAATTAAAATCGCAAACGGTCACCTCGGGCTAGGTGTTTTCAATCCCGTGGGACCCGCGCGCGGGAATACACCCAACTCAGCGGGATCCGCAAGTATACAATACCCTCCAAAAAACCACTTACCTTACCCTACAGCTCAACAGGCCTATGTGGCCCTTGGCTTGACGAATCACTTCCCTTCGTCGACTCCGATCCTGAGCTGCATTTCGCCTGTTCCTCCCAATCGGCGCGCGTCCTTCTCCACCTCGTCCACCTGCTTGTTGTACTCATTTCCTCTTGTTGTTCCAGTTGTTCCGGGAAGGGGAGCCCGACTGTACGGATGTATGCCAGTGTCCAGACGGGTCGCTGATCTGCAACACTATTTGCGTGAACCGGCAACCTTGCAAGACGGATTTCGCGTTTTACAACCATGCAGCTCCTGCGTATCAAGCATACCGTGGCCGCTGTCTTTGCTATTCGGGCCGTTTCATCTGTATGCGGCCAGCACCTGGTAAGCTCTTTGAAACTATTCAAACTATTGCTGCGCACTCCTGAAATCCGTCTATTCGGGGCCTGAACCACTACTTGTATTATGGCTGAATATTTGATTTGCAGACACCTATGAGTTGCCACCGGGAGTTTACCTCTTCCTTGGATTCAGCTCGGCAGACGAAAGTCTCCTGAAACCACTGACTAACATGGAAGTTCAAGACGCTGTTGTGTCACTCCATAATCTTCTGAGGCTCCACGTCAAACCCAAGGTATGCTGGTCAGAGACTTCGAAATCACTCATTCCAAGGTATTAGTTGGCTAGCCACCAGCTCCCATGTAGCACACATATGTACTAGTCGGGCCGACGCACAGAAGTCGGAATCACGAAAAACCTGGCCAAAACTGTACAATATTGTTTTGGGTGATCTAGTGGTGTTGAACCGAAGGATCTTTAGTGGTATCCGATTTGCTCTCAATGAACAGGAATAGAGAATGCTATAATGACCAATTTGGGTTTGGTTTGAGATAATATCTCGAATTATTATGTTCGTTGATGTTGGGTGGTCCAGTGTTCCCGGATGTACCCATCTGAAATCCATCTTGAAAGGATGGGTACATCCGGGTCTGCCGAGGCTCCTGTGCGAAAGGCTTTCCAAGCGTGCTGTGCCGGCTCCTTTCTTTGCATGTTTCCATAGTAGGGCTGTGTCTGCTAGGGGCATTCGCCTGTCAACGGAAAGCCGTGCGAGTTTCAGCTGGTATGGACTATCGTGAGAGTTCTAGGTCTCGGGATTTTACCCATCCCCGCCACCTAAATCTTTGAATGCGTTTGCTATGTAGCATAAGAACCAGTTTCTCATAACCGCCCGTTTGTTTTTTTGCAGACGCCATGTATGCTTTCGATGTTCAAGTTGTCAGCCGAGAATGTAATCCTGATTGCCAAACTATCTGACAGCAACTCGACGTTGACACGAGATGTTGAGATGGAACCTGGTCTACTTGAAAAGCAAAAGGTACTTCACTAGCTTTAGACTCGAAAAGATTAATCAAAATTTAATTAAAATGCAGTCTTGTGATTTACGGAACGAGTACCTAGTTAAGTTTCAAAACGCCGATATCTATAAATTATCCGAAATTTAATTCTATATCTATCAATAAAATAGATTTATTTAAAATGTTTAAAATAGTAGGTATTTTTGTCTTGTCAAGTTTGTGGACGGATGTGGGACCTCGACAAATGGATTATGCGTCCAAAATTAGTCGGAAAGCGTCACTTCATTCGACTTCCTGGCATCCCTCAATAGCCCCATGAAAACCCCATAGATCCTCACGATGGTTCTGGGACCCTAAAAAAATTGGTTCTAAGTCCAAAAATACTTCGAAAAAGACACACCGCTTGATATTTTACCCGAATCCATCAAAAACCCCTCCCGTAGCCCCTTTTTAGCCCTACAGAGCCCCACGGGGGTTGGGCGGTTGGACTGAAAATCTTGCGGGCACAACTAGATGGTGGACCGAATATTTTGTCGAAATTTCACATTTAAAAAAATGCTTACTGCCCAAAACGGCCTCGACGGCGCACAGTGGTGCAAAGGCGGCCGAAACCCCCCAAATTGAGTTGTGCCTTTTCCCAGTTTTTATGAGTGGGTTTTACACCTTAATACTTGTATAATGAAGCCTCATAATTAGTTTTCTTTTAAAAAATTATTTGGAGACTTGAGAGTCCTTGAAAGTTGATTTTTTTTTTTTTTTTTTTTTTTTTTTAATTAAAAAATTACGAATTACATGTTACTTTTTCACCATTTTTTTAACCTATTGTAATGAATAGTATAATTTAAGTAACCACCCATGAACTTTACTATACTAATGTAGTTTCCAAAATTTGCTTTAGTTGAGGGATTAATTCCAGTTTGTACTGTCTGTGCCACGACCTTGTAGGTAGGTAATAAAAAAAACGTATTTTTCGCATTTTCGATGGAATCGGGAAAAAAAGCTGCACCGAGCTGAGCTCCGCGAGTAGAAACATTGTAATCTGTGCCTATTGGAGTGTCTTTTCTCAAATTTTCATCGCCGTTATCCGCCGTATAATATACTGATACGCCGTACAATATATTATGTTCAGGGTCCACGTTGTAAGTCGCTAAGATGGGTGCGTCAATCGACAACATTCTGAAAGAACAATCGTACAGTTGTGTTAATGTTGTGATAATGTTAGTTGAGTTAATGGTATATTATTCTGAAATTAACGCTATTTTCATTTTCATTCATTTTCATTCCATAAATTTCGTAAAAATGGTTTGAATTCTTTTCAAAACCCTTCCTTCAACCCAGGTTTCAAGACACAATGGTTTTTTACTGTATAGAGCGGTGAACTTGGGATAAATTTTATGGGTTATACTCGAACATAAGCAAAAACAGCTGAAAAAGTGGAGAGCCAGTGAGTATATCCATTAAAATGTTGAATTATGGTCTTTAAAAAATTGTAGCGCAATAACTGACGTCAAATTCGGATTCTACGCCCCGAAAAACATGAGTGTACCGAGTTTTATTGAAATACTCCGATGAAAAGGGGTTTTGGCCGCTTTTTGGCGGTTTTGCACCACTGTGCGGCGTACGGCGGATGGACATTTCGTTTTTAGAATCCACATCTTGAATGACAACATGATTAAAATTTGTTGTAAAATTAAAGTCCTAAAAAGCCCTATAGATCCCCTCATGGATTCAAAACCACACCTGTTAGCCCCTTTTTAGCCACACGAAGCCTAGGCGAAAAACGGCTTGGAGGGAACTTACACATCTGTAGCAGTACCTAGTCATTTACAAGAACAGCTGTGAGAAGGAAAAGAAAAACATGAGAATCTACAGCCAACCATGGAGCGTATGAGATTCTTTGTTGGACAGTTAGACAAGCGTGAATATCGCCATAATATGGTGATATTCACGCTTGTATCGCAGTTTTAAAATGTAAAAAATCTCTTGGCTAAGTTTATTCGTTTTTTTAATATTTAATGATCTCTTTTTACAGGAGGAGTGTGAAGCACCTCTGCAGGAGATTAGCGAGATGATAAACAATCAAGACACTATCGTCCATTCACATCTGCTGCTTTCCATTTTCAAAATGGCTGAAGTTGAAGTGGTTCACCCGGCGCCCAGTTCAGCTTTATGGAAGGCTCCAAGCATCGCTGTTATACTCACAACAGTGTCTTGGTCCCTCTCCTCATGACCATAACTCATCATTCTAAATCCTATGTAATGAATGTCACAAACAATCTGTGGTTAGCTCTGTGTATCAATGTTATCTGTCTACTTCTGTACACCTACAATTTTCTGTATGCCTGGAGGCTGAATTGATGCTCTGTACTAGGTCAATTATAACCACACATAACAAAATCTCCTCGTAACTCGAAAAACTACTGTCGCATTTATGTAAATAATTCACAAACAGATTCGTTTGAGGATGTCACCGTTAGGAGAAGAGACTGTCCCGTACGACTAGAAACTGAGCGGTTTTTTATGTCTGTGAGCTGTACTAAAATCAAATGTATCTCCGGTGTAATACGTGTAGTTATTATGGGATGGTTTCATGTACAGGGGAAAAAGGAGAAATGATAACCATCACAAGGTCACAACCACGACCCAATGCTGGAAATGAAATGGCATTCCAATTTCAGTAACGCTACTCGTTTTCAAAGTGTTGGGGGAATTCCTGTGCCGCCCAGTGCATTACCGAGGTGGGAGGCCAATTCTTATAATGAATGGAGGACTTTTATCGTTTTAAATTTCAACTTGTAAGCCTGATTGGTTGAAGGACAGACAACAGGGTGGTTTGGCCGATATTCAACATGTAATCACTCTGGATTCTGCTCTCGTTACTTACATACGAGTATTTTTCATACAAACAGGGATAGTATCGAATTTTTGAATCGTCAACAGAAAGAAATAAGTTTTTTAACCTTCGAATTAGTTTAAGAAATCATTATCTTTTATTTAATCCGGTACTGGCCTGTAACAGATATTGCTTCCGATAATATAGGTAGGTACCTACTCACTCTTCTAGGATTCATTGGGGCAAATCTGAATTTAAATTATTGCTCTTCGACAGGCCCACGTTTTGAACCAAGCAACTTGAAAAATTTCATTGCAAATCGTTATTTTATTCTATTTGTAAGTCGTCACATTGGAGTGAACTCCGACACTCCCTAAGTAGAGTTTGGGGGACGCCCCTCAAGGGTCAGATCGAATACAAATGAAAGACTTTATGTCGCAGTGAAAAACTTGATAAAACCAATATGTTGGTCAACCTTGGCGTAATTCAATATACCGGCTGAGGAGCACTCATTCATTTTGGGGAAAACTTTTTTTTCCATCGACTCCTTTTACTTCTCTTTTTCCCTCAAAACTCCTTTTTATTCTTTTTTTAATTTTCTCAATTTAAATAATAAAAAAAGAAAAGTTCGACAAGTTCTTCAGTCGGTTGGTTACCTAAACACACCTAGTTCCACTCTTTTCCCTGTCCTTTGTTCGTATGCTGTGCGTAAGGGTCCGCGGGATCCCGCGGTGTTTTTCCAATCTTGCAAATGCGGGATTCTCAACGCGGGATGACGCGGGATTCCTCTTGTTTAACAAAAAAAACGCGTTTTCTGTGGTGTGAATCGCAGCCTGCACACTGTAAATCACATTCTCATGGCCTGTGATTCATATATGTCCTCCTCATGTCTGTTGTGCTGTAGTTAACAATATTTTTGCTATTATTGTGGTATCTACGATCCTATCTAATAGCCAGATACTATCTAACCTATCTGAGCGGAAAGAGGGGGCGCTGTCTCCAGTCTGCATAATATGCAGTAGAGTATAATATTATTATACATTCTGTTTGACGATTCCTCCCACAAGTGTGGAGTCAGATAGTGCATTCTCTACAGTTGGGTACCTATTTCTGCAATCTGCGCCGATCAAATTTGGGTGAGAGAAACTATTGACTCACTGACCTTCTCTGGTGGTATTTCTTTCATCAAGTTGGCTAAATCCCAGCTTCAGAGGATGGCTCAATCTCACTCCCTTCAATGCATTTATTTCCTAATATTTGTTAAAATATTTTTAAATACATTCTGATTTATTATTCTAGGACAAATACACTTATCCAATAGCGACGGAGTCGAAAATTCTGTTCGGCCTCAAAATTTTACATTTTACGTTTCAGGATGTCTTGATTCCAAAAACAGAATGTCCGTCCGCCGTCCGAGCCGTTTCGGGCTGTAGGCACTTTTTTTAAATCTGAAATTTTGACCCGTGGGGCTTTCATGGGGCTGAAAATGGGATTTTTGAAGAAAACCAGGAGGTCAAATAAGGTGTGGTTTTCCGAGAAATTGTGGACGCAAAATCCGTTTTTCGAGGTCCCACATCTGTCAAAATAAATTTTATTTTATTTTATTTTTTTTTTTCGTAAGTATTTTATTAATGGCACAGTATTAGTTTTTGCGCAATTAACCTATCACAGAGAATAGTAAACCCTTGTGCAAAATTTTCCGCGTTTTTGTTAAGAAATTTTTAAACAAAATTATTTTATTAAGCGGGATTGAAAACTGTGCGGGATGGCGACCCCTAGCTGTATGGTTGAGATGGGGAACCGGCGAAAAAAATATACTTCTTTCGATTCAAAATCGATTTTAAGAAAAATTCTTGATAAGAAATTGATTTTTCAAAAAAAAAAAAATCTTAAAAGTAAGTCATAGGTACGTTTGACAAGCTATTTTGTTCCTAAAATTATTATTCAGGTGCAAAAATTTCATTTTAATTTTGCAACTTCTCAAGAACGTTTTAAAAATGTTAAAACGTTTACTTATCATTTAATGTTCTAAAAGTTTTACAGTTGAACTGAGAAATCTGAGAATGAGACACCTGTAACCGTGGCTTGAACGTCCTGTGAATGGAGTCAGTCTTTTGCCCGACTTCTTGTCATTTTGTCTTTTGTAGTTCCAAAACTAGGTACTTTCAAAAATTTGACAGTATAGTTACTATTCAGATTTATCGCTGCCTAAGATGTTCATTTTCAAGTAATACGTAAAAAATCGTACAGTTTCTCGTTTTTTTTTAATGAAATTTTAAGGAATCATTTGGTTTCCTAATGAATTGGTATGAAAGCCTCGCATTAGATTGAAATCGGACACCAGAGTATCAAATCAAAAAATCTAGTTTTAAGAACCTAAAAATCGATGACTTGAAAAATAGGCAAATCCTTCGCCTTCCCTAATATGCGTCAATGGAGAACAAGCGAAAATTCAAAGCGATGTTGGTATCCACTGAGAATTAGTGCAAGTTTCCTACCTTCTTAATTTTTTTCAGTTTTATTTCTCGGCTCCTTTTTTCTTCAGACCCATTCCTTTCCTCCTCTTTTTTGAAGGTGCTCCTCGGCCTGAATAGTATACTTCATGTGCCTGTGATGTTTGCTTTTGATTTTACGCACTTAATAACTTATTTTTCTGATGCCTAGTGGAAATGGTGTATGATCAAGAATGCTATCAAACTAGAAAAAATTGGACCTGACAATAAAGATAGGCGGTATAGGTAATATCGAAAGTTTTGAGCCGATTTTTGGCATCCATATTATTCTTACCGTGATATCGGATAATATCAAATCTCAACGGTACGGCACGCGGTCTGCACGCAAAAATAGTGTTGACATAATATTATTATGCATCTCCTAATATCATCAGGAATTATCTGGAAGTGCCATATTGGTAGGTAGGTCTCATCTGTTTTCATGCAACTGTAATTCTTTCAGGTGCTACTAGCCATTTAAATTGTTTTCAATAATCGAACCAACGAAAATTTATTGAATATGAAAATTATGAAAGTTTATTGTTTAATTTTTCTTGGATATTTTTTTAAATATCGATATCTTTCTATATTCCACTAGAGAAAATTCCTACGAAATTACAGCTCGAAAGAATGATTATATTCATGGAAGTCGTACAGTAACAACAGTACAATGAAAATAACCCAGGGGAAGGTTACAGAAGACATGGGGACAGAACCGGATCGAGGACATAGCGCTGATTTTAACATATTTTCAGAATTACCAATTATTTATAAGATGAACGTTTGCTCAATCATAGCCGCATTCGCTTCCTATATTTTTATTTTTTGCGAATTTCAACATAATATGTTGAACATATTATGTTATTCGTTGAAACAGGTTGTGAGTTAACTTTGTGGGAAAATGTATGTTTTAACATGGTACGTGTTTTTACGGGAGTAATCAGGTTGAAGGCGTGACTGCATAGGGGAGGATTCCCCCCGCCAGTCAGTGGCGCTCATTGCCACCTACATCGTTCTCGAGACGGATCCCAATCGGTTCATCATATAATATCGTTGTGTGGTTATTAAGAGTTGCATATTATGTAATTGATAAAATATGGACGAACCGTTTCCTTGGACATGATCAGGCGTCCGATTGTCTCCTTAAACTTATCAACAACAAAAAACATGTAGCGTGTTTCCTTGCTATGATCCTTTATCAAAACTGAGATAATCCGTGGGTCTGGGAGTTAAGTCATAAGACGATACAACATGTATTTCTTACGATACATTACTTTTCCGTCCCAACCGTCACGTTTAACTGTTGTTTCCATTCGTTCAAGGGCCGGTCACCATGAGCCCGATTTTCATCAATGTTCTGGTACGCTACGGCTTCCAATTGGGATTTGTTTTTGATTCAAAATGACATTATTCATGACGTTAAGTTATTTAGACCTAGTACCAATCGTGTATCGCTTAGATCATCAGGGTTCGGTAAACGTAGAACAAATGATCACGTACAGCTAAGGTATAAGTTATCAGGTGATAAAGCACGCATGATGCTTCATTTAATTACCGACCTACCGTTGGTTAACGAAAGATTTAATTTTGTTTTCTTAAAACAGCAATTCATGAGTTCATCTACATTCAACGTAATTCCCCCTTCATTACTTACTATGTGGGTTTGAAGAGGACTGTTAACCATATTCCAAATTTCACTAGGGTATCGCACAGGACTTACCACCATGGAGAAAGGTAATAGTTTGATAGGTGGTTTGAAGGTTTTTGCTTGACATACATTTTAGTGGGCAATTGAAAGTAGGGTAAAGTGCCCTAATATGGCATACAAAAAGATGTTCCGTCATAAAACCTATAAAAAACGTGATGTATGGTTGAAAAATGTTTACAATGCTAGGTATACTATCCCTCTACCACTTCCCATCGCTGAATTTCCTCGAAAGTGTCTAATCGCTGGTGGAACACCGATTTTCAAAAAAAAAAAGTCGTTTTTATGCTCTGAAAAAAAGGTTGCCTAATATGGCATACAAGGGGGTTCTTAATATGGTATGGTTTTTGGCTCTTTCCCCATCTGTTTATTGCAAAAGAAATGGATGAAAATTCGTTAGACCTGCTTGGTGAAAGAATAAACAACGAAAACCTAATAAATAACCTCAATATGGCATATGCCATATTAGGGAAATCGACTCACTTCCACCAACACGAAATCTTTACAATGATAAAAGCGCGACATGAAAAAATCGATGGTCAGGAATTGTTCCTTACGAATTGCTGAATCTGATGGAATATTGAAAAGTTTTGATTACACTTACCTTGAGGTTCGGAAATCAATCACAATACTGGAGCAAAATGTTTTGCGACCACTCAAACACGTGTTGCTGTTTCTGTAGACTACACATAACCTGCTACCTGTTGAATGACCCACCTCTGTCGGCTACCAGGTGAAACTCTACTCTTTGATGGGTTTCCCGGTAGTGTGCAGAGTGCTAGTCTCCCCAAAACCTCACTATGCCATATTAGGCACTATGCCATATTAGGGCACTTTACCCTACTGTTCACATTTAGGTTCGAACTAATTCACAGTTCACAATTTCATTCAAGGCTATTTTTAAGTTTTCAAAGCTTCGCTATAACGTCCTGATTCCATTATACTTAATAATATTATAATGGATTATATTATAATCAATTACGACGAAATTATCAAGAAATCATCTACCATGACTACCATCAGCGGAAAAGTTTTTGAAATCCTCATATCACACTTTTATTGGTTATTCAATTTAATGGATACAAATAACTTTGAATTCTTAACCAACCTACACCCTAGGTATTGCGAAAACAGTCTGTTGAATGTTGGTCCATTTTGTGGCATGCGTGTGTTCGTAGATAAATTGGTCTCTTAAAGTGCTGGATATTTGTGAGTTTGGCCATTAAAAAATAGCCTATTATGCTGGACATCTTCAGAATTTAGTGAAAAGACCGACATTCCTTTTAAGAAGGCGTCTTCTCGAGAAATGTACGATTCGATTATTAACCCTAATGAGGATATTCTTCGTCTACCTACCTCCTTTGAGTATAGCTAGATCAGATCTTATTCGTATGTAATTCAATTACGTACACTGGTATTCGAATTTTATAAGAATGAAATGATGATGATTACAACAACCTGGTTATCGGAAGAGCCATGTGTGTATTTTGTGCGTAATTTTGTAACGTTGTGATCGATTAGTCCCACAAGGGCTGTTTTTTCCGTGTTTGCTACACCACACTGTTGAGGGAATCCTTGCGCACGGCTGCTTACACAAGAGATCTGAAACATGATTGGTGTCAACCATGAGAAACGAAACATATCACGATAAGACCAAAATTTTTGAAAATGAGGAAGATTATAATATAGCAGAATAGTTGGAATTGGAACTATCCATCAGTAGGCAATTGTTGAATTTTTGTATGGAACACTAAGTTGAATTGTTATTTTACTAAAATATTTGAAGAATATTGGAACAAGTACATATCACAAATTTCTGCGTCACTTATCGACAGTGATAATAATGCAATTAAATGTTTGTAGTTCAGGCAGGTCAGAACAGGTGATTCCACATCGAGTGTACAATCTGGAAGGTATTGTTGTTGTCGTATTCTACGTTGAACACTGAGAGTCACTTACGAGACATCTTGAACTGTAATGCTGTTGGAAGGCCTTACTGGAAAAATATATTTTCAAATAATTACAGCATTATCAAGTCAAACGATTTTTGTTTTAGGAAAAATTTTAGTCCAAATTGTTGTGATGGGGAAGTGACGTATACATATCATTATATCAGACTGAATAACGAGCTAGCAGGCATCTTCTTACTAAAACATATCAACATATAGGCAACAAATAAAATATAAATATATATATAAAGAGTAGTTTGTACAATACTTGTAGTTTAAGAATGTGTAAATGGCTCAAAATAGAATGCTCCACTATCCACATTGAAGTTACTTGTTATAGAAAAATATATATATAAATATATTTTACTTGAATTGTTTTAGCGACATTGATTGCATGGTTTGTATTTATAAATAAATTGCGAGTATATATTGGGTTCATGTAAATAGGTCACCTTCTTCGAATGATACTACGCTTGTATGTAATGCTTCGGTTACCTACTTATTGTTGTGTAAACAGTATCACTGCGGATGTTTCAGCATCTACATAATAATTTTTGTTAGTAGGTAGGTAACAGATTATTTTCGTTTTCTCTTGCAAAATCAAATGTAGATATCCGAACTTTACTTTCTTTGTTATGTATAAGGTATAAATATTTTTTATTCTTCATTTTTGTCGGAACAATGCTAGAAGATTTTCTATAGTCGAATCATTGTAAAATGAGGAAAAATGTCCTTCCTTTATAGTTAATTTTGAAAACCTTTGTACAAAAAGTGATCGTGGGTGAACTTCGTGATGTGAAATGCTTCTGTATTGGATGTATTTCATCGCCAAGTTCCCTGACTACCTAATCTATACATATTAACTGTACATGATTGTTTACCCGCACTGTAACTAACTGCTGGAAATTATGTAGCAAAGCTATGAACTTACCTCCTTTACCTCAAAAAAAGTTCATTTATAAATTGTTGAAGTTGTTTAGAATGAATCGAATTCTACATAAGTAAAATGTTGTTTGTATATAAAATAGACTTCGATCTGAAGCAACCAGAACTCTCCTTTCTGTAATCGAAAACGGATGAATAAAGAAACATATCATGAGATGTTGCAGTTTTTTACGTGTCTATTTAAATCCTTATAAGGGTGATTCCACTAAACGTGGCCAAATTTATGTCCTGGCGTTTTACACCGCTATCGTTCGGAGGTTACATTTTTTTTTCTTTTTTTTTTTTTTTTTTCTCAATCTCATCTCCAAGGAAAATTTTTCCAAGACCGAACCTTATTTTTTTCTGGAATTCTACGATTAGCATGCTCAGGAAAAATATAAACATGAGTGAGTTCTCATTCCCCTGACGTGTCCCCAGCCATTGGTTCACTGCAGTCCCTTCTGACTGTCACTGCAGCCTTCCATTTCAATATACGAGTATAAAAAAGTGAAAGCCCCCTAGGTTTCATGTCATAGTGTAGTAACCTCATCATTTCCTTCCATAATCATTTGCATAAAAAATGCTTCAAATTTAACGCTTCAAATTTTACACAAGAGTTTATTATTCTCTGATATTGGTAACTTGTGCAGAAATTAATTCAGTGACAATGAGGAAATGTTGGGAAAAAATTTGTTTTCTGTTTTTTTTTAAATTTTTTTGCTCGGAAAACCCGATCAAATTAAGACGTATCAAGATTCATAATATGAACGTATCAATATTATTTGACCTCCCGGGATCCTTCAAAAATCCCATTTGTAGCCCCATGAAAACCCTCAAGATCGCCTCCGTGAAATAGGATCGTTCCGGAACCCCCAAAAATAGATTCTAAGTCCAAAAATAGTTAAAAACGTCACCTAACTCGATCCCATAGCCAAAAGTCTTTTTTAAAAACCCTCCCGTAGAAACGTTTTAGTTCCATAGCGCCCCACGGGTTTGGGCGATCGGGCTGAAAACCTTGCGTGTATGTACAACTAGATAGTAAACCGAGTAGGTATTTTGTCAAATTTCAGACTTTTAAAAAGATTTCTACTGCCCAAAACGGCCCGGACGGCGGAGGGACATTTCGGTTTTGGAATCTAGACCTTTTGAATCGGATAATGTCAAATCTTGAGGCCGATCGGAGTCGTCGACCCCCGTCGCGATTACATTGGTGTACCTATTATTCCAAGAATAATTGTACTTATAATTATAATTAATTATAGTGGATAATCACTCGTACTAAAAAAGTGAAATGGGCTTCATCTCATGGTGTTCTAACCTCATCATTACTTCCATAATCATTTGTTCTTATTCATAGAGGTGCCTATATGAATTTAATTGAAGTAAATTTCACTTCTGGTAAAAATATAATATCTTATTCAAGCTGAAGTTATTTTGAACTTACTACTGACGTGCAGTAGGGGCCTTCACAATCCGACCGTTCTCAACGTCCTGGATGCCCCACGATGGATGCTAATTTTACCCATCGTTTCCAAATCTTTCATGGACCCACTGGCACAACACGTCGCTTTTAGTAGTAGGTAACTAAAACTCAGGATTAACTGTTAATCTAAAACATTTCCCTACAGTTTTGCCTTACTGTTGCTGTTTGGGTTGGCCAGTTTCACACGAACCTAATCATTCAACAATTTTGATTGCTATATTTGAAATAATTAACAGTAGGTATAGGTATTCGAAAATTAGTTTATTCTTCATTTTTTGTACACAAGGCCACTAATTTGTCTCTGAAATTGATGTATGGAATTCGGATCCCCAGAACTTCGACTTTTGCTCGTTTCAATAGCTCTGGTGGAACGTGTTCCTCCTCTTGTTCAAATTGCACGAATGACAATTTACCATTCATTCCTGGGAGCACCACAAGAATCTTATTGGACCTCACGAAGCATCGGAGTAGGTCGACGATACCGTCGGTTTCCGTCGTGCTAATTGACTCGTGCAATTTGCTCACTGCTTCAGTCGTTGAGATTGGGGAAATATCGCAAAGCCAAGCATGAAGCTTGAGGATCCTCAGCATGGCTCTTAGTGGAACCAAGATACCGTTGTCAAGGAGACAGACTCCGTGTATAAGGGCATTTTCGTGTAGTTTCTTGTCGACTTTTTGGAAGTAACCACTCAATGGCCCAGTGATCCCTCCTGGAACTATCAACTTCACCGAATCGGGTCTTTCAGATACGGATTCGATAATCTTTCTGAACTCGTCATATGAGATCTCTAATCCTCCCTTGAGAGTCACCTGCTCATGGTCGCAAGGAGGTTTTAATGCGCTGTCACAGAGCGGTAATTTCCCTACTTTATTTCCTTCGGACAGTAATTGCTTTAGCTCTTCTTTGAAAAGCTTTGACGACATCGCTTCATTACCATAAGTTTCAGTGCTGTATGCGTCGGTAAGAGGTTTTCCATCGATGAATATGTTTAAAGCAGGGATATCTACGTGGAACGAGTCCTGATTATCTGACTGCCTTTCGTTCGTATCAGGTTTTACGAAGGTTTTCACAGCCTCTGGGGTTGGATGTACTAAGATCTGCTTTCTCGGTGGTTGGTCACTTTGCGGAAGAGACTTTTCCAGCATTGATTGGTTTCCTTCGTCAGTTTCACAGGAATCAGAAGATGCAACGTGAACCGCTTCCTCGATTGGTTTGCGTTCGGAATCGCTTTTTCCGGGGAGCGATCGTTTGGTTATTTCTCGTGGGCTCTCGAAATTAACGGCTTGATCACCCTTAGCTATATTTAGGGTCTGATGTTTACAAGGGTTTATTTGAATGTCTCTAGACTCGCTAATGCAGTAAAGGTTGTTAATATGTACTACGACGTTTGCATTTCCACTTGGTGCATTAATTTGTCGTAATATTGACTTGATGAAGTCGTAAGCGGGAGATGTTGCGCTGCCTGCCTCCGAACTTTTTGAAAAGTTGTCATTGCTTTGAAGATTTTGCTCAAGGCTCTTGCACGTCGTTCGCCTTGATAATATCTGAAAATATTGAGAAACCAACAATTAGAACCATAAATATCGAATACTTATTTATAAAAAATGAAATACCAACGCGAATTTCAATAAGATGAGGAGCTCCGGAAAAAGTCAATGTACTTTCAACATCGTTATTACGTTCAATTATAGAACAAAACATTTCCAAATTTTCTTATTTACAAGATGTAAAATTCAAAAAAATAGGTAGCTGAAACTTCCCAATATATTGCACGTTTCAGAATTATTAAATAATTCTAAAATTAATTATTTATAACAATTTTTTAAAATTAAATATTATAAAATTATACGATTTTTATTTAATAATAAAAAATAATTTTATAAAGATTTAGAACCAAAATTTCTCAATTACTTTTCGATTTTGACGTTTCTGAGTGTTCCTTGTTTCCTTCCATGTTTATTTTATTTTTTTAATTTCCACCGATGCATCAAAATACATTGAAATTTTGATTTGAACTCACGATCAAAAGCAGGATCTGGCAGAACCCAAAGCCTCCAAACAGATGTCTCATATTAGATGTGTTCGATACAAACTGGCCTCATCAACTAGGTACCTACATAAGAATCGCGGTCAATTCCGCTGTCTGTCCGAATCTTACAGTACGTGACTTGTCAATCAATGAGATTGGGTCAGTAAGAATGCTAGCATAACAGTTGGTACCTACCTAACCAAAGTGTGCCTTCCCAAGTCATATTTGTATTAAGCCCTCATTACACGATTACCTACCTCCTACCTGCTTGAAAGGGCTAGGCCATCTAAGAGATAAAATATAATTAATGTGGAGCATTCTGTATCATCAACAATCAGCGTAAATATTGGATCAGGTAGGCATCGGTTTCATATAACTGGCTCTTCACTTTTCAAGTAGGAAACCATGGTTCTATTCTGCAGAATAATGAAAGAATCTGAAAATATATGTATATAAATTTTATATAATATATTGTATAAGGATATTTTCAGATTCCTACATAATATATTATATTTGAGATATTATGCACTTGGTCTTGCCCATTCCAAATCGATACGTAGGTATTTTACTAACCTACTAGTCAATCAATTTTTTGAATTTTACAACATTAATTAAAATTGAGTGAACTGTTTACCAATTTTGGTTTATTATTCTTGGAATAATACACCTATGTAATCGCGACTGAGGTCGACGACTCGGATCGGCCTCAAAATTTGACATTTTCCGTTTCAAGAGGTCTAAATTCCAAAACCCAAATGTCCGTCAGCCGTCCGAGACGTTTCGGGAAGACTTCCCATTTCAGATTTTTTTTTTAAATTTCTACTTAGAAGAATTTTTTTTTAAAATCTGAAATTTTGATAAAATACTCGGTTTATCATCTATTTGTGCCCGCAAAGGTTTCAGCCCGATCGCCCAAACCCGTGGGGCGCTATGGGGCTACAATGGGGCTACGGGTATAAGTTCGTGGTACCTACTCATTGAGTTGCGACTTGAGTGGTAAGGAATGATGTTGCCCCGACAGAAATAACGCTAACCAACGTGTTGCGTACGACTATTGGGAGCAAAGTTTTTACCATTGACCATTCCCGCGGAGCAAGATGGTTTGTATTTATGTTTACAGCAGATAGCTAACCAGGCAAAATGCTACCGCACACCTCAATCATGTCATGGTTTGTCTCAATGAAGTGAGGACTCATTTCTTGCTCTGATGGATGTGCCTGAGCGCTCTCTTAAGTTTAAGGGTGTTGACCATGGAATAAGGAAGGCCCTTCCTCTATTTCTTCCATGGGTGTTGACAAAATGTAGGTAATGGTTTTGCAGCATCATCATTTTATCCGCCAAGCTATGATAGTTTTCATAAAAAAATGACATTTAATTCGCGATTCTTTAAAAAATATCGTTATCCGAATCGGTACCTATGTGTTGGAATAATGTTGGATTTTATATTGCGAAATGTTCTTCAGTATGAGTAGCGTGTTGCACTCATGACGCATATGCTTGACGGCCCTCGTTTTTGGCACTTGATTACCCTTACGACATCTTACTGTTGACTGAATGGCCAACCTTAGGCGTCCAACATGGAGGGGGGATCCTACCACCCCTGTATAGGTGGGGGAGAACTCGCTCAGCGCCTATTCAGTGCCCCAAACTGAAGAAACCCTGTCCGCGGTAGGGAATTACACACCCCTTGGAGACAAGCATTATTTGTGAGAAATAGCTACTTTATTGTCATAATAATTAAAATTGGACCACAGATTCTGAAAATAGAGATAAAAATGGACAGAAGTAAAGAATAAAACCTTGAACATTGTCGAAACTCACTCCACTCTGAGTGATCAAAGTTGACAACCTCCCCCTGGAGACATTGGAAAAACGTCAGTTTTCGGTATACAACCTTAATTTTCATAGTGAGGCAGTGATTTTATCAATTCGAAATGTGAAACGCTAGAAAGAGCAGAAAATTTCCTTTCAGAATGCTACCATCAGAGTATGATAACTCCTCCTGGCTTCTCAGAAATCGCCGGTACCCTCGATTGTACGTTTTTGTGAGAATGACCCACATATTATTTAGTAGGACCTATATTTGTACGACAGCGACGGCCCTGAGCTTGCGCAATAGCAACAGCATTCTCGCTCTCCCTTTCTATTTTTTCAAAGCATTCCATCAGTTTTTCAGATTTGTCATAAACAACTTTTACAACGCGGCCATGGTAGTTCCAACGAGTGGAACTGCCACGAGGAATACGGGAACCAACAATTTCATCGAGAAACGAAACTCAAAGTGGAGAATGGCTGAAGAATGCAGGAAACTCGTTCACATGTTCAAAAAACACTCTCACTCTCTTGATAAAACTGGCAACTTGTTTCATGATCAGATTTAACTGATGAGCATAACAGTGTACGAAATAAGCGTATGGATAGTTCTCTCTTATTAACACGTGAACGCCCCCGCGATTTCCGCTCATCACGCTCGCACCATCATAACTTTGGCAAATAAGTTTGTCTTTATCTATCCCGATTGTCTTCAATTCGGTTTCAATTGCGCTGGCCAGCTTTGCAGCATCGTGGCCGGGTGGCTTAGTGTAAGTCCAGAATCGTTCAACAGGGGCACCATTGGACAAGACGTATCTAAAAACCACAGTCATCTGCAGTTGGGATGAAACGTCAGCTGTTTCATCGGCCATAACAGACACGAATTTACTAGCTTCGATTTCATTGCGAATTTGCGCCTGGAAAACCTCCAACATGCACTGAAGTAAATCATTTTGGATTTCCATCGAGGTGCCTACAAATACTGTGGCGTCTTCGAGATGTTGCTTGAATATTGAATCTAATTCGGCCGAAAAATTAACCAATCCCCGAAAAATGCCGGGGTTTGACGAATCTTTGCTTTCGTCATGGCCACGAAGAGCAACTTCAAACATACCACAAAACTTTATGCAATCTATAATTCTAGACAAACTGTATCGATTTTTCTTGATTTGCTCATTCTTCTTCAACAAATTTTGGCGAAAGGCAGAATCAAGTTTTTGCTGAATGTTGACGGTACCGGCAGTGCAGGAATCAACGAGGGAATTTTTGTGACGCACTGATTCGCGGTGCTTTTGGTTTATTATTCTTGGAATAATACACCTATGTTTTCGCGACGCGGGTCGACGACTCTGATCGGGCTCAAAATTTGACATTATCCGTTTCAAGTGGTCTACATTCAAAATCCGAAATGTCCGTCCGCCGTACGCCGTACGCCGTACGCCGTGCCAGGCCGTTTTGGGCAGTAGGAATTTTTTAAAAAATCTGAAATTTTGACAAAATACTCGGTTTACCATCTAGTTGTGCCCGCAAGGTTTTCAGCCCGATCGCCCAAACCCGTGGGGCGCTCTGGGGCTAAAATGGGGCTACAGAAGGTGGTTTTTGAAGGCTTTTGGCTATGGGATCGAGTCAGGTGTCGTTTTCGAAGTATTTTTGGACGTAGAATCCATTTTTTGGGGTCCCGGAACGATCCGATTTCACTGTGGCGATCTATAGGGCGTTCATGGGGCTAAAAATGGGAATTTTGAAGGATCCCAAGAAGTTAAATATCTTTCGAGTAAAAATTAAAGAATTTTTGAAAAAACACATTTTTGAAAAAAAATCGCCTCAAAAAATTTTTTTTGAAATATAAAAATCCAAAAAAAATTTTTTTTTAATTTTTTTTATTGACAGAATTAAATTTCTGTACAAGTAACTTATATCAAAGAATAATAAACCCTTGTGTAAAATTTGCAGCATTTTTTATTTTGCAAGTCAAATGGCTCAGATCGGTAATCCCTTGGACCCAAGCATCTCCGCGAAACCTCGAAAAAAGCGTGCAAGGGAAGCAAAACAATTTTCCTCTCACCTGACAACCAGCAAGCCAGTCCGTCTTCTTATAATTTTCTTGGTTGAATTTCCTTACCACAGATTTTTTGTTGACGGTGGAATTTTGCTGCAAACCTGGTAAAGGTGGGGTTGGCCGGCCCATGTCGCGAATGGCACACTTTTCATTCACACCTAAACGGGAAAACTCCCTCAAGATAAAGTCAACTGAGTTATCCATCACGGAGTTCAGAAAACACTTCCCAGAAAACAGGGAAGCACACCAAACCCCTAATGCCATCCCCTCAACAGTGTTGCAGCTTCTGGTCTTCAGTTTTCCCACAAAGGTGGGAAAACTGAAAAAATCAGAAACCTTGGTCGATCGAAATGTTATGATTTCATACCATACAAAGAAATATATCAACACCAAAAAGTTTTCAAAATATTCCAAAAGTAAGCCCCTATTTTTTTCCATGATTTGGGTCAGATTCCAAACGAAATTTCCCTGCCCATGAACGAAGACTGCCAACACCGGAATTGGAGGTGATTTATCATCTGGTGATGAAAGTTGGCCAATCACAGGAAGGGTGGGCAGTGCCCAAATCTGCTCCACATTACGTAATTTCTGGCTTCACACTTAGTTCGTTGTTCCATAAGGTCCATGCAAAAAAATCGTCTCAAGAGGGGCAGTGCTCTCAATAATGGAGGAAGAATCCGTTATCATTGTACTATCAACACAGGCTTTTCAGACATTCCGCAAACTATGTAAGGTCTATAAGAACTTACGTAGATATTCGTGCCAAGGAGTTTTGATTCATTTTTAGGTAGGTAACTAATGAGGTAGGTAACTAATGAGGTAGGTAATACGAAGCCCCCCCCCCCCCCCCCCGTCAAGCCCTTCTGCATCGAGGGGGTGCAGTTGCGACGCTGCCTCCCTCACGAGTCAGTTCACCATCGTATGTACTACATACGATGGTGAACATCGATGTATTCCTTTTGATGCTCCATCCTTCATACCGCTTTGCCGCCGTCCCAATCCTCATCCTGACCTTTTTTCTGCTGTGATTCACAGGGTTTATTGTGATTCACATTGCTTTAGTTTTACAAGGCCCAATCACATGGAAGACTACGTTGCCTGCCAAGTGGCTACTCAGCCATTTTTTTTTTTAAATTTTCCTTTTTTTCTTATTTTTTCTAGGGCCCGCTGGGGCCCCTTGAAAAAGTCCGGGCCCGGGGCAAAATGTCCCCTTTGCCCCCCCCCCCCCTCTCGGTGGGCCTGTCCACGAGAGATCGAAATCGAGAAGGACTCCTATATTCTTGACAGTGTGGCTAAAGGGAATATATTTTCGCACGTCTGGACCCCCCTCAATATTTTCAAGGACTAAACTGACACTCTCAGGACTTCCCATGATCTCGCTCAACTCAGTCATTATAATGACTGAGTTGAGCGAGATCATGGGAAGTCCTGAGAGTGTCAGTTTAGTCCTTGAAAATATTGAGGGGAGTCCAGACGTGCGAACCAAACGGTACGCGAACCGTTCGTCGAAATTTTAGTTTCCCGCGTACGGCTCACGCGCGGCGACCCAGCTATTTCTGTCGAACCAGCCACGAGCACGAAGTAGTCTTCATTCGCATAAATACCTACGTTCGCGAACCTTCACCTGCTGGTGTCCACACGACAAATGGCCGTCCAGACGGAGCGTACGCGCCTCCTTTGTGTTCGTGGAAAAACCCACAAAATCTGGTTCGCAGTTTCATGTTCGCGAGCGGTTCGCATACCGCTCGCCGGCGCTGTCCACACGGGCGATTTTCAGGCTTGCGTACGGTTCGCATACCGTTTGGTTCGCACGTCTGGACCCCCCTTTATGGCTTGCGTCTTAGAGGGGTTCAAACTGAGGCAATTCGCAGCTGAGTATGACGATATCTGTTGAGTATAAATTATACTGTATAATTATTAACTTACGGTTGTAATTAGGGATGGGTATCGATGTATCGATGTTTCTCAAACATCGATGTTTTTCTCAAACATCGATGTTTTATACATCGATGTTTACTCTTCGATGTTTTTTAGACATCGATGTTTATCCCCCCAAACATCGATGTTTTTTCGCGAAAAAAAATTTTTGTTTTGATGGTCGTTTACGTAAAAATAGTAGATACTTTTATACCTGAACAATAATTATTCATGTTTTATAAATGCTTACTCGGTTGTTTATTATTTTTTTATAAAAATAATACTATAGGTACAGATTCAAGAAACATCGATGTGTCGATCGAATAGTAGGTAGGTTATCGGAAATCGAAAATTTCAATCAACATTAAATGTTGATTAAATTTTAATGTTGATTCGTTACCTATCACTTGTCGTTATCTGTGTTCATGCGGCATCACTCCTGACACAAAAACGAAACAATCCCTGCTGAGCTCTCGCTGTACTTGAACGCTCCCAACGAAAAAATCGAACAGAACACTTTGGGGTTTTGGATGGTCACTGCGGGCAACTCTATCATTTCCGAAGTTGTTTTCAAGAATGAACCAAACGTAGCAATATCAGTTCCTTCTAAGAGGCTATTCTCTTAAGCAGGCTTAATTTTAAGCTCCTTGAGAAATCGTCTCTCAGAGGAACTGGCATCAATTTTTTTTTTTTAGTAAATAATATTATTCTTTAGGTACCGACTTTTTTACAGCCTTCATCGCTTCAAGTTTTAATGACTTTTTTCAAATTTTCTACTAAAACTACCATGGAAAGAATTTTTTTTAAAAATAACATCCCCCCCCCCCCTGTCATACATATAAAACCATCGATGTATCGAAACATCGATGTTTTTTCTCCGATGTTTTTGAGACATCGATGTTTCTTTTTTAAAAATCATCGATGTCCAAACATCGATGTTTTGTTCATCGATACCCATCCCTAGTTGTAATTAATTAGAGGAGATTTCGCACGTGATTATACTAATCAAAAACTGGTCAGACGGAAGTGGTGGAAGTGGTGAGAGAGGGGAACACCGGGGGACCCACTACTAAAGCTCTCTAGCGGTAGTTCGTGGAACCGGTGAATCCGCGTGAGAGTTCAACCCAGGAGCGTAACACCCTTTGACTTTTGAATCGAAGTCGGCCAACGCGAGGAACTAGGTGCGAAGATGGTCGAAGAACCGCATCCACATTGTCGCTCCTTGCAAAATTAGAATGAGGAGTCAAGAGAAAGACCGAGAAGTGACGAGGACATCTCCACACTCCCGGCATTACTGAGAGTCTGGAGGGGCCTTCAGGATTGCCACCTTATCTTCCTCCAACCAACGGCCTGCACGAGCCGCATAGCTCATTTTATCGAAAAATCCCTCCAAGGGTCCTCCCCCCCCCCCCCCCCCCCGGTCTTCACGGTATTATGGAAGGACAGATCCTGCCGAGGGGGTCCCTGCACCACCCAACCTACTCCATGAAGGGCCTGGTCTAGTTCCATCAGTAAGCTCTCTGCTGACGCCCCCCGCTGGTGCACCCCTGCCCCCTTTCCTTGAGTTTCTTGTTGAGATGGAGGACTTCATCTTGTTGTCTTATTCTTCTAGTTGTAACTAACGCTTGGCGCTTCAGGTTCTCCTGGTCGGTACGTGGGCGTCTTTCGCCTCTTACACCGGTACCGGTGAGATAAGGACAGCGGCATTCATAACAGAACATAACTTTTACGGTAGCCGAACTCCTTCCATAGCTCATTCGTGCCATGTGAATTCCCGGAAAATGTGAATGGCTCTTTTATGGAGGAGAACCGTCGTCTTTCCATCGATGAAGAGGGAAAAGGATTCTCCATGAGGGACGAAATTATGGTATGGGGGGGCAACTGTCCATCGGGTGGCAATTGACCATCATCGGCAGGGGGGGCAACTGTCCAGCCTTTTTCCATTTGGGGGGCACGTGGGCAGCTCCCGTTCAGTCACCAGAAATGCTGATTTCATGTCATTCAAGAAACATTCAAATAGATTTTCACCACCGTTAACAGTTCTCCACCATTCTTCCATTAAATGTCTGTCCAGTAGTTGAGTGGCACCACATCGTTCAACTCAGTCATTAAGATCAAGAGGTGAAAGGTGACAACGATAGGAAGCGGCTAATCTCATGTAGGTAAACACGAGCGGGCGTTGTCGCTACTTGCGTGTACAGACTGTACGTAGAGGTAGCGAGGAGGGTAGGAGTGGGGGAAGGAAGGAAGGAACGAGAGGATACGCTGGAAGTGGGGAGTCACCTGTTGTGACGCTCCCATGGAAGTGTCCAGTGCTTCCCTGACAGGACATAGCTGCAAAGCAGAGGTATTACACCAAGAGGGATTGGTGTACTCCCACAGGTAAATTTATACTTATATGATAGCACGTTCGACGCCCACTTATACACCATTTATACTATGTTAATACACCAGGATTTACACACTATACGTTTATACCCAACTGAGAGGCTTGGGAGCACCTAGGAGGGGAGATGCGGAGGGTGCTATTGGGCTACACGCCCTAAGGGGCGACGTGCTTGGTTTGATACACTATAATATGGTCGGATTACCTATATAATACCTGGATATTGGATATTATTGTATACTGGATATTTTAAACTATACCTACAACCGTACATTGGGATTTATATCAATCGCGATCGAGTTGGGATCCGCGACAGGCGTAGATCGCCTGCTGCACCGCCGAAAATTGAGTACATCGCCTGTTGCACCGGTACCATCTCTCCTCCTCTCACGTTTTCCGTGTGTTTCTTCTTATTCGTCGAATAAAGAAGCATTAAGACGCTGACTGCGAATGGAGCCGTAATTTGCTAAATGTTCCGAAGTTTTGTCCATGAACGTTTCCTGATCAACGTTTTCTGATTTGATCGGCGGAAGAAGAAAAAGTGGAAAATGTTTGAAGAACATAAAATAGTATAAATTACAATGAATCTGCTTTCAGCCATTATTTGCAAGAACAAAAAACTCGGCGTTTCGCGACTCGCAAGGGGTCCCCCCCCCCCCCTTCTCTACTTGAAGCCTGTTGGATAAAATGTATAAAACCTTAGAACAGGTTTTACCTCTTCAGTCGTTACTACGTTACTTCAAGCGCTACATTCGTGACATGAAATCATCTCACTTTTTCGTCTCGGAAGATTTTACTTGTTTCCTCGTAGACGGATCACAAAACCGTAGATCTACGGGAGACTCTGGGTTGGTAACATTGCATTAAATGGTCTTTCAAATTTTGTAAAATAGTAGCACTGCTCACTGTTATTATGAAAATCCACCAAATTTCATGAAGAAAACATGACAGGCAAAAATGATTTGCGAAGGCAACATACATTTCCGGTTTAGCGTTTTGGGTGAAACTGCATATTCCTAAGTGGTTGAGTCTTGATCACACGGTTATCGCATTTATTCCACCTAAGGGCCATAATAAGGTATTTTATAGCTGTGAGAATATTATTAGCTCTCCATATTTCTTTTCCTCACTAGAACATAAGAGAAGCTACGATGATTTGTCTTTGTAATTGAACGTAATTTTCTAAATAATGGACACCTTGTGGCGTTGTAGGTACCTAAATTTGTCGAGCCACTAGATACTTGGAACCTGGCCGACGTAAATTCTTTCTAGTAAAAAATTACCCCTTCCCTGTAATAATAGTTTTATGTATCTTTCACAAAATTTCATTTCTGTTGTTTCTCCTGTTATGTTTATGTCAAGTGGAACAGGTTCTCGAGTAGATGTTGAATTCTTATACTTATACAAGCTAATAAGAAGTCGACTTTTGTACTTTCCGAAAATTGGAAAAATATAAGTCAATTCTGATCTGTGATAGTTTTTGTACGTTTCTCAAGTCCACATTCTCCTTTTCAAGCGATTTTTCGATAATATTGAGGGAATATTATTCCTTTCACATCAACTGTGATTCTGTTTTAGTCTCAAATTTTTCACAATAAAATTGGGATAAAATGAGAACAAGAAATTGCGTATCGAAAATATAATATCAATAATTCAAAGGACAGAACAAAGGGTTGCTGTTTTTTGGTTTGTTTTTTAATTAGCCGACTACTACAGTCAAATCATTCTTAATACAACTATGCTTTGATTTAGGTTCATCAGCTTGGTTAGCATTACCAGTGAGGGTATTGGCCAAGAAGTAAGTCAAGGGGAAGAACACCTGTCAGCCAGTTAGAGGCCTTAAATCCACACGTACTTTTTCATTTGTACTCAACATTCCTATACTGGGGTAAAACCCGCTGGATGGCATTTCCACTCGTCGAACACCGATTATTGAACCATTTCTTGTGAAAAACACCTGAAATTTAGAATTGAGAGTTAATTTTTGGGGTTTCTTCTCCTTATGGAATTATTAGTTGTACGAAGGCAAAATCACAGACATCAAGCACACCAGAAAATGTGCTTTTGTGATAAACATCTTCGACTCACTTCGACAGGCCGAGATTTTTGCTCGCCATTGGTAACATCATTAGATTCATTATCACTGGAAGAAGGCGAGTCGTCGCTCCAATTGACCGAGTCCTCGCTGGCGATATCACTGAAACTTACGAAGAAAGCAAATTTTTAGGCACAGCTGACAAGTAAGTGGATAATTATTTGTTAGATTTCAAGGTTTAGATGGGCGTATTAATATCCACCGCTTTACGCGCTCCTGGGCCAACTACGCCTCCCGTAGCCCCATTATCGCCCCACAGGTTTGGGCGATCGGACTGAAAACCTAGATGGTAAACCGAGTATTTTGTAAAATTTTCAGATGTTAACAAAAATCCTTCTGCCCAAAACGGCTCGGACGGCGGGCGGACATTTCGTTTTTGAAATCTTGACATCTTGAAACGTATAATGTCAAATTTTGAGGCCGATCTAAATTTTCGACCTCCGTCACCTGTGTATGATTCCAAGAATAATAAACCAAAAGCCAGCATTTACAATGAAAACGAGAGTGATCGCATTCGGAAACTTCTACTTCTCACATCCTACCAATTATTCTCACAACCCACAATCTCGACTTCTCCGCTTTTGTAGGGTGTGAGGGTTGTAGGGCGTGAGATTTCTCATGTTTTCATGGCGTGCTGTCCACATGAGGGGATATTTTGGACAGGAAAAAATTATATGCAAATGATACATCAATATCCATTTGCGTAATATCCAGTAACGAACTGTAATTATCAATTTAAATTAATTAATAACTTAATTAGGTCGTTGTAGGTTTTGAGAAAGTATAAACATTCTCAAGAAATTGAGGATTAACCCATTTTTCCTGCAGACAGGCCACTACAAAGCTGATCATCAAGTGGGTGCTTGGGAAGCCATGATGTAACAGTGTTGGATCCTCCTAATTTCATTGCGAAATTTCACTTTTCCTGGTTTTGGGGGGAGCTTAAAAAAAATTGTAGGTCGTGAGATCAAAACCACGTGACAGACGAAAAACGGTATGAAAGTACAGTTCAGAGACGGATTTTATCTTCAACCTTCAATTATTATTGAAGAGGAAAGTAACCTAAGTAAAAAAAAAAAAAAAAAAAAAAAAAAATTGCTGTTTACAACGGGGTTTAACGGGCACAAAATAAATTTAAAAGTAGACGACCTTGTGACAGTTGTAGGTCATGAGAATTTGGGTATTCAGCTTATCCTGATTAAATGTGTGATCATCTATTGATACAAAATTGAGAGTAGTCATGTAGAAGCTGTAATGTTACAACCCCCAGAAAAAAAAAAACTAGCTCGAACGGTATAGGCGTGAAGGCTTTGTGACATGAAAAGTCGCATAATTTTAGAATGACCCATCTGCAATTAATCCGTTTTGAAAAATGACAATTTCTAGCGCAACCGTCCCAAAAATTAAAACGCTGCAAATTTTACACAAGGGTTATATTATTATTATTCTTTGATATAGGTTACTTGTGCAAAAATTAATTCTGTGTTAGTAAAAAAAAAAAAACATTTTTCTCGAATGTTTTTTTACTCGTAAACTATTTGACCTCCTGGGATCCTTCAAAAATCCCATTTGTAGCCCCCATGAATGCCCCATAGATTCCCACGATGGCGTCGGATCGTTCCGGGACCCCCAAAAATGTATCTACGTCCAAAAATACTTCGAAAACGACACCTAACTCGACCCCATAGCCGAAAACCTAAAAAAAACCTCTCGACCCCACAGCGCCCCATGGGTTTGGGCGATCGGGCTGAAAACCTTGCGGGCACAACTAGATGGTAAACCAAGTATTTTGCAAAATTTCAGATTTAAAAAAAAATTCCTACTGCCCAAAACGGCGTTTTTCGTTTCTTCGATCCGGACATTTCGCTTTTGGAATCTTCTTCTTTGGGCGCCATACCCGTAAACGAGCGTTGGCGACCTCTCGCTACTAACTTCTGTTGAGCGTGTTGAACAGTTATTACAAAAGTAGGGACCTACTCTTTAACGCCGGTTCGAACGGCAAATTTGAGAGGTTTTTTTGGCAGAATACTTTCGGTGGATTGCCATTTCCTTCCGAATGCTTCCTTTGGTGATGTGATTATCAGAATAAGGAAGATTTCCAGCGGCCGCACAGTGGGGCATAACCGCGATTTTCCGGCAAAAACTCTCAAACCCCGTATTCTTATTGGAAATTCAACGCTGATCACGAATAATTCTACATCTTGGACCTAAAATGCTTTCCCTCCATGATTCCGGCCAAAAAGCTGTTACAAACGCATTTTTTGTCATTTTCGTAGATATTTTATCATGCACTATGATGGAGAGGACATTTCGCCAAATTTTCCGACCGACACGACATGCTTTGACGTTGCTTGGTAAATCTATCATTAGTTACATTATTTCTACCTTATATAAAAGAAAACCTAATTTGTTGACATTCGAGGCGATGAAGTCCGGCCGGTTGAATAAACAAAGTCCCATGTTCGAACGAGCTCGAATCCCGAGCGCCTAGTTGATGAAATCGTTGAATCTGCCCACTTCATCGGACAAAACGTGTCACTGGCACCGAGTACGCAAACGAACGCAGCTGAAATTTTCACAGGAGTTTCACTTTGATGCATAAAGTCGGAAAATTGCAGTGCCGGACCGGAGGAAAGCGGAGGAATTTTTAAAAGCTTCAGAAACTATTGTATCGTTCCATTATAAAACGGGCATAATTGAAATGTCATTTCCCTGAGAAAAATGTACATAAACAAAACGTTGTGGCGTTTAAATTGCACCCACATATATGGGAATCATGCCAAAAAAGTTCAAATTTTTTCAAATGTAAGTTCAGGCCTCACGTATAAAATTCAAGTCAGTGCTTTCAATCGGTCATTTACCGACATTTCGGAAAGCCCATGATTCACGCCTCTAAAAAAGGTTTCAAACCCAGTCTTTTCGGAAAAGCTTATCAAGGCTTTTTTCTGCAACTATTAAAGAGTGGCAAATCATCGGAAATAGTTCGCAAAACGCGAGTTCACTTATTAGGATTTTTGCCGCGTTTGCCCCACTGTGGGCCGCTGGGATCGAACCAGCAACCTTTGACTCAGCAGACCAATCTTGGAATCTAGACAGAATTATTCTGATCGGCCTCAAAAATTGACATTCTTCGTTTCGAAATTATTTTCGACCCCCGTCGCGATTACACAGGTGTATTATTCCAAGAATAATAAACCAAAAGGTGCACTAACCTCTTCAACGTGTATGTATAAAGTGGAGGTGCTACAAAAGCAGAGGAGTCACCTTTCTCCCTGGCCCCCACTTTGGTATGTGTGACCCTCAATCAAGCCCGAACGGCTGACCAGATTTACATGAGGGTGGTCTCATTGTGATCAGTGAGTTCTGGGGCTGTATACAGGCTATGCAATCATTCAAGGACCTCTAAAAAACTCGGATGGTAGTGTATCTTATCATTTTATCGATTATCGATCTTATTATTTTACCTCATGATGTCAGGGCTATCTAGGGATGGAAAGATCGTGACCGGATATAACCGATATCCAGATATTTCTTTTTAAAGTCCAGATAGAATGTGGCCGGATAGAAGTGGGTTGAAATATCCGGTAGATAATATCTACATATTATGTGTATCGGATATCCGCATTTTTCAAAAATTCTGAAAATCGAAGATAACTGCTGGAACATACAGCAGAAGGCGACAGGGCGTCTGGTCGATGGTCGATCTCGATTCGATTCTCAATCTCGCTTGCCGCGTGACCGTCTACTGTTTATACTTCATTGCAGTTCAGAGTGGTCAACGAGAGATGGCGTTACTTTCTTACATTCTACTTCGCCCTTGAGATAGCAGCATTGTTGTCATACTAAAATGAGCTAAATTAAGGATTTGGGCTCTCTCACACTGCACGCGTTTTCGCGCTACCAACTGTAGCGCGTATACGCGCGACGGAGCCAGAAATTCCAAACCTGTGTAAACGGTACCGCTATCTCACACTGGCGGCGGGCTTGTCGCGCGTGTACTCGCTTCTCGCGACAAGATCCAACCGTGTTTGGAAATTGTAGCGTGTAGCACGAACTTTGGGCATTCCCTCCCCAGTGTTTGTCAAACTAATTTATTGTTTCATGTCATCTAATTTTGTAAAAATGGATATTGAGAAATTTATCAGTTTGACCCGCGAGCATGAGTGCGTTTGGAATCGAAAAAGTGTCAGTTACCATCCACGGATGCACAGAGGCATGTGTGGGAGGAAATCGCAATTGAAATCAACCCAGGTATGAAATTATAAAAAAATAATAATTTCACATCATCATTCACTAATTAGTGGATTGTTGAAAAAGAATGTTTTGAACTTATCTCGAATTGAATATGCTATTCGAACCGCATTGTTTTCACTCATGTTGCCCTGACGAAAATGCATGCAATTTTGAACGAAAGGTCTGGATGAGGGTTCCAATTTCAAGGGTGTCCCTTCTCTGTCAATAACAAAATTGTGAAGCAGACATACCTATGCACTGGATGAGTAGATCGGCACGCTTGGGATCAACTTCGATGAAAGTTGCTAAAAGTCTCCACTATGCTGTTATAATACCGAAAGCACACTCAAACATTTGTCTTGCCAAAGACAAACGTTTGTTGAAGATCTCTTCCTCTGGCCCAAGAGTTCTTTGAGGGTAGGGTCGCAATAAATACGGTTTGAGAGGGTATGCTTCATCTCCAATCATTACATTGAGGCATTACATGGGGCAACAGCTCTTCATTTGCTGGTAATTTTCGCTCGGAAGCAGAATTTAGGGCACCCTTTTGAACCAATTTCAACAGGTTCGAATTCGAAAAAATTCCATCACCGCTTTCCTTACCGTAATCTTTTGGAGAATTGGATGGACCCAATGGGCCCTCCTGGTTTGGTTTTGTAACCTACGCCGGATGATTTAGCTGCTCTCAGCGAGCAAAAACAACCGGGTCATCGTGAGCACTGAGCACAAACGTTTTTCTCGCCGCGGTTTTGCAGCGTTCAGTCGCGTGCAGTGTGAGCGGTTTGCAGCGCTACGAGGTAGCACTACCAAGTCGCGCTTGCCGAAAATGCGTGCAGTGTGAGAGAGCCCTTTTTCTGAAAAAACGGTGAATATTTGAACGGCAGACATCGGACCGTTTCCAGATGCTTGATATTCATCCGATCGGATCTCCGATATCCGGATAATAGTTTCGGTTTTCCATCCCTAGGAGTTGCTAGTTAGCCTGTCTGAGTCAGGAGCAAGGAAAGAGGTATTTTACCGGTTCGAGGTTGTTGAATATATCATGGTATGTATACGAAATTAGATATTCATATTGATACCTAATCAAATACTATAATGAATATGAATGCGTCCATTTCAAGGAGAAAATCTCCTCTACCCATTGAACGAAAGGGTCTTCCCTTGGATTTTGAAATCCAAAAAATAAAGTAACGAACACTGGTTCGATGTAGGTATGAGTTTGAAATTTCACAATTTAATTTAAAAGGTCGATATTGAAGGCAATTAGTCATAAAGTGATTGCCACAAAAACCAAATATTGTGCATCTCCACACAATACCTAATTGTAGCTATTGCCACAAAAACCAAATATTGTGCATCTCCACACAATACCTAATTGTAGCTATGGACTTCATTGGTTTTACGAAAAAAAAAAAAAAAAAAAAAAAAAACCTAGAATGATTGCAGTTTTTTCTTTATTTAATAGTTAGACTCCAGCGAAGTCTCTACATCAGTCTGGACTCTATATGTATGAAAATAGATGAAATCCATGGAGTGAGTAAGTCGAGGTAAGTGGAATTAGAGAATCAGAAATCATATTTCGTCCCTCCTGAAAATCGGCAGAATGTTGTTTATGTGTTGTATCTTGCCTCTATATAGTTTCTTACTCATTCAGATACGACGCGTCGTTCCTGAACGAAATCCCACAGCCAAGAATGTCTCCTTTATGGCATCTTGGCCCAAAATCCTCCCCAACTCCGCTTCCAATAAATATTTTTCCATCATCAGCATGATAAGCAATTGAGCCTTTGTCCCATCCTGGATGACGGTTTTTAGGGTAGTCCTGGAACAAAAACAACGAAAATACCATCAATAAATCAAGGAACAGTTTCATTTTAAATAGTTTGGATTCATATAATATAAATTTTAATTATTACACATAAGAAAGCGGTTATTAAATAATTTTTTATTGATCTCCCAGAAGTCATACCAGTGAATTTAATGGAATTAATGGAAAAGTAGAAGCTAATTTAAATCGATGGCGGGGAAAGATGCTCTGGCAGGGGCGGTTGACGTCACTTTGATTTACGTTTCATAAACGTCGATGGTTTGAACATGCTAGCAGTAAGTTTGTCGACAGAATAAATGGCATAAATTGGCAATAATTGTTTACAATTTCATCTTCAAAGAACTTGATAAGTTTTGAGGGTTAAATCAACAGCATTCGAAACAACTAACTGAAGTATTCAGTAATAATGAAACATACGCTTAATTTCACTGCTCCGAACAACACTGTAAGGCCTTTAAGTAAAACTCAGCTCTTAAAGAGTTGAACGGGAATAACGACATGCATTTTTTCCAAAGGACAATTATTTTCCAATATTAAATTTCAAACAAAACTTATTCAGGCTGATTTAACCCAAATAATTAACATACGATACGTCTCCTACCATAACACACTTACTTTTTGGGTTAATCCAATTGCGATGTAACAATTTTCACCTGGGTCAATAATTTGAATTTCAAAATAATGAAAAGTTGTATTCAGAGGGTGCCGAGCCTGAGCGAATCCCACGTCGAGAATCGTTAAGCCAAGGCCGATGTATTCCAAGACCTGAAACCCCACAGAGAGAAATGGTTGGCAGATGAAGACGTACAATGCTAAGTTGTTGGTGTTCGTGGTTTATCACACTTATTCTCCATAAAGTAAAAACTGATCGATGCATTAGCTATCTTCATCAGTTCAAAACAATATAATATATTGTTATTATGTGGGAGGAAGTAAATAACTTTAAGTATGCTCGTACTTTGATTGTGTAGAAGAATGAGAGGCCCCATTTTTAAAGAAATTGGAGGAAAACGGGGCATTTTTCCTACATCATGTACAACCACGCCAATGGCGGGAGACAACTGGGCTCTTTCTTTTTCTTTCTTTTCAAGAAAAAAAGGGTTTTAAACAAGGCCCCGGGATTCGGATCAGGAGTTTTAAAATAAGAACAATGCAAAAACTAGCCACGCTAGCAGCCATTGCTCCAAGTGGCTTAAGGAGAACTAACGATCCAGAGGTAAACGTAAATTTAAAAAACGCAGATTTTTGTTGGTTTCAACCAAAAATAGCAATAGTATCGGATCACATAAACATAATAGGTCAGAACATGATATTATGATATGCCAACCAAACATTCAGATCCATAGGAGAGAGAAAATACTCCCAGAAGTTCTCCTGTTGTGTACTCTCGCCAAAACACTATCACAGTGATATTAGGTATTTCGACAGGTAAGCCTAACTACTGGCCAACAGACCCACGGAAGCTGCCTGATCTCATAGACTTCTTCATAGCAAAAAACATATCAGCAAATTATATAATGGTGGAAGAGAGCTACGACATGAGCTCAGACCAGTCCCCCATTACTCTCACACTTAGCGATTGGATCATCCAAGCCCCGCACAACCCGGTAATTGCTAATAAAAGGACGAATTTGGATAATTTTAGAACCGCGATAAACCATGAGATCAAACTTAATGTTTCTCTGGACTCCCCAGAAAAAGTGGACTGCGAACTAGCGAAACTTGTATGTAGCATTCAAACTGTAGCCAGTCAAAACACACCAATTGTCACAAAAAAGCTCAAAGGTTTGAACTACCCTAAGGAAGTAATGGACGCCGTCAAGAGGAAACGAAAAGCCAGAAGAAAATGGCAAGCAACAAGAGACCCGGCGCACAAAACTGCTTGGCACGAAGCGGCAAACGAACTAAGGCAGATGGTCAAAGAGATAAACGATGCCACCATCGAGGAGTTCGTCACATCCCTGACAAATCACAGGGGTACAGATTATTCTCTCTGGAAAGCTACCAGGCAACTAACAAGACCCATCACTCAAGTCCCTCCCCCTAGAAACCGAAACAGAAGAGTGGGCAAGGAGCAACCAAGAAAGAGCTGATGTACTTGCAGAATATCTAGCGAACATTATCACGCCCAACCCTGGGGCACCGAAAGAAGGCCCTCTTGAGGGTGTCGAGCCATCTGATCCAGACATCAACATCGAGCTGGTCACTGTAAAAGAAGTGCAAAGACCAAAGAAGGAGATCAATCCAAAATAACAAAGATAGTGCTTTCAAGCTTCGCTATGTACCACAGTTATGGAAATCGCAGAGGTAATCATGATTCCCAAACCTGGCAAGCCTGCTAATGAATTAAAGTCATATAGGCCTATCTCACTCTTACCAGTCCTGTCTAAATTATTTGAAAAACTACTCCAAAAGAGGCTGCTCGGTCTAATAGAGCAACACAAGATAATTCCCAATTACCAGTTTGGGTTTAGAAAACACCATTCCACTATAGACCAAGTTCACAGAATTACAAATATTATTGAGAGAGCGCTAGAAGAGAAGAAAGTCTGCTCTGCCATCTTCCTCAATGTGACTCAGGCATTCGATAAAGTTTGGCACGAAGGACTGATCCACAAACTTCGCAAAATTCTGCCACAATGCTATGCTGCACTTTTGCAGTCCTACTTGTTTTCGTTGGTGCTTTTTTGTAGCAACAAAAGATACAGGCAGGGGTCCCGCAAGGCAGTGTACCTGCTCTACACCTCTGAATTACCACAAACTGAAGGTAATACCCTCGCCACGTTTGCGGATGATACTGCGATTCTGGCGACCGGTAATACAAACGTTGATTCAGTTGCCAAGCTACACCGTTCTATCTCCCGCATACATGATTGGACAATGGGACGGAGAGTTAGGATGAATGAGACAAAGTCCGTGCATGTTGATTTCACGAATAAAAGGATCACTTATGTGCCTGCCTCTCTCGATAACAAGGTGATACCATACGCCAATGAAGCAAAATACCTTGGAATTACACTGGATGCCAAACTGAGGTGGAGGTCCCACGTCAAGAAGAAAAAAGCTGAGCTTGTAATTAAATTCAGAAAAATGTACTGGCTGATGGGTCGGCGATCAAAATTGTCGGTCCATAATAAGCTCATACTGTACAAGCAGG
The DNA here is from genome assembly GCA_955831195.1 of Pilophorus perplexus. NCBI lineage: Eukaryota > Metazoa > Arthropoda > Insecta > Hemiptera > Miridae > Pilophorus > Pilophorus perplexus. Next base: position 61,337,068 of record OY037007.1, on the reverse strand, counting down.
TCCTAAAGCCTGTCTGGACTTATGGCGCGCAACTTTGGGGGTGCACAGCCCAGAGTAATCGCGACATTATTCAGCGCTTCCAGAATAATGTCTTGAGATGCTGCGTAGACGCATACAGATACTTCAGAAATGACAGACTTCACTACGAGCTGCAGTTTGAATCTGTCATTGAGGCTATTCGGAACCAAGCCATCAACCACCTTTCGAGGCTCCAAGATCATGTCAATGAGGATGTGGTCCAACTTCTCAGCACAGACGATCTGCTTAGAAGACTCAAGAGAACCAAGCCACACGAGCTAATGCATCTAGTGTGAGCATCATGAAGTGCAAAAGTCAGAACCACAAGGACTAAAGGCCACTTTCACCACCCGAGATACCGAGAGTTTAAGCGTTAACGCCCAGGTTAAACCCCCGAGGGAGCACCGATTAGCATGGGAATCCGTGCGGAGCTCGGTAAGTTTGCGGAGCCGTTAGTTGGTGAAATAGGCCCTAAGTGAAGTATCTTAGTTTTTTAACACGTTCCGTTATGTATCAGAATAATGTTGCTTATAAGTTATTACTTGGTGCAATAAATAAGTAAAAAAAAAAAGATCGCAGCACTAAACGAAGTACTACACTCGCTCAAGCAGCCGCAGATAATCCAGAAACAAGTCAGGACTTTTGGGGACTATGGAGAGTTGGTTGACCTGCTGGATATGGAGTTCGGGGGTGGCAATCAAGCCCAGGTTCTTAAGATGCAGCTCTGGGAGGAGCAGAGATCGTTGGCATAGCCTCGCTTGGCCAATCAGGTGGAACTGTGAAGTGAGTGGATGCGAGAAAAGGTACTTTTAGGGGCACCTGGGTCGTTGAGGGCTGCTGTGGATTTGGCAGACGAGTTGAAGAGTCCCTGGGTCGAGCACAAGGCAGTGCCAATGCTTGTCTCCCATTGCCTCCAGCAGCCCCCCCCCCCCCCCCACATCACGCAAATACCTAAGGAAAATACGAGGCCCAATCAAGTCGGTACGTGGGGTTTGTTACCGGTGTGTTAATTGATATATGTACTTATAAGGTTCACTAGATAGTAAACTAGAAGTCAACAAGTGGAATTGCAAGGCCGGATTACGACTAATGAGCCTCTCCGGTGGGATTTGCTAACAACCCACCCAGGGTCTTGGGCCACCCTTTCACTAGGCCAATGTACAACAACAATAACGGTACAAATGAAAAGGCAAAATGTGTTGCCAGGAAATTATTCCAGTGAGATCAATGAACCACTGGATGCCAAACTGTTTTACGCAAAGCATTTTGCCATTGAAGATAACAACAACCTGTCCATTTGTGAAAACGATGTCGTGCATTCTATGCCAGTCTTCTTCATTAGTGTCAACAGCCATCATTGAATCATCCCGTGAATCAATAGTTTCTATGCTAGAATCCAAACGGACGGATCTATTTGAAGTCGCCATAGTTTACCTGGAAAATACGAAGGGTCTAGTATTAGGGTAACAACAAAATTATACTTAACGTCAATAAGAAATGTAATGTAAATGTGGAGAATGAGGATAAATTTATATCTCCAGATTTTAAGAAGTAAACACACAGAGTTGAAAGGAATAGGAATAAGGATTATGTGAACCAGACAGGTTTTGGGACAACAAAAGGAGTCACCTCTTCATCTTAAGAAGTCACACCTGATCAAAATATGAATATTCGGGGGGGGGGGGGGGGGGGGGCATAAGATTCCACCCAGTGAGGTTATTTAAGAATTAGAGCAGCCTTAGTGGAACCTTAACATTCCACCTTGACTACCCTCAGGCAGCACAGCGTAACCTGAAGATTCCACCCCGAGCCTATCTGTTTAAATCTTAAGATTCCACCCCAAGACTGGACATGGAAAACGTATTAAGTGAAATGGACATAAAATTTAGCAATTTTTATTTAAAAAATTCATATCGTTCGAGTCCTGTGTTAGGTAATAATTGAAAGAGTGTGAATTATTCACACAACATTAATGAAAACATTATTCATGTCCAACAGATTCAACATAAAACGTCGATACATTCGCAACTAGCTCGGCTCTAGATATTTGTTGAGCGACGTACAATTCTATTTGGTTTTGGAGTGCGGTTTGGCGAGCTGTAGTACGGGGATCATGAAATCCGTGGGTGGCGGGTCTGCTGTTTAACTTTATGTATACCTCATTTTGGAATTTCAACAGAGTATCGGTGAAGATATCTGGATGAGACTTAACTGAAACAGTCACCTACGAGTTGGTGGAATGACTCACAGCAGTTAGTAGTTTTATTGACATCAGAACTAAGCTCTGCCCATAGATTTGGTGGACATGTCGTACCTAGTATAAATGTAATTTTTCTTTAAATAGTTGACAAACTTAAGATTCTCCCGCGGACGCTTTTGGTTTTTCTTTAATCAAATCTTCAAAAGCGAGAGGTACTTCTAATGGCGACAAAAAGATGAGACCCACATTGGTTCGGTTTCGATAGTCAGTACTCAGTCCGGAATTTAGGATAGCCCTCCACCAAGATGGAAACTGCTAGCGAATAATGGTGCTGAAAGCCAAGTTCGTTTACGTGCGTTTTGTAAGCCTAATCCCAAGCCTGAGCACAGTGTCGATGGATTCAAGCTGAAGGCGTGAACGGAGCAAATATCAGCACTGACCCTGGCTGGGTGGAATCATAAGGTTCGGTTTCAACTGGCCACAATAGTCCGAGTGGAGTCTTAAGGTCACTTTTAAGCCGATGGGATCAGTGAGTGGCTCAAATCCTACGAGATAATGACAACACGGGGTGGAATCTTAAGGCTCCCGAATATTCCCAAGGCGATATTCCCCTAGACACTCACTCGGTGAAGCAACAAGAGTGCAAGGATAGGAAAACGCAAATAGGGTCTCGGGAGCCTTGGGATTCCACCTCGGGGGCTCATTAACCGAAGGATAACAATGCAGGACTAATCCCTCCGGGTAAGCCCTTCCTTGGGATTCCGCACCTCGCGCGTATGAAACGTTATGAACGCTGCTCTTTGGATCCAGCCAATGTAGACACGGTTTCACTCTAGTTGACAAATGCAGAGATCGTATCCGTATCAATTCGGGAGTTCGGTGTGATACTCCGCTATTGAAGTGTTGAAATTTATTGAAAGTGAACGTGTGAAGACAAGCAGAAGCCTACTGCTTTGGCTCTGTTTGGCTCATGCCCTGTTGGACTTACATCTCAACCTTTCGGTTTGGCTCATGTATTTTGGTTTGAACCTTGTCTCAACATTTTGATTGGCAGTCTATGGAATGCACTTGGTTTCAAGAGATGCGGCCAATGATCCTGCGTCTTGTCGAAATTCAGTCTGAGAGAATTGGATGTCCAGCAAGCTTGCACAATTTCGTCTGAAGTTTGGAGATTGAGGGACAGGGCGTCAGAGTGGGAGCCATTCACTAGCACAGTCATATTTACATAACACGCAGCGAACACACATGACATATGTCGCTTTGTCTGTAGTTGAATTGGTACCTAGCTAGATCGTGTACGTACAGCAATAACATACGTACTGCTGCTCAACGGCTCGATCTGTAGGTCTACTGCTTTTGATTTGTCAACCTGCTGTGGAATCCCACGGTTTCGGTTGGATGACAGAAGTTGGACAGCTGTCGACAGAACCTGACCGCACATACTCAAGCTCTCAACCTACGATCGACCTGGAACAGCAGTTTCTAAACTGCGCAGGTCTCCGGCGATTTCTGTTAACATTCCGTCAAACCTGGAACAAACCTATTAATTGAGGGTGCGGAATCTCAAGGTGTTGGTAGGACGATTCCAATGGATGGTACGGAATCCCAAGATATTCCTAAGCCGATCTGAGCTCATAATGAGAGCCCGTGGTGGGATCCATAGCCGCCCATCGTCAGGGGTTATGTCAAAATTTGAGGCCGATCTGAATATTCGACCTCCGTCGCGATTACGTAGGTGTATTATTCCAAGAATAATAAACCGCAGGCGTAGGGAGCGCGATGTGTCGCGTTTTGAATCGGTTCCTGCCGGTCCCAGACGTCAGACGCTCTAAAATAACGATACTCGAGTGAAATAAAATTCCGAGCATTTTTCCAAGTCTACAGTAAAATTCTCCGTGGGGTACATTCACCTATGCTCCGCATGGAGAGAGCCAACGGAGCACAATTTGAAGTATATCCACCACATAGTGCTACACACCAGTCCAAACTACTTGAAAACATAAGTGCCATCTAGTATACTCACAAGTTGCAAAAAAATGCAGGGTCTCACTCAAAATGACTTAGAAGCCGAAACGATGATTTGTCGAACTTGTCGTGCAGGAATGTTTGAATCTGTCAACTCCCAAAGCCCAAGTCAATTTGAGGGGAGATGAAACCATTCCGCACAGATGATGTCCACAACTGGCCTCACATTTTTCCATAATCAATTTTGCAGACGGAACTGATAAGGTTTTTTCTAATCGAGTGCCAATTATGAGCTCCCAAGTACTCAACTCGTGATCGTAACATTTAGGATTATAGATTGGATGATGACTGCAGCCAAAAGTTGATGTTTCACGGTAAACAACGCGATTGAAAACAAGACTGGAGCCGACTATTTCAGAACTATACGCTCCAAATTTATACAACTTCTACTCACGAAAACTACAACCTGGCAGTTGTACTTCAATACTTCCTGTACGCATAATGTTTAAATTAATATTCAAACCATACACAACAATTTAAAAATTTTGAGAACTGAAGTGAGTCGAATATCAGTTGTGATAAGCAATATCATTGATTGATAAACAGACATCTTCGAGAAAGGTTAGTGCGAGGCAAGTTGAGCTCCTAAAGGGGAGTCGTGATAAGACTTCCACGTCACGTCACAAACGTAGTTCCTGTCTTTTACCCATCTATCAGGTTTGTAGGTAGGTGGACGCTGCCACTTAATATTCTCAGAATAATCAACTTTGTATTAAATACAAATTTTGCAATGGAGGTTCAAAATTTGTCCAAAATAAATCGTCCGACTGCCGTACACGGATTTTTTTTTTTATTTGAAAGCCCGAATCCGCGGTGGCTACAGGAGGGGTTTTTGAAGGGTTTCCGCACATAAGGTCGAGTGGGGGTTCGTTTACGAAGTTTTTTTTTTTTTTTTTTGGTGTGTGTGTGTGCGCGTAAAATCAATTTTTGGGAATAATATATTATATTATCTATCCCAACATTAATCAGGGCCCTGTACATTTTTCTCTCAATTTTTAAAATGTTTTTTCTCGCATTAAATTTCAGAAAAAATGTATAGTAGGTACCTTTTAGAGATTCTCTGTTCTGCAGGGGAAATGTTAACTGGGCAAATCGGTTTAAAATTTCCAGCCCCTCGTAGTAAACTGAGCGAAGTAGGTTCTCACCCTTAGTAGTAAACTGAGCGAAGGGTGTTCTCGTGACAAATAGGTAAGTATGCGTTTCACAAGTCAGGAATCAAAGTGTCTCAATAAAACTACATCAACTTTACTTATTCACAGAACTGTAGAAGTGACTCACACGCTGCACAAAGTCTATGGAGGTTATCTCTTTCGATCTGTACAAGATTAGCTGGTTTTAAATGAAAATCTGTTTTTTTTTTTTTTTATAGTGTGCGAGTTCTTCGTTGCGCCGTAGCAATGCTATTAATTTTTATTTGCACCTCTTTTTGGTAAGTCAGCAACGTGTCAATGTGGCTCCAGGAACATAAGCCCATAAAAGGTTTTCAGCCACTTCCCTACGTCAGTGTTTTCCTTATAATCATTGGCTAAACCTAGTGCTTGGATTTTCCTCCACCATGCTTGGCCCAAATGGAAACGGCATGCTAACAGAGAGGTTGAAGGCCATGCAGCAAGGCAAGCACGTCGCAATCCAGCCTCTAAGTCGGTGAAGACGACTTGTGGTTGACGAACCAGAGAATGGTGACTACATATGTCGCGAAGTACCTACGTGAAAAGCTTCTGCATATGTCTCATACGACTTATTTTTTTCTGACGGACGACATTGCACAACAAAACAACTGGGCACTACTATCAGCACAACGCAGATCTCACAACTGGCCGTCGGAGAGGCTTCAATGCTCGCTCAGTTTACACCTTTGACTTGTTTACTTGTCGAGAGTCGTTCGCCCAGTTCACATCCACAGATAATCTTTTAATCCTCGACCCTGAGCCGAGGGTCATTACTTTCGCCCAGCTTACATCCGCCGCACAACAATACCTACCCTCGTGTAGAATTTTCAGCGTTTTACGATGAGTCAATGTCCAGTGACTTTGGATAAAGAAAATTTACTTTTTTAAATTTATTTTTATTTAGTTGTTTAAATTTTTTATTATTATTAATTTTTATTTTTTATTTTTTATTTTTTCTTTCGGGTGCAATCTTTTGAAAAACGTTGCAAATTATACACGAAGGTTACTTGGTATAAAGTATCTAAAAATGTTTTCAGTGAATAAAATATTATTTGGAAAAGATTGAATTTAAAACAAAATCTGTATTCCTACAGTGTTTGGGCAAAATTAAATTTTGTTCATTTTATGTGGGACCCCACAAAATGGATTGTACGTCCAAAATTATTTCGAAAAAAGACAGCTAACTCGACCCAATACAGAAACTCTTCCAATCCCCCTCCTGTAGCCCCTGCAGCCCCCCTCTGGAGCCCCAAGGGTTTGTCGGATCGGGCTGAAAAGCTTGTGTGCACCACTAGCTGGAGAACCGACTTTTTTGAAAAAATTTCAGATTGAAAAAAAATAATAATAATAAAGTCTACCTACTGCCCAAAACGGCCTGGACGGTGGACGTGCATTTCATTTTGGTTTATTAGGTACTCTTGGAATAATACATACAATACATCCAAGAGTAATAAACCAAAATGAAATGCTTTATAATTTGAAATGCTTTATGAAATATTTAATATTTTCCGAGTAATTTTCCATTTTTGAGGTCCAGTAAGTAGGTTCCTGCCGAAAAAAAAGCATGACCTAGCGCTCGGAAGATTTGTGGGGTCGTCTTCAGCTTTGCTGAACTTAAGTTTCGAATTTCGCCATCACATCAGGATTTTCTTTAGAGCTCAATTTATCCAGAAAAACGTGAATTTCGAAAACGTTCACCTCAATTCCTGGAGGATAATGTGGTTGTTTTGAGAGTAACTCTCAAACTGTTATGATGTACCGGTACTGGTATGTATGGTAACATTTTTTGCGCTTAATCAAATGAAACCAACCACTTGTCACCTGAATGCCTAGTTTTGAAATTACAAGATAGGTAGCTATGCATGTGATTTTGAAAGTTTGAAAATTGATTATATCATTTTCCTTAATCATACCTACGAAAATAATGTTTTCAACACGGATCGATGAACAATTGATAATATGCATTAAATTCCATACATACCTAGTAAAGTCCGGACTTATAATGTCCTGGAAATTCACCAAAAACTGTCGGTTTCAAAAAGTTATATAGGTACTTTGGAAATACTGGATTTTTTTAAAACCGATAAAATTTAGCGAATTAGTTTCTAAAAGTCAGCACAACAATTTATCAATCGGTATTTTCCATCGCTCGATTTTTGAAACCAACGTTTTTCGTTCAAGGAGAGTCGAAAAATTTGCAATTCCTCGATTCAAACTCCCAGAATTACCTTACTTGTATTAAATAGGTAATTTCTAAAAAACTACACAGCGATTTGGGTTTGGTCTCCTTTGATTCAGTACATCACATTCTAATGAAAACCGTGAATTAGAACGCGTATCAAGAAAACATTTCGGCATCGGTAAAGCGAAAAAGGTGAAAATGGTGAAAGCCTTGAAAACATCGAATGTGGTCGAGAAGAACGGTTGGCGGCATTTTACGATAAAATTTATTACATAAATGGTACATAAATGATTTGCCATGGTTGGAGCCGTTCCTCTGGGACCCTTTGTTTTCTCTGGGTTTGGAGGAAAGTGCTAATAAAAAAAAAACAGTTTGAGGGTAGGAATCATAGGCGTACGCAAGGGGGGGCTAGGGGGGCCCGCCCCCCCCCCCCCCCCCTAGACAAACGAAAATATATATACACTTTCAGATAAAAATAAAGAAAAAGAGGAAGTACCTAGTGGTTGACAAATTCGCAGAGAACCCGAGCCGGCTCATGTTGTAAATTTAAAGTGAAAAAATCAACTTGACATTGCTGGGTAGGTACTTATTTTGTGTTCATTTTGTGTAAAGGTTTTATATTAAGAGGGGAAAAAAGTGAACTACACTTGATTTTGTAAAAATGATTTGTATGTTATTTTGTATTATTACTCAAGCGGTGTAGTATTATAATAATACTATATCGTAAATAATTTACGATATAGGGTACCTATCACACCATAGGTAGGTACTCCGCACTCCAAATACCTACATGCAAAGTTACGATCATTTTGGTTTACAAACCAAAGTAACAAGTAACAAGTATAATATACCCTATACATATTATGTATGTTTTCATAGTTTGTTTTCTCGATTTCTCGACCCTAGTAATTAGAGTCATTGCAGTGGATAAAAAAATGAGTTACAGCGAGATATTTCTGGCTCGAACCTTCGAAACAAAATTTAATTTAAAAGGCCACATTGTTTTACCTTACAAAGTCATGAAAATAACTAATCTGGCTCAGAAATTTTCCGTCTTCAAGTAGAAAAATTTCAATTCTAGGGTGTTCAATGGAATTCAGCAATGTTACGGGGTTCCATCAGAAATCATAGGAATGTTCGATCGAAATCATCTTCGACCTCCTCATTCTTGTAGTAATTTTCAATTTTACGGTGTTCAATCGACGCCAAAATTATTGCTCTACAACTTTTCTTTATGTACAAACTTCGGGAGAATCCTTAGGTACCTACTTGGCTCGCACACTGGAAAATGTAGTTTTTTTAAAGGTATTTTGGGGAAAAAAAGGCTCAGAATCCATTTTAGGTACAGGGACATGGGGTATATTCGTGATCAGCGTCAAATTTACGAATACTATAAGTATGGGGTTTTCAGAGTTTTTTTCCCCCTAAATATGGCCGTTTTGCACCACCGTGCGTCGTCCGCCGTCCGGGCCGTTTTGGGCAGTAAGAATTTTTTAAGAATCTGAACTTTTGACAACATACGTGGTTTCCATCTAGTTGTACCCGCAAGGTTTTCAGCCCTATCGCCCAAACCCGTGGGGCGCTGTGGGCCTAAAATGGGGCTATGAGAGGGGTTTTTTGAAGGCTTTTGGCTGTGGGATAGAGTTAGGTGTCGTTTCCGAAGTATTTTTGGACGTAGAATCCAGTTTTGGGGGTCCCGGAACGATCCGATTTCACTGTGGGGATCCATAGGGCTTTCATGGGGCTACAAATGGGATTTTTGAAGGATACCAAGAGATCAAAAATTGATCTCTTTATAAAAAATATTTAATATTTTCCGAGTTAAAAAAAAAAAAAAAAAAAAAGATTTTGAAAAAATAATAGGTAAGTAATAATAATTTTTTTTAACTCTATTTTTCAAGACACAGAATTAATTTTCGCACAAAGTAACCTATAAAATTGGCAGCTTTTTAAATTTTAATTTAACTATACCCTTGCTGGCAGCATGTCTACCTGCATTATGTTTGAGCCCCCCCACCTAAAGGGAGACCTGCGTACGCCCATGGTAGGAATCGGACATTTCTAGCCTAATTTACGACTTCAACGGCTCACACCTAAAATAGAAAGCATCGTGCATTTGGGGATACCTACACGTTTTTCTAGATCATTGAGCTCTGAGAAAAAGTCTTGACGAGATGGTGAAAATCGGACCTCAAATTCGTGTCCAGCACACATGGAGGACGAGCCCTCAGATCTTCAGAGCACCTCGATTAATAAAATAAATCCCGAGTAGAGTAACCTTGAATTGAATTAAATTCAATTTGCGTTTTTTTCGCGAAGGGGGTCAAACGTTTATATCGACCTCGAAATGTGTTCGAGTATGTTTCATGATGTGTTCAACTCAAAAAATGATTTCATGAAATTTTGGCAAAATACTCGGTTCCCCCTCAAGTTGTGCCTGCAAGGGCCGATCACGCTAACCCGTGGGGCTAATAAGGGGCGTCAGGAGAAATCAACCGAAAACCTGAAGTGTTGACTCCAGTTACTGGAGTCAAGAAACCTACTGTAGTTTCCTCTAGGTTTTCAGAACGTTCTGCCTTTTTGTTGTGGAGTTTTGTAGGGGTTTAATTTATTTTCTTAATAGGTACCTCACAGTTTCTGAATTAAATAGGGTTGCCAGATATATTTTGAGAAAACAAGGACTACAGCACCCAGGAATCAGGACACATCAAGACAAGCACATTTTCTTCACATACATACATTTTTATAAATGATTTAAACACCTAATATCATGAAAATGTTTTGATCAAGTCCGCAAAGATTATGTTTGATGACTAGATCGAAGGAACTTTTTCAATGAAACAAGTTAATCAATTTTTGTTTAATATTTATATAACTCGAATCGAAAAAACGTAGGTAGGCACTTCAGTCTTCTATTTATAAATAGAAATATCACAAAAAAGCAACAACAGGAATAAGGAACTGTGGAACTATTGTTAGGTAGTTTAAATGAAAAATGAAATTACATTGTAATTTAATTAAAATTTTCAGTATACCTACACTGTGTATACATGTCGTCAAGATATTTTTTGATTTTTCCCTACTTTTACGAGGAGTTTTGAATGTCCTTTGACGTAGGTAGTCGAAGAACTCGTGTCAACTCATGTTATAGTAACTATAACATCATAACAAGTCCAACTGTTGGACTTGTTCATGATCATCGATGAGTGCTTCGACAGTTTCAGGAAGAAGCCGATTCCTTTCTTTGGTCCACTGCAACCCATGGGCCACTACCAACGAGAAAAACATTTTAATCCGTGTGTGCAGGAATCGCAAACAAGAACGTTGCAAATTTTACACAAGGGTTTATTATTCTCTGATATAGGTTACTTGTGCGAAAAATTATTGCACAGAATTATTCTGTGCAAATGAAAAAAAAGTTGAAAGAAAAGAGAAAAATTTACAACATTTACTGTTGTACATTGTTCGGACAGATGTGGGACCTCGAAAAATGGATTATACATAAAAGAATTACTCGGAAAAATGCTACGAAGAATATATAGGTAATAGAAGAATTATTTTTTTCCGAATTTTCGGAAAAATATTTAATATTTGGCCTCCTGGGATCCTTCAAAAATCCCATTTGAAAGCCCATTAGATCCCTAAAAAGAAATCATATCGTTCTGGAACCGCAAAAAATGAATTCTACGTCCGAAAATACTTCGAAAACGACACCTAACTCGACCCCATAGCCGAAAACCTCTCGACCCCACAGCGCCCCATGCATGGGTTTGGGCGATCGGGCTGAAACCCTTGCGAGCACAACTAGATGGTAAACCAAGTATTTTCTCAAAATTTTAGATTAGAAAAAAAGCCTACTGCCCAAAACGGAGCGGACGGCGAACAGAGGGCGCACAGTGGGGCGAATACGACGCAGAAAACCCGCGACATTGGCCGAAAAACCAAGATGTTCGGACCGATGAAAAACCTGTTACATCCTATCCCTAATACCCCAAGGAACATGGAAAATGGCAATTATTGCCGAGACAAAAAAATATCAACTTTGGGGAACGTACGGTAGAATGAACTTGAGTGGTATGGGGAAATCAGCGTTATTTGGGCAGCTGGTATGGGACTTTTTTTTAATTCACGGTGTGTTCGGATGCGTTCGTGGAATCGATTCCCCCCCCCCCCCCCCCGTTCCATTCTGTTCATGTATTACCATTGTTTCGTAGTAGCAACTGACCGCAAATAAACTGTTTTGGGGTATTTGTGGACTTATTTCGTTGAAAAAAAGGAGTTTTTGACCGGTTTCTGACACAAATTGATCATTTCCGAAAGAGGTTCAAAATGGTTCAGAAAACGGCTTATATCCCCGTGTTCCTGACGTATTTCTGAAAGGAATCTCGTTGATTTTGCGACCAACTTTTTCCTACTCTCCGAGAACCGTGATAATTTAGCTCAACCGCTGTAAATGTCATGTTTTCGGTTTTGTGTGATACCAACTATCATAGGCATTCGTTAGGAAATTACGATTGGGACTGGTAGCAATCAATTCAACGACCCCATAAAACATTTAAAATGACACGTCACTTGCCTTTTTGTAAAATAAGCTATTTTTTAGAACAACATAATTTGGCCCATTTGGTAATGTGGGTAGGGAAAATCGGGCTGGGACTAGTTGCAATCGATTCAGCACTCCAAAATACGTATATTCGAGGACACCCCAGATGCCAATGTTGGTTTAGGATGATTTTTTGGGGATTATATGGAGCACAATTTTGGAAATTGGACCACTCCCCACATTCAAATTGGCCTGGCTTACGAACTCAAATTACTCTTAGGGAGAAGGTGTTTTCTGCGAAGGAACGGATTTTTTATCGCGTAAATTTAAAGGGGGTTAATCTTTTTACGTATATATACGTAAAAATATGTACCTATAGGGTATCTCAGGAGTCTCCCCCCCCCCCCCCCCCTCCTAAAATTTCCAAAATGGGGAAACATACATAGAACGGACTTTGAAGGTGTTTCCGCTATTTTTTTTGGGTCATGTGAAATTTCTGAACGAGTCTACCTAATTGCTGACTTTTCTTAGAAAATTCGCTTTAAAAAAGGGGGGGTGGGTTATTTGCCCATTTCCATGACATAGGAGTATTTAAGACCCATCATGGATGGCATATTCGTATTCAGCGTTAAATTTCATGTAAGAAAGGCGCACTTAATTGAGCGGAATCTAAAGTTGAAAATTTCGCACGTTTACACCATTTTACGGGGCTGTATCTCCAAAACTTGATTATCTAGCGACAAATTGACTTCAGATTCGGATTCAGCACACCAAAAAACATGAAAAACCCAGGTTACGTGTCAAAAGAAAATTTTTAAGGGTCTGAAAGTGAGATGTCTGCGGAATCGGGTCGCCCCACTGTGCGCCCCCGAAATCGGCACATGTCCTGAGAAATCAGCAACTCTAGTTGAACCGATTATTGGAGACGACTGTAAAGTAGGTATGTACCTATCTAGCTGTTGAACTAGTTGCTTTAGTAGACATCGCTCTAGTAGACAGTTGCAGTAAAATATCGTATTATGTTACAAAAGAATGAATAACACTTATAAAATTCCATTTGTAGCTCTTTTTGTGGTTTTTCGTCGTTTATACTGTCTACGTTGAAGGTTGCACAAACTTAAAGCGGTTGAATCGTCTGAATCGTAGGGAAATAATGTTGGGCGACAATTATTAGGCAGTTGCCAGGGAAACAACACACAATGGCAGGTCACGTGAGTGTAATTACGCTAGTGTGTCGTGAGTAGGTCCGAATGAAGGGGGAAGAGCCAGAGTCGACCTTCCCCCTCGTCGCCCCCACCGATAGCTTGGGAACCTTCGGAGTTGGATCACCAGGTGAGAACCCCAGGCTTGAGCCCGCCAGCCTCCTCCAAAGTCTGTTCAACCTCCAGGATAGCAAGTGCCTTTCCCCCTCGTCACCGATCGGCATTCCTGATCAGCTGATGACCGGCATTGGGGGCCGACAAAACTGTACACACGTGACACCGTCACACCCCCTCACCATGTATGTACCTGGGTTCCTATGCGGTCCCCACCGATGACATGATCTCCCTCCCGATGATGTCCGGCTCCCGGGGCAGCCGGGTCCTCCTCCGAAGTAGTAGAGTCATGTGCGGTTTTTGAGGCAACCAACACTTTGCCGCCCTCTTCTGGCTTTTTTCGAACTACCCCCCCCCCCCCCCCCCCCCTTCTTCCCCCACTACGAGGCTGACAGCCATGGTCACTCACTGTCGCTATCACCGCGGTCGGCTCTTATCAGGTAAGCTTCTTATCATTTCATCAATTTTCCTTATCCCAATCTTAAATTTTTAAAATACTTTCTGACGGGTTCTATGGGGACTTGAATGGCCGGTTGCACGTTGTGTGATAACTCTGAGAAAAAGGTCTTGAGTCAGATATCCCAAGGTCGGGTGTTGAGTTCTACCTGAAACCTTCAATTAGTACCTTGTAGGTCTGTGTACCACATCCCTTCCTCTTGTCTTAAACTATTTCTCACTCCCCCGTACGCCTGCCTCATCAACCTTCCCTTTCATTATCATAGCTTCACAACCCCTGCTCATCTTCATCACCATCCACAAATTTAATGAACAATTCTGACTTTACTAATTCAAGTACCTGCCTCATGAACAACACAAATGAAGCGTGAATTTAGGAGGTTTATCGGTTCCTGTCACCCGGCTTTCTTGTACGTGGTTCTGCCCACACCGGTTTTGTTATCTAGCGAAAATACGCTGCTAATTTTACACAAGGGTATATTATTCTTTGATATAGGTTACTTGTGCAAAAATTATTTCTGTGTCAATAGACAAAATTTTTTGATTTTTTTTTTCAAAAATGTTTTTTTTTTTTTTTTTTTTGGTTTTTTTTTTTTCAAAAATTTTTTATTTTTTATTCGAAAAATAAAAATTTAACCTCCTGGGATCCTCCAAAAATCCCATTTTTAGCCCCATGAAAGCCCTATTATAGGTCTATCTATAACAGATCGCCACAGTGAAATCGGATCGCTACGGGACCCCCGAAAATGGATTCTACGTCCAAAAATACTTCGAAAACGACACCTTTCTCGATCCCATAGCTAAAAGCCTTCAAAAACCGCCTCCCATAGCCCCATTTTAGTCCCTTAGCGCCCCACGGGTTTGGGCGATCGGGCTGAAAACCTTGCGTGCACAACTAGATGGTAAACCAAGTATTTTGTCAAAATTTCAGATTTTTAAAAAAATTCACTGCCCAAAACGGCCCGGACGGCGGACGGCGTACGGCAGACGGACATTTCGGATTTAGAATGTAGACCTCTTGAAACGGATAATGTAAAATTTTGAGGCCGATCGGAGTCGTCCACCCCCGTCGCGAAAACATAGGTGTATTATTCCAAGAATAATAAACCAAAAATAGAAAACGCTGCAAATTTTACACAAGGGTTTATTATTCTTTGATATAGGTTAGTTGCGCAAAAATTAATACTGTGTCAAAAGAAAAAAATGTTGGAAAAAAATCTTTGGTTTATTTTTCAAAAAAATTTTTTTTTTTTTGGATTTTTTTTTCAAAAAAAATTGTTTTTTCAAAAATTCTTTATTCTTTACTCGAAAAATATTTAACCTCCTGGGATCCTTCAAAAATCCCATTTTTAGCCCCATGAAAGCCCTATAGATCGCCACAGTGAAATCGGATCGCTGCGGGACCCCAAAAAATGGATTCTACGTCCAAAAATACTTCGAAAACGACACCTGACTCGATCCCATAGCCAAAAGCCTTCAAAAACCCCCTTCTGTAGCCCCATTTTAGCCCCAGAGCACCCCACGGGTTTGGGCGATCGGACTGAAAACCTTGCGGGCACAAGTAGATGGTAAACCGAGTATTTTGTCAAAATTTCAGATTTTTAAAACAATTCCTACTGCCCAAAACGGCCTGGAAGGCGGACGGCGGACGGCGGACGGACATTTCGGTTTTGGAATCTAGACCACTTGAAACGGATAATGTCAAATTTTGAGGCCGATCGGAGTCGTCGACCCCCGTCGCGAAAACATAGGTGTATTATTCCAAGAATAATAAACCAAAAAATAAATGCAAATCCCCCATTAGGGGAAGTGGGGGCAAAAGTTTCCGTGGGGCAAAAGTTTCCAGGCACATTTTTAAAAAACCGCGAACAGTTTCGATGGAAATCAAGTAGGTAGTGCACTCCTCTAGTTCTTATTAGTTGAACTACGTAGTTTCGAGAGGACCAGTGCAGAAGTCTCGGAGTAAATGAGATTAGTGTGTTTTTGGCATGTTTGATGTCATTTTTTGCAACTATTCAGCGCACATTTAAACCTAAGAGAGAATAAGTTAGATTTTTTGGCAAATTTTCCCTTTGTTGTGCATTAAATCAGCTGCAAAATGATACAACGCCCATCTCCCTAACCCGCCTACAATTGTCACAATCACCCTTGAAGCAGAATGTGGCAAAATGGGGTAAACGTTTCCATACGCCGGGGGGGCAAAAGTTTCCACTTCCCTCCCATGGAGAAAGTGAAAACTTTTGCCCCGAACTCAAAATGTATTTAAATTTTACTTCTATTACTACATTTGTGAACTGTGATAAGGTGGGCTTCGAGATTAGAAACCCACCTAGCTATAGTGCCAACCCAACCGTCACAAAAAGGTCGTAACCTTGGTAAAAATGACTTAAGGTCAAAAAGGTCAAAAACTGATGTAATTTTTTGTTTTCAGCAATTTTAAAAAATGAACCCTTTTTTAGAAAACTTACAGTCTTGATTAGGCCAGGATACCCACCTCTAAACTGATAAGTGGGGCAAAATTTGCCTCCGGAAACATTTGCCCCAGTGTGTGGGGCAAAAGTTTCCAAACGGTTGTTGGAAAAATGGAAAATTCGCACTCTAAATGTTTTGGTAAATGAACCATTTTTTTACTGGATGAAGGGAAGAAGTTAACCTACAATACAAGCCAATTTTCAAATCGATATTACGTTTTGGAAGGCGGGGAGAGCGCCGAATGTCAAAACTGGAAACTTTTGCCCCCACCTCCCCTATCATTTTTTGTTCGTCCCATTATGCCCTGAAGATAGGAGAATATCTCTCGAAATGTCAGCTCATTCAGCGTTTTTCTTTGACTGAACCTGAACGTTGTCACTACCCACATTCATTTAACCGGTCAACAACACCAACATTCAAAATTTGAATAAATCTAATCATCACTTGGTTCTTGGCATGTGAAAATATGCACTTTAAAAATTAAACTTTAACAAGTTACCTGTACAAAAAATTGAAACTTTTTCGTTCAAATTAGCAATTAGTGTTGATTAGAACGACCAAGTCGCTGATAAAGAATCGACATTGTTCATCGTTGGTTAGGGAATCATCAAATACGTATTTTGAAGTAACTGTAGGTGAAGTAACCTAATTGTTCATCGTGGTTATATTCAATTTTATACAATCATGAAGCGTTTGGGAAGGGGATGCGTGGTATTGGGTCTGGAATAAACAACAAATTGTTTGGTAGGTATTTTCTAATGGTGGATGATTTACTGAGGTGTCAGAGCTAGTACTAGTATACAAGAGCTAAGGGCTTTCCTCGAGCCCAAGCGATGCGAGCGGCATCTATATTGAACAAACGAAAGAATTTTTATGGTAGGTTTGGTTCGTGTAATTGTTTCTTCGTAAGAGACCGGAGGGCCGTTGGTGTTGGAAGCGGACGCTAGAGACACGGTCCACTGAGCTCTACTACCGCCCCTCATCTGGTTTTTGTCACTTAGCCATTCTCTACGGCCGCAACTTTTTCATGCCCGGTTCTTCGGGAGAGCTCCAGAATACCAGGTTCGCCGGACCCCCTTTGCTCGGTACAGACACCGTCATTGCTTATCCCTCAGAAATTTTTCTCATCACTCTTGCAACGAAAGAAGTTAGTTCCACTATAATACGCTTAGAGGTGTCCACTGAAACTTCGTACTCTACGGATGCGCGTAATGCTACAGATAGTTTTGGTAACTAGGGAAACATTTCAGTTAGACATGATGGAACATTTCAGATATGACGGAATGCATTCAACTACATTTTTAAATCTAGTTAGGAACGCTGATGGACAAGCGATGTATTATTTTAGTACATCTATTAGTGTTCAATATGAGTATGGATTGATACGTCATGACGTATCAATCCACGCGCGCGCGCGCGTCTGACGCGTCAGTCGATAGATTCGAAGGTGGAAAATCTGCTGCCTTTTATTGACCGACTCTTTCAAACTTCTGGCTGGTGACGTAGGTGCGTAAAGCAGACTTCTGTAGTCTTCTATTGTGAAACATTTATTTCGGATGATTCAGCTGTCGTTGAGTCAATTATCATGAGCTGAAGAGTGGAAAGGTGGCCGTTCCCAAGAACGGTCCTTCCAATCATCCCGCTGAAGAGATCGGAGGACGCGGTTCCGCTTGCACAATTGATTTTGTTTTGAATGAGATAGCCTTCCTGGCCTACTGATCAATCGCGATATTGAAGAGGTGTCACAGGGTGTCTCATATGTAAGGAAGTCGTTCGTACAGAAACCGTTGTATTCAAAGAAGAATAAATAATATTTGGGGCATTCCACGTCAAAGGTTGAACTAAAAAAAAAATAAAGTTCTTCGAAATCAACCATTTTTGGGTATGTTGTACCCCTTGGTGAGAAAAAATTTCCCAGAAATTTGGAGACCGATTCAGTCAAAGCAGCAGGCAGTCAAAGTTAGCAAAATAGGCAGGTGTGGGTTCACTTCGCCGGCTGCTACCGCCCTTATTCCGCCACCAAAAAAATAACATCGCCAGTGTTTTGGAAAAAGAAAAACCTCCTATTTTCTGTGGTGTAATCGTTTTTTCAATCAAAATTTTACTTCACTTTTAAAATCGAGTTTGAAAACTTAAAAATAAGTTTTCTCCAATTTGGGCATTTTTAATTTTTTTTTTTTTGGCTTAATTTCAAGGTATACACCTGTAGAACATCCAGTTAAAAGGGAATCATGGGATGCAAAGTCGTTAAGTGTCAGCAAACAAAAGATATCACTAATATATGAGGAAAAACGCGTTTTTTCTCCTTTTTACCGGGTTTTCCGCGGTTGCATTGCCTCGCATCCTTTCTCTACGAGAACACAGACTATAATGGACTTCATCTGCCACTCATAAGCTTTCCCAGTAGGTTTCAATATTTTTCTATTTCAAAAACTGTTTCAACTCTTACAATTCAAATTGTCCCAGTTTGTAGGCACTTTAACACTTTCTATTCGATCCACATTCCTTTAGTTACCTACTATATTTGGGGGAGATGGTGAGAACACATGAAAACAGATTCGATTTACTATCTACACGTTTATTTTACAAAATTTACTAAAGGAAGATTCACTCGTTATTTTCAAGGTAATACCATCAGGATTCGGCAGATATGCATGATAGCCCTTGGTACCATGAATTGTAAAAGAGCGACTGAACCGCTTCTGGAGGGCTAGTCTTTGGACAAAAATCAAACAATCAAAATTTGATTTGGAGTATTAAAGACTTGATGAATTAAGCGATAGGATGGATGATGTGTGACAGCATCAGCACCTTACGGCCGCGGTTACGTGACTGAATCCCATGACTTCAATTTTTCTCTCACCCAATCACCTTATCTGCGTCCGGAATGAAAGAAGAGTTCACAAGATGAAAGAAAGACAAAATTAGTGGTGCAAGCTCAGACAAGTAGATAAGGAGATAAGGCCCTACATTCAAGTGCAAAGAGCAATCAAATGAGCGGACACGCAAATAAAAAAATATTGAAACCTACTGGGAAAGCTTTTGAGTGGCAGATGAAGTCCATTATAGTCTGTGTTCTCGTAGAGAAAGGATGCGAGGCAATGCAACCGCGGAAAACCCGGTAAAAAGGAGAAAAAACGCGTTTTTCCTCATATATTAGTGATATCTCTTGTTTGCTGACAGTTAACGACTTTGCATCCCATGATTCCCTTTTAACTGGGATGTTCTACAGGTGTATACCTTGAAATTAAGCCAAAAAAAAAAAAAAAAAAAAAAATTAAAAATGCCCAAATTGGAGGAAACTTATTTTTAAGTTTTCAAACTCGATTTTAAAAGTGAAGTAAAATTTTGATTGAAAAAACGATTACACCACAGAAAAGAGGAGGTTTTTCCTTTCCAAAACACTGGCGATGTTATTTCTTTGGTGGCGGAATATGGGCGGTAGCAGCCGGCGAAGTGAACCCACACCTGCCTATTTTGCTAACTTTGACTGCCTGTGGAGCGACGAAAATGCGACGAATCGGTCTCCAAATTTCAGGGGAATTTTTTCAATTACAACATACCCAAAAATGGTTGATTTTGAAGAACTTTATTTTTTTGAGTTCAACCTTTGACGTGGAATGCCCCATTTATGTTTTCGCGACAGGGGGTGGGGGGGGGGGGGAATTTGATTTCAAGATAACGCAGACTGTATAGGGGTTCCAAAACCGTTCGTCCTCTTTATAACAACATTCAATTGGGGGGGGGGGGGGGGATCAAGACTAGATAAACCGCAGCGCTTCAAATGGCTGCAGGAAAGAGCGAACATTGCCAAATTTTGAAATAAATAAAGTTGTCATTCAATAAGGTTAGGGAGTAGGTACCAATTGTTCGGTTTCAATGAGGTATTTCTTTCTTACATCTTGAAGAATGGATAAATGAGTAATAAATCATTTTGTTTGCCCAACTACAAATCTAAACCCGACTCAATTTATGAGTAATAATTGTAAAATTGAAATTCCCCCCCCCCCCCCCCCCCAAAAAAAAACGAAATGACATTGATCGTTCTTCCCCGATGCCCTTCATTCATACCTCGAGTAGGGTGATCACTGAGTAAGTTAAAATTCTCAGCGATTAGCTTTAATCGAGGTACCAAATGAATATGATAAACCTGCCCTTAGTGTGATAAACTCATGTTTAATTCAATTTACCTACTGCGTATCGCTTATGTAAATGTGCGAAAAGCACCGCATTCGACACCATTACATTGCGAGAGGTGTCTCTCGACCCAAATGACGGTGGTGTCGTCTCAGAAAATGCATTCGCTGTATTGACACAAATCGGCAGGAAGGCGTCGTGCCCAACAATTGCGGGCCCCATAAAATCCCAGCCTTTGTTTCCTAATTTGGACATTCCCTTACCTACTCGTCAAAAGTTGTGCAACCATTCCCAACCTCCCTTTGGTTCGTGTATTATGTGGTTCTCAAGACTGAGCTAGTTAGTGTTGAATTTCCTTTTCAGGCCCTTCTTTGCGACAACCCTCTCCTTCCCCCTTCCAAGCACTACCATAACCAGCGACTTTGTCTGTCTACTTGCTGCTCGTCTCTATCGTCTCGATAAATACTAATCCGATTCACATACCTACTGTCTGCTACATTTTCCAACGAACGTCCTAATTTTCATTGTAATTTGATGCAATTCAACTCGTTCTCTGGTCGTCTTTCAGTAGGTTAGTGGTCAATTTAGTTAGGAGCTCCACTCCGACTATTAAATAGACCGGTATGAATTTATAAGTAAGATATCACTGCTACAAGATATAAGAACTGCTCAAAACCTTTAGTTTTGCTAACATTGTAAGTTATTCAAGGTAAATAAATGTACGCAGTTACATAGTATGTACACAGCTACTAAATTAAATGGTATAGATTTTATCTAAATGAGCATTAGAATCGTCGAAGAGTCGTCTTGTCCGCATGAAACCACCAAGAAGAACAGGAAGTTGAGGCGTTGAGATCACTCGCAGCCTCCCAATCTCTGGCTAATTCTGGACCTGGCCTTTAACGCGCATGTCACGATTCCTACCGCATCATCTAGTTCGGTTCCTCCCAGGGGTGCGGTTGCTCTGGCAACGAATCTGAAACCGTCCAGGATGTGAATCGCTGGTTGGACCATCTAGGGACCAAGATTGCGTGTTAGAAGTTTCGAATGATACGAATAAATTCCAAATCGTTCTGCGAAGTGGTAGGGTGGGACAAATTGGACAAATTGGGCAGAATACATTTTTGGGAAATGGCTTGCCCATGTAATAATTTCCACTCTTATGTTTGTACGAACATTTTAGTGGAACCCATAGCGTGGTTGGGAGATTTACTAGTGGAATCGGGGAGAAAGGTGTCCACTAATCATTCTTCATCACCTTGAAGAAAAGCTCGAAACAACCATCCATTTTGAAATGGATGGTTGTTTCGAGCTTTTCTTCAACAGAAAACTGTATAAAAAATTGGTGGGGGTTCCGAACATGGAATTACATCATCCAAACGTAAATCCCAGCCTTTGCTCCTTTTACCATAAAAAGGAACTGTATAAAATATCACTGTGCGCGTTCACTGTAAATTCTTTAAAATGCCTCAAGATTGTAAAACTTGTAGGGAGATGTAGACTTGTCAATTTTACCTGTTTTTAATATGTAATATCGGTAATATTGGATATTATAACCATGCCGTGGGTTTCTCACCATTGAAAAATCCGAAGCCACACCAAGCTTAAGTGCCTGGTTTTTTCAATTCTTTAATTTTTAAAATTCCTTTATTCATTAAAATTTGAGCTGTTCTGAGCAACAGTTCGAATCCAAAAGGAAAGATTGGGTCTGTATCCTCGGTGTGCCCAAGTTGATGAGCAGCGAGGATCGGCTTTTTCATACCACCATTCTTTTTACCTTTCCTGTGAGATGTCTTCTCTTCTGCATTGGGTCACGTATTGACGCGGGTAGTCGTCATTTCCAAACCACAATTCTTCACAACAACTTGAAGCATTTTTTTCTCACTCTGTATCAACCTAAACCATAAACAAGGGCCCTGAAAGAAATTATTTGCGGTCACCCGAACGTGAACGTTTGCGCGTCTCTCTGTAGCCGTTCCCTACTTTGATTCTGGCATTAGATCGCCCCTGAACAAGTGCATCGATTCTCGAAAACTAATCTGATGTTCCTTCCTCGTTCACTCAATATTCTTCAATTTCAAATAAAATTTATTTAATAGTTACCCCAAAACTTGGTTTGCATAATAGGTATGAACTACACCTACGTATTACATTTACCTCCACTGTAACCTAATGTTTCTCAATGTTTCAAGGTAAATTAATAATAACATAACTTAACATAATTCAATATTCAAGTTAACATTATAGGTTATAGTATGTTCTCAATATGTACCAGTACTTCAACTACAATTATCTTCTCCAACTATGAATTAATTATCGCTATTTTTAAATTTCATTTTAAAGGATTAAAATCCATAGTCGTTATGGAATTTCCTCCAATATAAAATTTAAATTTAATGTGGAGGAAATTCCATAGTATCTATGGATTTTAATTCTTTAAAATGAAATAAAAAATAAAATAAAAAAGCGATAATTAATTCATAGTTGAGTTTTCTTTTACATACTGATTCTGTACTTGGAATAAAAACTTACATTAACGCCAACTTCAAATCTAAATATCTGTAAAATTCTCATTTAAAGACACCTACAGCTAGATCTTCACTAATTAGATAAAAGCAAAAGTAAAAAATAGTGGGTGAGGGAGGCCATGAGTCATAAGGTCGAATTGTTGAGAAGCTAAGTAGGATATCGCGTGATGACTGGAGATAATATCTAACAAATGTAGCACTTCGTGCTTGTGATTGCACTGGTATCGATC
Source organism: Pilophorus perplexus (assembly GCA_955831195.1). NCBI lineage: Eukaryota > Metazoa > Arthropoda > Insecta > Hemiptera > Miridae > Pilophorus > Pilophorus perplexus. The sequence continues at coordinate 61,313,792 of OY037007.1, read as the reverse complement.
TTGCACGAGCTCTCTCACCCATTCTTTCTCTTTCTCTCTTTTTTACTCCACTCCAACCTCGATGCATAGCCGGATAGGTAAATCGGTTGGTGGTTCCTGGCCAGGCCGAGGCTTGGGGCACGACAGTCTTTATTCAACCAACGGGAGGAATTGCTGGTAATTTCAGTTCATCGACCTTATCCTTGGAGGGCAGCCTTCCACGTGTAAGGAGACCTTCCTTTCTGAACGAATCCCTTTTTTTCATTAACGGGGGAAAAAAAAGTTGGGAAAAGAGCCTAGGAAACTCAACGACCGGTGGGCTAGAAGAGGTTAATCAAAAATTCATTAATGGGAGAGGAAGCCGCTCTTCACTCATGAATGTGATATTCCGGAGATGTGCGGATACTACAAATTCAAAATTTGCTAGCATAGATACATTAATTGGGTTGATTTTTCAGTTAGAGAAGGCGAAAATTTAATAATGAAATCCGATGGGTTGTTCACAATCTTTTAAAATTCTCATCAACCTCTTGAGCTATCAATTGGGGTGGCATTCAAGTTCCCTCTCTCCAAGAAAAATCCATTGCTGTCGATCAAATAAAATTCCTCTATTGATCATGGGATCTAACCGCAATATAGCGTCATTGTAGGGCCACATTCAAACCCTTCCGAAGACCAAGGTAATTAATCACGTCCACGTTGGGAGGGGTGGGATATCGATCGGATAGAGTAGGTATTTTTATCGTCTATGTACTGAAACAGTGGAATCAATCAGTGCGGTTTATTGGACCGTAGATGGTTGTACGTCAACTGACGAAAAATAAATAAATACTTTCCGTCAAACACAACGATTTATTCATTCGTTGAGAAGAGTGACGGAAAGTTGATTGTGGTTTATGATAAACCACAATCAACTTTCCGGTGGCCAGATATACTGCTTTTTGCAGTACAGTACTGCTTTAAGGTATGTGATACTGCTGTACACAGAGACCCTTGTATGTACCTGAAATGTACTGCTTTTTGAAACTAGTAGAGTTTTTGGGAAGCTACTTCCTGCCTACTTACTTACGCACTTGACAATATCGTCCAAAGAACTTAAATTTGATGGGACACCAACACCTCTTATCAATTGGAGGAAGAAGAAGTTGGTCTTTGAGGCTCAAAGTCTGAGTTACGGTTTTTGTGGTTTTCAAATGGGTTCACTAGTTTTTAAATTCAAACGAATAGTATTGAGCTTTGAGTATTGATCTCCTTCATGAGATAATATCTCTCTGCATACGATGCAGACAATATTAATAATATTGTCTGCATCGTATAGTCTCAATATTTTTGTGGCCAGTGGCAATGATTTAACCTAATGTGATGTTTTATTAGATATTAAAACTTTTTTGTCTAGTGTCCTACGACTTGTTTGTTTAATGTACTGCTTCCTCGAAAGAAGAAAAAAAAATAATAATAATAATAATCTGGCCACCCTAGGTTTATCTGTCTGTACTGAAGCGATGTTCTACTAGAAACCTGATTGCTTCAAGTTTTAGCGCTTTCTCAAAACTCATGATGATGAGATCCTTGATGTTCTATTATGAGGGCATATCCTCGTATTTGGTGCCAATGTAACTACTCTTACTGATGAGTGAATACCTACACGTCCTACATCTGAGTGGGTACCTCCCGAAGTTGCATAGGTACACAAGACATAAGTCGATTTTACTGTACTGTACCAGACTTGATGGTAAGGTACCCAACCTATTGTTCTCGTCGGAACTCCTATGTGCCCCTAACAGCTCTCAGTATTCACCCATCTGCCAGAACGGTCGCATTCCTGCCTCTGACATGTGGTCCACGTAAAAACTATGCGGTTTTACATCCTACTGACGAGCCAGATAAGCTAACAACATCCCTTACATTGTAAATATTATTTAAGTGTAATGTAGACAAGGTGTATTGATAAAATATAATAACATTATTAATATAATACTACATATTTTGTAGTATGCAAGTCTCCAATCTAATCCAGCACCTTAAAGGGGGTCAAAAAGAGTGTAAAGCTTCAATCGATTAGTTGGCACAACATCTATAAATATCAAGGCTTTTGTCGCTTGGCATATTTTTGATAACCCCGAGGGGGATTATCTTTACTCGATCTACGATCGAAAATAATATCAAAGGTTGCAATTCCGTTGGTTTACCGAATTTCAAGGATTTTAAAAATAAAACCGTCAAAAACATAATATGTTTTTGACGGTTTTATTTGACGACAATATTATTGTCGTGGGTAACATTTCAACATCCTCCAGTAACTGTTCTTGGAAAGATGAGTACCACGTTCTCCAAGATGCATTCGCAACTAAATTCTATCGAACGGAAGGTTAGTATAGCCGGCGAGCGGTTTTATGAAAGCATATGCCAGACTACCAGCTGATACCACACCTGTTCTCGGCCACCTGGTACGAGTGGATACACCTTCCTTTTTCGATCTCTGGAAGTCTCAGAGTATCGATCGTTATTAGTGAACAGAGTTATGTGTACTTCCGAAATACATAAACCGCAAAATGGACACAATAGTGAGGATTGAATGTAGGTGGATTATTCGACTTGAGTGATAAACCCTAATAATTCCATCCTTTACTCGAAAATTGGTTTGATACAATTTCACTCATTTCAAACTTTTCTTTTAATTATAATTCATGCCATAGGTACCCGATTTTGGTTTATTATTCGGTGAGTAATCGACCTTTGATTTCATGCCGGGGTTGAGAATAATTTATTGTGATCGTCCGAAAATTTGACCTTAACCGTTTCATGATGTGTAGATTCCAAAAATAAAATCTCCGTCTTGGGCAGTAGGTACAAATTTGGTTCCGTGTCTGTGGGTCTGTGGGTCTGTCGGTCTGTGGGTCTGTCCGCATTTCCTTGTTACAGCCATAATTTCCACAATTTTGAATGAATTTAGCTCATATTTTGAGGGATTATGCGGATCAGGCTCCTTGAGGTCCCATACGAATTTCATCACAATTGAATCAGCGGTACGCTGTGCGCATGCGCTAACGTGAAATTCTTGAAACAGGCATAACTTTCACAATTTTGATCGGATTTCAATCAAATTTTCAGGAATTGTGTGCGTATAGCGCTAGATGGTACCCTGTCAGTTTCATCACGATTGAATCAGCGGTACGCTCAGCGCATGCGCGAACGTAATTTCCTTGCCACAGCCATAACTCCTACAATTTTGATCGCATTTCAATCAAATTTTCAGGAATTGTGTGGGTATAGCCCTAGATGGTTCCCTATCAGTTTCATCACGATTGAATCAGTGATACTCCCTGCGCATGCGCGAACGTAATTTTCCTGTTACAGTCACAACTACGTTCATTTTGAACCTGGCACGAGGAAGCTCATGTGCCATTGCCTTGGCAGTGTATTTTTTTTTTTTTTTTTATTCCATTTTTTTTAATGGATTTTTAATAACCGAACCAATTTCTGAAGAACTTTATCTTCAAGTATATAATTAATTCTTAGAATAATAAACCTCTGCTTCAAATTATCACCGTTTTTCGTCCTGAGACCGTCTCGTACCTTCATCCAATGCCAGCCCCTGATTTGGTTTATCATTCTTGTGGAATAATATACCTATGTAATTGCGACAGACGTCGAAAATTCAGATGGGCCTCAAAATTTGACATTATAGGTTTCAACATGGCATGACATTGTCTAGATTCCAATACGTTTCGGAAGTCTGGATTCCAACACCGAATTGTCCGTCCGCCGTTTTGGGCAGTAGGAGTTTCAGAAAATTTGACTCGGTTTACCGGTTTTAGCTCGATCGCCCAAACCCGTGGGGCTCTGAGGGCCTAAAAAGGGGCTTCCGGAGTCCTTTTTTAAACTATGGGGTCGAGTTAGGTTTCGTCCAAACGTATACGTCCAAAAATACTTTAGAAGCCATTTATGGGGGTCCCAGAACGATTCGATTTCAGCGTGGGGATCTATTGGGCTCTCATTGGGCTAGAAATAATTTCTAGAATAATACAAATATTGTATTTTTGAAGGATTCCAGATTCAAATATTTTCCGAGTAATTTTGGACGCGTAATCCATTTTTCGAGGTCTCACTTCTTTCCGAACATCGTGATTTTTTTTAAATGTTTTTTCATTGACGCATTTTCGCACAAGTAGGTAACTTATTTCAAAGAATAACAAACCCCTGTGTAAAATTTGCAGCGTTTTTCCAGATTGTGCCAAGCCCAAAATAATGTGGTTGCTAGGTACCATCATCGATGAGTATCATCCGCCCGAGTTACCTACAAAAAAAAAAAAAAAAAAAATCACATCTACCGGCAATCCTATTACACCTGAATTCATTATGCATAGGAAGTTAACGGAAACTTTTATTAGGCGTTCTGTCAAAAGGTGGCACGCTCTGCTTCCCCCTGATCTTGTATCCAGGCAGACAATAGCGGGACGGTGACTTTTACATGTTTCATCCCTCTCTACACTTCCCTTATTTGGAAAGGTCAGAAAATGTCATCGCTAGGGTGTTAGAAGGTGGGGCTTGCCATTTCTTGCTATCACACCACCAGGATCGGTAAGTGCTGTCGTTCCGTAATCTCTTTGTGCATCTTTGTTGGATAAACAGGCTCTTTGGTTGTTTAATCAATTGCGTATCTGGATCTTGCGTAGTTGCTACTATCAAAGTGATAGCCTAGGGTAATGGATTTACCGTCTACTACCCGTCATGGGTACCTACCAAACTTTCACTACCTACCTATCAAATAATAATAATTATTATACTGCTAGGATACTATACTATACTATATTATACTATACTACTACGACTATACTAATTAGGATACAATAGTAATTAGTAATTATTATTATTGTATTCAACCTATTGCTGCATTTTTCGGAAACACTGCGTTCTAAAAGGCTCGATTATCTTTGTTATTAATATTCGACAGCAAAAAATCGAAATTCCATGAAAAGTTTTATTTAAAAATTGATAACACGAAACGACAAGAGATCAAAATAGAATGTTATTTCAGTTGCTTGCTCAATTTTTTTTTAATAAAAATTATTATAGTTGCTCATTCAAGAAAAATAGAGTTACAGCTGGTTATTTTCTCATTCCATTCCAGTTTTAGTTTTCGTTTATTATCAACCTCTTATCATCTTATCATCTACCTAGGTTTTCACGACTGGGTTCAACAGTTTTGTTCTTACCCTTAATCCATGTCGAGATTCTAAAAATGGTATGTCCGTCCGCCGTCCAGATCGTTATAGGCTGATGGAAGTTTCTGAAAAATGTTGGTAAAGTACTCGGGGTTTCAACTATTAAATAGTTGTGTCCTCTAGGTTTTCAGCTAAGGGTCGCAATCCCGCTGCGTGTTTTTCCAATTTTGCAAATGCGGGATCCTCAACGCGGGATTCCTCTTGTTAAAAAATAAAAGTTTCACTTTAAAATCGGCGTTTTCTGAGGTGTGAATCACATTCTCATTGCCTGTGATTCACATAAGTCCTTACGCGTGTTGTGTTTTAGCTCACAATATTAAATATTGTGTTATGTTGTTACAACATAACAAATTTTGTGCTATCTAAGATCCAGATACTATTTATGCTATCTGTGGGGAGATTTTGTTTGGCGATTCCATACACGAGTGTCAGAGATAGAATTCTCTACAGCTGGGTACCTATTTCTGCAATCAGCTCCGATCAAATTTGGGTGACGAAACTATTAACTCACTAACTTTCATGAGGTCTTTCTTTCAGCACGTTCTCCCTTTTGATGGCACACCCACCCTGCTGTAGAGAATGGCTCCATCTCACTCCTTTCAAAGCATTTATTTCTTAATAGTTGTTCTTGTTGTTGTTAAAAAATAGTTTGTGAAATTAAAGAAAATAGTTTGTGAAATTAGAAAAAATTGTTTGTGAAATTAAGTAACCAGACTCTATTAGGTACAGCATTTAAAAATGTATAAAACAGTGCTTTTTGGTTTTCTTGTGTGTACTTTGTTAACTTAACTGCTGTTTCCCGTGGAATGGAACAAGATAACTAGCTAAAATTGGGTTTCAAATTCGGATTCTGCACCTCATAAAACTTAGCAACAGTGGTTGAAAGTGATCAATTAATTGGGATTTTAGAAGTGCTATCCTAACACTCAAACGTAGCTACAAACCTGATCGGGAAAAACGGGTTTCCAATTTGGATTTAACACCCTGAAAAACCCGTTCACCAACCCTTATTTCCTTGGCACCATGCATTTTTTTTTTTTTTTTTACCAGTGATAATTAGCCCTTGTGAACAAATTTCAGCACTTTTACCATGAGCAAGAACGGACAAAGTCAATTCCAAAGTCATCAAGGGGGTATCAACTCAATGAGCAAGGATGAGAAAGTTCCTAATAGTAATACTAGATTAATGAGATTTTTTAGGTCCTGTCTTAGAATAGGGATCTATACTTAGCAGGCGCTTTAATTTCATGGCACAAAATTACTTTATTTGGTATATTTTTATTTGGCGCAAAAAGATGGAGTCGGTGTTTCTTCACTTCTTGTAGGTAGTCACTTGCCGGATTGGCCGGGAGTGCAAAGCTCGCCGACTCGATAGTCACCCCGTGCCCTTCTAGGAAGATCGATTGACGCCTTCAACCTTCTGGATACCATGCGATCGCTTTGACCAAGTTTACCCCGGAGGGTTCCCGATTACCGACTCCTCCTCTTCTTCACCGTCATATCAACCTCCTCTTCTTCACTATGGATGTTGCTAACAGCGCCAGACAGTTCGTCTTCCGGTGTTGTATGGCCCTTTTACCCCTCATCTTCTGAACTCTGCCCACACCTTTAACCCTCTGGGGGGATTTATCTTGACCGATCCATTTTAATATTCCTGCCTTCCCTTCCCACTAAACTTATCGACCCTTTCCGTTTCTATTCCTTTGGCCACACCCTTTTACTCGCGCCTCTTTCAAGATTAAATTTTTACTTTAAAGGCGCCTTCTGTATAATCATGACATCCCCTTTGCCGTTGAATCACGCAAGAGTAAATTTTCAATCTGCCCTCAAACGTTTTACAGAGGGAACGCCTCGCATCCTTCATTGTATGTAGTATTACTTAACTAACGAAGTTTTATATCCTCCCTTGTTCCTCATCCGCCTTGAGAAGTCATGTATGTCACGTTAGAAACAATTAGAAACAATATACATTTTAAATGGTATATTAATGAACGTTTATTAATAACTACCTAATGCAGCATTCTTTTTAGAAATAAACCAATCAGGAAGTGATCTGATCGCTTTGAAAACTACAATACGTCGTATACTTTCCTTTTCAATGATTAATTAGGGCCACTATACGATCTGAGTCAAACGAAAACGACTGGCCCCATTACGTTGGCTTTCTAGTTAGGGTGAAGTGATAACTCTTAATTTGCCGACGTAACGCATAATATCTCTTTGAATAAAGGGTTGGTAACCTGGTCTCAGGAAAAAATGAATGGCTGTAATGGTCTTTTCCTATTAGCATTCGTTACGAAAATTCAACGGCCATTCCAAACTTCTGCCTCTTAATCAGGATTTTGGGCCATTCTTACCCCTGTAAGTAAGCCAGCAAGAACCACTTCTAGTGATTTCGAGTTAGAAAAGTTCTTTAACCAAATTTCAGTACTTTCAGGATTTGAATCTCCGCGTGCAAATGCGGAAAGAAGAAGAAGACCAAATTAAGAAATGACCAAATTTCGCTAAAAACCTGGCATTATAATTTCTTCATAAAACTTTACAAGATTGCTTGCTCTGATGTGGTGCTTGGTCCTTTGGATGAGCCGTCACGTCTCTCCATGAATGGCTGCACGAAACGCTAACGCAGAGTCAATGGAGCTCTCACAGTAGCCGCGATTTGTTCAAAAAAGGTGATGATTGTACCTCCCCATGAAGTCTTGCACCACCGGTAGGGGACATTAAAGGGCAATAAGCTAGCTCTCAGGCACATGAAGAGGAATGGAATGCGCCTTACAGAACAGGACCTTGGTGAGGAGCATAATGATCAGTGGCTTTGGCATCCGCCTCTCCGTACCTCCGAAATGAGGCAAAGTCCCGTTCAAATGTTGGATATTTACGGACGGAGGGGTATAAAAGAGGACCCAGAGGAGGCATGATATTGCTTGTGCCTTGACAACATGAATGAATTTAAATTAAAGTATTACTTAGTTTTAATTTTAGAATGGGTTTCGCCGAGGGAGAAAACCAACTCTGTTTTATGCCGCGTTTTATCTTGTCCCTGCCTTCGCTTGAATGGCCGTTTTAGCGTTTAATTTGAGTTGGGCCTTGGAGTTGTGTAAAGAAAAATGTAAATCCCCAAAAGAAGGAAACAAACATTTCAATCCCTTGAAAACACTACAACCTGTCAATTTTTGGCTGCGAAATCTTGCCGAATGTCGTACCAAATTTTAAAACTTTTAGAGTCAAACATTCGACTCGTGCAGTCTGGAAATGCAAAGTTTAGCAACTAAACAAGTTTATTTCAACTTTAAAATGACGAACATTCTTCAGTACGAGCAACGTATGTCAGACTTTCTTGATCCCTCATAGAAATACTCGTATAGATTTTTTTAAATTTTATTTCTGGCAAATTATATTTCCTTATCATGATTACAAGCCAAAACATAAACAAAAACATGAACAAGAAACCCGACGGCCCGCGTTTGAACCACTGCGTTTCTGCCCTGCTGCCTGGCGTATTATGCCATTCTGGGCGCCGCGCCGCCGTTCTCTTGTCACGGGACCAAAACTCACTCTCACCTCTATGGATATTAGTTCCCACTGACTTATCTTGGTCGCAGTCCATTATTATTTAAATCCGTTCAGTAGGTTGAAAAGCTGCATAACAAACTTCAAGGGTAGAAAAATAACCCTTGGAAGTGTTTGGCCATGATTAGTTCGATCACATTTACAGGTGTAGCGAGAGGTCATCAAGCTCCGGCTCCTCTCTTTACCATCCTCCCAATTCCTAACGACTTCTTTCCTTTCTAATGTTGCAGATGGAGCCATGGAGACGGTTTGGCCCGACTCGAACATAGGTGAGTCGAGTTTGAGTTCCATCCTAACCGGGTTGTTTGTTTCCTTGTGGGTTCGGGTTGTAGCCATGGCGTTCCTCTCCGCACTGCACCATTATTGATCAAACCTTCACATGCTGCCTTATTGACTCTCGGGAGGCTTTTCCTGCCTCACCCCCGACCAGGCATCTCGCACTAGTTTATTTTCGCCTAGCTCTTCAGTTCTCAAACTAAAAACTTTCCTCCCAGGTGTTATAAGGTTCTCTCCCTATGACCATCTTGAATCTCTCGTTTCGCGGCATCTTGATTGGAGAATCTCCATTTGATTTGATTTGAGTTTAAGGATTCTAACACGATTTTTTAATACATATCAAAGCCCCGAGCTAAGCCCTAGGCTTTAAGTAGTATACCTATTGACTTTGTTAATTTATTTTAAAAAAAAGTGTACTTTTCAATAACCTTATAATACATCCCAAAACATTAAAATTTAAGCAAATAAAGGCGTTTTAATTCAAGATTTTTAGAATTGTAATTTTTTACAAACTGAAACGTGTTCAAGATTCAAATTATATTTAAGTCCTCTTTATGTATGTACAAATGAATTTGTACTAGTTTAAGAATTAACCAATGAAACAACGGGGAAAATTACAACAAGAACCACATTGTTCAAACCTTTCACCAAAATGTTTCAAAATTCCAAAATCCACAGTGAACCAACACTTCCAGGCAAAACATGGTTCTAGTTTGGGCGAAAATTGTGTTCACAAAAATCAGTTTGGTCAGAATTCTTACGAATTTTCTCCGTGAAAACTCAACTTGTCTCTCCATAAAAACCGAACAGCTATGAAATAACAATCCAAGAACAAGCTAACCATTCAGAAAATAAAAATCTAGGTTCTTTCCATCTTGGTACTTCCACTGCCTTCAAATCTGACTAAATCATTGTTCCGTAAGATAGCGGGAGGGGAGACAACCTTCTTAATTGCACTTCCCACTGATGGTTATGTAATGACCACCAAGATTAACTTTATCTGAAGAAAAATTCCAGAGTTTTTCCACTACTTAAAATTTTCTGTGACCCCTAACTTTTGTCTTTGGCCTCTCTGAGAAGAGCAAAATATGAGAACTAGTCCCACCGTTTCCCGTAGGAACTGTTTCTTGGAGTCGCTGTCATTATTAATCCTTGAGAAAAACCAACCCATGAACCCGCCTTGAAAGGGATGTGCTTGATTCGTTTAAAGTTTATTTACTCCGAAGTTAGGGTAAAACGCTGTATGCACCTCATATAGAACAGTGTTTCTACTTTGATAATTTCTATTTTTATTTTGGTCAGCAGGGGGTCACTTAAAAATGGGACTTGAGCAAACCATTAATTCCTAGTAATCGAAACAGTATGAATATTTCAGTTAACTGCCGAGCTAACCAATGAATGCCCTCTTTTCATTAAGCCCTAAATTATTGTTTGCCTTTTCCCTGTTGGGGGTATCTGGAGATTTGGAGGCGTGATGGGTGAAAAAAGCAGTGTTAATATCCCCCTCCTCTTTCCAAAAGAGGGCGAGTCCCTTTCTAGCCTGTGTATGGGGTGAATCGGGGGTGATTTTGAATTGGTGGGGCGGAACAGAGAATAGTTTGGTATGATAAATATAAAATGGTGGATTTGTGGGGGGCGGAGTTTGAGTCAGAGCGCATGCACGAGCCTTTTGCCCAGAATATATCGAGCCTTCCAGTACCACTTCGCTCTCCTCAGGCTTCAGGTTAGATTTTCAACTATTTACCTCCCTCTCACAGTTGCTTTCTTCAGTAGCTTACCGCCACAGTTTTACAGAGGAAAAGACTTACCAAGCACGCCTGCACTAAGCTTACTACTACTTAGTCTAGTTTCCTTCAACCTCTTCTATACTGTACAATCTTTTCAATTTCTACACCTTGGTTGTCCTTCAATTCTTTATGCTCTATAAATAGAATTCACCACTAGGAAGTGAAATTATATAATGAATTATTACCAGCTTAACAACTTGATATCTATTCATTTTGTTCGCTTCATTCTTTTTCCTTCTGAACGATATGCCTTAGTTTCTTAAAGTACGTAATCTACTCGTAGGACCTTGGAATAAGTTGCACCGTTTTTTCTGCTCAATCTTTTGTGAAGTCTAGAATTCATTTTCAAATATTCTAATTACTATACCAGCTGATGTGTTTGGACATGAATCAATCTTGCTGAATGGAAAATGGATTTAATGTTTTATCACTGTCCATTTTTACATAGCTTTCTACGCTTGTAGAGTCACATCATTATTCTCGTAGGTGGTAGTGTTCGTTAACGTAAGGTAGGACAACTACCTGAGACACCTTGATTTAAATTTCCCAAGCACGTAGAATCGAAAGCAGCTGAACTAAATTGAAACATAAAATTGTTCGGCACTGATTCCCCAGTTCATGGATTTCTGTGAATCCTTTTGCCCTCGATCTTAATTTCCATTTATAACAGGAAGATGATGGTTACCTATAGAATGCAGGCGATCTTATGTAAATGAGATTATGGATACACCCTTTATTAATGGATTAAAATCAGCTTGCTCAAACAGCACTCCATTTCAATACCCACAATTCGTTTTTGTATTCACACTCGATCCAAACTGTAAATCGGTTAGTACGTGGAACAACTGTAAAGAGATTAGTCAGATTTAGTTCGGTATTTTATTTATACGTTTACATTTCACCATGCAATGCAATTCACTTTGTGAATGAAGTAACATGGAAAGCTCGGAGGGATTATAATCGATGCTGGTTTTTACTTTTTCTGGGGGTCTAAAGGGTAGTCACCTTGGCGACCCTGCTAACAACTTATGGAGGGTCCTGGTAATCAATATGAATGGAACTTTTCAAGCCGACCCGCCTTAAATTCTGGTCATCTCTTCGGGTAGGTAAGTTTATTCGACCAATTTAAATCTGTTTTCGCTCGCTCGTGTTGTTTTCATGAGCGATATGCGATCTGCCCTTATTATGAGTATGTTCTGCACTTTATCATACCCTAGCCCGGTCAAATATGATTTTGACTTTTATAAAGTTTCAGCCGTACAATCATCAGGTTGTTGTGGCGTCTTATACGATTCCTTTTGGAATATATATATTCCGTACGCGTACGTCTGGGTTGTACAGTTGGAATGTTATTATTATACTGAGAGCTACATAGTATGTATATATCTTATTCTCATCGACTTATATAAAAACTCCGATGCATAAAATGTTCATATGAGTTCCCTGACACGAGGACCGCTAAGTTCGAGTGCGTATGCATCAAATCAATTTCATGGGTGACCGGGATTCCATCAAGGTACGTCATCTGGAGTGGAACCTCATTTCACGTCCCAGCTCTGCTCACTGGCTCTTCTCATTTGATACTTTACCGAGCAGAGGAGGGGTAGCAGATGGTATCGGGGTAATGAATAAGAATATTTCAAAAACTGCATTGTTCGTCCGGTAGATTTCGAGTGCATCTACAAATGAACGAGTTTAGGTTCAATGCGCGCTATATAATATTCATTATTATGGTAGGTAGGTAGTCGTATTAAGGAATCAAAACATGCTCTTTTACTGATGTCTGAGGTCCACTAACTCGAGTCGATGTGAAGGGTTTGTTAATAGAATCTGGCGTGTAATAGCCACTTTTCCATTCTTTGATTGGTCAAAAAGTAGTATCAACATATCCTATTAGGCCAGTAGGTCTAAGGTACTTCTATGCTACCGGTATGACGCTGTTAGGTACTTCTTTTTTTGCGATCGGTTTCCTTACAACTGATTGTTCCCTTGTAGAGAAAACGATAGTGACATTGAAGGTGGTCTCGTGAAGGAAGATTGCGGTTGTGATTCCCTCATGCTCTGTGGTTTTTTCGTAGGATATTCCCGCACTTGTCCATGTAACAGTTCCTGCTCTTGTATATATTACGTTTTTTCTAGTCGCATACTTTTCTTGCTGTTATTAGCGAATTCACACCGTTGTGACTCGCCAACCGAAAGGCATTTGACTTTTTTTCTCAAGACGATACTGGTGACTATCGATGGAAGGTATTGTAACCAATACCTGTTAAACAATAAGAGAATTATTTTCCTTTCTTCTATATCCTAATATACATCCTCCTGTCCACTGCAAACGGCGCAAATAGAACAAACGAGTATTCATCGTTCTTCAAATTCTAGCTAGTTAGCTAATTTTTGTTCATACCCCTCATAATCATGTTGGTATTGGTAATCTCTCTTGCAACAATACAGGTTGTTACAACTTTTTATATGATTTTCACGTAGGGCCTAAACGTTAGCACTGATCAATTCAATATTGCAGGAAGGGTTAGATTTGAATTATACTCCTACTCTTGAACTGACCATTTTTAACCGCAAACATTTCTTACCATCGTGACGTTTCGCTCCAGTATAAATACTGTATACTGTACAACTGTAAATTTTATTTTTTCATTCAAGTGGTGACTTATTCTTTTTAACTTTATTTGCTTACGATTGCTAACTCTTACGAAACTCCACAAGCTGTTCCGCACCGGCATCGTCCACGGATCTATTCCTCTTTTCTTTTCTTTTTTTGAGCGGATGCAGGGTTCATAGAAGGATGCACACTTTAGTCTGGGTTGCATGCGTGATATTATTACCATTTTTTTTACAACAGTGCCTAATGGTTGATGACAAACGGCATTTCTTCTTCTTGTCCAATTTTGAATCAGCGAACCCGAACCAAGTCTCTTCGAAACCTGGGAACAGACTGATCGGTCGGAATAATCCTTATAGCTAGAATATCTTCATTGTTCAGTTTGTTGTCATTTCTTTCTTAGTTACTTTTTTGGGCTAAATTGTCTGCACAAAATTTTCCCGCAAGATCTTCAACCCCGTGGGTTTTCAAGGGTTTTGACCTGACAATTAAATGACCAATTCAACAAAAGTTTTTATTTGCCCGAACACGTGGTGTATAGACAATGACCATAAAACTTACTGTCGAGAATTTTATAAACCAGAATCATTTTGTTGAAAAATAAATAAAAAAAAGAAACAAAATATTTTTCTTTGCTACAAAACCATTCACCCCCCCATATTTATTTGGTTTCATTCCTAAGAAACCCAAGAAGGATAAACCACTTCGATCAGCTGCAGAAACCTGCAATTACGAGAGTTATAACAATTACAAGACGCAAAATATAAAACGCTGCAAATTTTACGCCGCGTACGGCGGACGGACATTTTGGTTTTGGAAACTAGACCTCTTGAAACGGATTATGTCAAATTTTGAGACCAATCAGAGTCGTCGCCTCCGTCTTGATTACAAAGATGTATTATTCCAAGATTAATCAACCAAAGTCTGATATGTTTACAAAATACTCGGTTTACCATCTAACTAGTTGTGCCCGCAAGGTTTTCAGCCTGATCGCCCGAACCCGTGGGGAGCTATGGGGCTAAAAACGCCGCAAATCCTATACAAGGGTTTATTATTCTTTGATTTAGGTTACTTGTACGAAAGTTAAATCTGTGTCAAAAAAAAAAGGTTTTTGATTCAATTTTGGTTTATTATTCTTGGAATAATACACCTATGTTTTCGCGACGCGGGTCGACGACTCCGATCGGCCTCAAAATTTGACATTATCCGTTTCAAGAGGTCTACATTCAAAATCCGAAATGTCCGTCCGCCGTCCGCCGTCCGGGCCGTTTTGGGCAGTAGGAATTTTTTTAAAAATCTGAAATTTTGACAAAATACTTGGTTTACCATCTAGTTGTGCCCGCAAGGTTTTCAGTCCGATCGCCCAAACCCGTGGGGCGCTCTGGGGCTATAATGGGGCTACGGGAGGGGTTTTTAGAAGGCTTTTAGCTATGGGATCGAGTTAGGTGTCGTTTTCGAAGTATTTTTGGACGTAGAATCCATTTTTTGGGGTCCCGGAACGATCCGATTTCACTGGGGCGATCTTTAGGACTTTCATGGGGCTAAAAATGGGATTTTTGAAGGATCCCAGGATGTTAAATATTTTTTGAGTTAAAAATAAAGAATTTTTGAAAAAACACATTTTTGAACAAAAAAATCCAAAAAAAAAATTTTTTTTGAAATAAAAATTCAAAAAAAAAATTTTTTTTTTTAATTTTTTTCATTGACAGAATTTAATTTCTGCACAAGTAACCTATATCAAAGAATAATAAACCCTTGTGTAAAATTTGCAGCGTTTTTTTTTTTTTTTTTTTTTTTTTTCACTC
Organism: Pilophorus perplexus; assembly: GCA_955831195.1. Lineage (NCBI taxonomy): Eukaryota > Metazoa > Arthropoda > Insecta > Hemiptera > Miridae > Pilophorus > Pilophorus perplexus. Next base: position 61,298,533 of record OY037007.1, on the reverse strand, counting down.
AGAAAATATTTGGCCTCCAGGGATCCTTCAAAAATCCCATTTGTAGCCCTATGAAAGCCCCATAGATCCCCACAGTGAAATCGGATCGTTCTGGGACCCCCAAAAATGGATTCTACGTCCAAAAATACTTCGAACTGACACCCGGGGTATATTCGTGATCAGCGAGACTTTTGGTTTATTATTCTTGGAATAATACACCTATGTTCTCGCGACGGGGGTCGACGACTCCGATCGGCCTCAAAATTTGACATTATCCGTTTCAGGAGGTCTACATTCAAAATCCGAAATGTCCGTCCGCCGTCCGCCGTCCAGGCCGTTTTGGGCAGTAGGAATTTTTTTAAAAATCTGAAATTTTGACAAAATACTCGGTTTACCATCTAGTTGTGCCCGCAAGGTTTTCAGTCCGATCGCCCAAACCCGTGGGGCACTATGGGGCTAAAATGGAGCTACAGAAAGTGGTTTTTGAAGGCTTTTGGCTATGGGATTGAGTCAGGTGTCGTTTTCGAAGTATTTTTGGACGTAGAATCCATTTTTTGGGGTCCCGCAGCGATCCGATTTCACTGTTGCGATCTATAGGGCTTTCATGGGGCTAAAAATGGGATTTTTGAAGGATCCCAGGAGGTTAAATATTTTTCGAGTAAAGAATAAAGAATTTTTGAAAAAACATTTTTTTGAAAAAAAAAAAAAAAAAATCAAAAAAAAAAATCAAAAACTTTTTTTCCAACATTTTGGTTTATTATTCTTGGAATAATACACCTATGTTTTCGCGACGCGGGTCGACGACTCCGATCGGCCTCAAAATTTTACATTATCCGTTTCAAGAGGTCTACATTCAGAGGTCTAATTTCTGCACAAGTAACCTATATCAAAGAATAATAAACCCTTGTGTAAAATTTGCAGCGTTTTTCTATAGGAATCTTCAGAAATCAGACGCTCTGTGCATTGGGCCAATCAGAACAAACCATGAGCTGCTCAGGTGACCTATATTGTTTTTTCAATTATTTATGAAACATTATTCGGAGAGTTAGGAATTAAAAAAAGAACGAAGTTTTTGTTACAGTTTTGATTAATAATTATTAAATCACCAAAAATCAATAAAATAAGGGAACAAACACGGTTTTTTGTTGGCCGCCACGATTCTAACCTCAACCCCGCGATCTGATTGGTTGAATCACTGCTTAGGATCAAAGTGAATCCCATGCAGTAAAACTCACCGGATAAGATTCACTTTGGCTCCTACTCATGTATGTTTGCCTGCTTTCCACAAAGAAGGGATGCAGTTAGACTACAAACGACTTCACCAATGGCTTCAGCGTGAAAAATACTGTCAGCAACCGCCATAACCTCATTTGTCAAAAATTTGGATAAGTAGGTTGCGTTTTGTTTCTAGACGACGAATGTTGGTCCAACATTTTCATGGTAATCGATTGAAGAGGGTAACAGACTTGCACCACCACCTCCAAACAATGTTACGTATCGAAGACTGAGAAACTAATGTTGATTCCAACTCCCAACTTTGGCTTGTTGAGCTAAGTTGATTTCAACCCTGAAATCTCAACATCTGAGCCCAGTTCGTCTCTAATGTTTTCTGCTTTGATGCGTAAATAGGCTGTAACTGGTTGCAGGCAAAGCACACTGGACCGCAAAAACGCTGAAAATTGTGGCGACAATCTTTTCTCCGTGAACGAAAGCTAACGGAGGAGCTCGGGCGGTACGGGGTGAATGTACGGTGAGAACGCTATCTGCTCGGCATTTCAGCCCTGAGTCCTCTCCCCGCGAAGCTGCCACCAGTTTGAAATGTGCGAGTGAGACGCAGTCAATGAGGATGAGCGAGAGAGAGTGAGAAAAAGACGCGTTAACGCGCTGTGACTGCGGCCGATCGCCCCTCCTTGCGGCATCCCCGACATCGTGCCATTTTTCTCCCCTGATAGACTAGAATGATTTTTCCATGTTGCTACCACCATTCTTCGTTCATTTTAATCAGAATAGCATTTTGGTTTAACGTTTTCTATTGTTTTATTGAATTATATAACAATAATACATTCTGAGAAGTGTCGAAATTTGTTATTTGGCAATATGGCCGGCCTATTTGCCTCATCACGCAAGCCCTTCATACCCTTCCATATTATTACATTTGGTATATTAAATTCATCGGTAATCATCAGTTTGTAATAACCAGAGAGCCCTTCACAATACAGCACTTATTTTTGCGAAATAGGGCACTAAAAATATGGCAATACGGCACTTATTTTGACCCAAATATAGCACTTATTATGCTCGATATGGCACTTATATTTCCACACCCTCGGCCACCCATGCTATTCTAAGAGTGTAATTTTACACTTTAGATGTTATTTATATTGGCATTATTTATTTTATTTAAAAAGCTAAATACAAATAAATATATTTAAAAATGTTAGTAAATAACATACTGCAATAATTAAAAACGGTCAGTCGTGCAGTTCATGCAGGCCATAACCCTACTAGCGAATGTTTTGTGGAAATTGGAAGGGGCCCGGGGGCCACTCAGTACCGAATAAAGCCAAAAATTAGCAAAAAACGCTGCAAATTGAATTAAACATGGGTTCTGTGCCTTCGGACACCCAAAACGTAATCGAATCGGATTGAATTACTAGAATGACCAACTACTGATACACCTTCTTTGACCAAATTGTCTGAATTTTAGGAAGTTTTTTTCAAACGTGGCCAAATTTTTGACCCCTTGTGGACACCCAAAAACTATCGGATCGGATTGAATTTTTAGGAAGACCAACTCGACCCCAAAATGTGAACTTGGAACGGATTCTGTGCAAAATTTTGGAGAATTTGGACGAATTCTACCCCTTGTAGTGTACCTCGTGTGGTGGTGGGTCGAGGGAGTTAGTTAGAAATTGAAATCATGGCTAATCACAAGGGGTGTAAGTGAGATAAGACGTTTTAAAAATATACCATTTTCGTACAACACTTTCAGAATAGGGTATCTTCCCATACGGCGAAATCGTTGTCTCCATCTATCCACTTCTTATAAAGACTGACACTTGAGCTAGCTAGTTTGGACATGTTGAATGGGAACGAAAAATTCAAATTCACAAACAGTTCAGGTTGGAATGAATAACGATGTGTAGAGAAGGGGTAAATATCGTTATGTATTACGATTGACGAAGCATCCCTACTCCGTTGGGTTTTACCCACAGGCTTTACCCATCGCGAAGCCGAGCAATCGGTATAGGTATGACCTTATATTAGGTTATTCACTGGACTTCGTCCTCATTCCAAAATTAGCAAAACTCAAAGTAAAGTTAAAAAAAAAAAGTCTCTTTAATTTTATTTGTTCATTTTATTTTTTACGAGTTGGGCAAAAAATGGCTAAACATGGCACAAACATGGCATTTATCCAAAAAAGTCTGCAAAATATGGCACTTTACCAAAGAATCGGCAGAATATGACACGATTGTATGGCGCCATGGCAGTATGGCATTTGAGCGGCTCTAGTAATAACATACGTTTTATCGGAGACTTGGGCGAGTGATGACTCCTCTGCTGTGGGATTGGACTTCTGCTCCTTCGATGAAAACGGACTTGGTGTCCTTTCAAGTTTCATGATGTATAGATAATAGCAAAAAAGCAGAGCCCGTCCGCCGTCCACGCCGTTTTTGGCGGTAAGGATTTATTTAGTTACAACTGAAATGTTGACTGTATTCTCGGGTTTCATTCCATTGTGCCCACAAACTTCTCAGTCCGATTGCCCTAACCAGTAGAGCTCTATGAGGCTTGAAAAATGCGACGTTTTTGTTAAAAGAGTTTAGGATATACCAATTGAGGTGTGTGTTTTTTTTTTTTTTTGTTTTTTTTTTTAAGGTATTTTCGGACATCGAGTCACGGAGGTTTCAGACTGGACGTAAGCTCCATCTTAGGTTTGGATTTGTTTTAAAAGGAAGTTGATCAGGGAGTCAAATGAAGTGTCGTTATTAAAGGAATTTTGAACGCCTTCAAGTGGCTTTATGAAGAGCTTTGGCGATACCGCGGGGAGTAGAGAGAAGTGTCGCTTTTGAAACAGTTTTTGACGTAGAATCCATTCGTGGGAAATGCCTACCTTTAATTTGATCATAATTCAAGATGAAACGCGCCAAATTTTACACATAGGTTTACAAATAGGTTTACAAGATTTAATCTTTTTTATTTTTGAAATTTAAGAACTTGGAAGCATTCACACCGGTCTGGATTGAGCCCTTCAGTCGTTTCTATAATGTAGATATGTATTATGTATGTGTATATAATATATGGCGCCATTGAATGAATTTTGAATTTTGATTTTTTGGCGTGTTTTATCTTGAAAGCCTGTCGCTGAAGATGTCTACAGTTAACACCAATTCATAAAATTCAGTGTACTTGGTAAATGAAGGCGATATGAGCAATCAACCGTAAACAATCTTGTAGTTGCATTCTAAACTAATTCCTACAAACCCTCGTGTTCTATTAATACTAATAATAATGGCTACGTACCCAGTTCAATTGAACTTACGTACCCTTTCAATTTTTGACCAAGTACTATTTTCCTGCTTTGGTGAATAAAACCTGTTTAGGAGGTTTGTCGATAGTTGCTGATGGTAGGTCCTTATTATTTTTATGTAGATGATTTCAGTGTGTTGTTTGCCGACGGTGCAGAGGTCTAATCCAATGAGGTGGTTAGGGTGAGAAATGACTCCTCTGCTGAGTACTAAATTGTTTATTAAAATAAACAATTGTAGCGTGGGGACCGGTTTCGAGCAACTAAGCTCATCTACAGCCCTGACAAGAAAACCATTTGTCATTAGCACCAGAGAAAAACCATAAAATTATATTAACAAAGTAACAAAGTTATATTATACTGAAGGTATATGACAATGGTACAAATAGTGGAAATTATAACTGATGAAAATGGTGGTAACTTGACAATAGTAGTTTTGGAATATGGACCCACTGTTAAAATTGGCTCCATGACTGATGGCCAGTGAACCATTTGAAAAACCAGTTAGGCTATACTACAGGTACTGAAATGAGAATTGTTTATTATTCTAGAGGCAAAACAAATACTCGATATGTGAGTAGTGACAAGGAGAAAATTATAGGTAAGAAAGTCAGAGGTAATTTTAAAAATGGACCCATTTGACAAGGTTATTGGTTCTAATTGGTAATAGGAAAGATTGGGTTGGAATTATTCTTATTTAAAAACAATTGATAAGTAAAATATGTTAATTATTATTAAATATTAATATGTTTGCGTTGAAATTTGGGACAAACTTAAGAGAATGGACGGTGTGGGGACGGAAGTACAGATAGCCTACGGCACCCTAGGCACCCAAGGTTACGTCCACAAACCGTATACCATTCTTAAAAATTCATGGACCCAAACACTGGAGCACATACAAAGGCAATAGAATGCCAATGGAGAGTGGTCAAATTTTGCTTTGTACGGTATTAAGCAGCATGGTGCATGCAATCTTTTGGAACGAAAACCAATCAAGAATGGTGGTGATCACTTCATCCAGACGACCCTTTCGACGCTTTTTTAGACGGTACGAAAACCACCACCCTTATGAACGGTGGTTTTCAAGGATTACGACGGGGTTTTTTTGCGCCAACAAAAACGGCAGGTGGTTTCTCTCTGTTTATTCGTGTTCAAGCTTTCGGCTACACGCCATCATCAGGAAATATACTCTGTAAAACACGTTAAGATTACCAGCTAGGACTAGGGAAAGGTAGCACAGGTTTACCTAGTTACAACAATTGTTATACGTACTTCGTGTGTTATTAAATTCTGACAGGATCCGACCATCCGTCTGCCGCCTCGCCTGCCAGTCCCAGGGGGTCTTTAAGCTGGATGTTCATGGGTAGTCTGTAGATTATTTAATATTTATTAGGGGTGTGATTTAGTAGGAGATGGGGGTGGTTATGTTCGTGGATTTACCTTTGACGTGGAGGGTTGGGGCGGCGAGCGTTGACTGCAAGTGCTGTAGTTGTGGGTGATAGGTAAGGAGAGCGGGTTTGTGCATAACGAATTTAGAATTTAGAAGAGAGCTTGACAAATAAAAAATAAAAAATTGAAATTAGGGCATAACCCTTCCTCCGAGAGGTCGGGTGATGAACGGCGTGGGCGTTAACCGTTGGGAGGTTTTTCCAGTGAGTTGTTGTGGGAGGCTGTTTTATGGGATCCCTGAGGCCAGCAGTGCGAAGCTGTGCAGGCGGGCGTCGGGCGGCCTGTCAGCCGGTAGGTAGGTACTTGAAATTTTTACACAGTTACATGAATTTAGAAAAGAGGTTCCTTATAAGCTACGAGTGGGTGAGGTACATGGTGGGTAACTATTGGTTAAACAATGGTTGAAATTGGGTGCCCAGGAATTGCAAATCTGTTTTTATGTTCATGGTACATGGGTGTTTTAAAATGTACATATTTTCATAAATTTGCCTCTTAAAACGAATCGGTTCTTTCATAAGCGAGGTGGTATTTTGTAGGTCGGGGATATGTCCTGTTTCAATGCAATGTTTGTCTAGTGACGTTTTTTCTAAATGATTTTGAACGTTATAATTGTGGGAGGACAATCTTTTTGATAAATTTTGCAAACTTTCTCCTATATAAACTTTTGGGCAGCTTTCTGTTTTACACGGAATCTTGTATACATTAAATCGGGTATTCATCAGTGGTTCTTTATCTGTAATGGGTGGGAGGTGTTTTTTGAGTTTATTGTTATAGGACCAAGCAATTTTATAATTTTCTTTTTTAAATATGTTTTGGAATTTGTGTGACCAGTCGGATCGGTAAGGTAGGGAAATGTATTTATATGGTTGTTTTTCGGAGTCAGTACAGTATTGGTTTTGTAAGCTATCTTTTTGGTTGGTGATATGTTGGTTGACAGGTTTTTGCTGTGCTGTGGTTTTAGGTTTCTTAAAGTAATGAGTTATGGAGTATTTGGGGGGGTTTATAGTTTGTGAGCTATTGTAAGAATGGGTTACATTATTTTTTAGATTGAATTTGACTGTTTTTTCGAAAAAGGTTTTTTGGAAGGGGAATATTGTTGGGTCGTATTGGATTTGGCGACTATCTGCAGTTAGTTTGTTATTTTTCTGTTGTTGTTGTTTACCTAGTTTGAAGAATATTATTTTTTTATCGGCTTTCTTAATTTGAGTGTTGATAACTGTCGACGGGTAGTTATTATTTATGAAGATTGTAGACAGCTTTGCCTTCACCGCATTGTGAAACTTTGCAGAAGTTAGGGCCAATGCGGTGGAGGCATAGTTATACAATAAATTTTTCTTAAAATGCAGGGGGTGGTTGGAGTTATAATCGATTAATTTACTGTTGAAAGTAGGTTTGGTATACCATTTAAACGTTAGTTTTGAATTTTGATCCCGGATTATGCTTACATTTAGGTAATCTATTTGGTTATTAGCTTCTACTTGTTTAGTAAACTGAATAGATTTGTTGAGGTTGTTGAATTCTTGGAACAGTTGGTCGACTTGGTCTTTAGGTGTTGCTAGGATCAGGTCGTCTTCATATTTAAAGATCCATTGGATGGGGATCTGCGTCGTTCTTAAAAGTTGATCCAGCAACCTATTTAGCACAAGTTTCCCGACTGTTGAGCTTAGGGAGCCGCCCATTATTTGGCCGCTTTTTTGTTTATAGAATTTACTATTGAATTTAAAGTAACCACTGTCGCAGCATAGTTTAAAGCCTTCAATGAACAGGTCGAGATTTTTTATTGGGGAGTTGGTTTGGATTTTTGGTGACCGCCCGATTCCTTCCCGGTAATGATGTCGCATCGTCGAACCTCGTTAGGAGGGGAAAGGGCCGCCCGATTCCTTCCCAGACATACCACTTTCACTATTAGGGAAAGTAACTGTTCCAAGTAGTATACGAACTGCTACTTGGAACAGTAAATTGAGTTTTAGGTCTGAGAGTGAGACATCAGCGCTACCCAGGGGGCACCACGAGGAGGTTTCTCACCAAGACCCCCCATTATCCTCACTGATGGGTGATTCGTCATGCTAAAGGAAAATCAGGGTTGAGGGGTTTCAACTGGTTTTGGCAAGTAAAAGTTTTTGAAGGAGACTTTGTGAATAAACTGTAGACGAGTCAACTGTTTCGCCATGTACTTTTTCATGCAAGTTTCTGTTAAATCGAATTTCTTTCGCCATTTCAGTTTCTTCGTCTGTGGTTGGTTTAGCGAATTAATTGCTACGTCTGTGGTAAATTGCATCTCTTTCACAACTTCAAAAAACTTGAAGATGTCTGGATGCTCAGAGTAAAATTTCTTGTTAAACTTGCTGTGAAAACCCTTTGGGGTAAAGCTCTTTGACATCAAAGCTGACCATCACGTATGTGGGGTCAAGCTCTGTGTTTTCTAGGATGTTTTTAAGTTGTTGGGCGTTTTTTAAATCGTACGGGTTATTGGATGTAAAGGGTTTTAGAATATGGGCAAACCATTTTGATAGTGGCTGTGAAGGTCCGTTATAGTTGGCGACGATTGGCCGCATGGTCTGTGGTTCTTTATGTGTTTTAAGTTTGCCGTATAGGCATGGGGCTGTGCTGTGGCGGTTGAAAATTTTAGATTTTAATGTTTTGTTATAAATTTTCTTTTCTATAAGTTTTTCTGCAAATTTTTCGAATTTTTTATTAATAGTATTGGTTGGGTCATTAGTTAACGATTCAAATTCTTATGAAGTGAGAACGAGAGGACCCACTCGAAAAGAATAAATTACTTTTACGCTTTGGAGACCTACTCATCGATTCGGTAGGTAACATACTAGGGGATCGGACGGGCGGTAGGTAACATACTTGGGGGATCGGACGGGCGGTAGGTAACATACAAGGGGAGTACCAAAAGATGACATACCTAGGTGACCTAGTTGACATGGTGAATTTTGAATTTATACAAAAGGTAAATTTGAATATGAAGGTTTAAATTAATTGAATTTATGAATCTATTTGAAGCTACTGTTGAATTTTTGAGAAGTTAAATTTTTATAAGAGTTAGTTTTTTCAGCAGTTTTCATACTGAGGTAAATTTGAACAAGTGTTAATAAGTACAGGAGGTTGGGTGAAATAGAAAAATCCAGATGAGCTTACCAGAGTGACTTAGGTGAGGTAGGTTGAACGTACAATCAGTTCTGAACAATTGGTTAGGCGTCTGAGAGTTTAAATAGGTACCTACTACCTGGGTGGGGACGAGGGATTACCTCTGGCGGTACCCTTTGAGTGTTTTGAAAGGAAAACCGACATTCCCAGGAAGTTCAAGTTTGTTTTGAGAGTGGAGAACCGTTATTGAGGGGTGGTTATTGGGGATATTTGAGAATTCTCAAGTATGAATTTTAAAAGTTTTAAATTAAAAGAAGGGGGGGGGGGGTGAAAGAATATTGATTGAGAGAGTTAAATTGGTTTCAGAATTTCTAATATTGGGGATCTACTGATTTTGCCATGGTCGTTTTTATTAAGATCAGGGTGGATAGTACCTATAAGCTTTCAGGATTTCCAGGTTCTCCCACTCATTGAGCAGGCGACCCTTGGGTTGGAAATGTAAAAGTTTACTGTCCCTATTTGGGTTAAAATGATGATTTGAGCTGATACAATGGTCGGCAAAATCATTATAGCCAAGATGCTGAAGGCGAATCTTGCTTTCATGTTCTGCCAATCGGGTTCTGAATGCTCTGCCTGATTTTCCTACATAATTTACTTCACAAAACGGTTCTCCACATGTTAATTTATAAACCCCTGACCTGTTCCTAGGTTCAATTTTATCTTTAGGATTTGATAAAAACCTCCCAGTTGTGTTGGAAGCCCGAAATATGACTTTATGCCCCAGTTTGCAGAGTTCTTTTAAATAAATAGTTCTTTTCTGATAAATGACCATAGTATGGTAAGAAAATCCAAGGGGGTCTAGTTTCTAGGGAACTGGTAGAGGCTGGAACTTGTACAGGAGAGGAGGTTGACGGTAAAGCAGGAGGATAATATCCTGTATATTATATTAAATCAAAAGTGATAGCCCTCTGTTTTCGTGAGATGATGCTGTCAACAAGTTTACCCTCATACCCATTATTTAGAGTAATTCGTTTTATTATGTTGAGTTCGGCTAAATAATCGCTCTCATTGAGAGGAATTGTTAGGAGCAGGTGAGTAAGGGAATGGAAAGCAGCAAGTTTATGGGAGTATGGTCGACATGAGTCTTTATGAAGGACTATGTCCGTATGGGTGGGTTTACGGTAAATTTTGAATTCATGTTTCCCATCTTTTAGTGAAATTGATAAATCCAGAAATTTTAATTGATTATGTACGTTATATTCCAGTTCAAACTTTATTGTTGGGTGGAGAGAGTTGATGAAATTTAGAAAAACATTTAGCTGTCTAGTAGACTCAGAAAACAGGGCTGTCACATCATCTACGTAGCGGTGCCAGTAAATAATTTTTGAGGAATGTTGACTGTCGAATATTTTGGTTTACAAATGATCTAGAAATACCTCCGCCAATAAGGGGGATAAGGGGCTGCCAATAGGTAGTCCAGTGGAATCTGCATAAAGTTTATTTTGATACTGCAACAAATTATGGCTCAAGCAAAGCTTTAGGAGATCAATTAATTCTGATTTTCTAGAGTTTGCTATAGTCGAACGTAGAATTAAATCTTCAGCTAAATTTTGAACATATTGGGGAGGTATTTTGTTGAAGAGTTGGACTACATCAAAACTGACTAGTTTGGCTGTTGAAGGGGAAGTGACATTGTTGATTTTGTTGATTAATTCCAAGCTATTTTCAATTGACCTAGCTGCCTGAAATCCAGTGACATTCTTGAAGAGAAGGCTGGTTTTTCGGGCTAATTTGTGAATGGAAGTCCCTATGTAGCTAACTACAGGACGTATTTTTAATGGGGTTTTGTGAATTTTGGGGAGGCCGTTTTTCTCTGGTGCTAATGACAAATGGTTTTCTTGTCAGGGCTGTAGATGAGCTTAGTTGCTCGAAACCGGTCCCCACGCTACAATTGTTTATTTTAATAAACAATTTAGTACTCAGCAGAGGATTCATTTCTCACCCTAACCACCTCACGGAGATGATTTATCTGTTTCTTCTTCTTCTTATTTTTTTTATTAGGCTGATTTATAAACAATACCTATGTGTACCTACTCAATGAGCCTGTGGTTTAAGTTGCTTCATCGTGAAAGAGATTTTTGGTCCTAAAAATGACCGTTTTGACACTTTTCTACGGTCAAACGGTGATGGTATATCAACCCAGGATTTGCATATTCCCTGAAAGCAAAACATTTTCATGAATGTCGTAATAATTTTTGCAATAGCGGTTGGTGATAAGGAATTGGTTCAGTTCTATATTCAGAGAGCCAGGAAGGTGGGAACATGTTGGGACAGCTGTCTGATCGTACAGGTGGGTCTGGCCAGGCCCCAGGTGGGCCCCCTAGACTAGACTCAAGGTATGGCCCAGGGTTACGGCGCGCCGGTAGCTTCAGCATTGCAGGTGTCGTGTGCCGTGTGCCCCAAAAAGTCTTGTGCCCACCTTGAGGCGATTCTCTACCCTCCAGTCGCCCTTTTATCTCCTTACCGGTTACATCGGGTGTTAGCTTACACTTGATTGCACTCTCGAGAGCCCCTACCGCTACGGTTCTACTTATTCAAGCACGCCCTTTCGCGCCTTTTGTTCACCCAACAAGTGTAAGTAACCCTATTTGACTTTTGCGGCTTTCCTGAGAGATCGTATGTTTGTCACGTTGAACTTGTTGAATGATTATACAATAAAACTGACGAGAAGTTAACGAGGTGTAAGTACTGGAACTATGTATTATGCAAGGAGTTCCTTCGATCGAGAGTTTAGCCAAATGGAGAAATATGTTTATTAACAAACATCACGTGGACAGTATTTAGTGTACACAATTTTGCTGGCAGAATGAAACAAACAGTTGGTAACTTGACTAAACTCGTTAGAAACAGAGCCGAATCACCGACTGTTTGTTTCGTTCGAGCGAGCAAAATGTAGTGTAAGCAAAACGTGATCAATATTCTACACTGACCAATTGGCAGATGAATAGGGTCCAGATACTGGGCCGAAAGGTCCTGCTCCTGTGATCCGTACGTCGTGTCAATTATCACACACATTGGTTACTCTCTTGATCAACTCAACTCCATTTGAAAGAAGCTCGTAAGAGTTCGTAAGTTTTGAGCGCGATACAGGCCGCGATTTCTGGGTGTTCGTGATAATGTTCTGAGACAATCCACTTTAATTCATTACATTCATTCTTCTCACCCACTCCATAGTACTGCAAATAGTTTGGTTGGTTCATGCAAACTGTGAAATGGATGGGTGCTGGAGGAGTAGTGATTGAACTTGAGAACAAGGTTTTGGTTTATTATTCTAGGCTTATTACAACTATGTATTCGTGACGGTCGAAAATTTTTATCGCAAAATGTTTCCTTTTATGTTTCATGATGTGTAGATTTCAAAAATGAAATGTCCGTCGACCGTCCAGGCCGGTTTCGTGCAGTAGGAATGTTTTTGAGAATCTGAAATTATGGGGTTTAGTTAGGTGTCATTTTCGAAGTATTTTTGAACGTAGAATCCATTTATGGGAGTTCCAGATCCGATTTCAGGTTCGATTTCACTGTGGGAATCGATGAGGCATTTGTGGGGCTACTAATGAAGTTTTTGAAGGATGTCAAGAGATTAGATTATTTTCGCACAATTCACTTATATCAAAGAATAGTAAACCCCTGTGTAAAATTTGCTGAGTTTTTTTTTCTTCCATGATTGTGATTTATTATTAACCGTTTTTAATATCACTGTCATGAGAACAGTGGTGTTTTATTTAATTCAAGAATTTGCCTCTACTTTGTATAGAGTAGACAAAAGAAAAAAAATTAGTATAATACTCTTATATCCTTATAATAATTGTTGTTGTTTGAACATTTGACAAATTTGTCGGATTTCATTTAGGTAGCCCGATTTTTAGTAGCAAGGTTTTTTCCCGATCTTCTCCCCCACTGCAAAGTTTTTTAAGGACGATTTCTTCGACTACGTTCACTATGAGCAGTGAATCGAGTGAAATATCAGTTCCTTAGTAATTCATTCTTAGTGTCATTCATTGTAGATGGTTTCCAAGATGGCCCATCCCTCATGAACTAGTATATATGTCGTTTACTAGTATACTTTGTCGTAAACGTAAACGACAAAGTTTTAAGTGATAAAATATTTTTGTCCGCTGTCGCAGAAACCATAATACTGAAGGACTTGCGAAGCCTGATTCATTCACTGGTGGTATAAATTACAATTAAATATAAAATTCCCTCCACCCCACCCTTCTTGATGGTGCTTGATTAATCGTTTGATTTCTAAACGTGCTACACTTGCAGATATAGATATAGTAAAGTGTCGTTTAGTACACCTCCTTTCTTCCAGCAGACTGTTCCCATAGAGCTTGACCTTGGACAAAGGATAGTGGCTTTTTGGATTGAAGAGGAAGTAAATTGTTAACCACCTCCTTGCATCCCCATATCCGCCAGGTGCTTGTCTTGTCGGAGCCGTAACCACCAAGACCTTCGACATTTGAAAATCAACTTTTATGGAAGATAACACATTCTCTTAGTAATATTAAGAGATACTATACCTACTCATTTTATGATTATAGTATGGTATACTATATACTATATTTGGGTTTGAAACGTGAAGTTTTCACGTCTGGCAAAGTCAAAGAAACCACGGTTTTTATACCGTTTTGAACGGATCGATCTCCATATTAAATAACAAATTTTGTAGTATTTTTTCCTTGCTAGAGGAAAACCCAAATGATGTTTCTGCTACGGTTCGTGGGTCGGCAGGTGAATTATTCGGCTCCGTGAACAGAACCCCTGTCTAGTTGGGCACTTCTGTGTCCGTGGCATTGTCTGGATCTTCGTTGTTCACAAAAACGAGGGAAGACAGTCATCATACTTACTGAATTCGGTTTGAGGGGAATATACTCGCAGGGGTCTTCAGAACAAGCGAGAGAGAAATTGCAACTGTATGTGTGTTTTTGTGAAACTGTTGTCAAATTCAGTTATTCTAATTCCGTAATTCGTTGTAGGGGTTATTTTTAACATAAACATTTTGACAAAATACTCAGTTCTAAGCTGCAATGGGTGTTGTTTTGAAGGGGTTTGACCAGGTAATTGAGTGGGATGTTGTTTCGGAAGTTTTTTTTAACGTAGAATCGATTCAAAGTGGTCGTGGGGTCCAACCACGCAATAATAATTATTATTATGTTCAACTTAAGATATTACTAAGCATGGGAGATCAAATTTGTAGCGTTTTTCCAGTGCAGCGACATTCCCCCGCATTATAATTTCACCTTCAACTCCATACTGAGCAGAATTACAAGGAAATTAGGTCTCACGAAACCCTGACTGGATTATCAAAAAAATGATTTTACATCCCTCACTGGCCAGTGTTTGAAGAAGTAGGAACCTCCTTATTCAGTTAATCGTGTCAGCACAGCAGGAACAATAAGTCGCTCAGCCACGCCGTTAAAACTGAATCAGCACATCCGCTGTGTCACGTTCAATACCTACAAATGTTGCCCAAAGGAGGGGAAAACCGATTTTATTTTATACTGAACTAGTTCATCGCGAAACGTGCAACTTATCGTTTGCTGTTCAAATATGTGCGGTTATTTCACGGTTCACGGACATCTTGAGATTCATCCACAAAACGATCTTTTACTTGGGTGGGGTAGGTTGAGAAATCACTTCCAGATACAAATATCTTTCCTTATGCTCCTTGAGGTGTCTTTCTATGTCATGGACAAAATTTGTCCATGACATAGAAAGACACCTCAAGGAGTAGCGCATTATACAGCATGACTTATTTAATAAGTCATGCTGTATAATGCGCAATACTAAAATGAATTGGTATCATTTTTAGTATCTAACAATATCCTGCAGGATATTCTGATGCATGCATCAGAAACAACGCAAACGGAAAACCCACGAATCGGTCATCGTCCAAGATACCCACGATCCCAAGGGCAAGTACTGTGAATGAAATAAATCGATGTTTTCATATTACCTTTAGAACGCTACAAAGATCCCATTTATTACCTACAGTGGTGACTACTTTATTATCTCGATTGTTCGAGTTTCCACCTGGGGGAGGTAGGCTGTCGAGTTTGCGGGCAATAAAGACTAATAACGGCGATAAGTCCTCGAGGGTGATGTGGGATGCGATGCGGGCTGTTGTGTTTCGCTGATAACTCGGGCCGATCGGTCGGAAGTGACAACTTACAATATCGTTCGTCAGCCTTCCTCTTGCTCCAACAATATTTGTGTTCTAAGTAGTACTACGCTCTCGTACACAGTAATTCGCTTCCCAAATGAGTTATATGAAAACATGTATAGGCAGATATTAAAGTGCTCACGTTGTTGTTCGCATCTAACCGTGTTCGTTTTTATGGTTGGGATTCGGGTGAGTCATACCTTGTGTTTTACGGTTTAATTACCTTCAATGAGGACGTCAACTTAATGTTACTGAAATCCTGCATTATTATTATTATTATTATTATTATCAAGTTTCAAGCTTTCGCGCCTCATCACTCGAATATTAAATAGAAAGGACATTTTATTTATTTATTTTCTTGACATATTACAATAAATTTTTGTCGCGCAGATCGGTTGCTGTATGAATTACGATTGTAATCCGTACGCATACTATAATTTTGGTTTATTATTCTTGGAATAATACACCTATGTAATCGCGACGGTGGCCGTAAATTCTGATCGGCCTCAAAATTTGACGCTATCCGTTTCATTACACGTAATTTCCAAAAACGAATTTTCGCAGGATCCGAGGGAGTTGAAATGAGCTGTCGTTTTCCGAGTGATTTTGGACGCATAATCCATTTTCCGAGGTCCCACATCTGTCCGAAAATTGTCAGAAAATTTTTTTTCTTCAAATTTTTTCAAAATTATTCCCCTATTGGCACAGAAGCCAACCTCTATCGAAGAATAATAAACCCTTATGTAAAATTTGCAGCGTTTTTGGGGAAAGGGTCTATACAGTTTTAAAATAATTTACGTTTATACGTACATGTACATAATGTGTATATTGGATGGATATTTTAAGTAAATTATTTGAAAATTCAATGGATATTAAAGATGAGGCAAATTATTTAATAATTGAACAAAAGTGATAGTGTCAATGCAATTATCGTAACTTCGAAATTTAATAAATTTACCTGATATATTGTGATACTTATAATAAGAAAAAACTATTTAGTTTACCTTATATGTTTCCTTAATCAGGCTAGGGTTTGTAAATAGGTAGCGCGGCGTTTTATCTACGTAATGTTTTCGTTCTCAGAGCATATTTTAATTCATACTTAGCATTACAATAATTGTAATGCTGAATTATTCTGTTCTTCTGTATGTAGGTTTTAGTTGTAATCGTCAACTATGGTATGAATATGGCGTATGGTCGGATACAGTTCAATCATGTTCTAGGGTTTGTAACACCACGTAATTGACATTTTGACGAAAATGAGTTTTTCATTCCATTTGGATAGGACATAGCCGAAGGCTTGGTAACCATGCTAAGGTCACCTGGAAACATAAAAACGAGGAAAATGCGAAAATGACTACAGCGCGTACCTAATTGATAAAACAGGGCATAACTGAGAAAAAGAGCCTGTACCTAACTGATAAAACAGTGTAACTGATACAGCAACGTAACTGATAAAACAACGCATAACTAATAAATCAGTGCGAAACTTATGAAACAACTACTAACTGATAAAACAGCGCGTTACTGATGAAACAGTCTTTTGTCTCCACTGTAAAGCTGCGTAAATGTCAACGAGGTGTTAGAACTTAAGTGATCTTAGTCTTATCTCGAGAATGGGTGACAGGAAAATTACTCACCGTAAGTTCTGCTTTACTACATAGAGAAAACTAGCCTTGTTATTTTTGGCCTAATAATAATTGTAGCGGATCGCCACAAGGGAGGAAATCCTCCAGTTATGAAATCGGCCGACAGCCACCCCACGAAGTATGCAAGCGGCCCGCGGGAGGCGCCAGCGCCTTGGGGGTTTCTGAGCGGAACCCCGGGGGCACGTCTATTCCCGATACCAAGATCGGATGACTAAATAGACGGGTCCCCTAGATGATTCCGCCCCCTCATCCTTATGCTTGTGATCCCCATTCTGCCTATCGTAGATATGGATATCAATCGCACAATTTTTGACGAGACCGCTTGCCAGGAATCCTCCTCTGAAGACATTTCAGTTGAGGAAGCCGGCTCAGCGGACTCAAAATTAAATTCACGCGGGGTACTTGCCCAGGCCGATCCTACCGACAATTCGCTCGGATCAGCCGGGAAATTTACCCCTCGTCAGGAGCAATCTGATTCTGATGCCACTCCTACTGACACTTCGCTCGGTGTAGCTCAGAAGCTGATTGTCTCAGGTATAGATCTGGGCCGCGGTTCTGATGGAGGCAATTTATTGTCTTCAGATGATCCTGCGACCAGACTCATTTCCGGGAACGAACGCGACCCAATTAGGCTAAATCCGTTTGGTCAAATTGGGGACTGCGAAATTCCCCAAATTGCCCCGACACTATTTACTGGACAAGCTGATCACAACAAATTGTGTCAAGCCCCAGATAGATGTGTTTGCGCACTCCCCTCCTCATCCTCCACAAACACAGGGAGCGAAATCCTGGTCACGCCAGAGGCCTTCTCCCAAACACACAAAACAACCAATAGGGACAATATAACCAATTTAGGTACACAAATTGCTCATGTAGGTACACCTTCCACACCCGGTATGGAGGATCTACCTACAACTGGTGACCCCCTCCAGAAGACGCAGTCTTCACTTCAGTCGCGGCATGAAGGTGGCATGAATTTAAATTCAAATTCCCCCACCAACATTCAGACATCTTCTCTAATTAATATCCCGCAAAATGGAACATTCTTTCCCACGGTCCTTAGATATGAGAATCAACGTCAAATGAATCTTGGGTCGTCCCCCCAAGTGACCACAAGTCAGAACGGAGTTTCTGCACCATGGCTACCGGGCCATGGAATTGATATTACTCAACGTCAGAACAACATGTTTTCGACGCCATTTTTTGAGGCTAACTCAAATCTCCCCAATTCTCTCAATAATGTAACAGATCATATGTTACCAAGCAGGCCCTTGATGATTACATCCTCAGACGTTAATCAGGGACCAGCACCCTTTTCTTTTCCGGCTTCTTCAAGCCAAAATTCTGCGCCTAGCACGCAGACAGTCCTAGACCTGCTACTCTCACAGGTCCCTAGGCTCGCTAATTCCTCCAGGAGAAGGACAACTCTCCCCGCATTTACACCCGACAATTTTGAAGGGTGGTTCAGGCAGGTCATGGCAGCTTTCGAGGCAGAAGACATCACATCACAAAAATGGATGTTTAGGGACGTCAAGTCCATTCTCCCTTCCGAAACACTCGACCTCATCAGCCATATAAATGCGGACGACAATAATCCACTGGAACAACTATACGTTGTAATGTCCCACGTTTACGGGATGACCAGTGAAAGCCGCATGACCACATTTATGCACGGTATGCCTTATGACGCCACGTCATTACCCTCAACATTATATAGGCGGTTACAAATCCTTGCGGGCAACTACGTTAGTCCACTCATGCTTAAGCATGCATGGTTGTCGAGGCTACCAGATCATCTTCGCATGATCGCCAGCACTGCACCGGACTTTGGGTCGATGCTCACGATGACTGACCGCGCTTTTAATGCACTTTCTATCAAACACTTAACAGCAGGAGTTTCACAAGCAAGTGAACCCCAAAACACCGAAAAGAAGGTTAGCAAACCTCGAAAAATTTCGGTCCCTAAAAAAGGACAGGAGACTGAAAAACCTAAAACAGGCTCCACAGTCACTGTCGGCAAACCTTCGCGGTCTACCTTCACGTTAAATAACGAAGGTATTTGTTGGTACCATGCTACCTACAAAGAAAAGGCCCAGAAATGCTACGAAGGCTGTAAAATGTCTTTAAACTGATTGCGCTGAATAATTTTTACTCGGGAAAAATTATTGAACGCGCCAAATCTCACCCGAGGCTCTTCTTAACATGTAAGAGCTCCAACACGGACTATCTTGTGGACACGGGCGCAAATCTTTCAATTTGTACTACAAAAGGTAGAACCTGCAAGCCTTCTCCAGACATTCTGCTCGCAGCAGCTAATGGAGAACGAATTCCGACCTTCGGGTTACACACGTTGACCCTGGATTTTGAAGGTCTGGACAAAATTACACATCAGTTCGTCGCTGCCGATCTCCAACAAGGAGTTATCGGGATGGATATCCTCACTAAATTCGGAATTTCCATCGACGCTAAAAACCGCACCGTAACAATGGCAAATAAAGTTGCAAAATGCGAGATACTTTCAACGTCGACCGCCAATGATGAGCGTCACAACGATCGACTGCCTACAACGGACCGTTCCGTCGAGGAACTGCTTCAAACCATTTCTTTTCCCCCGGAGTTCAAATCAATGATAACAGCTTACCTCAAAGGGATTGCCACCCTAGGGAACAAATGGAAGGACACTTCTGTCTCCCATCAGATTATTACATCAGGTCCGCCCTGTGCGGCGCGGGCACGCCCGTTACCGCCAAATAAACTTGCTCTCGCGAAGGAAGCGATGCAGGAGATGGTGCGCGACGGCATTGCTCGCCCTGGGAAAGGCTCATGGGCCTCCCCACTGCACATTGTCAACAAACCTGACGGGTCGCTCAGACTCTGCGGAGACTACCGAGCGTTAAACAGCAAAACAAAGGTCGACAAATACAACGTCCCTCACCTACTTTCTTTCAACCAAAATTTGTTTAACTGTACAATTTTCTCCACAATGGACATTAGCCGTGCATATCATCATGTGCCTATCCATAAGGATGACATCGAAAAAACGGCAATAATTACACCATTCGGGATGTACGAGTTTTTGCGGATGAGTTTCGGTTTAAGCGCCGCCGCGCAGAGTTTCCAAAGGTATATAGATGCCATCTTCAGGGACATCAACTTTGTCTTCATTTATCTCGACGATATCTTAATTGCATCAAAGTCCCTCGAAGAGCATAAGCGACACGTCAAGATCGTACTCGACCGTCTCCTAGAAAATGGCCTAAAATTAAAGCTGGAGAAATGCCACTTTGCTCAGCCTGAGGTCAAATTTCTCGGCTTCACCGTCTCGGCCGCAGGGATGAAACCCTTACCCGATAAAGTACAGGCCATTACGGCGTACAAACAACCAAGCAACATTCTGGAGCTCCGGCGATTCCTTGGGATGCTAAACTTCTACAGGAAGTCTCTCCCAGGAATCGCTGGGGTCCTCCGACCCCTCAATATGCTTCTTTCCACGTCTAAGAAAAATGATAAGACACCCATAGAATGGACGGAGCCGAGGATACAGGCTTTCGAAAAAGCCAAGACAATTTTGGCTACAGCCACAAACCTCGCCCACCCGTCCCCCTCCGCTCCTCTACGTTTGTGCACTGATGCAAGTGATTTACACGTCGGCGGGGTCGTAGAACAGATCGTAGACGGAGTAGCACAACCTTTGGGATTTTTCTCAAAGGCCCTTTCACCAACACAGCAAAACTATAGCACTTTCGACAGAGAGTTGCTCGCCGTCTACCTTTCTATGAGACATTTCTTCGATGTCATAGAAGGAAGGCAGGTCTACGTAGTTACAGACCACAAACCCCTCACAACCTGCCTAACACAAAAAACTGCACATCTCAACCCCGCCAGACTGAGATGGATGCTCTTCATTTCGCAGGTTACCTCGGATATACGATACATTAAGGGGGAGGAAAATCTCGTGGCAGATGCCCTCTCCCGATGTGAAACGTTGCCCGAGGCTACAGACGAAGTGGGGGCATTAGATTTGTCCATTCAAGCAAATCTAGCGGAAGCACAAAAGGCAGAGCCACCCAAAAGCGAAGTAAGCGAAAAACTTACGAAACTAAAACCCCAACCAGGGGCACAAGCTATTTGGGTGGATCTCTCCACCGGGTTTCCTAGACCTTATGTCCCTCCATCCTTGAGGAGAACAATTTTGGACCAAATCCACAGGCTAGGACACCCAGGTGTGAAAACCACCGTCGCCAAAGTGAAGGAGAGGTATTTTTGGCCATCCCTGGTAAAAGATTGCACACAGTGGGCAAAATCTTGCCAGGGTTGCCAAAAATCGAAAGTGTCCCGTCACACAGTGCCTCCCTTCACGTCTTTCCCACCCTCGGATGCATTTCAACATCTCCACCTCGACCTGGTCGGCCCCTTCCCTTTACAAAGGGGGAAAGACCATCTGCTGACCATGGTCGATAGGGCGACGGGTTGGATCGAAGCCTCCCCTATTGCGGGCATTTCTGCCATCACAGTAGCGAGAAACATCTACGAACAGTGGATATGCAGATACGGTGCCCCAAGTCGAATAACGACTGACAGGGGAAGACAGTTCGAGTGCGAACTCTTTAAACACCTCACCAACATGCTAGGGGCACACCATATTATGACCCTGGCATATCACCCTCAGGCCAATGGATTTGTCGAACGACGGCATAGGGCCTTGAAGGATGCCATGATGTGCCAGGGCGACAGTTCTCCTTGGATAGACAGGCTTCCGGCAGCTTTGCTGGGTCTGCGAACGGCCATCGACGACGAAGGTCTGACACCGTTCGAAAAGACTTTCAAATCGAAAGTCCGACTGCCAGGAGACATGTTTTCCCCCCCTACATCGGTGTCGACTGAACACATCCAAAACATTCGCAACGCGTTGCATCACAACACACAAGCGAAGTTTTATGTCCCAAGAGACCTAGACGAGGCCGAATTTGTATTCCTGAGAACGGAAACAATCCGAGCCAATTTAATTCCCCCCTATACGGGGCCATACAAAGTGCTGGACAGGTTCCCTTCGGGAATGACTATAGAGAAAAATGGTGTTCAACTGAAAGTCCCTCTAGCAAGAGTGAAACCGGCTCACATAGAGAAGGACAAAACAGATGGTAACACGAACTCCATCCCTTCTCCTACAATCCCGACAGGCAGTCCTAACACACCCACGCACTGTGTAAATCCTCCGAGAATCCCAGGGTTGTACACTAACACTCACAATGCCAACCCTTCTCCGACAACCTCAAGGGGCAACCCGACCCCACCCACGCACTGTGTAAATCCCCCGAAAAACCCGGGGTTGAACACTAACACACACAGTGACACCCCTACCCGTAGGTCAACTCGAGTTGTTAAAAAACAAACTCCCTACATAGGGGAAATTTCCAAACCAATTAGGAAGTCAGCTCCCCAAAGGAAGGAAATTTCCACCCCAATGAAAACCACAAAATTAGTCACGAAATCGATTTCTCAACCTATCGAGAAATCAACTACTCATAAGGAGACAATTTCGCCTCCAATTCCCAGCACGAATCCTGTGAACAACAAAACCCCCCACGCGAAGGACATTCCCAAAACCGTGGGTTCATCTCTAATCAAGAAATATTATCCAGATTTGGCTGTGATGCTACACGATCTGGCCAGAGAGGAAATTTCGGATCCTAAAGCCATAAATCACAAAAGCAACAAATGTCACAGTCCAAACAGCAATCCAACGGTTAATTCCAAAACATTTTCCTATAAAGACGCCTTGACTGGCCCCTCGGAGGCACACAAAAAGGTCGTCTCCCTACTCCAAGTGGACGGAGCTTCAGGTACAACACCTTCGCAATTTCCACATCAGTTGTCCTCAGTCACAAATCCACCAGAGCCTTCCGGGAAAAAGAAGAACAAACGGGGTAAACGGAAGAAATCTTCCAAGCTTCCACCTCCACTTCCACAGTTAATGTCAATTGACATACCAACCCCGGCTACAGCCGCTCGCCCATCAGCGCCCTCGGCACCTGTTGCCCGTCCCACGGCGCAGCCACCTCCAGCTGACAACCAGCCACCTGCAGCTCACGAAGAGCCTCAGCAGCCGTCGTCATCTCGGCAGCAGCCACACCAAAAACGGCAACGCAAATATTACCCCGCCCCTTAATCACATGGGCTTACTCTTAGCGCCTTCTGCGCCTTAAATTCCCTCTGCCAGCCATGATGGCAAGGAACAATGTCTTACAAATTTTTTCAACTATAACATATATATCATACTCATATTTTAATACTTACCCCTTACTCCGGGGGGCTTAATATACGCGTTTATTTACTCTTTAGCACTTCGTGCTGTCACGACTGTTCGGGTCGTCGAAAATTTTTTTCTCAAGGCGCCTTACCTACTTTCGGAGCTTTCTTCAGTCAATTCTCTCCGCCTGCCAGCCGATTTCGGGGGGAGCCATGTAGCGGATCGCCACAAGGGAGGAAATCCTCCAGTTATGAAATCGGCCGACAGCCACCCCACGAAGTATGCAAGCGGCCCGCGGGAGGCGCCAGCGCCTAGGGGGTTTCTGAGCGGAACCCCGGGGGCACGTCTATTCCCGATACCAAGATCGGATGACTAAATAGACGGGTCCCCTAGATGATTCCGCCCCCTCATCCTTATGCTTGTGATCCCCATTCTGCCTATCGTAGATATGGATATCAATCGCACAATTTTTGACGAGACCGCTTGCCAGGAATCCTCCTCTGAAGACATTTCAGTTGAGGAAGCCGGCTCAGCGGACTCAAAATTAAATTCACGCGGGGTACTTGCCCAGGCCGATCCTACCGACAATTCGCTCGGATCAGCCGGGAAATTTACCCCTCGTCAGGAGCAATCTGATTCTGATGCCACTCCTACTGACACTTCGCTCGGTGTAGCTCAGAAGCTGATTGTCTCAGGTATAGATCTGGGCCGCGGTTCTGATGGAGGCAATTTATTGTCTTCAGATGATCCTGCGACCAGACTCATTTCCGGGAACGAACGCGACCCAATTAGGCTAAATCCGTTTGGTCAAATTGGGGACTGCGAAATTCCCCAAATTGCCCCGACACTATTTACTGGACAAGCTGATCACAACAAATTGTGTCAAGCCCCAGATAGATGTGTTTGCGCACTCCCCTCCTCATCCTCCACAAACACAGGGAGCGAAATCCTGGTCACGCCAGAGGCCTTCTCCCAAACACACAAAACAACCAATAGGGACAATATAACCAATTTAGGTACACAAATTGCTCATGTAGGTACACCTTCCACACCCGGTATGGAGGATCTACCTACAATAATGTAACACGTTTTCATTATTAAAATGAAATGTTGAGTCAAATTTTGTCATTCAAACATATCAAATTTGAAAACCCAGTCGCTTTTGGTTCATTATTGTTGGAATAATACAACTACTTACGTATTCGCAACCGGCGTCGAAAATTTTGATTCAAGATATGTCGATTCCAAAAATTAAAACTTCGCCCGGCGCCCGCCATCCAGGTCGTTTTGAAGGATTTCAGGAAATCAAATCAGGTGTCAATTTCCAAGAAATCATGGACGCGTAATCAACATTTCGGGATCCCACATACGTCTGAACACTGATCACATTACAATAAAGCACTGTACTTGAAAAAGCTTTAGAAATTCTTGCTCCATAGAAGGATTCACATAAACTTGCGTTCAGAGGTGAATTGTCTGCCGACAAGACAGGTATGACTAGGGATGTGCGATACTTATCGATATGGGTAAAGTATCGGGTATTTCCTTTCGATACCGGGTACTTTTGGTATCGAATCCTGCCTTTCGATACTACTACTGGTATCGATTATTTTTCCAGTATCGGAAAAAATACCCAAATGGAAAACAGATGTACGTACTTAAAACTAAAATAACTTTACTTGAATCATTTATTTATAAATTTATAGGTACTTTAATCACAGGGAAGCTCTCTACCAATAAATTATGTATATAGGAACGCTCACACACATAAGTTATGTGACATAACGTCTCGTCTGAGTCTGATGTTGTTACTGTGTGTACTATACCTCCTTGGTGCTTTAAGCTATAACCTACACGAAAAGCGAGGAATCTACTCGCCACGCTCTCCTCTGTCGGCCAACACAGATACTAGAGAATCTCTAGTAGAGTCAAACCAGTAGTTTAATCTGTGAGTCAAACCTAGAGATGTAAGGTAGGTACTTACTTCAAAATGTATTGATAGGTACATATCAAATCGACATTTTTGATGAAAAAGTATCAAAAAGTATTGGATCGATATTTTTCAAAAAGTATCGATACTTTTATGAATCGGTAGGTACTTTTGGATACTTTTAAAAATGCATTGGACTAAACTAAAATATTATAACCATGGTTTAATTTGTTTTCCTTAAACATTATAAGCAGGAAGTTTTTACTGACGATAGCGACGCTTGACTCAGGCGGTGTTCTCAGATTGCTTATTTTCATTTATCACAATCGACCTCATGGATGATTAGGTAAATAATTTTCGACGAAAATTATTACTGAATTTTGAGAAAAGGAACATTCTCGGTTGTCACCAAAATATGTGGACAAATTGTGTTTTCTGAGAGGCACAGACGACGAATGGTGGTAGTCTACCACTGGTAGAATTATATTTTATATACAATTATTTCTTTATTATATGAATATAATATCATTCTTCTTCTTCTGACTCTTTGAAGTAACAATAATAATAATACCTGGTAATAATAATGATGATGATGATAATCCAGGATTCGATTTTCAAACTGCCCCTATACAATACAGAAATTTTCTTTTCTCTTAATAAAAGTACCCATATGATCCAATACTTTTAGGTATCGAATACTTGCTTCCGATACTTCGATAGTATTGCATACTTTTTTCGATACTAGTATCGGGTACTGGTATCGGGTATTGTATAGTATCGCACATCCCTAGGTATGACAACACGTGATTGACTTTTGGTCAAACGTTGTTGTTCGGCCCCGGATTCGAACCAGGCTGATTGTAAACAGACGTTTCACAGACATAGTCCACGGGGCCACCCTGTCCCCCCATTAGGTACAAGAAAGGTAACAATAAAACTTAATAATTAAATTTGTCTTAACTTTTACTGACAGAATCAATTTTTGCACAATTTATAACAGAGAATATTAAACGCTTGTGTAAAATTTGCAGCTTTTTCTTTTTCTTTTTTTTTTTCTTAAGACAATGAACGCATCAGTAATGCATTTGATTAACTTCACAGAGCCCCTAACACTGTGACATTTATCAGTGTCTGTCTTCAAGGAAATAAACTTAAAAAATACCACTTGCTGGGCACTTACTACAATTACAAGCTATTTCACTAAATTACACGAAGGAGTTGGGTGTGCAATATTGATTAAACTGCTCTAGAAAAAAAGTTCAGACCTTGCGGTTTATTCTTGAGCAATTATGCCATGTTTTCGCGACGTAGTTGATTCTCCCAAGTCGTGCTTTCACGTTTCGACATCTGTAGATTAAAAAATCAAATGCCCGTCCGCCGTTCACGTTGGTTTTTTTTTAAACTCAAAATGTGGACAATGCCCAGGCAACTTTACTAAATGCTGAATTGAATTTGTATTAGTTAGAAATTATTTATGCTGTTCCATGGGACTCTTTTCTAATACCACCCCCGAGTTTATCAATAAAATAGAACAACACTTGACTTTAAACTAGAACTTAGGAACTTGAGGGCTTTAAAGAAATTTAGTTTTGTTATTACAGCCCGGGAGACCAAATGTCTTTAGATGACGTAATAAAAGAAGAATAAAACATAACGAAAAATGAAGAAAGGTTGAAACCCAAGCCCAAGTCCCACGAGAATGTTCATTAATTGATTTCGTTGAGTGAGGTTAAAAATTAAGAATACCAATTTTGTATGTTTGTGAATGATATGGGCAGGTCGGTAAAATTCACTCCACTCATTGAAACGGTTTGACTCACGTAATTTAAGTTACATTTAATTAATAAAGGTTATAATAAAACTTATATTTAATTATATTATGATTACTACATAATTGTCATTATGTATGCGGTGATCTCGTCATGTTTCTAGTTTCTGATGGCTGGGAAAAATTGGTGTACTACCTATACCGTATAGGCTATACGTATCACTACCTAAGTGTCACTCTGCTCTGCCTTTAATCGTAGGAAAGTTTCAGAGTTAATGTCTCTCTAACCCAGCCAGTAGGCTGCTACTTTACTCTTAAAAGTTTTGCAAATATTCGCCTTTTCAAAGCTTCAACAATATATTCCTAGCCATGAATTGAAGAAGGATAATTTGGGGAGTGCGTTTCTCCGATATAAAGAAGCCTGTTCCCTCTGCTTGAGGTTAGTTCGAGTTGGGAGACGGGGATACAAGCCTGAGGCTGACTGAAGCTGATCTTCTATGACGCCAAGTTCAATCCCCATTTACGACGACTGCGGTCCGACTTCATGCCCTTCAATTTGCTTGGGGCAATGACCCATAGAAAAGAGTGGGTCTCGACATTCAGTCCATCCTTTGCCAGTCTTTAGCCTCGTTTTACAGAGACCTGACGTTTCTGCGAAAAAACAAAAAAACATCTCTGCTCCGGGAATCTTTTGCATTGCATGTAACCTCGACTTCTGATGATCGTCTCATCCTTGCGGTATAAATAATGACCACATATAAAGAGTCATTGAATGGCTGAAAGTTTGATTGAGTCGGATGATACAAGGTTACACTATTGCGCGGCAAGTATCCGGTGTGCTGGCGCGGAACCGGCAGTTAGCGCGGATTCGCTATGGTTACGCGGTTGTTACACCATCGATGCGTCACGAGAGCTTTTCACCCCCTTCCCCCTTCCACTGCATCACCACAGCGAGTGTTTCCACAGATTTTGGAAGAGATTTTCTTCCTTTCTCGAACAATTCGACAGGGAAACTCGAAGGTCCCCTCCGGTGGGAAGTGGTGACTGTGGGTTAGGCCAGCAATAATGGAATCACCTCCCGTGAAGACAGCAGCAGGTGGTGGTGCTCGGTCATTTCCTCTCGGTTGCCCGAACTGCTTAACGGCATGCCACTTGCTACGACTACTAGCCCCTAAAATTCTGAATAAAATACCGGGCCATCATTTACGGATGTCCCCAAGTTACCTCCCTTCGACCACTTGTCACGGCACTCACCACTTTTCGCATGTCTTGTCTACTGCATGCTCCATGACGGAGGATAGTGTGTTTATGAAGTTTTGAGCGCTTAATATTAAACTCTGTCCTCTTCCATATTATCAGATTATTGCTTTGCCGTCCATTTCGTTCTATTTCCCAACACATTTTGAGACGAATAAAAAATTGTACCTACCTACCTACCTATCATTCATTTTGAATAAGAAAAGTTAGGAAAGAGAAAAAACGCTGCAAATTTTACACAAGGGTTTATTATCCTTTGATGTAGGTTACTTGTGTAAAAATGTAATTCTGTGTCAACAAGAAGAATATTTTGGAAACAAAATTTTTTTTTTTTTTTTTCAAATTTTGTTGGAATTTTTTTTTTATTCGAAAAATATTTGACCTCCTGGGATCCTTCCCATTTCAAAAATCCTATTTGTAGCCCCATGAATGCCCCATAGATCGCCACAGTGAAATCAGATCGTTCCAGGACCCCCAAAAATGGATTGTACGTCCAAAAATCCATCGAAAACGACACCTAACTCGGTCCCATAGCCAAAAGCCTTCAAAAAACGCCTCCCGTATCCCCATTTTAGCCCCATTTTAGCCCCGTAGCGCCCCACGGGTTTGGGTGATGGGGCTGAAAACCTTGCGAGCACAACTAGATCGTAAACCGAGTATTTTGTCAAAATTTCAGATTTTTAGAAAAATTCCTACTGCCCAAAACGGCCAGGCCGGACGGCGGACGGCATACGGCGTAAGGCGTACGGCGGAGGAACATTTCGGTTTTAGAATCTAGACCTCTTGAAACGGATAATGTCAAATTTTGAGGCCGATCCGAGTCGTCGACCTACGTCGCGATCACATAGGTGTATTATTCCAAGAATAATAAACCAAAAGGTTAACAGTATCATTTTACTCGAGGCATCTGATCGGCAGGACCTGCAAAATTTCCACTGTTATCCAATAACAGTCTTCAAGCAAAATCCTGGAGTTGCAAACTTGCCGTTTTTGACTAGATCATGATTCCTTAACAACCTTATTATGAAGCCGAACAATAACGGAGTTGACAAACTATGTGTAAACAATGTCCCAAGATTCCCGTTGTTCTCCATAGAGAACCGACCCTGACGCCCTTGTTCGTTTAGCCTTGCTCAATATCGCGAAATGTAAACCTCACCTCAACTCACTCCCAAATCCTGTCGCTCCTTATTGTGGACGTTTATCGCTTTTACGAAAATGTCCAATTGCTAAATAGAGCTTGAATTCGAGAAATTTGTTCCAACAATCACGGCTGACGCGACCTCATTGATTTTCCTTGATTTCGACAGGGCGACATCGATTCGATTGGATGACCCCCCAATCACCTCGTTTCCATGAATTGGTGTTAGACATTTTGTGAGGCCAACTTATTACGAAGGCCTCATAACCTAACTTCCTCAGCCATCATAAGCCTAATACCTAACTAACCTGTTAAGGTAGGTGTCGAATGTATCATCCGAAGGTTATTAAATGTTTAGTTTGGACTTGTTAGTCAAATGAGATTTATTGAGAGAGGTAGAATGACTAGAATGACAGATCAATTCATCAGGTATTGTTTAGTATTGTATAAAGTAAGTTATTAAATTTTTGTTGTACATGGCGGGTGAGTTCGCCTCGTTCTGGTTCTTTTTCTTTATGACTCAATGCAGGATCGATAGCTCCCCTACGTTAGCGAATTGTTTGTTTTTCCGTACAACACACGCGTGTAATATTACCATGGGGTAGCAAAGGTGAAAGGGCGAACTGGGGCATTTGCTCCAGACCCATGTAAAATGTCATAGCTTTTCATGTGGTAAATCGCGAAAAAATCAATTACCTATCTACCACGGCTGACGCGACATCATTGATTTTTCTCGATTTCTTCAGGGCGACATCGATTCGATTGAATGAGCCCCCCCCCCCCCCATATTTTATTTCGTCGGCTAATCGTCAACACCGCGTAAGTTACTATTTGGCCAAAATGAGTTTGAAGTATTACTAATTAAGCTTGATTTTATTTCATGCGGAATCCGATGAAACCGTCAGATTCATCTTTTCCTCGACAGCTCGATCAAAATCGTTGAGAAAACTACGAATTGTGATGGTTTCATCGGATTCCGCGGGAAAAAAATCAATCTGGTAGCACTTCAAACTCATTTTGTCCAAAAAGTGACTTACGCGGTATTGCCGATTGCGGTATTACGATTGCCAGAAAAGTTTGGTTTTCGGTATCGCGAAAAAAATCTGAAAAACGACTTTTTTACTGGACTAGGGGAAAGTAGGGTAAGACCGGGACCCCCTCCAGCTCATGTGAGTGCAGCAACACGAATTCTGAGGCACTAGACGCAACTGGCCTAATCCTTGAGATTCCAGCCGACCATTGCCCGAAGATATCAATTGAATCGTTTTCACGACATGTTTTCCGAAAAAGTGAATTTTCTTTCAAGGTGTGGTCCCTTTTGGAGGTGTCCTCACGTCGTCCTGCGTTATCACGCATGAATTTAAAGTAATTTGAACTTTAAAAAAATGTAAGGACAATCCTCTTTATTACTTTTACTAAGTAATACTTGATCAATTACTCGGAGCTCGAATAAAATTGCTTGGAGTAATTTTTTTATTACTTTTCCTGCGGCCGCGGCCCATCCCTACCTAAAAAAGACACGAATCGATTTTTTTTTTTTTTTTTTTTTCATTTTACTCGAGTTAGGTATCAGGAAAGAATAAAAACGAAGGCAGTCATGTGTATATTTGCTGATTTTTTTTTTTTTTTTTTAATGTAATTATACCCTGTAATAGCTATGGTATCCGGACTTACCCGACTTTCCCCTACTGAACTTCATCCAATTGGAACAGCAAGTTTTTTAATGGATCGAAGATTTCGGCCACAATTGTTTACCAAAGTTGGTTAAAAAAAACGTTGCGAATTCTACACAAGGGTTTATTATTCTTCGACATAGATTAATTGTGCAAAAATTGATTTTTTGTCGTTTAGAAAATATTTTTGAAAAAATAAAAATAGTTTTGTTCTGTACGATGTTTGGACAGATGTGAGATCTTGAAAAACGGATTTTGCGTACAAAATTACTCGGAAAACGACATCTTATTTGACCTCCTGGCATTCTTCAAAAATCCCAGTTGTAGGCCCATGAAAGCCCCATAGGTATATCCTCACGGTGAAATCGGATCATTCTGGGCCCCCCAAAAATGGAATCTACGTCCAAAAATACTTCGAAAACGACTTAACTCGATCCCATATCCAAAACCTTAAAAAACCCCTCTCGTACCAATTTTAGCCCCATAGGTTGGGGCGATCGGGCTGAAAACCTTGCGGGCACAACGAGATGGTATTATGTCGAAATTTCAGATTAAAAAAAAATAAAATAAAAAAATAAATCCTAATGGCCAAAACGGCTCGGACGGCGGACGTAAATTTCGGTTTTGGAATCTAGACATCTGAAAACGTATAATGTCAAATTTTGAGGTCGATCCGAGTCGTCGACCTCCGTGATAGATTGCCAAACATTTTTTTGTAATTATTCTAACAGCATTATTATTAACAGAAATTGTGATAGATTGCCAAACATTTTTTTACTATTCTGATAATATTGTAGGTAATAACTTCGCGAGTTGGTACGCAAGTAAGAGGTTTTTTTTTAAAAAGAAATATCTTTAAAAAAATGGTATTTTCAAAACATCACACTCAGATTTCTCCTTTTCCCCCCAAGAGTCCGACAATCATTCAACACACTTGTCCACCTGTTGCCTCACAACTTCAACCAAAATGGAGACACAATACACATCAACGACTCAACCACAATACGAAAAACTCTGGAAAACATACTATAGAGGTAAAAAAGTTATTGCGTTATGGTTAAACATTATAATACACCTTAATGTACGGATTGTATTTAGATGTGGATAAGGATCGTCATAAATTCACATTTCTCGGTATGGGAGAAACTCTTTTCGTTGGCTTCCCAAGCGAAGAAAATTGTCAAGGCGACGTGGGAAAATAGTCCTGGCAACGTTCCGTATGACACCTAACTGCTGTTTGTCTCATTACGAGCGAGAGAGATTACAGGGTCATTTTCCATGGTGGGCATAGATACCTTTTTTTCTGGTGGCATGAATAAGTGAGGGTAACTTGGGTACACATACTGAGAGGGTAGGGGCCTACACGGGCCTCGGATCCTCATAGGTTGGCTGACCAAGGGGCGCGGCCATCTGCCACAAGGTGCCTTTTGGCCGTTATTAATAAAACATAGTCACGGTGTTGTGCGTCCTCAGGAAGCGTGCTTTCCTTCTTACCTTTGTGGAAATAATTATGTGCAAGGAAGCTCTTCTTCTTGCAGTGAATCACAGGGCGCTGGAATCATATCATGCCGTACTGACTCGGATCCGGTTAAAAACAAAGGGAGTGAAAAGGGAAGTTACGACGTTACAGAGCTCCCAAAGAAAATGAACTTAACCGCAACCTGATAGTGATCTTGCTGGTATAACGATCCACTCAGTGGTGATATCATTGACACTCAAAACTGCCTCGCGCGTTTGACAACGAATGATTCTCTGATAAATAAGATGAGCGAAAATTGGAAGCAACGCTTAACGTATCTACTTCTCAATACATCAAATTTTAGAGCCTTCATTCAGGCAAGAACTAGGGGTTCCATAAAATGAATTTGATGAAGAAAATTGTAATTTTATTTTAAGCCACGTGACTTAGGATGGAACCCATAGAAACATTAGTTTTAGTTTTTCCAACTTTAGACTATCTCCAGTTTTTGTCAATGAGGTTAATGGTTGTCGAAGGTAGGTCCCTGTGCTAAATTGAGAAAACCGGCCACCGTCTGTCCGCCATCTCGTGAACACCTGAATGGGTGGTCGCCTGCGATCGGGAAAACGCTCTTCTTCTCCCCCAAAATACCAGAGGACCACGAAAGTCGTTCCATGAAAGATGGCCATAGCGAATGGATTGGCCACATCCCCTTCCCGGCCCTGGCCTGCCATTCTTGCACAAGACCATCCTCCCACCGCGTTTGAAGAGGATAAACGGCTCAGCTTCCGTTCACCGAGTTGAACGGATTCGCCTTCCCCTCTCTTCTTCTTTAATTTTTTTGTCTCCTATTTTCGCTCGAGTTCCCTCGAAGAGTTTCTCCGACAGGGGGTAAATGGTGGTGACAACGGCATGTTCTATCAGGTCTACCCATTTGGCCGGGTTGAGCTCATCTCGGATCAACGGTTTAGTAGGCTATAAACTGTAAGAAGGCTATTGAGATCACGATATAAATCAGCTTATCGATCGGTAATGCTCATTTGCTCTTGAGGTCATGACAAATTGAAAAGATCTTTCAAGAACTACTCTCTCCTTCGGTGAAGCCAAGGGAGGCCTAGAATCTATGGTACCCTTAGAGTAACTCAACGTTCATGTTTGAGAAACTCACGTTCAACTGTTGAAACTGGCAAAGGTCTACTTCTAAGCTGATTCTTGGAATACGTTCATGTCAAGTTCAATTGGGCACTACTAACAGGTTTCTCAACTCCCAAGAATAGAGATCAGTGACTGACTCATGAGACACGCTTTTAATTTAGATAATTTTTGAACTGGAATAATACAAAGGTTCCTCTCAAGATC
Organism: Pilophorus perplexus; assembly: GCA_955831195.1. Classification (NCBI taxonomy): domain Eukaryota; kingdom Metazoa; phylum Arthropoda; class Insecta; order Hemiptera; family Miridae; genus Pilophorus; species Pilophorus perplexus. Next base: position 61,264,772 of record OY037007.1, on the reverse strand, counting down.
CTAAATGGATCATCTACCTGCTTCACTATTTCCACGGCCAGTCTCGGACTCCTTTGCTCAGTCGACCTGATTTTCGGTCCGAGGTTTTGTCTCGATGACTGCGGAAGTTGTGTGCTCAACAGTGTTTCTTATAGATGTTTCGCTTTATGACCACTTGTTTCTATTAAAAACATAAATAAACACGACCCATTTTCCATTTATTTCGAAACAGTTGCTTTCTTTGCGAAATCTCTCGGTACATCACGCCGATAAGAATAGTCCTTTCGATGTTCTCATTTTTGTTTGTTTTTCCACGGTCCACCCAGTTTTAGTTTTCAAGGTCAGTATAAACGCTTGACCGCGTTTTCACAGTATAACCCATCCCCAGACTCCGATTCCTCGCTTTGGCAGGTAGATACACGGTATGAATAAATTAATGTACGTAAACATCCTATTGACTATTAAAATTCGAAAATAGTACAGGTACTTGGATTTCGGGTTTAGACGGATATCAATGAAAATCCACCCTGACTCCATACACACATCCGATGGCTAACTTCATTCTATGAGTTATATATAATATATATTATAACATATTATGTTAGCAGGGCCTTTTTCCTATTTTTTAAGTTCTAGGTATGTAATTGGAAGGTTAAGATATTAAAAAATGCTGCAAATTTTACGCAAGGGTTAATTATTTTCTAATATAAATTATCCAAAAATTAATTCTATATCAATTTTTAAAAAAATTAATTTGATTAGGTACCTATTTAAAAAGTGTTTTAATTTTCTTTTAACGTTTGTGGACGGATGTGGAACCCGGTAGAATGGATTCCAAAACGGACGGTGGACGTCTAAAATTACAACAACGAAAAACTTCCCGTAGCCCCCTTTTTGCTCCACAGAGCCCCACTACACGGGTTTGGGCGATCGGGCTGAAAACCTTGCGGGCATAATAATGTGGTAAATCGAGTATTTTGCCAAACGTCAGATTTCTAAAAAAATAGATTAAAAAAATTTAAAAAATCCTACTGCCCAAAACGGCTCGGACGGTGGACGGCAGACGGGCATTTCGTTTTTGGAATCTAGACAAAGTCATCTTGGAACTTATAATGAAAATTTCTAGGCCGAAATTTTCGACCGCCGACTCGAGGGGTGTATGCAATATATTGCAAGAATAATAAAACAAAAAGAAAGTAGCAACTGAATAAGATTTTTTTTTTTAAATTAATTATTTGGGAATGAAGTGGTAGAGCTCTTTTGCTGCATGTTTTGTTGATGGAAACCAGGTTCAAACATACACGGTTCCTATATTAAAATCGAAACTGTTGTATAATATTCAGTATTTAAAAAAAAATTACTCTGTCATATCACGTACCGTTCGGATACTTGCCTGTGTTGTAGATTTTTGGACTGACTACGAACACAATAATTGAAACTAGTTTCCATCAATAAAACGTACAGCAGAAGAGCGTCACCACTTCATTCCTGAATATTAAATTCTGCCCTTGGCACCATCACACAAAATAAATATTTTCCCAACATTTTCATTAATCAATCTAACTGAATCGCAATGTGGGGAGTTTACCAACACTTTAATCTGTCACATTCTTGATTTTCAATACTCAGGCATTCAATTCTCGAAATTAGTGTTTTTTTCCATGGTGTCTGTTGTCTTTATTAGTGGTATCGAACTTATCTGCGATAAGACTGACATTACCTGTAATTTACTTCCACACGTCGTTCACCACTTTTTCGTTTTACACACGATTCCGTTTTAGACAAGCTAACTTTTCGAAGTTCAGGATAAAAAGTGCATTCACTGTTTTGTTACGCTGTTGGTTGATGGTCAGACTCTGCAGGAGTAGAAGACAACAAGTAGAATAACTATTAAATAAAGGTTGATCCACCCCTTTTATTGCACCGCTGAACACTGGATAATAATATTATATTGAATGTATTATATACAGATATTATCTACATAACGTACCAGATTTATGTTGATGAAAGCTCAAATTACCGTTTTGCGTGGCGAGGGCATCTCATGATTAATGACTTTTGAATCCCCCGACTCTCTCTAACCGTTGTGTTCTTTCTTGTTTGTTGAAGGTTTTGGACGCAAAAAAGGTAAATGACTCTTCTGGCAGAATCAGGGAAGCGAATCAGAGCGTCGGAGCATCAGCAACGGTTCAGGATGAGCGGCTTTCCCCTCCTCACTCCCCTTGGACTTAGTTTTGTGGTAAGACTCTTATAATTGCCGTTCTTTGTCTCAGTACTCACTTCTCTTTTATATCATTTTTCATCTAGAAACAGAAACTTTCTGACCGCGCCAGCCTGTCGTAACGTTGACTATTTTGTTTGATGATGTCGGTGCTCGCATGTTGTTTGCACGCATTTCCTGTTTGTTATGGCTAGACATCCGTTCTCATTGGGTGTGCGAATAGACGTGATAAAGTACAAGAGTGATACCAAGATGGAGTAGGTGATGGTAACATCCTCTTCGAATATATTCGAGGTACCTATAGGTACCCTCTTGGAAGCGGACACTTTGCAACTTGGGGCTATTGGAAAACACTGGCACTTAGGCCCTTTGTACCGCAAGCCCTTCAATTATTGCAAGCATGTATCACTCTTGCATTAAATGTTGTACAAATTTTGTACAATTAGCCGATAGTGCAGTCAAGGTACAAAGATTTCATCATGCTCTCCAATTTGTGACAAACTACCAAACTGAAATTTCGGAAACAGAACTTGGACTGAATACAATGTTCACAGTATATACGCCCCTAAGAAATCGCCAAAAATTAATCTATCCAAAAATCCGGTTCCGAACGCTATATGAAAATTGATTTCGTACCAGTGCCATTGATCACCAGTTCGACTGGGGGATACAAAGCGCCTCTCGACTTTCCGGTTCCTACCTACTAGCCTGAGTGAAAACGTCGGTTCTTTCTGATCCCGATTAATCATTGAAACGCGATCTTATTGAGCTAGCCAGCCTGGCGTCGGCCTCAGGTCGCTTGGATGACAAATTTATTCTTTCCTGGCCTATCCCAATGTTCCGTTTATTAAACGGTCTAAGGAAAGTGACCTGTTCGAATTCCATTCGTTTTCAGAACGATCATTCGTAGTTGGAAGAAACTGGCTCGGATAGTTACGTTTAGTCCGATAGACCCAAACTTTTGTTGAAATACACTAACAAATCAGCAATCATAATTAATTTTTATTTTAGCTAGTGAACGCGTAATAATTGTTCCTTCTTTTTCTTAATCGTCTTGTACTGTGAAAATATTAAAATTATAAATTATTATTCATTTTTGTTGTTGGAAACTTGTGGATTGTTAATTGAAACGGTCAACATCACCATCAACTATTATTCATTTTATAATTTATTTCATATCGCAGTATAACCAACTAAACAAATGATTCCAATAAATAGTTAATTGCAATAGGTCATATTAATCATATGATTTACATAAGTAAATCAATATGATCAAGGTATTGAACGTATTTTATTCTTTTTCGATGTACATTATTTTCCCATATTTATTCATTTAGTTCCCGTTTCAATATACTTTAATTATCTTCCATACGAGCTGTGGTTTTAGGCTAGAATGAGAAAAGTTTTGAAATTGCCGCCGTAGATGTATTTTCCACTCAAACGTCACGTTGCCATCGATGACTTAGTTGGGATCGAGACACCCAAAAATAAAACATCGGAACTGTAAATTTTTCCACATTTAATGCACCTACAATTAAACAGTCTCGTCGTTTGTCAATTGATTTTACGACTAATCTCTTCCAAATGGTCCTTATGGGTATTTGCCGTGGCAACAAACAGTTCTGGTTCGTTGGACATCTTTGGGTAGTATATTTCACTCACATTGTTGAGCATGAAGTCAGCAACTTCTTGATGATGTGCATGTAATGAACATGACTCGCTGTTTCGAAATTTCTCATAGTTATAGTGGCAATTCATAGAAGGTCTAAACTAGTTGCTTAATCCGCTTAGAACGGATTTTTTTAATACGAATTTCCCCATTGAGGCAGAAAATTTTTGTCAATTCTATTCAATACGTTTTTGTTGTTCAGCCACAAATAACGAATTGGAAAATGACGTGGGATGAGGACGATAGTGATTAGAATGGAACCATTTTCAAATCACGTGAGGCACTTAGCCAAAAGACCCACTTGTTGAATAAATCGCACCGCAAGACGGCAAGACTCATGTTCCGCTTCTCATCGGAAAAAATCATTATTTGAACCGTGAAAATTTTTATTGCGAAAAAAACGATTCCAAATAATCACTGCAAAGTTTGTAAAAGCGCTAGTAGAGTAGGCTAAGATCTCACGGCGTGGATGTCATGCGTGGTATGGTATAACGTGACATATTTAAACCTGTAAACCTGAATTCATTTGGCGTTAATTATTCAAAACATGACTCGTGGGTTGGGTTGAATTTTATTCAGAATAACCCGAGAAATAAATTACAATGGGAGAACACAACTTATAGATTTCACGTGTCGAGACACGTTTTTATTCCGTCGGTTTTTATTTATTTTTTTAAATTTTTTTTTCTATTGAAGGGTGTCATATGCCATAAGCCCCCTCCCCCCCCCCCCCAACACAGAAGAAACCCCTCAGAAAACTAGCAGCAAAACCAAAATTCGAAAAAATGGCGCTTGGGCCTTTATGAACATGGCCTTCAATTCACGTTCATCATCAAAAACCAAACAAACGGATGGACTACCTCCATACCTACTAGTAAACTGTTCGCATATCGTACGTAGATATTAAATCGTTTAATAATTAAACGAGGATAATTATTATCCTCTTAACTTATCTTCCCGGTTTCACTTGGCTTATTTTATGCTTGACCTTTGCTTACTGAGCTTTACTTGTCTTCTGCACTTATAAGTATTGGAAAAGTTCGGTTCTCGTATAAACACAAACAAACTTGAGGGTCACCAGTGTTGTACTCAACATGGAGTGAACTACTGGAAATAAGAATGGGTTTGAGGGGTAGATGACCCCTGTGATAAACATCTCTTGACTTGTTCTGGACTCGCAGTCATGGAGAACGTACTTCCTGTCTCTCATTGCTCCTTGTTTTTTTAATTGCTCCCATAAGTAATTACCCGCGAGCAATCCTTAAAGACTTGTTTCACTTGCCTTTCTCCGCGACACGTCGACCTATGTCCCCCCCCTAATCGGCGGAACCGTCGGGGATGTTACGGCTCACCATCTTTTCCCAAACCCATTCACCAGAGAAATATTCCGGTTCGTTTCACTCAAATGCCCCAGTTTTTTGTCTCCGTGAGTTTCGTTACGTTTCGTTTGGCGGTTGTTGTGTAAAAGGTTTTTTTTTTTTAATTCCTCCCTGAGAGTTTGAAGCAGCGGAGCAGATCGCCCCCACTACGGAGCTGCCTGGAGTGAGAGAAGAGCTGCCTATCCCCCAGTGAGTCAGTTCAGGACTAGCTCCCTCCCAGACCGGTCGCTCGCTTCATCCCATCGTCTCGACGCCGGCGTCTCCTGGGAATGGCACTGAAAGAATTCACGGGGTTTGTGATGTTCCCGTGGTTCGACAGTGCCATCCTCAGTGGAGCCTCACATCACCGTGTAGACATCAATCACCTTCGCTATAAGATCTATACACCACAATCTAATGTTCTCAGTGCTTTCAAAACTCACCCAGCTTTTAGTCATTTATTGTTTGAATTCAAAATGATTTTCCGGTCATCATTCAACTGTTCTCAAGACATACGTGGTCTATTCAAAGTCCGTTTCAGTGGTGGCCTTACATTTTCGTTCTGTGACACTTCAACGAAATCGCGAATCAACGAAATCGATTATCTACGCTTTCAAAAAGTTCGCTGACCGCAAAAAACCTGTAAATAGTCAGAGTAAGTCTTTTGCAACTGTTACCAGTTGGCTACTGACAGTGCCAAAATAACGCGAGGCCTCGAGACTCTCATTAAGGTATGCTCCACCTATTGTAAGCCTTCCTGTCCAGTCCCATGGGAAGTGTAATGCCAGCCCTGCCTTCCTAGCAATCATGGCCCTAATGTCGCCCATTACCAATGACTGGAATTTTTTTCCTTCCCTTCTCTGGACAGTTTCAGTTACATCTAAACAAGTTTCATGTCTCGACGCTCAGTTCAATCCACAGATTCTTTGGAACCTAAAAGCAATGAGTGAATCTTGAAGGCATTTGATGTACATTATCAATACACCGGAACTAGAATAATCACTGTGCTATTCACACACCAGTGCTAAAGTTTGTGCTTTCACGTAAGCTTATGTGTGTTTGTGAGTTCGTGACTATCGATGGCTTCATGGCTTTTATTGTATGTGACCTTTTTGTTCATTTCTACAATAAATTAATTTTAAGGTAATGTATGTTTTTCTTTCAGATTCTCCTACATAATTTCTCTTGAGATAAATCTCAGCTGGTTAATGACAACATCACCTTCAAGGTGATACCTTATCAATGCCGTATCAGGTGAAGGTTTCACTGATTGATAATGATGGATGCTGGGTATTGTGGGTCTTGGCACTGGAAGAATTCACAGACAGATTACGATCGTGGTTCTCCTGGTGCCAAAGTCTGCATTTGCCCTATTTTACTTCTTTCTACTAATCTTCAGAGTATTTCTTCTTCTACGGAAAAACTTCAACTCATCTGATTTTTCACAAATATCCTACCTATCTGTTAGCTTATGAACGATACCTTGGTTTGAACATTTTACACAAATCTAAAGATTTTTTTTTTCTATTATTCTTCACTAACTAACAAGTGCTTCATTTTCATTTGGGATTCTCGACTAATAAAATAGTGAAATCCTGCGCAATTACGGATACTTTCAAGTATATTGCAAGAATAATCTAATCATGGGAGTATTTGCAGTATACTAAAGAATGGATTATATACCAATTTTGGTCCATTACTTTGTATTTTTCCTTAGTAACAAGACTACAAAAGTGAGTCATGGGAAAAAAGACTAAGTCTTGGTTGGGTCGAAAGAAGATGTTGATAATGCCTCGACCGTACTTGATATGCTGCGGTAGATTAGTTCTACTCGTCTCCCGTCTTTTTACGAGTCCAAGGTGAACAGTTTTTACCCAGGGTTCCTTGCTCCTGCCGTTTCTATGATCAATAGAATACGAGGGAGCTTCACGCCTCTTCTTGGTTTCAAAAAAATTTTTTCTTTCACTTCTTCTTCTTCTTGTTCTTCTTCTTCTACTTGGTCTTCTCCGTCTTTTTCGAGGACCGGGAAGGGAGAGTTGGTGTTCAGCATGTTCCACAAGGAACGTAGGTACATTAGCAGAATATTCCAGTTTCCAGTAAGCGAAATTAAAAGAGGACGATCGTTTGGAAGGAGGCTGGTTTGAATGGTAGCTACACGTCCAGGAAAGTGCTGTCGTATAAACTGATATGCATCCATCATGAAAAATGATTTTTAGAATGGGTACATTTCGAAACAACGAAATGAATAATTTTTCATAGAAATCAATCCTGTAGTTCGTCTGCCTTCTTTCTGCTGAACAAGATGATTGAAGTAAATTTATGGTAAGTGAACAAACAAATATTCAAGAATCTTGACATTTAATTTAATGATAGACGATTCAATATTACAGAATTTATTATACATATCTGTGATATTGTATCCGATGTTCTCTAACAATGCCATGTAAAAAAGATTTTTACTTGCTCAATTCAATTTTATTGAATTTTCCTTAGTTGACGTACGTAAGCGGAATTGAGGAGAGAGGGCGTAAACTTTGCAGGGCCTGGTTGTAAACATAGATTAAAAAATTGTTTTCCAGGGTTGCATTTACGAAATAATTTGGATAATTTCTTCTCTTGATCACTGCGTCGACTGGTTTTAATCTTTTTCGGGTTCATCAACGACAATAGTAAAACACACTAAATTACTATAGTAGCATATTTTCAATAAAATTTACATTTAATGTTACAGACCATTTCAGTTGCTCTAATTTTTGAAACACAATTCAAACTTTTCTCTTTCGCTGATAGCTGACGGATATTTCTCGAAACCGCCCATTGGAATTACTCGTACGTTAGCAAGAATCAATCTCCCAGTTCTCGTTGGCTAGGCGAAATGGAATCGATTGGCATATCTTTATTTTCCCTCTTGGCCGCGTCACGTGTATCAGTTTCAATTGTTTTTGATCAATCCCTCTTTAGAAAATTAAACAATATCTAGGACAAAACAAGTCTAGAACAAAATTTAAATGACCTACGGTCAACTTTTCTATACGGGATATGGCATAGTATCGTAATTTGAAGACTCAGGAGTACTACATCGAACAATTTAGTCCAGAGGCAGCGTTGCTCATCAAACCAGAAACCCATTCGTGATCAATCGCCGGGCATAGTGAGCTATCCTGCGTCATATTTCCACGTCTCTCTCAGGCCACACTAATTTCGTTTATGATTATAGCTCTTTTGAATTGGATTGCCGACCACTCCGCAGTCCGCGTGGTTCCGATATTTTTTTTTCTGAGGCTTCAACAAAACTCACTTACCGTTACCTCCCGCGAAGTACTGGTCGCCAATGAAACCATTAAACAGTCTGAAAAACGCTGCAAATTTTACACAAGGGTTTATTATTCTTTGATATACGTTACTTGTGCAGAAATGTAATTCCGTCAATGAAAAAAAATATTTAAAAAAAATTTTTTTTGGATTTTTATCTCAAAAAAATTTTTTTTTTGATTTTTTGTTCAAAAATGTGTTTTTTTCAAAAACTGTATTTTTTACTAGAAAAATATTTAACATCCTGGGATCCTTCAAAAATCCCATTTTTAGCCCCACGAATGCCCTAAACATCGCCCCAGTGAAATCGGATCGTTCCGGGACCCCAAAAAATGGATTCTACGTCCAAAAATACTTCGAAAACGACACCTAACTCGATCCCATAGCTAAAAGCCTTCAAAAAACCCCTCCCTTAGCCCCATTATAGCCCCATAGCGCCCCACGGGTTTGGGCGATCGGACTGAAAACCTTGCGGGCACAACTAGATGGTAAACCAAGTATTTTCTCGAAATTTCAGATTTTTAAAAAAATTCCTACTGCCCAAAACGGCCCGGACGGCGGACGGCGTACGGCGGACGGCGTATGGCGTACGGCGGACGGCGGACGGCGGACGGACATTTCGGATTTTGAATGTAGACCTCTTGAAACGGATAATGTCAAATTTTGAGGCCGATCGGAGTCGTCGACCCGTGTCGCGAAAACATAGGTGTATTATTCCAAGAATAATAAACCAAAAGCAATTACACTGCTCTATAAAAAAAAAAGTGACCTGAACGTTACCGGCCTCATTTTATCATGGATGGGGGTTTTCGAGGGTGCTGAATCCGAATCCGTTGTCCGTTTTTTCCAATTGGGCGATTTTTGAGATTTTTCGACGTTTTTATAGTTTTTTATTACTTTACTGTGTATTTTCCTTGTCATCACGAACTTAGTCCAAAAAAAAATTATAATGAGGCTAGATTTTTAGGAAATTTCATACTAAATCCAAATATGACCTTTTTTTTCAGGTTGATCCAAACCTTCCAAATCCCCCAAAAACCTATTGAAAAACTTTTCAGAGAAACAACTGTAGATTTTTTGCTTATTTTTCACTTAAGTTTTTGTTTTTGTTGACTCCAATGGACCTGCCAAAAAATATCGAGGTCAACCATTCGAAAGTTTAGACTCTCCTGCGTCGAATGAGACCAACCGGAACTCTCAAAAGATGTACCTAATTAGCGACGTTACGATAAAAAACATAAAAACGTCGAAAAATCGAAAAAAATCGCCGAATCGGGGAAAAACGGATAACGGATTCGGATTCAGCACCCTCGAAAATCCCAATCCATGATAAATCGAGGCCGGCAACTTTCAGGTCACTTTTTTGTAGAGCATGCGAAAGACGTTCATTCACCTGCAAGGAACTTGATTTTCTTTTTTGGTCAACACTCAACTTTAAAAAAATATCAATTGTCTTGTTCATTGTTTTTACAAGAAAGATTATTCGGTAATAAATGGCGAGACCCTAGTGGGGGGAAAAATACATAATATGAATACACATCTTATAATTAAAATGGTTTTTGCGTTCAGCTAGTGAATGAACTTGGTTTTCACACTTGAAGAATTGTTTCATTGTTTTTTCATACTTGTTTTCATCTATTAGTTAGAACAATTACGAAGTCACTGATAGCTTTGATGCCATTCATAAGTGAATGGGTGTACCCGAAACACCGATGATTTTCTTGTGACACAATTTCAGAAAAAACTTATTCGAGGACCTTTCCTTCTCCTCTGATTAGAAAGCTTCCGATTACTTTTGCAAGCATGGTGTGGTAAGCGATTTCAGTTAGGAGCATTAGGTGCACACTTAACTTTCCCAACAAATAAAAATATCACAAAGTGCATTAAGTACGAACCAATGTTAATAAAACTTTGCCTATTAACCAAGCAGTTTAACGGTCTAACGGTTTTAGTGGCAAAAAATCTTTGTTATGACCTTTTCTATTGAACACCAGAAGCTTTCGTATGAGCAGAACCGTCATAAGTAAACGTGTTCAAATGAAAGCTTAGTTGTCGAGTCGTTCTCCACAAATGTAAATCAGTAGTTAGCATGGCCTTTACGTAAACAACATTTTCGTGTCGGTTTACGACCCAGCAGCTCATAACCTCAGGTTTGTGCAAGTTGAGGAAATTTTGAGAACTCTACCAGAGCTTCGTGAAGTACTTTCAGAAACAGTAATGTGCGTTACTCAATTTTCTTTGGTGGGGTCTAGGTTTTGTCAATGGAATATACATTATGACATTTCGAGTGAGTACACTTTCCATTGGATACGACGTATTCGGCCAATACGTATGTACAAATGAAAAAGCATCCCGAAAATTCATTGAAATCGAATTTTTTTTTTTTTTTGAAAACAGCCATTTTCGTAATTCTGCGAACTGAAACACGCACTTCATTAAAGCTTCCAAAAACCACTTCAGAAACCTGCCAAATAACATGCGTGAAAATCGTCTGAATTGCTTCCTCGAAGTTTTCTGCTTTATACGGCCAGTAAAATCTGTCAAACGGAGCGAGTATTCACGTGACTGCAGCGTACTTAACGTGACGTAACCGTCTAATGTGACAGGAGACGTCATACCTTGTGTGGAAGGTCTGAAGACTTGGTTAGCTCGTTTCTCCAACGTGCGCCAAGTAGGCTTGATTAAGAGGAATTCCCCGAGGTTCGGTACAGACATATTCACTTTAAAACCGAAATATTTACGATGTTTTAGGCAATTAATAAAATTATCAAACGAAATTCATAATTTGATGTAGACCGGATAATGAATTTGCCTTGTAAAGTACCTATGCTGGTAATTTGAGTGAACGTTTAACTTTGCGACTTAGGGCCGATTTCATCGAATTTAAAACTTAAAGTTACCTCAAAAACGCTGGTCTAGTTGCCTTTGCTAAAATCGCCGTTTTATAGCTAAATTACGGTCTTAAGTCTTGAAGGAACCAGTCTCAGATTTTTCAAAGTATACAACTAGGATTTTTCAAATTGGGAACTTTACTCTCAGAATGGAAACAAATGAGAGAAACGAACAGAATAGAAAATAGGGGTCATTTCATGTTAGCAACAACAGTTACTGATCTTGCAGGAAAACGAGCCAACTTCAGTTTTACCATCGCCATAATCCTGAGGCCTTCCACGGCTGGAAGGCTTAGCACCTACCTACCTACCTAGTTTCCTCATGTCACCGACTCCTCGTTTGGTGTAGCCGGTTTGCCTGGTGCAGTATTGGTGGGAGAACCTGATTGATAGCTCGTCACGCTTTACTCATAGGGATGTGAAAACGTCGCTCAACAACAGATTCTGGGGTGGCCCTGTGGGCATCAAACCCAAAAATATCAGTTTGTTACTGGATAATTGCTAGCGGAATATCTTCTATCTTCACTCTTGATCCTATGGTTGGCCCAGAAATTATTGTTTTGAAACCTCCGTTCCGTCATTTTTATTTTTTAGCCCTATGTATATCAACCCCATCTTCAGCTATGACCTTTTCTGGTATCCGCGGTTGTCTTTTCGCGTCGTTTGCGCGCATGTCTTTTCAAAACCCCTGTGAAATGGGATAAATTGAACTTTGAACAGTATAAGAAGGCTAGGTTTTTTAAATTTTATCACGCGTGTTTGAAAATTCCCTCCGGAGCCGAATTTCTTGTTGCAACTCATCAGACTCAAAGACAGCGAAACCGTGTCACAGTATAGTATTCCTGTTCTTGAGTCACGAACCTTTTGTAACTCACTTCAAGTTATTTGAAAGTGAAAAACGCTGCAAATTTTACAAAAAGGGTTCATTATTCTTTAATATTATTTAATATCTTTGATTGCAGGAAAATTAATTCTGTGTCAAATTATTTTTGAAAAAAAAAGTTTTCTGTACAGATGTGGGACCTCGAAAAACTGATTTTGCGTCCAAAATTACTCGGAAAACGACACCATATTTAACCTGGGATCCTTCAAAATCCCATTTCTAGCCCCATGAAAATCCCATAGATCCCCACGGTGAAATCGGATCGTTCTGGGACCCGCAAAAATGGATTATAAGCACAGAAATTCTTCGAAAACGACACCTAACTCGACCACACAGCCGAAAACCCTCCCGTAGCCCCAATTTAGCCCCATAGCGCCCCACGGGTTAGGGGCGATCGGGCTGAAAATCTAGTTCCAGATGGTAAACGGAGTATTTTGCCAAAATTTCAGATTGAAAAAAAGTCCTCCTGCCCAAAACGGTTCGCACGGTGGACGGACATTTCGTTTTTGGAATCTAGACATCTTGAAACGTCAAATTTTGAGGCCGATCAGACTGCTCTACCTCTGTCCAGATTACGTAGGTGTACCTACTATTCCTAGAATAATAAACCAAAAACCCGTTTTGTTTTTTTTAATAATAAAGTAAGGTAATCTAATGTAGTAGTGATGAGATGAGATAATACAGTCAAATATTGTTTGTCTCTGAAGCGAGATGTGAAACAGGATAATAAGTAAACTAGCATAATTAGTACCTTATTGGACAAAGATCAGAGTGGATGATTCTTCAAGTTTGAAATGTTAATGCAACGGGGATGAACAGATTTGGAAAATGTTTCCAACTACGTACTTGAGAGAGAAAGTTTGTCATTGGTGTTCCCATAAAAATGGGATGTGTAACTCGACAATGCCTTAATACCACCTGCAACAGGGGAAAAGGAATTCATTCGATCGGGTTAGGAGAGGCTCACAAAAAACCCCAACACGATCTGTGTAGTACCAACGCCTCCCTCCCTGAAGAGAGAAAAAGGTAGTGGGAAAGATGGGAGGGGTCGAACTAATTGAATAATCAAACAGATTTACTATCAAACAGTAGCCAAGATGTGAGCGGCAGGGGGCGGGTCCGAGTCGGAGATTTATTTTATTTGTCGGGTCTTCGGTCGTGAAATGGGGTGCTGAGGGGGGGTGTGCGATGGGTCGGAGATTGGGGGCCACTGAGGCTACCACGAGCCCTTAATTACCTGTCGAAGCTATAAACTTGACCATTTACGACTTGGGTGGTTATCAGAAGGGCACACTATGAGGGAAATGTGACCCAGCATTTCAAACTGCAAATAGACAATAATGTACCAATTCTGCAAAATAATTTGTGAATCAGGCAGTGTTCCAGATATCGATTCGAACAAAATTAGGATTTCACGCTACTGAAGATTTTGAAGAATTTTCAAATGAAAATAGCCTAGGTACCTATTCAGGGAACGATGGACCTACATTTGTGACACCTTTCATTCGATTCTGTGTCCACAAACAATTAGAAAATGACACGTACCTACTTAGGAACACGAGTAGGAATTTGATAAATTTCAGATCTCTGGGAAAATTCCTACTACCATCAACGGTATGGACGGTGGACGGTGTGCTAAGCATATATGCATATACGGATCCATATATGGATGCATGGATATATTCAAAATGTGCACTAGAGTTATTCCCTATCATCTCTAAAAAGATCGATTATACATTTGTCACATTTGAATAAAGCCCTAATTCAGTAGTTCAAGAATTCATGAAGCCTTCAACGCTTTTGCTTCGCGAATGAAAGGTGACACCTCGTTGAAAACTGAAAGGGTAAAAAATCAACGCATTCGCGTCAAACTGATGCTATACTTAACGTTTAATGCCTCTTACTGAAAGCGCAACACTCCACCGTTCCATAGGCCTGCTGCGTTATTAGATTTCATGGTTTTGATCGATTAAAAAACCCACACGACATCCGCCTCCAAAGCCCGGATCTCACTCGTAAATTTGGAGATAGTAATCACTGTTGGGACGACTTGGTTGGTTTCTAATTAAAGGAGCCTAATTGGTATCATGAAAAGGGATGTTTGAATGTATATGATATTCACCTGCCAATTAAATGTTTGATATTTTTCATGGTATTGTTTTTACGGTGATCTTCATTGTATTGTAAAGAAGAGTTCAAACCAAGGGTGAAATCTCTTCCCGCATTCGGATAGGAAATCACTGAAAATTTTCTACCGAGCCCCAAAGATAATCAAAATTCGTTCAGCAGTTTCTGTAGTGGCGTCCCATCGCCTCGTCTCCCTGGGTCAGAAGGAGTTTACAGAATCATTATAATTGTATTGGAGCCCAAGACCCAACCATTACTACTAACCACCAACGTGGACAGTGGACGGCGTGCTAAGCACCACTCCGCTAATCTGACGGGATGTGGAGGCAAATCTCATGTCCGTTCTAGATACAAAATTCCAACCTGCCAATGATATTTTGGAATTCAACAGTTAGACCTCCACTACGGCTGAGTGACTGCTGTTCGGCGACTGTTTTTGAGGGGTCTCCACCGCTGGGACAAGTAAATAGTGAAACTCGCATTAGGAAATCCTTATCATGAAGTAATAGCCACCGTCGATGGCTTCACCTCAATGCTCCCCCCCAACTATACCTCCGGGACCTCTGAGAGCCCCAGAGGAATTCCCAGCACTCGAACAAATAAACAGTCGTAGAAACCCGAAGATAACTCGACCGTCTGGGACCCCTGACGTTCGACATTCCTCTAATTGCGATTGATCGCTAAAGCAGTTTGACGCTAAATCCTGTACAAGTACGTGCTTCTACCGAATCTGAGTCAATAACGAGAAATATAATCAGCTGTTATGCACACAACTCAAAGCTCACAGTAAACAACAGATACACGGTAAGGCAAGAAGTTTCCTTTTAGTCAATCATTGAAAGTGATTCCTTCGACGTAAATAACTGGCCCATCTCGAATCGTCGGAGGGCTTTGTCGCAACAAGATATCATTAGAATAGCAACTAAGAAAATGGGCTAGTTTTGTTGATAATTATCGAAGTCGTTGGGAAGGTGGTCGCTGAGTGTGACGGAGAGAAGTAGTTAAGCTGTTCAGACCATGAACGGCGCAAGTGCCTTTGCCGAGTTCGTACACCCCGGGACGAAGGGGGCATCCTCGCTTTGAGCACTAGTAAACCTCCACAATAAAAACTGTACCTCTTCCTTCTCGAGAACGGACGAAAAGAAGAATACGGCCCGGCGGGGAAGAGAAGGATGGTAGACAGAGGCATTCTTTTCAGAAATCCTCGAACCGATTTTCTGGTGGATTCGGCCCAGCATCTTTGCTTCCAGAAGGCCTACGGTACTTTTTTTCTGGGTAGAAATTCAAAAAGAGGTCCTCCCTTGCGTCGTCTAGTTTTTCATGTCGTGCTGTGAGGAAGTGGGGAGGCATTAATAAAACTAGATAGGACGAATGCTGTCACCGAGACGCCGTCACTCGACCTCACGGATAGGCACAGCTTTTGAAAAGATATACCTACATGTACGTGTCAACAATAAGGGGGGGGGGGGGGCTTTCTAGCACCACTTACCGGAAAATACTAAATTCGTCAAGACTCCTGAATTGCATGACCTCGCAGCAAAATTTATGTCTCATAATATGAGGCCGTATTATGGGCTCTGTAATCAGTGAAAACTCCAATATGGAATTAACTAGGTATGAACTTTTGAAAGTTCAAATGCCTACTCCTGGAGTACTCCATTTAACAGGTGAAGTAGTTGGAAGGGAGTTTCACAAAAACAAATTTTTGTAACCACAGCTCATTGTGGTTTTCAACCAACTTGCTCAAATGCGGCAGCACTGATATCACCCTAAATAGTGTTAAACGCTATCAGATGATGGTCGATGAGTGTGCAAGTAGATACCAACAGCCCTCACGCCCTCATCCTCTGCAGGTGCGCCCTAATTATTCAAGCAGCAACGCACGAGTCTCAGCAGACCACCATCTTTCTACTGTCCATTTATTCTAACCGACTACACGGCCGATTAGTTTACCGCTTCAAACTTGAAGGGAGAACTTACGCACTATTGTTGCGTAGTTAATTGGAACAAGTTAGTGAGTAATCAAACCGCTCTTTTTTCAAAGAGATGTCGATAATAAAACTACACGACACTATAATTAGGTAATTGAAAATGGAACCCTACTCGAAGTCTGCATAGTAGATACGGCATAGCATCAGCTTCCTTGTGCTCGCAACATGTTGTTATACAATCCCTGAATATTGACTCGATATACCTGAAAACGCGTGTTAAATGAAAACATTGTTAACCCTAAAATTCTAGAAGTTGTACGGTAATACACCATGTTTTAATAATAATATTATTATGGCGGTCCCGAGGAATTCCCGGTTTACGAAGTACGAGATACAGGTGCCAATGTATACAGGTACCTGTATCTTGTATTTCGTATACCTAGAATTCCTCTCACATGGACTGAGTTTTATTTGTCTAAACGTTGATGCTCATTGTCCAGGACGCATTGTTCGGTCGACCAAGGCTGAGTCGACTAGCGTGATTCTCACAGAAAACGTTATGTTTTGCCCGTTTCTCGTTCACATCCGTTCGTCCTCATTCACCGCGTTCCCTCAACAAAATCTCCGTCAAGCTTCTGGGAGGAACCATCGTCGGAATCCTCAAACTCAGGATGGAACATGTCCTGGTTGGCGCATTTATAAGTGCGATTACAAGGAAGCTGAAGCGTTAGAAAACTTGATTTCGTACTATAGGGACCATGTCATGAATACATACATTGTATTCAAAATGCACGGATCTCTAGGGAACGTCCACTCGAGTGTCGGCAGAATACAAAACATACACCCGATCGAGGAAGCCTAAATCATGTCCGGGATGAACATAAGTATAACTAGCTATCATTTCCAAGAGATTTTCACAAATAAAATTAAGATTTTTTTCATGTTGGCATTCCGTCACTTTTACGTAATGCAACGGCCAAAGGCGTCATTGGTGCCGTCCTAGTAAAATCTCTGACAGGAGATGCATTCCTCGATTTTGAACATAATATTTTCAAGATGGTATCTTGAATTGAAAAGAGACGTCGGCTACTACCAAGTCGTGCTGCGTTGTAGCATGAATGAGGATTTTCTTTTCTTTTTTTTTTTTTTTAATAAATAGGAAACAATGAACAGATGACCAGGCAGTCATTAATGTCAACGAAATGTTTGCAAATAACATTAACTCCCAACAATGAGTGGCCAACCCATGGATGAATGATCAACACAGTATTGAATCAACAGTAATGTTTTCATTGTGACACCATCAAATATCAATTGAAATGAAAAGGTTTTTTGTAAAAGCCTTCCGGCGATACAAGGTACGATCAAAATTTGATTTATTTAATATTTAATATCAAACCCAAGGTATCGTTCAGAGCATGAGGTATAAAAGCAGGTATAAAAGTAAGTAGAACTCTAGGAAAATCATATGGAATCGAAATTAAATTCTTGAAAATGATTAATGATGTGTAACTTTGCTTAATTTTGTAAGTTTCTTTCTCCTTTTTCTTCTTCTTCTTATTCTCATCAACTTAGGTAACGTTTTAGGGTCCAGATGTTCAACAGCTAGTTTAGAAATGAGAAATGCTCATTATCAAAGACTATATGATGAGATAAATTGATTGATAAATGAGAAGACTCATTTATGTTATTTTCTCCGATTACCTAAGCCCTGTTAATGTTCTCCTATTTTCTTAACAATCATGGCGTCTTTCGGATTCCCTTTTAAGGAGATCAAAACTATGTTTCCACCAATAAATAATTTATTTATATATTATTTATCAATTATTTATAAATTATTTATTTATCAATTGAATACCTTCCGTTACAATGGTGCTAAATGCCAAAATCATGAAAAACGAGATATTTATTGCATTTTCATCTAAAACCCACTGACTTGTCCTAGGAAAAGTAGGTACCGAGCGCCTATCTCATGTGCAAAGGTTCGAAATATCGCTGGGTTTCCCCCAAAACCAATTATTTTTGCACTTAGCCCCATGGGAAATACATAAAGGTGCCACTAAGTGGCACTTGTAAGTCTTACAAGTTCCCTAAAGTCAGAACCTCTAATGGGTGACATGGATCACCTTTATTCGACCCCCCAACTTTTATTAGTGAGAGGTTTCTGGTCTATATTAATTAAACAAATTTAAAGAATGCACTCAGCAGCTCTGAGTGTATCGGCTTGCGAGGGCACCGCTCTTAAGTTGTTTTCGCTCGTATTTTTTATTTTATTTTATTTTTTTTTTTCAGTGAAATGGGCACTTAGCACATCTGTAACGGAAGGTATTCAATAATTATTATTGATAAATAAATTTTCATTGTAAGCGTATATCTATTTGTTTTTCAGCACTAGTTTTCATTGAATAAAATTGTACTTATTATTTTATATAAATGTGCTGAGCTACCATTGCCTATGTGATGACACTTCTTCATGATGAGCAGATGATTATAGGAACAATAATGTTGTTACCAAAAATGGAAAAAATCTAATCTGGCTTGTAATTCAAGTTTTAGAATGCCTACACAATTATTATAATTTGTTGATAGTCAATATAATATTATTGTGTCGAGTTAGTGCCGATAGATTCGGAACAGGTTCTAGTGAATGCTCTTATGTTTCTGTATGAATCAGAGTGGCTATTTGTATATAAACTATGTCAGTAGGTATATAATTTATTCTATTGATAGGTATCTACTATACAGATACCTACGTGCATATATATAAAATATTCTGTACCCCTCTGATGAACGGCGTTTCTGTACCCCTCTGATGAAGTCAACTATACGGCGAAAATTTATGTAATTGTTTCCATAATTCTTTTAGTATTCCCTTAAAGACGCTCTTTTTGAACAATCAAAAACGTATAAATAAAATACATATCGTCGCTTAAGTTCTATCATGGCCTATCTCAAAAAATGAGATTTTGAGTTAAAACTTTTTTTATGTTGGTATTTTCCAATTCCCCGTGCGATGGTACCACTGGTTTCGGGACACTTCAACTAGAAACCGGAGAATAAGGCGAAGAAGTGATACTGGCTTATCTCAAATCATTTGATTTCCCGCTATCATGGCCCGTGATCATGGCGCTATCATGGCCTATCTCATAAACCTCAATCATGGCCTATCTCATAAACCCGAATCCTATCTTCTGACGGAAAATTACGTGCTCATGGCCTAACTCAACAGTTTATTATAGAAACAGTTTCCAAGGAAAAATGGTATAAACATCTCTACAGAGAGTTGTCTTTATTAATATGCATTGATAGAAAATACATTATCATGATAGATGGAGTTGCAAATCAGTTTATGTTGTTCCTGAAAATCTCCGTTTTTGAGATAGGCCATGACCTGATAGCTTGCGTCATAACCGTATATACCTATACGCACGTTTATGTAAAGTGGAATAGCGTGTCCAATCAGTGCATGTACCACTCCGAATGTCGCATGACCTGTGAATGGTCCAGGAGTCAAATTTTTCTGAATATGCTAGTCTAGCAGCCAGATGGACAGATCGTCCTGTCATGGTACCTAATGTATTAGCGTTCGTACATCTTTGGCAACATCTCACCTGTGCTACAAAATTGTTATTCATTCTTCTGATTTGAGACTCTGACTTCAGATTCGTTGTCCGGCAGCGGAGGGGACTAGAATGACGCCAAGAAGAAATGAGACAGTTAAAAAAAATTCAAATAACATTGTAATTCTATTATTAATCCATTTACAATTAAACTGTCGAAAGAATGTGTTTTCATTCTGCAAACCTATTACTAAAAGATAAAACACATCAGGGAAGATCGATACCTACTAAGTAGGCTGCTGAAGTCTTCAGCAGCTTAGCCCGCAGAATACATCAAAGACAGCCTTGCGTAAGTAGCTTAACAAGACATCTATTTTACTCAATATCTATATTGCCCGTCAACTTGATCTGTAGGTATTCAAACATAGATTTCAAAAGTTCCAGATCTTGGTGAGAGGACTGTTCAAAATTGTGTAAAACACATCATCCTTGTAACAAAAGCTACTGAGATGGTGTTGGTTTTTTCGAGCCGTGATGATGTTGACTAAAGGCAGGTAGCTGTTATTTTAATTTTTAATGGCTACCTAAAGGGACAAAAGTTGCAAAATATTTCCTAAAGAAGTAGTGACTTACTCTGCCAAAAGATCGTAGCACTTGTTTCCCCCACACGTCAAATGACGTCGGAAAATGTAACTGCAACTCAAACGACGGAAGGCTACCTATACATCGAACTCTAAATTTTAGCCAGCAGTTACTGTACATCCCGTCCATTTAGAACACCTGAGTTCTTTGATTTTGATGGCCACTTGAACAAGTTGAAGTCAGGATCCGTCCGCGAAAAACGTAAAATTACAACGTATTGGCGAAGAAATATGTATATGTATACAGTTTGAGGCATATATATAAAACCATCCTTTTGACTGTAAAGCCACCAAGGACGCATACGTATCACCAACCTGGACCAATGGATGTGGACATGATTTTCAGCGATAGGTAGGTGTTAGTTTTTCCGAGCGCGGAAATCATATTTCCGAGCACCCAATTTCAATGAATTAAAATATAGGCCTATATTCAATATTCTTCAATATAGGCCTAATCTTATATTCAAACAAGGCATGCAGTGAGATGAACAACCCAGTTCTCTGGATAGGCCTATATCATGGAATTCAGTAAGTTACCGATGGCAGAGGTTAAACGCTGCAAATGTTACACAAGGGTTTATTATTCTTTGATATAGGTTGCATGTCCGAATATTGATTCTGTCAACAACATTTTTTAAAATTTTTTTTCCCAAAAAAAAAAAAATCTTTTAAGTATTTATTTTTTACTCGGAAAATATTCGACCTGGGATTTTTCAAAAATCCCATTTGTAGCCCCATGAAAGGCCTATAGATCCCCACAGTGAAATGGGACCCCCAAAAATGGATTTTACGTCCAAAAATACTTCGAAAACGACACCTAACTCGATCCCATAGCCAAAAGCCTTAAAAAAAAACCTCCCGTAGCCCCATAGCGCCCCACGGGTTTCTGCGATCGGACTGAAAGCCTTGCAGGCACAACTAGATGGTAAACCGAGTATTCGGTCAACATTTCAGATTTTTAAAAAATCCTACTGCCCGAAACGGCTCGGACGGCGGACGGACATTTCGGTTTTGGAATCTAGACCTTTTGAAACGGATAATGTCACATTTTAAGGCCGATCCGAGTCGTCATCCTCCGTCGCGATTCCAAGAATAATAATCCAAAATTAAATATATTTTGCATTAAATAAATATAGGTTTGAATTTAAAATTTGAATGTTGTGCAAAAATGTGATTCGCAGTACATACCTACATGTGCAGAGGTGCTCTATTCGCCACTGTAACAGCCAGCAGCCTAAGTGCATCCCTTTCCATAGTGCACCTCTTCCACCATGACCATCAATAGCACAGATTTACAAAAAAAGGTCACTACCGAGGAAAAAACCATCGACCTATATGTTTTTTGGGGTGCTGAATCCGAATCCGACCTCATTTTATTCCGGTCATCTCCAAATTTTTTAGATATAGACTATTTTTCGTTTTTTTCGGCCTTTTTCAGTATAGAAAATCACAGATAACACAGCCCCACAAAAAAAAAAAAAGTTTCTGATCCGGGGGTCTGACTATGATATTCCTATGTGTTTTTCGACGCTGAATCCGAATCCGAGGTCAAAATAATCAGTTCACCCCTTAATGTTTTGTGTAGGGGCGAAATCATCCCTCCAGGGGGGGATGATTTCGCCCCTAGACAAAAAATTAAGGGGTGAACGGATTTTTTTAACCTCGGACCATAGTCAGACCCCCGGATAAGAACTTCTTTTTTTTTAGGCGTTTTTTCGGAAGAAAAAGGCCGGGTTTGTATCAGTCTTTATTACAGCGTCAAGCTTTCGGGATTAGCTTCTTTTTTTTTTTCTTTTTTTTTTTTTTGTGGGGCTGTTTAATCAATCGTACAGATGTCCAAAAATTCCGCAAAAACTCTCTTCTTACTGGAAATTTAACACTGATTCAGAATATCTGTATATGAGTTGGGGTCTAAAAGCAGATAAGTAAGCCCCCCCCCCCCCCCCCCAAACATCTAAAAACGTCGTTTTTTCACAACTAAAGTCATGATTTTTGGTACTTTTTACCTCCTAACGTAAAAACTATATCTGTTAAAAATGTTATTCCAACGAAGTAAGGTAAAAGCACCAAAGGCGGACACAACCCCAGTGGCGGACACTGGGACAAAAAAGCTCTCAAAATAAGGCTAGCAACCTCCCAGGGCTCTTGATCCTTCATTTTTCCATTTATGCTATCTCTCTGTGAGCAGTTAGGATGAAGAAGAAGAAGATTGACCAAGAAATAAGATAACAGTGCAAATGCAAAAGTTACCTTTCTGTTTTGAAGTGATTTCGGCTGCTCTGGTTACCAAAAATGGGAAGAAAACTGAGGTGAGTTTTAAGGAAAATAATCGATTTTACTTATTACCCTATTGATTTCTAAGTTCCTTATGGATTGAACAACAAAGTTGAATAATAATTTCGTGAATACATTCCATATTTTCATTGAAAATCGCTCTTTTTGGGCGTCCACTACTGGACCCAGGAAAAATTACAACTTCTCCAGTTGCGGACGCACCTGTCCGCCTTTGGCACCTGTACCCTATCAACAGTGCTCCTATGGCGGACGGGAGTGCTCCATTCCAATTTTAGTCTTGGTTTAAAAGTTAATTGAACAATTTTATTTTCTGAATTGGTTTTGAATGATTAATAGTAATCATGGTATCTTTGTTTCAGATCAGCAAACAAGAAAAGTCAGGAGACATGCAAAAAAAGAACCCTTTGCTGCAGTATTCAGAAGCGGCTATTCCTTCATTTGATTCAAATTTTCTTCAATCTGTAATTGAGGCGGTGGATTCCTAAATTTTGGAATAACTTAACTTCTTAACCTGTCTACACATAACTTGTTAAGTAACTGTCTATGTCCAATTTAGCAATTTTTCAGGAAACACGAAAAACATGCCACCAACCCAACCAATAAGCCGGGAGACGCGAATTCTTTTGAATTTGACTCATTTGGCATCACTTAATGAGTGCGAAAATTTTGAACTAAGTTAATTATGAAAGGCGCCAGTAAATTGAAATTGAAAAATGAATGTAGACACTTTTGAAAAGAACTGTCGAATGGAGAGAGTTGTGGAACGAACCCCAAAGTTTGGGAGCCAAAAAACCAGTGGAAAGTAGACAGTTTTCTTGATTCTGAAGTCATTTTTCGATGGAGCGCGGGAAAATGGTTCAGAATCCACTGCTAACTACTAAATTTGACCGAAAATGAATGTAGACAGATTTGGAATCCACCGCCTCAATTTGATTTAAGGTTTTTACCCATCTCTGCTAGGTACTTGATTCAAGATTCCAATAATAATTATCCATGAGAATCCATCTGATCAAAACATTTATCGTGGAAATTTATAGACTACTTCGTCGGAAATCGTCTTTTTATAATAATTATAAAAAGACCAATTATTGGTCTTTTTATAATTATTATAAAAAGACGATTTCCGACGAAGTAGTCTATAAATTTCCACGATAAATGTTTTGATCAGATGGATTCTCATTGACGGAATTCTCAGATGGATCTAGATAGGTAAAGGGAATTCCCTTTATCTCGCCGCATCCACCTTACATTCCGATTCCAATTTCTTACTGGAGTAGATAATATCTATCATATTATGATACCTTGCTAATGTTGCTTAGTTACCTAGGTACCTAAAGTTAGACGCAACAGAGAGTATATTATTATAAACCTTATTGGTAATATAAGATGGGGTAACTTATCTGAATATTAATGAAAGCCCCCATGTAAGTGCCTATAAGTTCCACTGTGACACATTAAAAGTAACTGTATTTGAACTAGAAAATTTTTCTAGTTCAAATACAGTTACTTAAGAGAAAATCTTTGTGATTTTAGCGTAAAAATAATGTTTTCTAAGCATTTTGAGTTTCTGGTTAGTAAAGGTCTGTTAAAAAAAAATTTTTTTTCTCCTATTTCCTAAGTCAAATTTGTTGAAGTAAGACTGTATTATCTTTTTAAAAGGCTGATTCGTCATTTTGACAATTTTTTGTGTTTATTTTCAACGGAGAAATAAATTATTTGTTGAAATCAAAACTGGTGTCCGCCATTGGATCCCGAATCGTCCGCCACTGGTGCAATGTGATTTTTTCGTGTCCGCTACTGGTGCAAAAACTTGATTTACAAAATCATTGTTTTTTCCGTGAACGAGAGAATAAATGTAATAAATTTTTATTCCAACTTGTTCAGGGAAGTCCAAAATACCATAAAATCAGTTGAAACAAGAGTTAAAAAGTATTTTCGAAATGTGAGCGATGAAAGATGTTCATTTTTTTCTTAACACGTCCGGCTTTGGTGCCTTTACGTATTTACGCACCTGTAGGTAGATTGATTCTGCGTCGACTGAGACTAACAGCGAATTTGTACCTTCCATATTAAGGGAGCTAACGGCTTGTCAAACTTTTTACCCATTTTGGCCATATCGTAGAACATGAACTCCTGGAGTCGGCATTGCAACTTGACCGCAACAAAACTTTTTTCTGAGGAATATATTGGACTTTTATTCATCAGGAACACCGTTATAAATGGAGTCTGGCGCGTGTCATTCAGGGCATCAAGTGCAATTCCGTGAGTTGTGTTCGTTTCAGGGCTGCAATATGAGCATAAAGATTCATCATCTCTGCAGTCACTTGGACACATTCCCTCACAACCTGGGTGATCTCAGCGAGGAACAAGGCGAGATGTTCCACCAAGATATCAGGACGATATACACAAGGTACCAAGGCTTCTGGGACTACAAGATGATAGCATATTGTTGGTGCCATCAAAGGGTCAAACCAGCCGCCACTCATAGCCAAAAGCCTCGTATACGAAATCGTTTTTGAACTAAAAATGTGCAGATTTTGTTTTTTAGTTTCCCGACACAGCTGGTTTTCAAATTGTACCTGATGAATAAAATCGTCTTTGAATCGTAATGAATTTGTGCCTCAGATTCCAATATGAACTATATTATATTCCTCGGAAAAAGTTTCGTTGCGTTCAATTACATTGCCTACTCCAGGAGTTCATGTTCTACGGCCAAAATTGGTATAAACGTTGAAAAATCATATCGGTATTGTTCTTACTGAAGCTCACTTACAAGTACTAGAGAAACGACGTACCTATCGAAAAAGAAGCCTATGGTGAAATTGATACACAGCATCCAGGTTATCTAGGATGCCAAGATACATATTATGTAGGCAATTTTAAAGGTATAGGTAAGGTATATTCTCAGGTGTTTATTGTAAAAGTTGTACTAATTTAGTAATACATAGATATAAGCAATACCTTTACAAGGTTTTCTACTAAAGCAGCTCCCTTGTTATGGAAGGTACAGAATCGCTGTTGGTTTCATTCGACGCAGAAACAATCTACCTGCAAGACTTCGTTAGAATCAAATTTTTAACGGCCATAGTCTTTACGCTACAAGGTAACAAGTTTTAAAAAAAGTGACTGGTATTGAAAAAAACTACGTTTTTTTACGATTTTTTGGCAAAATCACATACTTCTCTGGTATTAGACCCCCCACTCATATAATCGGAACTAGCGTTAAATTTCCAGTAAGAAGAGTTTTTGGGGGAATTTTTGGGCATTTTTGGGCATCTGTGATTTTCTAAACTGAACAAGGCCGGAAAAAAAACGAAAAATCGCCAATATCTCAAAAATTTGGACGTGGACGGAAAAAAAAGAAGGTCAGATTCGGATTCAGCACCCCCAAAAAGGAAACAGAGATCGATGGTTTTTTTCCGCGGCGCCTGAAAGTGACCTCTCTTTTGTAAACCTTTGTAATTATTTGCGGTAGGCCTTTTCCTTAATCTACAATGAATCAACACGTGTAGATGGAAATTTGCCCTGCTTCAAAGGAAGGTTTTCCTTACTTTTGGTGAACAGCCGGACGCAACCGCACTAAGTTATAATTATATATATTGCGGTGCCCAATTAATTGGGCTAATACATTGCTTCATTAAATGTAGCAATGTAGCGGGAGGGTGTGTTGGCTCATAAATTAATCATGATTCTATTGGATATCGTTCACAACACCCTCCCTATCGTATAATTTTTGGAGTTTTTTTTTTTTTTTTTTTTTTTTGTCTTTGTTAGGGAGCATAATTAACCAGTCAATAAGTAGACCTATCATAAGTATCGTCAGAAAAATTAAGCGATTTTATTGCTCAATAGGAAACTGTAACAGTTAGCCTCACAAAACCTTCAAGTTAGAAGGAGAGATTCCCACTAGGACAGACATTAGGTATAGACGTACCTACAAGGTGATTCACCGACCATCTCGGGCCGGGTGAATAGGTTCCTTCATTGTTTGTGACGCCTCATGCGAAAAATTTAGGAACAATGTTCTGTCCGTGTTCTCATATTACCATTAAAGAATTAACGATGGGCATTGCCGAAAATACACTTGAAATGCACTCAACGCGGTACACCCTCGTTTTGAATATCACTCAGATCAGAGATTGTGAGTCCAATTAATTGGCAATTCTATGTGAAGGCACGTCCACATTACCTATGCCGCGCGGCAAGATTCGCGGCAAAGTTGAACTAGTGTGGACGCGTCGTTCAGCCTTGTATGCTGACTTGCCGACAGCCGCACCGAATTGAGACAATGTCATAAGGTACTTCAGTGGCATAAATGCGTCCATTTTCGAATAATCTATTTCCACGATATCTTAGGACACGTGTAGACCGATTTTGGTTTGTTAAAACATCATCACTACGATACAGAATTCTGAGTGTTCACACAAGTATTCCAAGTTATCATGGAAATTTACTATATCGTTGAAAATGTATTTTATAGTATAGGTACAAGTTGCACCGAACGGTTCAGTATTTTTAGAATTACACTGCGAACGCAGCTAATAACTTTTACATTTAATATAGTAATATTAGGTTATTAATAGAGAAAGTAGGAATCAATCTTAATAAATCATTGAGATGGATTCCTACGATAGGTTTTCCAAGCTCAATTGAGAATTTTCCCAAATGAAAAGAGAATTTTCCAAAACAAATTGAGCTTGTTGACAGTTCGTGTAGTAGGTATGTTCCCGTCGGGCTTTCATGGCCTGTTTTTTTTTTTTTTTATTATTTTTTTTTTTTTTTATGCCCATTTAATTTCCTCTTTCTCTCTCTAACCCTCTTTTTAAATTCAAACTAAATTTCCATATGTAGATCTCAATTTTCAACTAAATTCCAACCAACCAACCAATTCTGGATAACTCCTAATCCCCAGCTTACAAGACACCTCATGTACATCACCCAACCTAAAGACCCCCCCTCTGGGACTCGCAGGAGGAACGCCGGATGGACGGTCGGAGGCGAATTAATAAACAACAAATTTGTTCCTGAAGATGGCGCACAAGCCGAAAGCTTGAATAAAGAGAGGAGAAAATCACTAGCCGTTTTTGTTGGCGCAAGACCCCCATCGCACAGTGGGGCGAAAACGCAGAAAACCCGCCGGACTTGGCCGAAAAACCAAGATGTTCGGACCGATGAAAAACCTGTTACATCCTATCCCTAAGAAACATGAAAAAACCAATTGCCAAGACAAAAAAAAAAATCAAATTTGGGGAACGTACGGTAGAATGAACTTGATTGGTATGGGGAAATCAGCGTTATTCGGGCAGCTGGTATGGGATTTTTAAAAATTCACGGTGTGTTCGGATGCGTTCGTGGAATCAATTCCCCCCCCCCCCCCTCCGTTCCATTCTGTTCATGCATTACCAATGTTCCGTAGTAGCAACTGACCGCAAATAAACTGTTTTGTAACGAGACAAATAGCTTAATCTTGGAAAATTCGCTTTAAAAAAGTAGGTTATTTGCCCATTTCCATGACAAAGAAGTATTTGAGACCCATCATGGGTGGCATATTCGTGTTCAGCGTTAAATTTCATGTGAGAATGGCGCACTTAATTGGGCGGAATCGAAAGTTGAAAATTTCGCACGTTTACGCCTTTTTACGGGGCTGATGGGATAATATTATGATACGTCTAACCGATTACATGCTTATAGCGGGTTTATCGCATGCATTTGTTGCCTCACTTAAAGCCCAAGTAGTTTAATTCCTGAGTAATGCTATTTAAATTCAATACCTAGCGTTACTTACGATCAGCCAAAACAGGCTTTCATCGAGGAAACAACTCCATCAAATTTTGATAAACCCGCCCTAATTATTGCTACTTTCTGATTGGTAACGAGAAGTAGCATTTCCAGCAGCACTTCCCATCACCGGCGATTTCAGTGGTGAACCAAGGGACCACAAGACATCATTTGAATAATTGAAATTATCGAACCTCCTGAGGTTCAACAGTTGAACGCTGGCAGTCACCACGCTGGGATGTAAGTAGCGCCCTCGATCGGATCAGCTTGGAGTTCATGAAGCCGACGACCGTCGGACAGGTAGCGCTAGTGTCATCCTCGGATCCTACTTGCTGCCTCAAGAAGTTCATCGAAGAGTTCAACTGAGAACGTCTCTGTGGACTAACTGCAAAATAATCATGTTGGAACGCATTGTACAGACTCGAGCCGTGTCACTCGACCAACTGGAGGGATAGGTTCCTAATAATCATACCTAGTAATATATTCCTAACAGGTTCCTAATATCAATAACTTTTTCAAAAGGTGAATGAATTGAGGTAATTCAGCTATTCGTCTTAATTACGTGTTAAATATACAGTACCATATCAAGGTAAAGTTAGTTTTTTTAATGGATTTTCACTGGGGGCAGGAGTCGACCCCGCAGTGTACTTAGAAAAGCTTTAGGAATTCTTGCTCCAGAGGAAGGATTCATATGAACTTGCCGACAAGACAGGTATTACAACACTTAATTGACTTTTGGTCAAACATAGGTGTCCGGCCCCGAATTTGAACCAGGCTGATCAGCGCTCCGTCTGATTACAGTAGGTAATCGGTGGTATCGTAGTACCATACGATGGTTTTAATATCACCTACCTACTTGAAGGGACGAAAAATTCCACTCCTGATGGAGGTGAAGATTATAATATAGGTAATCTTAATCTTAATATTATTATACTACTATATTATTATGTCAACCGTGGTCAAAATAGGGATATAAAAATCGATAATGGATAAGTATTGAAATATTCATCCGAAATATCTCAAAACACTGGGTATAAGGGTATATAATCTGATTTATATTGTGTATATTAAACAGTTTCAGTGCAAAAGAAAGAAATAGAGGAAGTAGTGTAGGGTTGCCATACATACTATTTATATAGTATTATACTATATTTTGAGCCAAATATTCTATACAAAAATACGGTCCTATATAGTATGCCAAATACTATATTTGGGGGGGGGGGGGGGGGTGTAACTTTTTTGGGTTACGGTATGAACGGTCTCGCCTCAGTGAAAGTGAGACCTGAGCGGGCTACGGGAGTGGTAGGAACGTCCTCGGCTTTGTTGACAAACCTCGAGCGGGCATGGTACAAACGTCTCCGAACCGGGCATTGAATGTCTAAGAGGTTGAAGGCCTGTGGCAGCGGGGGCTCCCCCTCTCCCGCGGATTACTGGATTAGGATTGTGGGAACACCATGTACTCCACTTTAAGGCCGCTCCAGTTGGAGGCCTGAGAGAGACTAGGATCCTACCCGAACATTACGAACAGGGCAGCGGTGCTCACTATCAAAATGCCACAATCTGATCGGATGTTCAGTGTTCTCAGTGAAGTCATGGACTCTGTATTTGTGTCGGGTGGCAGCCGGAAGGGCAAAGATGTGATTGTGGCCATTTAATAAACAAATACGATGAAAATATTTACTTGGGGGACTTTCCTACTATGCGAGGACGTTCAAGAGAGAAGTTACCGAGGACGTTCCTACCTCCCGGGGACGTTCAGGGGTGCCGGTAGCCGGGACGTTCGTACCAAGGTAAAAGGGGTCCGAGGACGTTCCTACCATTCCCGACTTTTTTTTTCAGAAAGAATGGTGACTCTTAGAAATCGACGCCCCCTTGGCAATCAATCTAGTGTTATCTAATCTAATCTAGTGCTAGTCCATCGTACTCTTCTCCAGCTCTCATTTGTTAGCTTTTGAAATTTTGTAGCCGAAGAAAGTTATTATGTGGTTGTGGAGGGAGAGCGCAGATACGACGATCCAGTAGAATTGTAATTTCTTGTAATAATTGTAGTTTCTTCTCTAGTCACGTCCTCTCCCTGTTTCATAAGGCAATAAAGCGCCTGGATGGCGATGATGTTGGTGCATTAGAAGTGAGGAGCTGAGAAGTAAATTCGACTTTATCCAAAAAGCTGAATTTTGGGAAATCGCAAAAAACTTCCTGTGTTCCATACATTCATCAAATCACTTCAATTTTGTTTTCATTGGTAAGCTATTGCATCCATAAGTTTAGCATACAATGGAAAAAAATGTTAATGAAATACTTCCTGCGTAATTTGCATTTTAATTCTGGATAAAGCTTGTTTTGCTGCAAAAGTATGGATAAAACAAGTTTTGGAACTAAAGAAGATGGATAAAGACATTTTTGTAACTAACTCGAAAGGTAGGTAGGTACTATTGCTGAATAACGCAAATCAAAAATTCCACGAAAATGCTCCAAAAAAAGTGATATTTCACTTTCAGTTCAGGGGTAGATGAGTGTTTCTTGTTATAAGCTTCGTGAAGTTGGGAAACACTCCAATCCGAAGGTAAATACTGTCTCTGTTCACGCTTCTCTCACGGGCATAATGAGATTCAACACAGGAAAGACTGCTTATAAACTGCCGAACAGCTTCTTTCTTTACTCTGTATTTTTCTGTTATTCTATCGTCCCCACGGGTTTCAACTGGTGACTTATGAGTAAGAAAATGCATGTTGCTCAAGCATTCATTCATCATCATTCTCAAACCATGATCGTAGTATGTAAGGAGGTACACAACAAGAGGGAAAAGGAAGTGTAGGTACTTGCCTGTCTCGTTTCTCTCTCTCTCTCCTTCTGCCAAGTTGCTCTTATAACTTTTGGTTTATTATTCTTGGAATAATACACCTATGTTTTCGCGACGGGGGTCGACGACTCCGATCGGGCTCAAAATTTGACATTATCCGTTTCAAGAGGTCTACATTCTAAATCCGAAATGTCCGTCCGCCGTACGCCGTCCGAGCCGTTTTGGGCACTAGGAATTTTTTTAAAAATCTGAAATTTCGGCGAAATACGTGGTTTACCATCTAGTTGTGCCCGCAAGGTTTTCAGTCCGATCGCCCAAACCCGTGGGGCACTATGGGGCTATAATGGGGCTATGGGAGGGATTTTTTGAAAGCTTTTAGCTATGGGATCGAGTTAGGTGTCGTTTTCGAAGTATTTTTGGACGTAGAATCCATTTTTTGGGGTCCCGGAACGATCCGATTTCACTGGGGCGATCTTTAGGGCATTCGTGGGGCTAAAAATGGGATTTTTGAAGGATCCCAGGATGTTAAATATTTTACCAGTAAAAAATACAGCATTTTTGAAAAAGACACATTTTTGAACAAAAAATCCACAAAAAAATTTTTTTTTGAGATAAAAATCCAAAAAAAATTTTATTTTTTATTTTTTCATTGACAGAATTAAATTTCTGCACAAGTAACGTATATAAAAGAATAATAAACCCTTGTGTAAAATTTGCAGCGTTTTTTCTTTCTCCCTCTGCCTTCACAAATATTCGGATAGCTATTCATTTCCGCAAAAAATAAAGCTTAACAACCACAGAGTAACAGAGAGCAAACAACTCATCACAAAACCAACGTACAGTGTACGTCGTACACACAATGAACCTTTTCTCATGTTATTTACACCTTCTTCTTCTTCTTTCCTTCCTTCTTACCTTCATCTTCATGTTTGTTGCCCTTTTTCTGGTCTCAAGACTTCAATAAGACAATATCCTAGCGACGATGGATAAAGCTACTTTTGCTACCAAGCACCTGACGGAGAAAGCCGGTTTTGGAACAAAACCATATTTTCTACCTTTAATAACTTGGGTTAAAGACAGCTTTGAGGCAAAAAAACTCCCGTTTCTGATGCAGGTTGACCATCTTAATAAAACTAAAACAAAAAGTCATTTTTCGACTTTTTGGAGAAAGTCGACTTTGCTTCTCAGCTTTGCTTCCATTAAACAATTATTGTTTGTTTAATGTACTGCTTCCTCGAACAAAAAAATCTGGCTACCCTATGTAACTGTGATTCTCGATCAGTGAGTACCCATTTTACATACCTACTAACATTTACATTCAGTAAAATTTACTGCAAATGTTAGTCGGTATAGGGATGTCAGATTCTCAAAAATGAATCGATTTAAATCGAATCAATCATTTAGAAAAGTATAAAAAATTATCGCGATTATTTTTTCAAATAGAATCGATTCTTTTTCCAAAATATTTATTAAATTTCAAGTTTATCAGATGAAGAATAAGCATTATTACATTATGAAGCCTGGATTCCAATAATTGGAATTATTACTAATACATCAACTGCTAACCAGCACTATTAAGTAGGAAAAGGTAGGTAGGAAAGAATAAAAATACTATTAACAAGACTTGTAACACTTAGTGTTCAGCTGGTACCGTGGTCTTTGCAGTGACTCAATTTAAAAATAATATTGATTATTTTAAACATTGATCTGGTTTGCAGAGCAACTGAATACAAAAATACTTGTTATGAGCAGAAAAGAATCGGTTTTCGATTCTAGAAATTTAGAATCGAATCGGGCCAATTCTTTTAAAAAAAGAATCGATTATTTTTTAAATAATAGATTTTTTCAAGAATCGATTATTTTTTAGCACCCATAGCTCACTGAGCAAGTTTCCTCGCGTTGACTACCGACGTAGGGTAGAGGGATGGGTATCGATGAACAAAACATCGATGTTTAGACATCGATGATTTTTAAAAAAGAAACATCGATGTTTCAAAAACATCGATGGTTTTTATGTATGACAGGGGGGGGGGGGGGGGACTTTATGAAAAAAAAAATCTTTCCACTGTAGTTTTAGGAGAAAATTCGAAAAAAAGTCATTAAAACTTGAAAAGATGAAAAGAAGTAGGCAGTAAAAAAGTCGGTAAAGAATAATATTATTTACTAAAAAAAAAAAAAAAAATTGACGCCAGTTCCTCTGAGAGACGATTTCTCAAGGAGCTTAAAATTAAGCCTGCTTAAGAGAATAGCCTCTCAGAAGGAACTGATGTTGCTACGTTTGGTTCATTCTTGAAAACAACTTCGGAAATGATAGAGTTGCCCGCAGTTGACCATCCAAAACCCCAAAGTGTTCTGTTCGATTTTTTCAATGGGAGCGTTCAAGTACAGCGAGAGCTCAGCAGGGATTGTTTCGTTTTTGTGTCAGGAGTGATGCCGCATGAACACAGATAACGACAAGTGATAAAGAATCGACATTAAAATTTAATCAACATTTAATGTTGATTGAAATGTTCGATTTCCGATAACTACCTACCTACTGTTCGATCGACACATCGATGTTTCTTGAATCTGTACCTATTATTTTTATAAAAAAATAATAAACAACCGAGTAAGCATTTATAAAACTTGAATAGTAATTGTTCGGGTATAAAAGTATCTACTATTTTTACGTAAACGACCATCAAAACAAAAATTTTTATTTCGCGAAAAAACATCGATGTCTAAAAAACATCGGAGTAAACATCGATGTATAAAACATCGATGTTTGAGAAAAAACACCGATGTTTTTGAAACATCGATACATCGATACCCATCCCTAAGGGTAGTTGCTCTTCATATTCCACGCAAGACTTATTGCTTCCGAGTCTGCGAAGCAGCGGAAGCCTTGTGTTCACTTTCGGGAGAAAAAAAATTTTTGATGTCCGAATTTAAAATTTCCACTCGCATTTTGCGTTTCATAGCCTACTGAACAAATTTGGTTCCGTGTCTGTCGGTCTGTGGGTCTGTCGGTCTGTCGGTCTGTCCGCATTTCCTTGTTACAGCCATAATTTCCACAATTTTGAATGAATTTAGCTCAAATTTTGAGGGATTATGCGGACCAGGCTCCTTGAGGTCCCATACGAATTTCATCACAATTGAATCAGCGGTACGCTCAGCGCATGCGCGAACGTAATTTCCTTGCCACAGCCATAACTCCTACAATTTTGATCGGATTTCAATCAAATTTTCAGAAATTGTGTGGGTATAGCCCTAGATGGTTCCCTATCAGTTTCATCACGATTGAATCAGTGGTACTCCCTGCGCATGCGCGAACGTAATTTATATATACATATTCTTGAAAATCTCGAGAAATTCAAAAATGATGTAGGGGCCTACGTTCTGAGATAGGTTGAGCGCCCTCAAGGATTTTTTCCGTTTTCCCCTCCTTCAACCCCCTCTCCTTCCCTAAAGAAGGGAAGGAGTGGGGATTTCAGCTAATATTGATCTGATTTTGATGAAATTTTTAGGGATTACGCGGGTTGTGCCGTAGATGATTACCCAGGCTTTGGGTAAAAAATTGAAGCAGCGGTACGCTCTGCGCATGCGCTAACGTGAAATTCTTGAAACAGGCATAACTTTCACAATTTTGATCGGATTTCAATCAAATTTTCAGGAATTGTGTGCGTATAGCTCTAGATGGTCCCCTATCAGTTTCATTAAGATTGAATCAGGGGTAAGCTCAGCGCATTTTATAATGGTGTCACTTTGATTGTAACGAGGAAGCTGCTGTGCCATCTCCTTGGCAGTGTATTTTGTATCTGGTCTCTGTGTCTTCTTTGGGCCCTCGCAAATTTTCGGCTGAAATGACGTCCACCGTTTTGTTTTTTAGAATGGGAAACAAGTCCGGGTCATTGGATCGAAAGACATTCGCTGTGAGTTTATAACTTGTCTGAACCATAACAATCTTCAATAATTGAAGAATAGAATAGAATTATTCTATCCGATCTAACTAGGGCTGCCATCCGACCGTATTTTGCTGGCGTCCGTACTGGAGTAAATCGAATTAAATTCGGAGAAATTTTCTCCGTATAAGTGCCGTATTTTCTCCGTTCTAATATCACTAGAAATAACTTGACGAAAGAAGGATACTACGTTACGATCCACTCATTTGAAGTTCGTTGGAAATGATAAAGTAGGATAATAGGCTACTTATTTAACATTCAATGTTTCTGTGCGTCGTTTCCAAGTTATAAGCGAAAAACTAAAATGATCCATCCATACTCCATCGGCAAGGTTTTCGGCCCGATCGGTCAATCCCAGTGTTGTCAGGTCTGCAAGGTTGAGTTACCGTACGAGCCTCTCAAAATTACCTTTTTTTCCCCAAAATTACCGTACTCATTACCTTTTTTCTCCAAAAATTACCGGACGCATTATGTCATTGTAAAAACGCTGCAAATTTTACACAAGGGTTTATTATTCTTGGATATAGGTTACTTGCGCAAAAATTAAATTCTGTGTCAATGAAAAAAATTTAAAAAAAAATTTTTCAACAATTTTTTTTTTTCAAATTTTGATTTGCATTTTACTTGAAAAATATTTTACCTCCTGGGATCCATCAAAAATCTCGTTTGTAGTCCCATGAAAGCCCTATAGATCGCAACAGTGGAATTGGATCGTTGCGGGACTCCAAAAAATGGATTCTACGTCCAAAAATACTTCGAAAACGACATCGACTCGATCCCATAGCCAAAAGCCTTCAAAAAACCACTCCCTTAACCCCATTTTAGCCCCATAGCGCCCCACGGCTTTGGGCGATCGGGTTGGAAACCTTGCGGGCACAACTAGATGGAAAAACGAGTATTTTGTCGAAATTTTAGATTTAAAAAAAAAAATCCTACTGCCCAAAACGGCCCGTACGGCGGTCAGACATTTGGGTTTTGGAATCTAGACCTCTTGAAACGGATAATGCCAAATTTTGAGGCCGATCGGAGTCGTCGACGTCCGTCGCGAAAACATAGGTGTATTATTCCAAGAATGATAAACCAAATCTATAAAACCCATAAAAACACTGAATTGGAAAACTTTGCTCTCAATCTTTTTTTCAAGTTCCTGGGGAAGGTCCCGATGAATGATTTATTGTTCTTATTAGTGGTTAGGTACATTTCAAATGCTTTTAGTTTCTGGGGAAAGTCCCGTTCTGTGATGATTGGACGAAGCGTTGTACTGAATCTTTTTTCAAGTTCCTGGGGAAGGTCCCGATCTCTGATGTACCTACTGTCCTTATTAATTTATGGTTACTTTCATTTCAAATGTTTTTTGTTCCTGGTGAAGGTCCCTTTCTGTGATTAGGTTAGATTTAAATGTTTTTTCTTAAATAAAAGGTTTATTACTATATGTACGTTTTTGAACTCTTTGAAGAAGATTCCAAATGCCCCCATTAATCAAATTTTTCATTATTTTATAGTACGGATGGAGTGTTTTTTCCTTAAAACCTTTGAAAACGCCAGGAAGAAAGGCTCAATCCTAAATTACCGTACAAAATGGCGATACCTTACAGGTGATACCGTACATCGTACAGAGCTCTGAATTACCGTACAAAACGGTAATTACCGTACACCTGACAACACTGGTCAATCCCGTGGGGCTCTGTAGGGGTAAAACGTGCTACAGGAGGCTTCTTTGATAGCTTTTAGACCATGGGATCGAGTAAGATATCGTCTTACTAATCACTTTTAGGGTCCCAAATCTGTCCAAATACTCTACAAGAATCGCTTGCTTTTTTTCAATTTTAAAGTTTTAAAATTAAAATTAGGTACCTATTTAATAATTTTTATTGACAAATGTTTTGTTCACAATTTATGCCAAAGACTAATGAACCCTTGAGTAAAAAACAGGGGACGTGAAAAACTGTTTAAAACGCTGCCAATTTTACACAAGGGTTTATTATTCTTTGATATAGGCTACTTGTGCGAATATTAATTCTGTCAGTAAAAGAAAAAAATTTTACTTTTTTTTGTGAAATTTTTTTCGAATTTTTTTTTTTTTTACGCGAGAAATATTTAATTTAAATGTTTTTGACCTCCTGGGATCCTTGTAAAATCCCATTTGTAGCCCCATGAAAGATCCATAGATTCCCACGGTGAAATCGGATCGTTCCGTCCGAAAATACTTCCAAAACGACACGTGTCGTTTTAGGTACCTAACTCGATACCATAGCCATTACCCATTAAAAAAAAAACCTCCCGTAGCCCCATAGCGCCCCACGGGTTTGGGTGATCGGGCTGAAAACCTTGTGGGCACAACTTGATGGTAAACCAAGTATTTCGTAAAAATTTCAGATTTTTTAAAAAAACTACTACCTACTGCCCAAAACCGGGCCCGGACGGCAGACGGAGGACGGTCATTTCGGTACAGAATACTTGGTTTACCACCTAGTTGTGCCCGCAAGGTTTTCAGCCCGATCACCCCAACCCGTAGGGCGCTATGGGGCTAAACTGGGGCTACGGGACGGGTTTTTTTTAAGGGTTTCGGCTATGGGGTCGAGTTAGGTGTCGTTATCGCGGTATTTTTGGACGTAGAATCCAGTTTATGGGGTCCCGGAGCTATCCGATTTCACTGTGGGGATGTATAGGTCTTTAATGGGGGCTATTAATTAACATTCGGACATGTAACCTATATCAAAGAATGATAAACCCTTGTGTAAAATTTGAAGCGATTTTTTTTTTTCGAAGAGTGAGCAACGTAGGTAATATAATTTAATTATATTTACTTATTATATTGTAAGAAAACGGCAGAATGTTTCGTTATTCCCGAATCATTTTCCTTAATAGTGAATCGAATTTGATGAAATCGGGCTCGAAATGGTTGGCTAGGTGCCCTTGAAGGATAATATCCTTAATATTATAATTCATATTATGAAGCTATTAATTATTTTGACCTATTCCACGTATTACGCAGCTCACTCTCAAAAAGGCGCATGAAAAAGTGGTCCTCTCCAAAACTGCAGAGTCCTCCCGCGCACCATAAAATTCTGTTGAGAAACAAGAAGGAGGCCCATGCCTCTCGTCCACGTCCCTCACGAAGGAATGCACAGAAAAAAATTTGTATTTAATACAGATAAACCTAATTAATTTTAGTTCACTGCACTAAATTAATTTCCACGATATGAAACTAAAAAAAAAAAAGTAGATTTCCACCAGATTTTTTGGGGAGCCCCTCACCCCCACCAAATTCTGGATATCCCGCTAATAATTATGACAATTATTGTCATCATAAGATCTATCTAGTTATTCCCTGACAGTTCGTTTCCAACATCCTTGACTCACGAGCCAAGCCCGCCATGGGCGATCGGTGAACCTCATTAAGGTCTAAAGTGTCAGGCATAGACCTCATCACGTAGACAGTTAGTAGTTCTTTCAAGGTCTGTCGTCCTCACCCAACAGCTGTGAGAAATCAATAAAGCGGGGCAGAAGGTAGTAGCATGTTCGTGTTAGACATGGTTTGTTTCGGAGAAATGGGAACAGCTGACGGCTAGGCAACTTTTTCAAAATAAAGAAATGTCAACCAAATTCACTTACTGTTACGCTTCAATTTTAGTCTTATTAGATCTATTCGACAAATCCTACCTATCTTCTGACGCAAATTGTAAGTGTTATCTTCGCAATTTCGGCGTTCTATGAGCTCACCTTTTCGTTCATTCACATGAATTGATTTTGTTTACATCAGCCTATATGGTTCTCCTTCGATTTTCAGCGTTTTATTCAGCGAATGAGGACGTACGATACTTAGTAGATAGCATTCCTGTTTCCCTTCGTCAGGTAAACAAAGTTTGTTTCCATTTTTATACTGATAAGGCATGATAGCGTTATGGACTTGAAGTTGCCTCTTCATGTTCCTTATAAGTGATTAAATTTAGGAGACATGAACAGTATACAGACCAGTACATGAGAACGAGCTTAAATTTCGCCACCGCAGCGCACTAAGTGTTTGATACTTTTTTTAACTTCGTTTTTGGGAGTATCAAGAACGCGCGACGGACATCTCAGTAGTGGCTCTTGCGTTTTGATTCGTACTTCTATTCTTTTGGAAACATTCCTTGGGTCCACCCTAGCCGTCACTGTGATTACTGTTCATGATTTTAATAGGAATTCATGTTATTGGTCTCGCTCTCACTATCTCCTGCTCAATTCATGTGTTGAGTGGATTTGATAAGCGACTAGGAGAATTTATGAAATGCCTAGCGTAAACGTCAATGCAACGCACAGATTAAACTACTGACGTGTAAAGTACGCCAGAAGGTATACAGAATTTAAGAGAGCGTCAACGGGGATGATAGCGACCAAATACAAAATTCACTGCTGTCAAATTGTCCTTTATGGGGAGTGGTTGTTGCCACTGTATCTGTCATTTGGCATTTGTATAGATTCTAGTCATCTTGGTCAACAAATTTGAGAGAGCAACCTGCAGGTTCAACTGTTTCCCTTCGTCTGAAGAACTACTGATTCTATACCACAGAGTAACAGAGAACAATTCTATACGATCGTTCTATACGAAAGTTCTATACGATCGACTACCTAGATTTGTATATTTATTATGGCCTCAGAAATTCTTCAGTGGAGGGCCTGATTTAACTGAATGTAGTTCAGTAGTAGCCATTCTATCCTGCACGTCGTTCGCTGCACCTCTTCCCTCCTATTACGGTGTTTCGCCTCCAAAGTACCGATCGATATGCACGTTTTTATGTTCCACATGGATTATGTTTTCATTCAAGTGTCATGTTTTCAGGAGCTCTCCGGAGGGCCAGATATTAAGTGAGTTTCCTTCCAACTTTATCAAGTGTATTATGTCAGTAATAATTACTGTTTTAATTATTCATCAATTTTCGTTTTAAAATCTTAGTTAAATACTTTGGTTTTTCAGCCTTCATAGTATAATTGAAGATCACCCTTTGTACAGCCCCAGGGTGCACTTGAAATTTTTCCCTCCAGTACTTGATTTCAAACAAAGGTACGTGACATAATTTTACCTGTGAATCAAACACTTACCAATGAGACACACTGCATTCTTGGGAAACACTTTTACAGGGATTTTGGAGTTCCGCACCATGAGACAGTTTCCGTCATCAACACGAGTTGCAATAAGTCTGTCCACATGTCATCAATATCTGGAAATACTGTTCATTTTCACAGTTCCTTCTTTCAAGACAAGGTGAGGCCTCAAATTTGACATTCGTGCCTAACCTTTTGTTAGGCTGTGTTGTCAAGTTGTTCTAGAAAGTTACGTGGAGTTTTTTTTTTTAACGTGCCCTAACGCCATGAAATAATTTG
The DNA here is from genome assembly GCA_955831195.1 of Pilophorus perplexus. Classification (NCBI taxonomy): domain Eukaryota; kingdom Metazoa; phylum Arthropoda; class Insecta; order Hemiptera; family Miridae; genus Pilophorus; species Pilophorus perplexus. The sequence continues at coordinate 61,224,022 of OY037007.1, read as the reverse complement.
CTCCCTCTGCTGTTGGCAGGTAATCCCTCCTCTCTGCAACACAACTTTCGACGTTGTATTCCTTGGCCGAGGGGAGGGAGAAATTAAAAGCACTCTATTTATTCACACTTCAGAAGGAAGCTTTAAGTACCATGTAAGTAATTCGGTTGAAGCTGACATGCTTTTGTTGCCGTTTTTCCTCAAAAACTTTAGGCATTAAATTATAATGTCTAAAATGTGTGCTACTATGTACTAGTTCTTGCATGTGAATTGGGGACTTGTTCATGTCTGCCGTCGCTCCCATACGCCTTCCCTGTTCAACATATTTTTGATTACAGGTAAAGGGGGAAAGTTCTTATAGTCCTTACAGACTACGATCTCTGTCTGGAGTGCGGCTACCATTAAATGCCTCTTATTCACCTCTGATAGTGATGCACAATCCACATTCCACGTCAATTCAAGTAAGGGATTATTACTAAACACTTAAGGAGTTGACTGTTTGGGTTTTCGTCAAGAATAATACACTTACGTCTGTTTTGCAGCTATCAGAGGTGTATTCAAGCTGTGACGAGTTCCATCTCGAACTCCCAACGGGGGGTTTTGAGGGCCCCAAACAAATATGGAGCGTCCCTGCTTTCCTAACGAAGCCAATCATTAGGCTGAGATTTCAAGCCTCTAGTCAAAAAAATCAGACAGCTTACATAAGGTGGGTGCTTATTTCTTTATTTTTATAAATTCCTTTTGTATACACTAGCTGCATCAATGCAGCATTAACAATATGTGCCGGTCACGCTATAATGTAGGTATCTAGTAAGCTTGAATAGAGGAATGGCCCATCTAAATTTTTCTATTTATCTTACACAATTCTTTTTCAGGCTCAAAGTGGATGAAACTGGGGATGTATTATTAATCCCAATCGATATTGAAGTCAGCTCGACTGGAGGGCTGTACGCGCCAGATGATTTGATTGATTTCGGAATTGGCGGAACTGATGATCCTCCAAAGTTGGTGAAACTGTACTTGAAGAATTCAGGAAAGAAAACGATCAAAGTGCAGGTTGGTTTTTGGAAGTGCGGCGATTTTTATCATAAGCATGAAGTAGAGCTATAGGTCTCCCACAAGAATATTGCGACACTGCAAGTGGCCGCAAAAGGAAACGTCGATGTGGCATCCTGAGCCGAGCCCGAGCGAAGGGATTCCGAGTTTTTTTTGTGTTGGTAACTCAGCTCGCTCGCCGTTTCGTTCACGTCTCCCGGTTGTGTAGTTTGTTTTCAACAACTGTATTTTCAAAGATGGAAGAGAAGAAAACAAAAAATTCTCGCGGAAAGCCGTTGAGGAGTCACGAAAATTTGTCATTCGAGTAAACAAATAATTTGATTAATTATTATTTGCTTTGTGCCTTGTGAACATAATGTTTGTGACCAATCACTTAAGGGATTCCAATGGTGGTCATGAGAATATCCCATCCTAGGTACATTTGATGACTGAGTCTCATTATTTTTTGTATGAAGATATAATGAGGATATGTGTGGAGACAACGAGCTATAATCATAATAATTATGATCACATCCTTTAGTGATTGACCGCATATATTTTTTGCTTTCAGAGTGTATATTCTATGCCATACTCAAAATCATTAAAAATTGACTTCCAGTCAGTAAAGGTTCCTCCCGATCCTGATGCATTAACAGAAGTTGCTGTTTTAACTTTTGACTGTGAGTACTTTACTATTTCTTCTTTTAATTATACGGTTTACTGTATTAGGTGTGCCATAACATATTCTTTAACAGGAAGATTCGCCCTGTGCTAACGTTGGATGCATTTTTCTCTTTCCAGGGAAGTCCGCCTATGAATCTGGCGAAACGTTTGGCAAAATAGTTGTGAAGTGCGCTAACAGTAATCAAAAAGTCATGTTGTCCTATATTGCCTTTGTTCTTGACGGCGGCCTTCATTTTGACAGTAATCAGACCAAGTTCCAGTCTGATCAATATGAAATCGAGCCGAGGGCAATTACTATGACCAATCGCTACAAAGTACCTGTCACCATTTTGAATGTTTCTTTGGCCAGTGAAGCTGCATATTATTTCCAGGTATTCGCGATTCCTTTATATCAGACCTTCATGGTCCTGGTATTATTCTTGGTCCATAAAAATCTATTTTGTTTTCAGGTAGTGGACTTCGAGCCATTTATTTTCCATCCTGGTGAGACCAGAAAACTTATGGTCTTGGAAGCAATTGGTGGATCTCTTACTCTTCGTTTGAAACTTGAGTCTGAAATTTTAGTTTATAGTAATGTTTCTACGATTCCCATCCCAGTTTTATGTTATGATGGAAAATTATCTAAGGTAAAGTTTTGCTCTCTTTTGTTGTTTGTGATTAACTTTCTCGCCGTGAATTTATGTATTCCGGTTGTCTCTTCTTGTTACAGGTTCTTGTATCCGATCCGAGTGATACAGAACTGTATTTTGGCACGGTTGGAAGTAGTAGTGTTAAAGTAGTCAACTTTGCCTTAGTAAACGAAAATCCTGTTGCTGTGCAAATCCAGGATTTGTCTTTAAATATGAGTGATTCTACAATTTACGCAGTAGCTGTTGAGAAAGGGAATGCGACAGTTGCTAGTTTTGCCATAACATCCTATGAATTTAATGATACATTGAGTGTAAGTGAACATAATATATAGTTCAATGAGGTTAACTATATTTTTTATCCCCAATAATCATCATTCTGATTTTCTAGGAGCCATATATTGGACCAGGCTACTTTTGTGTTGTTCAAGTGTCGGTGCCAGCTGGTCCTGAGCCAGGCAATGTGTATGGAGAAGTGAAAATCGAAACAGAATATGAAGTTATACGAATGCCTCTTTTCATGCGAGTTGAGCATGGTCATCTTCGAGTCGTTACAAATCCTGTAGAATTCAACGACTGTTTTCCGGTTAGTTTCGATCTTGATTTTTAGGTTCATTTTATTCCTTGCTTAGGCAGCCTTCATCATTTTGAAATGACGATGTTTGAGTGTATTTTCAGAGTGCTATTTGCATGGCGGAAGTGAGAGTCGAGTCGAATTTCACTGTCGGAATGGCAGTCACTGGTGTGTCCAGTGTGCCTTATCAACCCAGATTGGGGTTCATACCAGTGTCGCCCCCACTCATTCCACCTCTCACGACTACTCTTCTCGGTCATGTCACGTGGGACATGTCAGGAATGGAGTCCTACCTCACCCCTACTACGAACTCCATTGGTGAGTTTTCCCCAGTTGAAATGATCGGTGATGTTTCATCTTGTGGTGAGCTCAATCTCACTTGGTGTTCCCAAATGTGCGGAATTAATCCTGTTAATTCAAAATAAACTGTTTTCAGGTGGTCATTCTTGGTTAGATACTCTATCAATTCCCAATCACATCCGTGAATGGGACATTTCATTGTTGAACTCCCGTTACGAACAGTACTCGAACATCTCTACTGAGTTGATCGAGCTGTCGCTGCGGCTTGATACCACCGAAGTCAGAAACGTCGGCTTCAAAGCTATAATCAGACCTAAGTGGCCTTCTGTACTACCTCTTTCGACCAGAAATATCTTATTTCCATTGACCCAAGTCGGAAAAATATCCCACAAGCAACTGACTATCACTAACCCCGCGTCAAAGCAATCAATCATCCTACAGTTGATTTTCGATTCTTACTATCCTCTCGCCAAAGGAATCCTTGACGATTTACCTTCCAGGTGCGTGTCTGGTTTTAGTAGTCACATTTATTGAGCTATTTTCGGCTACCTATTCTACGATTGTTGTATCTTTCAGCCTGAGGCCCCCAGTTAACTCATCATCAGATGCTACCGTTAACGACTTTCGGAATTCTTTTCATTTCGTGTTTGGAGATGATTTGAAAACCTCTGCAGACACTGATCCTGAAAATAACTCAGTTATTACCTACTTGAAGCCTTTTACCAATGTAACTGTTACTATCGCCTTTAGACCTGACCGGGCTGAAGACAGTTCGTCAATACTACTCGTCAGGTACCTCATCACTTATTTAGTGTCTCAGTTTTTAAATTAGGATATATAGATACTACTATTTGTATTTTTTCTGCTAGGAATAATTTGACTATCCTAGAAGTGGTACATCTTCATGGAAGAGGGGCGTATGCTCACTTCAAGTTCGGCAATCGAAAACCAGGGAGTTCTATGCCTCTCATGTTCGAACTAGCTGACAAACATCTCAAAGATTGTGAAAGTAAGATGAATAAGAATCGGCCAACAGTTTTTGCCGCCTCACTTTTTTTCTACCGTTTCCAGTAAATGTTGAAGACATTAGATTTCACGTTCAATTTTTGAATTGTTTTGGAAAGTTTCAATGAAAGTCTAGACAAATCGATTTGTTTCAGAAGAAGGATCTTTGAAGAACAATGACGGGCCGAACATAACTGTTAAACGTTCATTCACTGCAAGGAATGTGGGTGCCTTACCTTTGAGCATCACTGGATTTAGCATAAACGGCCACTCGTGTCAAGGATTCGGTTTTAGAGTGTTGAATTGCCACCCGTTTTTATTACCCGGCAACTCCTCGAAAAAGGTACATTTTGGTACTCCATTAGCTAAATTGTTGATTGTGTTTTGCAAGGCGAGATCATTTTTGAGTAGGCAATTGATGCAATGGTTTCGTGTAGGCCAGGCGGGGTAATTGTAAACCAAATTGCGAAGTTTCAACTTCAACCTCTCCTCTTCTTCTTGGATTAACTCAGAGGGACAAAGTTGCATGTTAATGTCAGCCAGTGATTATCTCTAGATTAACTAAACTCAAAGTTTTCGCTCTGACTGCATTTGGGGGTGAATGAGAGCCTGTTTACAATTACCCCATAGCGTTCACATTTACCCCAGAAACCATGGGGTAATTGTAAACAGGATTTATCAGTCGTAGTCAGTTGATTAGTTGCATTTATCTGGACAGCCGAGAATCACTTTCAATTGTTCTCGCCATAAAAGCATGTTTTACCTCAACAACTGACTGTTTTTCACCTTACTTTACCAAAGCTGTTTTTCCCCTTTTTTTAAATCAATTTAAATTTGACAGGCATCTGAAACAAATAAATGTAGTATGTTCAATATGAAGTGACCATTTATGAAAATCGTTTACTTTGATAGCTCAAAACCAATGGAAACGCATAAAAAACCATTTGTTTACATTTACCCCATCGGGCAAAATGTATGGGGTAATTGTAAACATCCATTTGCTCATTATTAGCGTCGATCAAAATCCAACTCACATCAGTTAGCTAACATCATAAATGAACGAAAACAAGTATTGAACAAGATTGCTTTTCAAAGGCAGTCTCAGGGTCTTCAACTTGGTTGTCAGTGTCCACTTCGACTTTCAATTTTTATCACAAGGCTATGAACACTCGCCTGATATGTGATGATCAGCTGCTCAGAAAATGCGAGAGTCCCCTTACATCTCTCATCCAGGTTGCATTGATAACACAGGGGTGGTAATGGCTCTTGTTTCCATTTACCCCTTGTTTACATTTACCCCAACTGCCCCTATTTACTTATTTTTCTTTCTTTCAGATTGATATAGCATTCACCCCAGACTTTACCTTGTCGAAAGTTGAGAGGATGCTAACCATTTATACGTCAGCTTTGGCAGCAAATTACACGCTAATGGCAACACTGCCTCCATACTTGCTTGCCGTGTGCTCGTCGGCTCTCAGCCGGCCTGTTTGGGAGCCTTTAATTTATTACTCTTCTATCACGTTCATGGGGTTCCTTCTCGTTTGCGTTTTGGCCGCGGCAATCTTCGAGTCCAACAGGATTTTGAGGAACACCATCATTGCCCTTTCCCGGGACCAGTCCGTCCAACCAGTGTTAGATTTGAGGTTAGTGAACTTACATGTGGATAGTGGACTATAAACATGTGAGCCGGTCCTGATAATCCAATTTTTCTGAATTACAGGACGATGAATGACATGACTCACGAAACGCACGAACAAGACGACACTTCCGACCAACAACCCAGTGCCACGTCGTGGAACCACAACGGAACGTTAGAAAGTGAAGTTCACAAACTGGTAGGTTTTGCAATTTCGGGGAGTAGCAAGGAAGGAAGGAGAAACTTGGTTTATAATTACATTTGTATTGAATTTCTGCTCTGTTCTCTGAAGACTTTGAAGAGCGTTAATGCTATTTCGCCTGACTCGATTTCGAACAATTTCAACCACAAAGCGAGTCCAGGGAATGGCGTAGTTCACAAAAGGAAGCCCGAAAGGTCCCTGTCGAAGAAATATACTGACTTAGAAGGGGCCTTCGATAAAACCTCGTGGAATACCATGTTCTCCAGGTATTCCAGTTGCTGTTGGCTTATTCACTGCTTATTAATGACTATTTATTAATTTATTAATTTAATTTCAGGTCTCCTACAAACTCTACCCTCAAATCTTCCAAGTCATCCAACATATGTTTCACAACCGAACCATACACGCCACTCACTAATCTAAAGCCGCGCGATACTTTGACCAAAACTTCAGATCTGACTGATAAACCAAAGTTCAGCTGTCAACAACCTCTTGAGATGCCCTGGAAGAAACATAAAAAGAGAAGTTAGTTGCGCTTTTTCAATTGTCTATATTGGTGGTTTCCTATGTGGAGATTAGGGAGACACATGACTCCTCAGCTGATGGGCTAAATTGTTTAGTGGTATTAACCAATCCAGCGGATCGTGGGAGGGGAGTCAGTTTCGAACTCAGGAGCGTTGTGTTCAACTGCTTCTGGGCTGCAGATGGCAGATGAGCTTAGCAGCTTGAAACCGGTCCCAACGCTAGGATTTGTTTGTATAAATAAACAATTTAGACCATCAGCAGAGGGTTCGCATTGATTTTAGATTTGGAAATCTTCCCTACCATTCAATAATATGGCTAAAAAGTAACGTGCACAGACTCCAATACCAACGAAAAAAAATCATTGTAGGAGATATAACGAAAAAACGAAACGCACAGTTTGAATCGGCCGGCGTTTCCCACCAGTCACTGTTTGAGGTAATGACGTCACAGTTCCAGTGAATCTCTCACCATGAGCGCTAGTGTCGTCAGCTTATATGATAAATTTATAGCAATTATAACATGATATTACGGAAAACATAATTAACTTTTAATTATAATACATGATACTTGAAGTTTAAAGCCTTATCAGAAGGATTTACGGCTCACTTGAATTTTATTCTGTGATGAGTAGTGGAGTAGCAACACTGGGCGGAACAATCCCCTCACCTGTCAAGAACAAAACACTATCGACGACGCTCTTCAGCTGTAATGAGGTAGTGACGTCACGCTCCCTCCATGGCCCCAATTTTTCAAACGCCGTAATTTTCGTTAAATTATTTAAATTTTCTGGAAACGATTTCAGGCGGCTGACTACTGTTTTCCCTACATTCTCAGGGAGTACTTTCAGAAAAAAACTAGAAAAAAAAACAATGCGAACCCCCCATTGGACCTCTGCACCTTTGGCTAACAACCACGTCGGTGTCCCTCATGTCGCAACGTTAGGAATATACCGTTAACTCCTCTGGCTCCTTCTGGAAGTTGTGACACTCTTTTTATGTCCATTTCCTACACTAAAATCCGGTGTCGCGAACATAAAACGGAGATTGAATGCCGAAACGGCGATTCAAGCAAAGGCGGAGGCCACTTAAACTATCGTTAATGTTGTCTTGGATTTCTCCCTTGGTGAAACCGGATCTAAGTGTTGTTGTTGAAGAATTCTCGATCTATTCTCATTTCAGGTGATGACAAGCGAAAAAATGGAGAGTCATGTCTGAATGTAAATAATTTTGAAGAAGCCGAATCATCATCAACAACCACCGAATCTTCGTCAAATGATGATGGAGACAAGGTTGTCATTTTATTTCAGTTCATTATTTGTCTGTAAGCTCCGATTTCCATGAGTTTGTCATCAGAATTTTTTGGATCCCTTCCAGGAAGTGGAAAGCATGTTTTTCAAAACGGTAAGACATCACCTTCAAAGTAAAGTCTGTAAGTCCCGACCGAGGTACCGGGAATCGTCGCCTTCCAAAGCCAGAAAGTCCATCGACAAGTCCAGCAGTAGCCCTGCCGAAAACGAGTGGGATCCCGTTGACGAAGTCGTCCTGGACAAGGCAATCGTCGTTGTCAAAAGTTGTCGACGGCCTAATTCCTCTACGAATAAACTGAAGCGGCAGTCCAGTGCATCTGGGAAACCAAAGTCAGACTCGGCTCAGGCAAAGAGCAAACAACCGCTCGAGAAAGTTTCGAAAAGTGCTTCCAAGAAAGATCGATGCCAGGGTGCAAAGAAACCGCGAATGGAAAAGGGCGATAAAGCTGCTTCGTCGAAAGGTGATCATTCTCTTTTCGATCCAAAGTTTAAATGTCTAGTAATCGATTTGCGCCGTATATTTGTATTGTTGGGCGCTGTTGACACCTTAAAACTAACACTGCCATGAGTTAGTCCAGTTAAATTGGGTCAAGCAGATCAACTATCCACGTTGTAATAGGTACATAACAATCCATCCAGGACACGAAATGTGCGATTACAAGTTAGAATTCTCTCTAAAAAATTTGAAACGAGAAGGAGAAGAAGCAAGTGGATTCATAAATTTATTAGAAAAGGTTCCTCATCAACTTGTGAAAGCCAGTCAGTGTTGAACCCACTTAGACCATTTTATTATAACCTTTTTCATAACCTTCAGATAGTTTTTTTTTTTTTAATTTAATCCAACGAGTGTAACTTTCATCTAAATTTAGAATGATGAACTCACGCGGTTTACTATGGGAGTACAACCTAATGGGTGGTGATGAAAACTGCATTCAATCCGATGGGGTGGCGTAAACCCTCCTCCTCTTTCACTACTGATGAATACCATTTGTTGAGTTCAGGTTGTTATGACAATGCAGGGCCGCCACCTCCTCCGCCTCCACCAGTGTGGACCGCATCGTTCAGTGACATTGTCGCCCGATCCGAGTTCTCCTATTCCAGCGTCGTGGCTTTGAAAAACAATCATCATGCCTCTTCCCGGAAATTGCTCACTTTGTCTCCGTCTTCAGCAGGTTTGTAATCAACATAGTTACGGATCCAAGTTTTTGCTTTTGAGCAGAATATTATATATAGGCACAACATTACGAATACAACAAGTTTTGTTGTATTTCAAGTTGTTAGTTCATGCTTAGGGGAGCCGAAACAATCTCAATCTATTATGATTATTGTCATGCATATAATTTACATGAGGGGAGAAGGATAATTTCGATTATAAAAACAAGCGTTTTCAGTGGAGGGGATATATACCTGTGTATATATAGCGTGTATTCAGCTGGCTCACTTTAAGAATAGACAGACGCTCTCTCTACCAGCATCTGCCAAGCTTACGACCCCTGTGGACCCCATCAGAACTCGCGTTTCTCGAAATTTTCGTGCTCGAAAAACGAGTAAAGCTAGAGAATTCGGAACGTGGCGATATGAGAGAATATTGTCTGTTCCATTATAAGTGTCCAATCATAATTTCGAAATTGCGATTTACCCACGTCGGTTGGTATTATAATGCAGTATATCAATATCTATACCACTAATTCTCACCGTGTTGGTGGCTGGCTGGCAGAGTATGTCACAAGCCTTCTCCTCCAATACGGTTTTTTCTATGGGTTCGGGATCCCGTTTAGGTATCCTTAGGGGGGTTGAGTCCCCCCTGAGATGCGCGCAAATAGGCGCATTTGCGCCCAACTTTCTTATTTTAAATGGGAAACCCTAAATTTTTTTTGGCGAATTTGGATTCCCCGCTCAATTTTACGTCCGATAAGCGGGTTGAGCGAAATTTTTTATGAGCGTAAATCCGCGCAACTCCTCCAATCTTCGTTGTTTACAGTCGGATTGAGTTGCCGTTTCCGCTATATCCTACCTGGGAATCCAACTTTTAATACTAAATCCCAAAAGAACGAATTCCGACGATCGGCGAATTTAGACGGTGAGTTTAATTTGAACAATATTTATAGATCGCGCGTGGGTCTGTGCAGTTGTAGAAGGGACCATGGAGGGGCCCCCGATCCGACCAGGCCTTCTCCGTTCTCCCCCACCGCTCGGTCCTTCATTCTTATCAGCGAGCGTTTGCGTTTGCGATTTAAAATTAATATACCCCATCACTTGACCTATTATTCAAACGGGTGAGCAAAGCGAGCCCCCTGCCCGAGAAAATGGTCGGCCGAGCGAATCGAGTCCCCCCTGTCAGTGATAGTATTGAATAAGGAAAAAAGGGACGATTTAACATCGAATGAGCCGATTTTTGCTGTTTTAATCAGATAATAGCTCACATTATTTTATGGTATTTTATTTTTATGTTTTCTAAGCATGCTGCAAAATTTACGTCATTTTTTAACTAAGCAAAGACCCAGTTTCATTTTCGTTTTCCTCAGACATAATCATGGGAAGATGTGTGCCACTTTATAGTCTTTTTAATCTCCCTGTGTATTTCCAGAGTGGAAACCTGAATCTGGGGATATGACCAGTGACGAAACTCTCGCCAGGCATAAAAACGCTAACGGTAAGTTGGTTATGACAATATAGTGACACGCAACGTAGAAGATTTCAATCATGGATCATTCAATCATTCTTTGTAGGCCCAGTAGGCAGTAAGAACACGTTCAATCCTGCCTGGGACAGTTGGACGACTATGCCTGAGAAAATTAAAAACCCCGACAGCGTCAAACAGACGTCTGCCAATAGCCTGTTTGCTCACACACCTCAGCCAGTCACGGTGAGTTGGATTAATTATATTTCTCACCAAGGTGGCTTGGGCAAATTCTCAGATTTCTTAAACAACTTGAAAGCATTTTTTAACGATTTTTTAGGATAATAAATATGACAATCTTTGGAACGACTCGGGGATTTGCCACCCTGGCATGGTCAGAACAATTCAAGAACAGCAAGATGCCGAAATGGAAATGCAGACAAATTTCAACAGCAATGGTAAAAATCAAGTCATTTGACATTTTCTTGCCAATAATAATGAATCCTTGGACAGCTCTTAATGGGATCGTCATCTTTATAATAACTATATGTCATTTCACTCCGCAGATATGAACTGGCCTGTCATGCCTTCTTTATGGGAGCCGTTGTACACTCCCTCTGCCATTGAAAATCCTCCTCCTGTCTGGGGCTCCGATGTATGGGCACCCCCTTCTCCAAGTCCAACCATGCAAGATGAACTGGTGAGTGATTGGGGATTCAACTATAATTCGACCTGTAAGAGTCGAACAACTTGTACTTTGACTTTATCTGAAAGGTAGTCCATTTGGCGCGGCCAATAGAACCTGCAAGGTATCAGGTTTTTATCTCAGTTTGACTATGGTAACAACTCTGTTCCCCTAATTTCAACTCTGATTTGTTCTTTTCTCCTCGATGTTAATCTTTGGGAAATGTAATTTTCATTAAGAATAAGGAATGTGCGTTTTGTCTGATTCATGAGGTTACAATTACTTTTGGTTTATTATTTATGGAATAATACACCTGTTTTCGCGACGGAGGTCGACGACTCCGATCGGCCGCAAAAGTTGACATTATCCATTTCAAGAGGTCTAGATTCCAAAACCGAAATGTCCGTCCTTCGTACTGGGCAGTAGGAATTTTTTTAAAAATCTGAAATTTTGACACAATACTCGGTTTACCATCTAGTTGTGCCCAAAAGGTTTTCAGCCCGATCGCCCGAACCCGTGAGGTGCTATGGGGCTAAAATTGGGCTGCGGGAGGGTTTTTTCAAGCCTTTTGGCTCTGGGATTGAGTCAGGTGTCGTTTTCGAAGTATTTTTGGACGTAAAATCCATTTTTTGGGGTCCCGCAACGATCCGATTTTACTGTTGCGATCTATAGGGCTTTCATGGGGCTTTCATCCTTCATTTTTGAAGGATCCCAGGAAGTAAAATATTTTTCAAGTAAAAAACTAAAAATGTTTGGAAAAAAAATCCCAAAAAAATATTTTCTAAACTTTTTCCTTTGACACAGACTTGAATTTCGGCACAAGTAACCTATATCAAAGAATAAAATTAAAATTTTCAGCGTTTTGAGTAGTTGGAAAGAAGAAAATCCTCATTGGTCGCCGTGATGGGTGAACTCCCGGGAATTCATTTTAGTGGGGAACGAAATGAGAGTGTTATCAGTCACACAGTTGGCTTGAGACCAGTTTTAGATTTTAGCCAGTCATCAGCCCTCTGGTTACCAAGAGTTGGGAGTTTACTAAAAATTTAGTTCAACTAAATCGCAAACTCCAAACTAGTAATTAGTTCTTAGTTTCACTTTTGAAACTAACTTTTAAACAAAATTAGTTTTTATTTTGAATTGTGAAACTAATTTAGTTTCATGGTTAGTTTCAGAATGAAACTAAAACTAAGAGTTTTAGTTCTTAGTTCCAATCAAAACTAAAAACCATTTTTTTAGTAAACCAAAACTTTAGTTGTTACAACGTAGTTGTACATATCGTCCCCCTCCGGGCAGAAGGGCGAATATTGCAAAACGGCGATTTTGAGTTAGGGCACCCATCTTTTGGTTTATTATTCTTGGAATAATACACCTATGTTTTCGCGACGCGGGTCGACGACTCCGATCGGCCTCAAAATTTGACATTATCCGTTTCAAGAGGTCTACATTCAAAATCCGAAATGTCCGTCCGCCGTACGCCGTCCGCCGTCCGCCGTACGCCGTCCGCCGTCCGCCGTCCGCCGTACGCCGTCCGCCGTCCGGGCCGTTTTTGGCAGTAGGAATTTTTTAAAAAATCTGAAATTTTGGCAAAATACTTGGTTTACCATCTAGTTGTGCCCGCAAGGTTTTCAGTCCGATCGCCCAAACCCGTGGGGCGCTATGGGGCTAAAATGGGGCTACAGGAGGGGTGTTTTGAAGGCTTTTAGCTATGGGATCGAGTTAGGTGTCGTTTTCGAAGTATTTTTGGACGTAGAATCCATTTTTGGGGGTCCCGGAACGATCCGATTTCACTGTGGCGTTCTATAGGGCTTTCATGGGGCTAAAAATGGGATTTTTGAAGGATCCCAAGAAGTTAAATATTTTTCGAGTAAAAATTAAAGAATTTTTGAAAAAACACATTTTTGAACAAAAAAATCCCCCCAAAAATTTTTTTTTGAAATATAAAAATCCAAAAAAAAATTTTTTTAATTTTTTTTTATTGACAGAATTAAATGTCTGTACAAGTAACCTATATCACAGAATAATAAACCCTTGTGTAAAATTTGCAGCGTTTTTTATTTTCTCCTCCTCTTTCCGAATTTGAAAAGAGCGGGACGATCCAATCACTCAGAAAGATCGATTACATAAAGATCGATTACAAGTTGACTCGTTCCGCTTACTCCAATTATTGACGTCACCAGAGAAAATCGCGATTTCCCAAAATTCAGCTTTTGCAATATTCGCCCTTCTGCATTTAGGGGGACGTTATATTATAACAACTAACAATAACTTTTTGGAGAAACTTGTTGCCACTCCCAACAAGTGGGAACATCCTGTGGTAACGCCTAGTGGCAACAAGTTGTCACACCTAGTGGTTGCCTCTGGGTGTGACCATTGTCATGTGTGAAAAATAAAATACGGTACAGGGGGGTAAGTGTGAGCTATTTCTTGATGAATTTTACTTTGAGCCTCCATCAGATGATCAGTTTTGATCTAATCGCTTTCAAATTTTCACAAGATGATCTTCTATATAGGTATCCTTGATATTTTGGCCTATTTTCGAGTTGTTAGTTGCACACTCTGTCTGCATGACGAAAATTACATAAGAAATTTGCGCTCGCACTGAGGAGCACAACAACTCGCAATTAAAGTTGAGAAAAGGATTTCAATTTGAAGCCTCCTCTACCAAGCTAAACATCCATTTCAATCATGCCAACTCACGACACTGGTAGTTTATCAACTAGCCATGTATGGCGCTATGAAAGTTTTCAAGCGTTCTAGTTCAAAACTCTCCCAATAGAGGGCAGGAATCAAAGGTGGTCGCACTTTGCTCCATGGTCGCGCTTACCCTGCTGTACCTCAGTCATTATTATACCTGGTTGTTGTGGAAGACTCTTTTCACATATTGACAACAACAGACGGATCTTGAGTTTTCACTCGCAATACAGAACAGCTTGACTAAAAAAAAAAAAAAAAAAAAAAAAAAAAAAAAAAAAAAAAATTATATCCGGTAGAATCTATTATTTGCAGCTAAAAATTAAGGAACTTCATTCGAGAAAAGCAAGCGTTCAGAAAATTTCTTCGCGCTGTTATAAAATTTTCTCCACCACATGCAATGCTTGTATAGTATCTCTAATAGGCAGGACGTTTGTAGAGACGTTTTCCTCGTGTTTAGCACGTTTGGGGGGGTATTTCGCGAAGAAAAAGTGCTCGCGTTACGTACGTAACACACGTGTCGTTACATTTTTCTTTTCTTTTTTCTTGTTTCTCATAGGTACATAGGTTGGCTAAAACTCATATTCCTTGAGATATTCTGCTTCCGGTAATCACCGGAGTTGCATGGGCGCTAAGTTATCAATGCTTTTGTGGAAGACCAAAAAATTCTGCACTGAACTGTGGTACAACGTAATTTTGTTGCGTCCACGTAATTTGTTGTATTCAATTCTTCGGGAGGAAAAAAGTACGAATTTAACAAAAAGTGAAAACACATGGGCTGAAAATTTAACAGGGATTTAATCGGTCTTTCATAATAGGTATGTGTATATTATACCGCTGGCTGCAAAGGAACGGCGCGATTTGAGAACTTTTTTTTCTTTTTTGAACCTCCTATTGTATACTTACCTAGGTTAATTGAGATGAAAAAAAAAAAAAGCTGCAAATTTTACACTTGGTTTTATTATTCGTTGATTTAGATTACTTGTGCATAAATTTCATTCTGTGTCAAAGAAAAAAATGTTGGAAAGAAAAATTCTTTTTGGATTTTTTATTTCCAGATTTTTTTTCACAATTTTTTTGTTTTTTACTTGAAAAATATTTGACCTCCTGGGATCCTTCAAAAATCCCATTTGTAGCCCCATGAAAGCCCTAAAGATCGCCACAGTGAAACCGGATCGTTCCGGGACCCCCAAAAATGGATTCTACGTCCAAAAATACTTCGAAAACGGCACCTAACTCGATCCCATAGCCAAAAGCCTTAAAAAACCCTCCCGTAGCCCCATTTTAGCACCATAGCGCCCCACGGGTTTGGGCGATCGGGCTGAAAACCTTGCGAGCACAACTAGATGGTAAACGGAGTAATTTTTCAAAATTTCAGATTTAAAAAAAATTCCTACTGCCCGAACGGCGGACGGACATTTCGGTTTTGGAACCTGTTGAAACGGATAATGTCAAATTTTGAGGCAGATCGGAGTCGTCGACCTCCGTCGCGAAAACATAGGTGTATTATTCCAAGAATAATAAACTGAAAACGTCGATAGCTGTGTGGAAGAAGTGTGGAAGAATGGGGCTTTTTGGAACCAAAATAAAATTTGCTATAAGAATGATACACTCTTAAGGGGTTATTCATGCTCATACATAAGCAAGAACAGTTGAAAAAGCTGAAAGCCAGTGAGTATACCCATTAAAATGCTAAATTATGATCCTTAGAAAATTAGATAGCAATAACTGCCGTCGAATTCGGATTCTGCGGCCTGAAAATATCAGTGAACCAAGTTCTATTGAAATACTCCGATGAAATGGGGGGTTTCGCCGCTTTTTGGTGGTTTTGCAACACTGTGCGAGGTGAACGGTATACTTAACAAGGACGTGGGATCAAAACCACTACAAGCAAAACCAAAATTCGGCATGTGTTCATAAGGTTCTTTTAACAACGAATTCTACGCGAAAACGTTGATTTTGGTGGACACTTTCCATTTTTCGGACATAAACCTAACTCTTCTGCTTCTTCGTAGGTTTCTTTTCTTTTAGTAATGACTGATAGATATGGTGCTATGTGATGTAAAAATGATTCGTCCGTTTTCTTTAGCAGGTTCAGCACACAATGGAATACGATCCCTTCAGATCCCTCAGCAACATCTGGGCTCAACACTCACCAAACATATGGAAACCCCCAACGACCGAATGAAAATATTCTCACAATCCACTTGTTCGTCACTTTAATTTTTTGAAATTTTCTAGTGTTGAAACTTTCCGTTTCTATAGCACTGTGGACCGCTACAATCAGACCCGTGTGGCCTGCAGTGGCGCGTCAGGCTAATTTAAAATAATAACCCAAAAAAATAGCACTGTGGTGGTGTAGCGAAACACGACGAGTCATTTAGTTTGACTCGATCGAATAACTAAGTCTAGGGTTACTCGTTAAGGCCAATTTGTCTAAACAGAAGATCAGTTTGACTATGGAAGTTTGTTCTGACAAGTCAAGGCTCTGCCACTGCCCATAGCTCGAAGCTACTTGAGTTCCCTAATATTTTTATTTATTCCTTCTTTTCATGCCATCATTTTTCAACCTCCTAATGTTCAATTACTGTGATGTGTCGATTTTTCTTTTAATTATCCCTAAGTTAATTTGTCCATTTTGTTACCATTGAGATAAATACGATTTTTATTTTATTGTAGCTGTCATAGTGCAGACAGCTTCCCTGATTTGAGACGCTGAATGAAGTTCTTACTGTTTAACAGCTGAATGCTGAAATGTGTTGAAAATCAGGTGAGTGGATACCGTACTTAGTCTATGTGATGGAACGGTGCACATTACATGTTCCTCGATTTGTTTAAGGGGTATAATGCAAAAGTTCCCTTTACGAAATTCTGTTCATCCGTCCTCATCATTTCGATGCTGTGAAGCATTGCGCCGCACTACTTCCTCTGCTATTTTCAGTATTCCTGTTTTGTTTCAGTTTCATAAAGAATACCTGGAATAACTTCTTCAGGATGAGTTCTATCTTTTTATGCACTTTTCACCTGATGTAAGAAGACGCAACTCATTTTCAACTCTTGCTTGTGAAACTCTTTATTTACGACTTTGATTTCTTGGTTGTGGTGAGGGAAAAGCCGTTGTATTTTTTTTATTTAGTTGAATACATAATGCCTCGAGGCGCCTTTCGCCTATCCCGGGGAGGGGGGGGGGGAGGGAGGCTCATCAGTAGGGTGCTATCCGCCTTTTGAAACATTTTTCATTTTCTCCCTTTCACTGGTGCACTGCCCTCTTCAAAGCGCCTCGCAAATCATTTGCCCCACCCCTCCAAAATACGTGCTCCAGTGAAATTCCCCTTTTTTCACTCTTGAAAACGTTAATTATGACTCTAGTAATGCCTCCGACCCATTGAAATACAAGAACACCACACACAACGCACAAACCATAGACAACCACTGTGCTGACGCAGAGCTGAAGCCCTACAACCTAAGATTACGAGGCGCTCTGAAGAGGGCAGTGCACCAGTGAAAGGGAGAAAATGAAAAATAGGTGAAGGTGGATAGCACACTACTGATGAGCCTTCCCCCTCCCCCTTCCCACCCAGGGGATAGGCGAAAGGCGCTTCGAGGAATGAGCTATATAAGGACGGTTGAAAATCGCAGTTTTTTTTTTTTTTTTTTTTCAGTCGAATCCCATTCTGTAGAGTAAAATACTTGTTTTTATGCCGTCTGCACAGGGGACAGGAAGGCCCTGTGAACTAAGGCGTCAGCGAGACGTCTGTTTACAATCAGTCGGAGCGCTGATCAGCCTGGTTCGAATCGGGGGAAGAACACCAATGTTTGACCAAAAGTCAATTATGTGTTGTAATACCTGTCTTGTCGGTTGACAGTTCACCTCTGAACTTTGGAACGTTTATGTGAATCCTAGCAGAGGCTCCCGTGGCGAAGGTGGCCGAGGCATCCGCCTTCAACACACAAGATCTGAGGAACAAAGTTTACATAGTAAACAACCTCTCTTTGGGCCTCGAACCGGGATAAAAATTTTCTGGTGGACCAGTAAAAACATTGTCTTCGTTTGCTGAGAACGTTAAACTAGCTACGCAATCTGTGAGCCCTTGGTGGCTAAGGACGGGAGGAGGGAAGTGTCGGTTTCCCCCAAATCCCCTTCCCTGTCAGGGCAGTGGGACTGTATCCACCCCCCTCCTCACTTCCCCCCAAGAAGACGCAGTGATAAGACGTATATTAGGTAATTAGGAATTAGACCTCGACCACCCAGGAGGCAAATAGAGTCAAAAACGGACACTCGGGAGTGCAATAAGCCAGAAGGCTTCCATACTTGGGATTTCCCCAAGGTATTGCCCGCAGTGTTCCGATCTCCCGACAAATTTACATTTTTTTTTTTTTTTTTACCGTCTGCACAATTTTTCATCCTCTACGGAAATCAGGAGAGAGTATGAAAATAATCAGCGTTTGAACTTTTGGCGATAAGATTGACCTTCCGAAAGTAGTACAACACAACGCCACAATGGACGCTGGCATCGCATGTACAGATTTCATGTCCGCGAAGGTTGGCTAATCTGAACCTCCCTTCAAGATGGCTGATTGTTTATGTTAGGGATGTCCGATTCTCCGATACAGTCGGTTTCTACGGATATTTGGAGAACTGTAGTCAGGTCTGCTTTTGGGTTCGGGACGGTAAATGACGTAATTTACGGTCCTTTCGGTTTCAAACCTTCCAACTTCTTTAAGGTCCTGAAGGATAAATCGGGACTTTTTTGCGGTATCAGGGCGTTATTAGTCATTTCATGGAACTAGCTTTCAATTGCAATAAACAGAAAACAATACTTATATAGCTCATTATTATTATTATTTTTAATCCTACGCCCGTCTCGTTCATCCGACGTCTTGCTGCCCAATACTTCTCACACGCTGTCTCTTATGGTGTGTTCCCGCCTATCTCGTCCAGTGCAGGGCACTCCATGATATGGCGGGCGTCCATATCTCCAATATTGCACAAAGGACAAGTTGGCGAGTCGACTACTGTGCTTTTGGAGGTGGTCGTGGCCGGTGATCATCCAGAACAGGGCTACCGACTTTCGCCGCGGGAGGAGAGGAGAGATATGTCCTTCCTCTATTGCGAGGATTTCCCAGTCCCTCCCAGCGCTCGCTGCTTCCATTGCTTCCTTGTTGCGATGTTTTATGGCGGCTGCTTTCTCCCGTCTAACTGTGTGGAGGGTTCTGGGTGGATCCGGCTGTGCTTTTCTGGCACCTTCTTTTGCCAGCCGGTCGGCCTTCTCGTTCCCGCTGACACCGCGCAATGGCTCGGGATCCACTGTAGATGACAGATTCCCCCATATTCCCTCACTGACTGCAGCGACCGCAGAGTTTCGTTTATTGCCTGCGGTCTCATGGAGGGCTGGACGGTGCCAAATGCAAGTATAGCGGCCTGCAAGTCCATGAACACCACCGCACGCTCCAGTCTTCGTCTCTCCAACTCTCGTACTGCAAGCTGCATGGCAACGACCTTCCCCGTTGAAATAGGAGGCCTTCAGCCCAACAGGCTCACTAATCTCAAACAGTGAAGAGTAGAGGCTCCCCCATTCTTCACTGCACCATCTGCGGACCCATCAGTATACACATGTAGCCACTCACTTGGGGAATAACGTTCCTGAATGGTACATATGGGGGCTGCTCTCAGTTCAAGTGGTAAGGGGCTGCTTAGATGTTCCAGATCAGATCAAGATCGTACGAGAAGGGAGAGTAGTCCTGCGGGAAACGCTCTGGTACTCCTAAATCCATCGAGGCATCCTCGAGGCATAAAAATAAATGGCAAATAAATGCCACAAAAAAAAAGACGAACGGTTTTTTCCCTCACCACAACCAAGATGTAAGAATATGGAAGCACTACACTACACGAGACTTTGATTTCTCCCAGGATTTTTAAATACCTACCTATTTTGAATTCATCCATGAATTGAGAAAGTTGTGATTCAATTTGAGGACGGCAGTGGTGAACCACGGAACTACCGACTGGTGGTTCGCGTGAAATGGTCGGACCAGCCGAACCAAAATTCATCAAGCAGTACCTAACAATTATCTCGTGGGCCCGCTGACCAAGTCCCTTCAGAGTCACCCCGTGGGCCTGTTGACCAGGAACCATAATTCACCCCTTAAACCAAAACTCTAGTTCGCCCCTGCCCAGGATCCTTCACTCCTTCCAACAAAAACTGGAGTTGGCCCGCTGGCCAGGAGCCTTCTTCCGTTGCCCGTTTGGACTCGTCTGAAGGACTCGTACAGGAACCCACCCTGATCATCTGAAACTCCAACTACAACCAGTCAGTCTTTCTATTTTGTTCTATAGGGTGGGTGGAAGTTGGGAACCACTCAGTTCGACATTTTAATTTTGTTTCAAAGGACAACGTGGAGCAGATCCTTAAGAAGAGCCAAAGAAGTCATCTGGATCTCTTTTAACTGCTTGACTCAAAATTGTGAGAACCCATCATTCTAGGAACTTGATTCCAAGTACTTACTAGTAAATTTACGTACACTAAGCGCCTTTTAATATGAACTCCTCAACCCAAAGATGCTCACCCCAAGTGAATATGGAACCTGTCTTCTCGTCAACATTGCACTTCTACATGGAAAGGAAGGAATTGAGATTTAAATTTTTATTGAATAATGGTTGACTTAAAGTAAAGGTAAATACCGAGTGTAGTTTTTCACTTGTGCCTTCTCCAATGGTCCAGTGGTCTCTCTCTGCATCGGTGGCTCAAATTTATGAGTGCTGGACTAGTATTTCAAAAGGTGTGGGTTCAACCCCGAAGCCGAATATTTTTTAATTTTATTCGATTATGTTTCGAGCCATTGTTTACTGTCGCATGTATTCAATATGATTTTAAACTGAAATTTCTGCCTTCCTGGGAATTCTACCGTAAGTTTGAGATGTTCACACGCAGGCACTCGTCAGATCACGTTGATCGTGACTCACCTTGTGATTGGATATTGCAAAATAATTTAAAGTTGTTATAAACCGCCCAGCTGGTATTGAGGTGTGGCCGAGACGTACCACAAAGGAGTTGGAGGAGTTAGCGCCCGGAAAATTCAGGACGAGCGGGTTCCTCTAGTGGGGGCAAACAATCTATTCCATTAAGTAGAATTGTTATTAAGATAGCCTTAACCTTCGTTCAACTTTCTACTGTTTGAAAAGGCCTTTTTTGTGTACAAATGAAGAAATTAGGAACCTTTAGCTAAACTGTCTGTCATTTTGCACGCCGGAACGTACTTCCTGGTTCCCTCGGCGAATTTCTTGGTCTGACATTGTGATGCTTTCTGCTCTATGACACTCAACATCTCCAAATATTCTTCCGTTCTGTAAATTTAATGGAAAATAGTTCATTTGCAGACAACTTTGCTGTATTTTTTATTCCTCACACAAAATCTACGTTTCAACATCGGTACCTAACACCCAACCATTTATTCTTACGAATTTTGAAGGTCATGTTGTATCACATTAGCTGTTAAGAAAAGTACTGAAATGTTGACTTTAGGCTGTTAAGTGTTTTATTTTTGTTACGAATTCATATGTTGTGAACCACGTTCAAATTAAATTGAGTGAATTTGAGCTGAATTCGGTGTGATGTGTACCTTAATCGACTCCTTCCATCTTCGCGAACAATACTGGCAGTTATGAAATATGACATAATAATATTAGGTAGGTATGTCATATTTTGGACAACTGCCAGTTCTAAATATTTTTTTAATTAAAAGAAACGCTGCAAATTCTACACAAGGGTTTTTACCTATACTCATTTCAAAGTTAATTGTGCAAAAATTAATTCCGTGTCAATAAGAAAATATTTTTTGAAAAAAAAAATTTAAAAAATTCGGTCAAAAAAACATTTATGAAAAAAATTTTAAAAACTTCGGTACAACGTTCGGACAGATATGGGACCTCGAAAAATGGATTATGCGTCCAAAATTACTCGGAAAACGACACCTTATTTGATCTCCTGGGATCCTTCAAAAATCCCATTCGGTAGCACCATGAAAGGTGAAGTCGGATCGTTCTGGAACCCCCAAACATGGATTCTAAGTCCAAAAATACTTCGAAAACCACACTTAACTCGACCCCATAGCCGAAAACCTAAATAAACCCCTCCTGTAGCCCCATAGCGCACCACGGGTTGGAACCAGTGGGGTGCTATGGGGGTTCGGGAGGGGTTTTCGGCTATGGGTGTCGTTTCTAAGTATCTTTGTACGTAGAATCCATTTTTGGGGGTCCCAGAACGTTCCGATTTCACTTTGGGGATCTATGAGGCTAGAAATGGGATTTTTGAAGGTCAAATCGACAGTAAATCGAGAAAACCTCGTAAGTCCATTTTCCTTAACTTTACAGGAGACGCAAAAAACTGATTTCACAGCTGTGAGTAATACTTGAATCCTCGTTTTGACTGATAATGAGTTTAAAATCATCTTTGCGGTGATTTGGTACTGTAATGTTGGAATAAAACTGAGTTATAATAATAGAATAACAGCT
Organism: Pilophorus perplexus; assembly: GCA_955831195.1. Taxonomy (NCBI): domain Eukaryota; kingdom Metazoa; phylum Arthropoda; class Insecta; order Hemiptera; family Miridae; genus Pilophorus; species Pilophorus perplexus. Next base: position 61,201,642 of record OY037007.1, on the reverse strand, counting down.
CGAATCGCGACAGAAGTTTAATAAACACAATTATAAACAGAGCGACCTTCGTGAATCACTTCACGACAATGGTCGAAATACTCGTAAGTCAGGACTCTCTTCACTGGGAAACCTTGTAAAGCCTTGGAAAACCTTGTAAGTCTTGGACATACGAGGTTTGATAACCCTTCTGAAAGGTATACATACTTACGTGTAATTTTAATTCCTTCCTGAACGCGAAATGGCTCGTAAAAAAGGATCAACTACTACACAGACACGTGCTGACTGATATCCTTTACCCAATAAGAAAAAAAAAGGTTTTGACCAAAAATCGGACTTACGAGGTTTTCTCGATTTACTGTCGAAATAAGGTGTCGTTTTCGATTAATTTTGGACGCAAAATCTGTTCAAACTAGGTACATACGTAGATTTTTTTTTTTTTTTTTTTTTTTTTTTTCAAAATATTTTTTCAATGTTACAAAATTAAATTTTGCACAATTAACCAATTTTTTCGAGGTCCCACATCTGTCCAAACATTTCACAGATTTTTAAAAAAATATCTTCTTATTTACACAATTAACCTATATCAAAGAATAGGTACCTAATAACCTTTGTGTAAAATTTGCAGCGTTTTTGTTCGTTTGATGAGTGCCTTTTGGATCTCGAAATTATGTTTTTTCCCTGCTACTATTTACAGCACCAGTTTAAATTCAATACTGCAACAAAGCTAGAATTGATGGGGTGTAATATCGGGATACCTGCAGTAACATTGCACAAGAGTTTTCTATAATTTATTTTTACAAATTCAAAGTTATAATCACCAGCCAAAACAACGCCCAGGTAACATATACCATATTATAAGAGGTAACGAACGATACATTATTAACTCTTCATAAAGTGAGGAACATCAACAAGATTAACAAATACACAACAATGTTAGCCTATGAGCCGATAAATGAAACGAGGTGAGTAGGAACATTAAAATATAAGTAAGACCAGAACAATCAATACGTCATCAATAAGTATAGCAATCCCACAGGTATGCCACTATCATAATTCAGCACCTATATCAAGATCGCGTAGTTTGCAACTATAAGCATTGGTTTATAGGTATAGCACTACGTATTTACAGGCTCACGCCACACATATTCTCTTCACATTCAATTACAAATAAGACAAGACAGTGAGAGACAGGGTTATTTTCGTATTGGACAAAGAATTCGTCTTCGTTAAAGTTGAACAATAAACTATGGAAACGTTCTTAGAGCCTTTGGACCTTAAGGACCTCAGGGGTGACAATACAAAGTATTAAAGGCCTTCGCTATCTTTTAACTTACAATGACAACGCTATTATATAATATATGGTATTTCATTATATGCGTCTCGGTGAAAGGGAAATCGAGATTTCAGCTACGTGTAATTGACGCTTCGACACAACGACAATTTCTGCCTCTGGTAGTCTTCATGGCTCGGGTGATAATTTTACGAAATAATCTCGATTTCCCATTCTACTGGGATGATAACCAACTACCGAACATATTACATACAATACTACGGCTAGTCTTGCCATATCTCACCATGATGATTTGGACCCGAGTCATCATTCCTGGGAGGCTTGACTAAAAAATATATTATCACTTACTATCGTCATTTCATTATAATGTATATATTTATCCATGTATTATTGCGTTGGCAGGCAACTATAGTTTGAAACAGTTGGTACATAAACACTTTTAGAACCACCTTTTTTTTTTTTTAAATCACTGTTTCCAATACAATAATAACGAGGTTTAGCCTTTCTTCATAATTGATTATCCTGTTGCTACAATGAACAGACGGTTTGTGTTGTGACTGCGAGATTGCGAAAATGAAATAAGTTAAAATACAGTAAGTCCCAACCTTTTCATATCCTCCAATGAACTATCGGGAGGAAATGGTAAAAATTAATAAAAATGTAAACACCATGTACATGATACAGAACCCAATTCCAAATCTCATTATGTATTATTTATAATTTAAACCACAACTTTAACTGCATCCACACACACACACACACACACAAAAATAATAATAATAATAAAATAAAGGCCAAGGGGAATATCATAGTCCTTAGTCAAGCTAAAGAATCAGACCTAGAGGTTTGGAGATTAGTGGAGAGCACTTTCAGCTTTGATTTGAGGGTCGTTGAGGCAGAAACGGCAGAACCGTCTGTGTATAACGTGACAAGTCTATGGAATTCACCATTTGTTAATTTATAAACTATTTCCTTATTTGCCCAGAGAGAGAGACTATTTCGAGAGGTGTAGGAGGTTTTGCTGAAAGTAATTTTGATCAAAAAGGCATAAAGTTCAGTTATTGAGGAAGAGTGATATAAAAGTTTCGCTTTTTGGCAGAGCGAGATTTATACAAGTTTACAAATGGCGAATGAAGTTGTTGACCAAGACCACCTCAATGCTTCTGCCAGGACCATAATTTCATCTGAAATTGAACCAAGAAGAACGAGATGATTCAGTCTGTCAGCCATCCATACATAGGTTTGTTCTTGGTGTGTGTGAGTGTGAGGCGCTGTTTCGTTGGCCACGCCCACCAACTCATAATTCCAGGAGTGACATGTGAGAAAGTGTAAGGATCGAATTTGCTGTTCCAGGAGCGTGAGTGTGAGGCGATGTAAGGTGGCCACACTCACATTTTGGAGAAACCTCTGATAACCTTGTGTAACCAGGCCAGATCTCTTATAACCTGATATTTTTTTTTTTTACTTGAGTGTTGGCTGTTGCTATTTTGTTTGCCTTGGTGCTGTGGCCGACAGAGTTTCGCGTCACTCCAAGAAACATCACTCGTTAACGCGTAAGTATGCCTACATCCCTGAAAATACGTTCCAGCAGCGTGAGCGCGTTTGCATCCTCACGCCCACACTTACGTTCCCTCACGCTCACACTAACGCTCCAAGAACAAACCTCATGATTACACCGAAAGCATTGAAGCATTTGATTTGGGGGTCCGTGCGACACATCTATCACTTCGTCAGCAATGCCAAACTATGACTACAGAACTGAATAAAAATAATGAAGGAATGTTCAGTAACCCTACGACTAATGAAAAGCGGATCCACAAAATTTCATGCCCGGGTTTGCCCATTTATCAGTGATCCAGTTTAAAACCTCTATGAGCATAAAACCTCTAAAATGTGAATCACGTCAAATCGTTCTACGCATGAGAGCGAGTCGCAAGGCCAAAGTAAACTAGGTCGCTGATAAATGGGCAGAAAATATCGGGAGTTAGGATTTTCCCTCCAAATATATGGAACTCGAGAAACTTGAGAACATCTTAAGTACTAAACGGTAAAAAAGCAGTAGTGTGTATTCTTCCCCTCTTTGTGTTTGCACTCTCTCAAGGTCAGTGTTCTTTCTTTTTTTTTTCCTCTGTAATTTTTTTCACCCGCAAATGTGTTCTTTTTAATCACGGTTCAGCATTGTAATTTTTTTTCTTAGAATAAATTGACGAACTCTTGTGAAAACAAACTTGTTACCACAAATAAATCTTCTTCTTCTACTAAACGGTACAAAACCATCAAGAATGTTCAAATTTTGACACAGAAGCAAGGAAATCGTCCTCACCCCAAATGACTACAGAACAGTACGATCTACCATTTCAACCCTCCTACGCCCATCTGATTCACCATGGCCATCCAAACAATAAAACTGAAATCACTAACAAGTAAAAGTATTGTACACACTCATAAATAATGCCAATTCCAAAGTCAATTACTTAACCTACATAGACATGAATGAGAATAGAGATCAGCATAGAGATCCATAAGCATTACGCGGTATACACATCAGTCCAAGTTAGTGACAGTACTTGAAAAGCATTAGTCTCCAGCGTAAAAACAAGATGAAAATACGAATTACGAGTCGAACTATTGTTTATACCAGACGTAACGATTAGGAGTGCATAATATTTCAACTGTGGACCCAACGAGAATGCGACCACAGTATCAAGGGTAGTTCAGGTGAAGGGTTTAGTTACTTGAGCTGCCGCTATAAGAATAGTCTGCCTTGTTGTGCATGATTAATTGGCCATTCACGAAATAGAAGCTGTCAGATCTGGTTTCAAAAGGGTTGTTGATCATCTCAGCGACTGAAACCAAAACAAGAAAAAACGTTCAGTATAATTGTGCATGTGAAAATAAGCAAGTACAAAGTAAAATTCTGAAAGTACCTAGAAGGCAATGGAAAAATAGTACACTAACTTGACCCTCATAGCACACAGCCACGGGCAGTGCCCCATTCCGCTCAAATCCAACTAGGTCGAAGTGGTTACCCCGCTTAATTATGATTTGCAACCCAGACAGAATAGTCTTTTGCGCCCTTGCATAGTGACCATCAACTTGACTATTGCGCCCATGCTTCACAACAACGTGATGGACCATTGCGCCCAATGTACGTTTCTTCACGTCTATCATTCAGTAAAGCAATCACTAATGGAACGGAGGAAATAACCATCACGCACGTAATAGCGAAATGTATTTACTTTGCAGTTGTCCAGCTTCACAGAGATCAAACCTTCCAACAAACAGTCTGAAACCACCAAAATGTTGCTCCATGTGATGCATCTGAGCTCCGGGAGCTCCGAAATTTTTAAGGAAAAAAATAACTGTACATTATCAAAAAAGTGAGTAGAAGGGGTCTGAGGCCAGTTGGGAGAGGTCGGGAGTTGGCTGGCTTTAGCCAGCAGGGGGTGGCTTCCTAGTTGAATAACTGGAATCTGGGGCCAATTTTGGTCGCACCCAAACACCTTGTCAAATTCGTTGGGCCCATTTCGGTCCTCACCAACAGTGACACAAAAACTATTTGGGGCCCATTTCGTGCCTCATTCGCTGGGCCCATTTTTGAAACTGCGCCATGATCTAGCGTTGACATTGGCTATGAGCCCCTATTCGATCTCCGTCAATTCGCTCTGTCTTGGGCGCGACAGTTCACTTTGTTTTCCTTCAAATGGGCACACTAGGGCAATACCACCCTTCCCACTTTTCCCAGCCTCTTTGCTTAATGTGCTCTCGTAATCGCATACCCAGAGGGATTTGGGTGCATTGGGAAATTGCCCACAGCCACTTTTCTTCACTGAGGGGTTGTGAACAAACTTTCCCGCCAGAACAATGTGATTGATTTTTGGAAGCATTTTGGGAAACTTGGACCATTTAGTACCTATGTAACTTGGTACGTATTTGATCGAAAATGTAGCGTAAATAGTGCAATTTGTTCAGTCTTTTTGTCATTTTTAACTTTTAAATCGACCTGATTTTTGATTGGTTGGATAGGGAAAAAGTTACAACGCAAAAACTAAAAAAAGTTACAAAAAATCGTGGTTTTTTAAGGCCCCCTAAAGTTAGCACAGGGTTAATCAGTCCGACTTCTGGAATTTAGGGTCCCTGATGGGTCCCAAACGAACCACCGAAATGGCGGAAAGTTCCGATGTATTGACTGGGCTAGTACATTAAAATAGGAATAGTACTTAAAATTGAAGGGTCGTGGGGAAAAAGGATCAAATTGCTCTTTTCCTAATTCTGAGAAAATCGAAAAACAAAGTTTGAAGTCATTTCAGACAGACGCTATGCATTAGAAAAATGAGCTGCTAGGCCCACCTGACAGGGAATTTAATTATGTTCAAGTAACAAGAAAGAAAATTTCGTAAATCGAAAATAGTTTTCGGAAATAATTTAAAATTTCAAAGAAGGTATGGACTTTGATCTTTTTTCCCCACAAATAGTCTTATTTGTGGGGGTGATTTCACGTATTTTGTCACCATAATAATATTATTATTATATCACCATGTTATAACCACCTATTGTTTATTTAACTCTCGTTATTCACTTTGGACAATTCACTAGGGTATCGTACCTTAGTGTCTCCAGAAAAATTATCCGCAAAAAATGGCATACAGAGAAGAGGGAAGAGGGTATTTAAATCGGACATTGATCTTTCTTCCCTACGAGCGCTCGGAATCTGATCCTTTTTCCCCGGAGCCACGTATTAATTTTCGCATGAAACCGTGTTAATGCGACCCTTGTTCCCAGAAGTGAAACAGGCCTTCGGTTCTACTCCTCCCAGGCTACATGATGGCGTGCCTATCTCAATTCGGCCTAAAAATGGAGTTTGATCCTTTTTCCCCACGACCCTTCAATTGTTAAAAACTAGCAAAGTGTGTCCTCGCTGGCTAATTATTTCATGAAGGACGGAGGACATAGAGGACGGAACAGCCAGACTGACTGAATTCAACTGCTCGTGGAACGGAGACGAGTCAGGCTGTTACTTTTTGCGGACACAATATGAGACGAGTCGGGCGACCATCACGAACCAATAAAATAAATACGGAGACGAGAAAGGTTGTCTACCACAGAAATGGATTATTTTGGAGACGAGACGGGAATCACCCATTTAAACAACTAAGTGGCCATTCAAAGTAATGGCGAAGAACAAAATCACGCTCATGAAATGAAGGACTTGGCGAGTTTTTCTGGGAGCCCATTACGACTAACAAAAACACATCGGGTTTAGGGAAGCTGATATGGGATTGGCCTTAAATTCTTCTAAGCCCAAAAAGATCCATCTTTCCTGATGGTAATAACATCGATAACGGGGAGGAAAACCATGGTTCAGTACGCTTTTCACATAAAAACGTTATTCAAGAGGACTCAAACTACTGCAGAGGGAGAGAGATGACTTAATCCCCCATATTAGATTGGACCTCTCAGAGGTCACAAGAGTTTTTTTTTATTGCCAAGAACACAAGAGTGCAAAGACAAGGTCAAAATTTCCGTACAAAATTACAGCTCAAAAAAACTTACTTCAATAATACAGCGGTAGGTACATCATGAAAACCTCGGCATCTTCCGCAAACACCCATTACGGGTCTCATCGGGTTAAAATTTTGTTATTATATGCAAGGGCCATACTGTACTCCAGCTAAAAAAAATTCTTTATTCTTTATTCTTTACTCGAAAAATATTTAACCTCCTGGGGTCCTTCAAAAATCCCATTTGTAGCCCCATGAAAGCCCCATCGATAGTCACAGTGAAATCGGATCGTTCTGGGACCCCCAAAAATGGATTCTACGTCCAAAAATACTTCGAAAACGACACCTAACTCGAACACACAGCCGAAACCCTTAAAAAACCCCTCCCGTAGCCCCAGAGCCCCACGGGTATGGGCGATCGGGCTGAAAAACTTGCTGCCTAGAACCTTGTATTGTTTTCAAAATTTCGGATTTTTTAAATAAAAGCAGTGGCCTTGAGGGCTATGGTACCTACCTATTCCCTCAGAATGACCCCCATTTTCAATAATTGAAATTTAATTATTACATGTCCCAATAATCTTACCAAGCGGTTTGGAGAGAGTTGGAAAATGATAGATGTGTTCACAGGTGTTGCAGCTGTTGGGTATGCAGAAACCAAATTCGAAGTCAAAACTCTTGAGCAACTTGTCTTTAAAATAGTGCCTTTCAATCATGCGGAAATTTGAAATTGGATGGTTCCCAACAGTAAACTCAACCCTGAAAAGCGGTCAAGTCTTATTATCGCTATTTAGACCAACTATCAATATCGCTATATCGTGGATGGGTATTAAAAGTTGATCAGCTTAGGTTTTTTTGTACTTACGTTGCACCAACCGTTTTCAGTTTCAGGAACTGCGGAGTGAATTGATATCTGACGAAACGGCCAGCATTTGGATCATTTTCAGAGTCACCATTGTTTTCCAGTTCCAGGCTGTCCAATAAACCTAAAAAAAAGAAAATGTCGTAGGTTGATCGAGAGGTGAAACGTTTTCCAGATAGTAATCGGATCACCTCGTAATGTGCTAAGTGTGGTTGGTTAATTAGAGTATCATCAAAAAATAAGGCTTCCAAAATTAAAAGAGTTATCATCTTACCAGAAGATTGCACGACTGGAAGGCTTCCATGTTCCGAATCTGGAATAACCAACATCAATTTAACCAATGTATCCTCTAATACAGACCTTCATACTGGGTTCCTTTCATGAAGCCCAATCGCCCAACAACATGACGAAATCAAACTAGTCCAGACAAGAGCTAACGCTTAGTCACAAGGAGAACTTGAAATGTTTACTCACTGATTGAGGGTGGTTTGGATATCTCAAATAAGACCATGCCGGACTCCAAGTCTCGTATTTTGAATCGAACGAACTCGATGTCATACACATTTGCTTCTGGCGGGCACAAATAATCTGAAAAGTTATGAGGGAAAATGTTACAATACTGCACTGAAAGAAAAGCACAAGAAACGGTAGTGCCTAATACAATGCTAAGTGAAAAAAGTTACTTTTTGTTATCCTGTTGAGACTGAGGACATCATCTGGACTGATAACCGACTTCTTAAGGAGGATTTCTTCCGTTACATAATTCTCATCTGAAAATAATGCCGATAATGAAGCAAAACGCTGTACCATCAGAAGTCAATGGAAGTTCAAGCCAGACGGGACCATCCATATGTTGGAATGACTGTTTTGAAAGACTGTCAGGAGGAAAGTGCCCTGGCCAACCATTAGGATATTCTCATGATAGCGCTGGCCGAAAATTCGAGGGGTGCCTGTTGGCAGAGTTGAGTGTTGTCAAACGGGTAGCAAACAAAGTAGGTATCGTCATTTTAGGCGATATATTAAGAGGGAACCGAGCACTTCAGCAATCAACAGAGCATCAGTACTGTCTGCGGACACCAAGCAGGAGGGATGCCTGGCGAGAGGTGACAACGAATTACCAACCACCGAGAATCCGAAAACAAGTAGGTGCGGTTCGTTGGTTACCGCAAAGTTGCGTTAATTCTCAAAAAAGAACTATTTTGAGCACATAGTTAATTTGTTAGTTTTTTGACATTTTATGTCTTTGCTTTGGCACATAAACAAAAAAATCGTCACGAAAACTGTTGACGAAAATTGTCCCAAGCCGTTTCTGGGGAAATGGAACTTGTTTAGTTTTTCCTTAGCTGTAAGTGTTGATGATTGTTGTAGTGTTGAACTACTGCAGTTCGTGGTCTGGTAACGTGTTGCGTGGTCTGTATATAGGTACGTCTTTACAACTTATTTCACTGAACACGTTATGGATTCAAGAAATTTTTTAGATTTTGTTGCCATTTACAAGCGTAACACACTGAATTTTGCATCCGACACTGGAGTGCGATAAATTAAATCTCGAGAACTACTGGCTCGTAACCCGCCATAAACGAGACAACGGGAATATGGCTGGTGGTGTAGCAATTTACGAGAATAAGACAAATTCGGAAGCTCTAAACACTCACAGTCGACCATTAATTCGTATCAACAAAGAGAAGACAGGTCTCGAAGAATGTCGTGTGATTTCAACGGACGTTGGCGATATGTGCACAGCCGAGACAACAATCGACGGAGAGCGTGTGTTGCTTGTGGCGACATATAGAAATGTCGCCAGAGATTCTCTCGAATGCAACAACACTGAACGATAAAATCAAATTCTTTGAACGTTACCTACTACCATACTCTATTAAGTTGAAAGGTCTGTTTCGCTTTATTGACGAAGAAAAGTTCTACGATTTACCGGTCTTACTCTGTGGTGATTTCAATATCAACTTTCGTTCAAACGAAGGATTAGAATTCCTTCCACGAACTGAAAACCAGAATCCTGCCTCGTCTCAAGACTGCCCTGTAACCAACACAAGCAGAATCTCGACGTCTTCTCTCCAGGAAAAGGTAAATTCCAGAAACACTAAATTCAGGGACAATGGAACACTTGATCTAAATCCAAATTAAATTCAGTGCAGTGCAGTGTCAACGATCCTACCAAGTGACTCTCTCTCTAAAATTCAGGCACAACAATATTATTAATAAGAGTGGATGTCTGGATGTATGTATGTATGTATGTTCCAACATCAAGCCCAAACGGCTGAACCAATTTCCGTGTGGGTGGGCGCAAATTGAGCCATTTTGAGCGGACTTTTTGGTGTTTTCAGACTTTTCTCGTACTATAGCATATATGCTCGCCAACACGAATTTTTTAAGACCAATTTCAAATTTTTGTGACATCTAGAAGTGCCTTAGAATAAAAATGAGCATCCTCCAAGGTCATCCTCGTCCTCGTTCTCCTCCTCCTCGAGCTGGAGCTCCATATATTTAATAGATGTGTCAAAAGAGAGCCTTATAAACTTTCAGCGATGGAGGGAGCAGGTGGCACATATTCAACACTAGCCATTATGTAAAATTTGTAAAAACGTTTAAAAATGAAAAGTTGAAACTAAAGAAATAAACCGAAAGAACCGAACAGTTGAGAATTGAAACAGACACCCTGACTCGATTTGCGCTGTTTTCCCGGACGCATGGCACACCCAGTCGATGTATTCAAATTCAAATAGGTATTTATCGTTAGGGAGGAGAGAAAAAATGGTCGTGGAAGTTCGAAAAGTCTGAGTGCGGGAGGGAGGGAGAGCGGAGGCAAACTTTCATGAGTAGAGGTTCTCATATTCCCAGTTCAGTATCACATTCAGCACTATAGAAAAACGCTGCAAATTTTAGACAAGGGTTTATTATTCTTTCAAATAAGTTAATTGTGCAAAAATTAATTCTGCTTCATTAAGAAAATATTTTTGAAAAATTAGAAAAACGAATTTTTTCTGTCAATTGTTTGGACAAATATGGGACCTCGAAAAATGAACTACGCGTCCAAAATTACTCGGAAAACGACACCTTATTAAATAAGGGGTCAAATTTTGACCTCCTGGGAACCTTCAAAAATCCCATTTATAGCCCCATTGATCCTCACGGTGAAATCGGATCGTTCTGGGACCCCCAAAAATGGATTGTACGTCCAAAATTACTTAAAAACGAGACCTAACTCGAACCCACCGAAACCCTTCAAAAACCCCTCCCGTAGCCCCACGGGTTTGGGCGATCGAGCTGAAAACCTTGCGGGCACAACTAGATGGTAAAATCGAGTATTTTGTCAAAATTTCAGATTTTTGGAAAAACGACGGACAGCCATCTTTTTTGGAATCAAGACTGTCTTGAAACGTTAAATGTCAAATTTTGAGGCCGATCGGAATTTTCGACCTCCGCTCGATTACAGAAGTGTATTATTTCCAAGAATAATAAACCAACACATGAACAGCAGAGAAATCGGGGAATGATACCTACCACATATCGCCATCACACTCTCGTCCCCACTTGTAAACTAATTGGAATGAGAAAGCCGAATAGTCAGAAAATTACGCGGGGAGTGTAATAGGGAGTTTGTTCCAAAATAGACTGGAACCATATCTAAAGAATGGATTGCTGTAAACACGAAGTTTTGGTTGGTTGGTATGACGCACGTAATTTTATTTGACAAAGACGTGATTACTCACGTTATATTTAATATAACGTGAGTAATCACGTCTTTGTCAAATAAAATTACGTGCGTCATACCAACCAACCAAAACTTCGTGTTTACAGCAATCCATTCTTTAGATATGGTTCCAGTCTATTTTGGAACAAACTCCCTATTACACTCCCCGCGTCATGTCACTTCGATCATTAGACGTATGATATAGATTAATACCAAAAAGACGAACTAAGTAGGTACCTTACACAATATTTGACATGTCATGTCAAATACACACACTCATTCGAGCCAAAAACTGTTGTTTTGGAGGTTACGATGTGTCAATAATGGGTGCGGTGGGGCAAACGGAAGCCAACTATGTAGAATCTAACTCGTATCATCATGAACACTAACAAAATCGTACAAGTAAGAATCAAGCTAAACAGAACCATTAACACCTTTTCAGTCACACTACGTACATACCCATTGAATCGACCAGTTGAAGAACCATGCTGAATTTTCACCATATATGTCCGTTTTGAATAAATAGAAGTGAGATATAAGCATCAATAGAGCCAAATTCCTACAATCAACTTCCGAGTGATTCTAGCTTGAGTGACTGGGACGATGATAACAGCCCAATAAACGAGTCTACCTATCTCCATATCAGGTGTTGACATCCAGATCCCGGAACTAACACGCTAGATGACGACAGGAAAGGTTTCTTCGACTCACCGTAATCTTCGGACGATTGGGTCAAATTTGTGAGGCTTCCAGTATTTCTTGTCGAATTCATAACAACATTCATTTCTAAATAATAAACAACCCAATTCCGGGAGGTTCCAATTAGGCTAACTGATTCTTGACTTCGGGATCTCGTTGCCATGGTGCCGGGGCAACACAAAACGCCCATGGCTCTCCCGCTCGTATTTGAATATCTACCTACTCCTCAGTCTGTCTCTAATAAATAGGGTTCGGATTCGAGCATATTATCATTTTTTTCTGTATAGTAAACATTGAGAGAAGCCTTTTGATAGTTTTTTTCACCTCTCTGGGACCAACAGAATTTAAATTTATCGAGCATATGAATGCATAAAACGGCAACCTTCAGAATTAACTCATATAAACGCATAATATGCATTTATATGCATAATAGTATTATTATAGTGGTTTTCGTCTGAGAAGTTTGTTTTGCATCAAATTTCCCCACAATTTGGACCTCGACTAAGGTTTTTTTTTTAATTAGTGGGAAATTCGAGTTTGTAAGTTCAGTGTACCTAATCTAATCTAATCTAATATATTAGCAGGATGATATCCTGCTAATATATTATATTAGATTAGATTACACTGAACTTACAAACTCGAATTTCCCACTAATTAAAAAAAACCTTAGTTTGATATCATCCTGCTGAGTTTGAAAAAAAAAAAAAAATGGTCACTCATGATTCATGAGTCTTGAACCAAACACTTCGGTACCTACCGATAATTTTGCGTGTCGATACATTTTACACCGCATGAAGACCAAAAAGCTGCCTCCTCTCCTGGACTTGTGTAACTATGTAGTAAGAAATGCCGATTGGGAAAACGAGTCATTTTGGGCACATTTTTCAGGATCAAAACAATTAAGGCAGAATGACACACACAATGGTAAGTCAAAAGGGGAAATAGGTACCTAGGTACTCACAAATGAGTTTCAAAAATCCCCAACTTCGGAAGAAACCCCGACACTGTCTGGTTTGGAAATCGGGCAATGAAAAATCTTCTTTTTTTTAAATCCCAAAATGTATACCTGTATAGCGTTTGGACATTAAAGAGATATAAGGCGCCACAAATGGATTCTATGCCCAAAATCACTCAGAAAACGATGCTTCATTCGACCTCCTGACATCCTTCAAAAGCGACGTATGTCGCCCTATAGAAGCCTCTCACATCCATAATATATTATATGGACTCTACGTCCGAAAATACTTAGAAAACGACTCTCCACTCGACCCCATGGCCAAAGACCGAAAATAACCCTTCAAATTGCTATTTTTAAGCTCCTCAGAGCCCCCCCCCCCCCCCCCCCCGCCCGTGTACTGTATAGGTTTGAGGCCCCTAATAAATTGAATCTACGTCCAAAATTACTTTTAAAAAATGGCACCTTATTTGACTATCTGGCCCAAGTTCTTCAAAAACCGTATTTAGGCCCCTTAGGTTGTAGATTTTTTCGTTTCCTTCTGTATATCTTAACTGTGTTTTCGAGCGTATAATGGGGGTTTTATCTATAGAGCATAAAACAGATGTTTTGTGTGCATATTTGGTGATTTTATCGAGCATCACTCTGAGCCCTACTCAAGGAACAACGACTCGTGAAGTTCCTTTATTCGTACACCCATTTGGGGGGAAAACACATGACATCATCGGCATTCACTTTGCGTATTTTGAAATTTGGACAAACTTCAACCTTATTTATAACAATGTATAGGAACCTTTAAGTTTCGACATCTCAGGAAAAACTGTCGGCCTCGCTCATATTTTTCCATTATCGAAGATTTTCCAATACTGGCACACTCGAGAAAATTGGGGGCAATGCTTCCCACCATAACATAGGTTGGGGAAAGTGGGGCAGTCCTGTCCATTTTCCAGAAATCCTTTAATTACAGGCACGGAACCTAACTTCCTGGAACTTTGAAAAACTCTCCAAAAACTAGAACTCTTTTGCCAGCAGAATCCCGATTTAGTCGAAGAAAAAGTCAAACTACAATCATATCACGACTTTTGGTGTTTTTTAAAGATTAATTTTGGTCATAAGTGCCCCATGTGTATACGGTATATTATATACGGTGCACGGGGCACATGTGACCATCCTTTTGAAGCGGAGCAAACAGGACTGAAATGTTTTTTTTTTTTTTTTTTTTAATAACGAAGGAGTTATTAAAACGTAAAAAACACCTGTAATCGTTCAATACAGGTCCTCAATTTCTAGAAAATAAGTACCTAAGATAGTAGTCGAAACATCGGACCTTTATGACCACTGGTTATATCTGTCTTAGCAACTCTGTTCATAACTGCCCCATAATCAGCCATGACCAGTAGTTTAACACGTTGAGTGCCATGTGTATAGATTCTGCACCCACTCGGATTTTCATTTTTTGCCATGGGTATATTTTCTATACCCAGTCGGGTTTCACTTTCTCGATCCGTGTATAATCTGTATACCCATTTCTCGGGGTTTTAGTTGTGTCTGTGACCTTGGATGGTTTTGAAGAATGGCGGAGCTTAGTTGGTTTCAGAAAATCAGCCGGAGTAAATAAAGTGTAAACAGTAGAAGATGGCTGGTTATCTTGTAATTGTTATCACCTCTCCCCTACTTTTCCTCACTATTTCAATCTGTGATAATGACTTTATTTACGTAAATTTATATTTTTCCGATAAAAATCATGTCGAAACGAAAGTTTAATTGCCAAGACAACGTATCTCGGCCGCAAAAGCGGGTATTTACGGACGAAGAACTCGTGGACATCATTCTCAACTATGAGAACGTCAGTGATTGTGAAGTGAATGACTTGTTTGGCGGTGGAAGTTACTCGAACAGTGATACTGATGAATCGACGGATATATTTCTAAACCCAACGATCAGCAACGAAGTGAATAATAACTTTCTTGGGGTCACAGAAGAAAGGGGAAATGTTCCTGGTATCCCTCACTTGGATGTCACCAGCCCCAGGCATGACTCTGTCCTAGCCGGTGAGCCAGTCCTTTCTTCTCCTCTTGATGCTTAGGAAAAATTGCCAAATGGTCAGATGATTATTTGTGTGCCTTTTTACTCTTTAGGACAGATTATGGTCAGATGATTCGAATAGCGGGTTTTTGAGTGGGTATAAAAAATATACACGGTAGGCTTGCTACAACACTTGCCGTCCCAAATCCTTTCCTACAGCCCAAGGGTATAAATTGTATACACACGGGTTTCCCGGTGAAAATCATGGAAAATCAAGTAGAGGAACTTGATCTATTATTTCTAAGACCTTTTGAACAACAAAAATACCAAAAAACTCGCGTGGGCTCTGGGGATGGAACTCAGACTTGGCAACCTGCAGCAGTGGCACTCAACGTGTTAATATGTGGCCATGACAGTTAAATCAATTCTAACTCCATTGGGATTCATTTTTCTACTCCGATAGTGTCTAAAACTAGGCACGTTCTACAAGAAGTGAAGCAAAAAGCAATTCAATTATTCTATTATAGCAGTCTCTCTTCATGCAAAGCTTTGAATGTTAAATGTTGCTGACAAATTTAATTTCTGTGTGGAAAACACTCTCATCACCAGGCAAGCTGAATATGGACCACCGATCAAACTACTGACATGGACTGGGAAACGGTTCCTTTTGGTACTAAACCTTCAAGTCCACTGTCCACCCAATATTTACACCACCAAGGAATGCAAGTCATGGTCACAACTGCCCCTGGTTAACAGAAGTTGAAAAATTCAATAACAATCATTGACAAATGAAGTGGAATTGGGAGACGAGGAAAATCGATACGATTTTCCTCATCTGCGACGTCCCTCCAGCGTTCCTCAATGGTGGTGTAGGAGACGGGCGCAGGACTCAGGGCATGTTTTTAGCCAAATACCTTGAAAATCAACAAGACTTGTTGTCACTTACCTAAGTGTCTTTTGGTTTATTATTCTCGGAATTATCAACCAGATTTGCAAAAATTCGTTTCGCATTCAAAAATGGTCCTTTTGTGTTTCTCAAAGAGTACACTCTAACAACGCAATCGATTTTTGCCTGGCTGAGCACTCCAGAACTAATAGACCGTGCGCATATATGTAGTTCAATATAATAGGGATGTGATACTTTAACAAAGTACCCAAAATTATTTATTGCAATTTTTAAATGCTAATTTTGCAAAGGTGACAAACGTTTTCTATTGTTTCCCCCCCCCCCCTTTTTTGTTTGTTTGTTCATGATGCTGTCCTCCAACTGTAACGGATTTTTCTTAACGTGGTCATACAGCTGTATTTAATTTAATTCAATCAACCAGCGCAATATCAGATGTGTCTCTGAACAACCCATGGCAGACACAATGAAACATTCACCAAAGTTTGAAAAAACTTCGATGAATGCTTAAAAAAACATGTTTACATGTGCGTTTAATGATATTTTTCAAGTAAACAGTACCTACCTAACTTTCAACATGTAACTAGGTTTTCTCGCAAAGAATTGGTCAATAGATGGGATTTTAAAATTAAAAAAATAAAATAAATAAATAAATAAATAAAAAGAAAATGGAAGAAAAAGTATAGGTACCCAAGATGCTGGGAAAACAGTATCCATAGGTGCTCTCTCACAAGTATCGATAAGTCGACACCGATGCTGTTGAACATCCCTATAGAATAAGTGATCACTCGTACAACCCTGCTAGGTTCCGATCAGATTGTAATGAATTCCATGAAAATATTACGCAAAAGAAGGCGGATTCAAGTGGAAGGGTACCTAGCTATGAACCTTAACTTCGAAGAACGATAAGTGGTATGTTGTCCTTGAACTTGGAATATTGAGGGAGGACGCTGTGGAACTTGCTCAGAGAACCTACTAGATAAAAACCAACTAGCTTGACGCTTGTTCGGAACCGATAAAAGCATTTTTTTACCTTGCAGCTCCTTTCACGGGTGGTTTCAGTAAATGACAGGTTTTATCGACAGATAATCCAAAATAATTGTTTTTAACCAATTTTTCGCACCACTATTGTACAGTCCAACAATCTACCGCCCATCCCAGGAGTCACAAAAGGTCCGTAGCTGTGGCCTGTAGCGCAGAAAATATAAACAATAGACCAGTACGGGGATTAAAGAAAACAAGTTGAATCCTTCAACTCCACAGAATGTACCTCTATTTTGAATTTAAAAAACCAGTAGGCATTTTATTGGAACATTCACAACAACATTCATACACGATTTCTTCGCTAGGTTTGGTTCCTAAAACATACGACGTATACTGATCAACCAAGACGATCTATGAATTGAAGTACATGTATACTAGGAGAAGTCGATCAGTTTTGTATGATATAACACGAATTTAAACTGCTACGAACACAAGAGTTACAAGTCGATAATGGTTCAACAATGCATCAAGGCTCACACTACCAGTATTATCCGTAACGTGCATGGTCCGCTTTAGGTGACAATATTATGAAATTGACATCGAACAAAGCAATCAGCAGCTGAGACATTCCGTACATACTATCTGTACATACTGAGATGATAACTAATCTGTGTCATGATTCCCCTACTGGATATGTTGAAATAAATGAACTTGTAAAAATTCAGGTAACTAACAGGGCCCCTAAGGTAATTAACAAGGCTGAAACGGACCTTGCATGGTATAATGTAGCTCATAGTTCATTGTACATCCCCATGCATCCAGGATTCCACCTCACCACGGGGTAAGACCGAAAAAAAACAAAAAAAAAAACAGGTCGTTCGGATAATATTGCGTGACATTAAAACAACTCTCAGGACAGCTCTGTATTGGCAATAAAGAATAGACGAGCAAATCAGCCTGTACTCACGAAGTGGTTGTTTGCCGACGGTGCAGAGGTCTAATACAATGAGGTGGTTAGGGAGAGACAACGACTCCTCTGCTGATGTAGATGATGACATCAGCAGAGGAGTCAGCCTGTACTCTTTGAAAGAGCAGAGCAAAAGGGATTTCTCGTAGTTAATATTTATATATATATGTTAGTTGGAATTTTTTAGGCTGTGACGTCACTGGTCTAGTTTTGAATTTGAGGAATAGTGAAACACCAGACGACAGAGAAGAAATTCTCAATTGTTTTCATGTTGGTCATCGACCAACAAGCAGCCCAAATCCAAGGAACGGCACACACTTGGGTGGAGCCTACTTTCCCGCCACTGAATTGAGTTTCGTCGGTTCCATTCATTGTATACACTCAAACGCACAAAAACAGACATTTTGACATCACTGTCAGGGTGGTTTGAGGATTCTACTAATTAGAAATAATTATACACCTGAACACAACCAAACTGATCAGATTGGAAGAGGTGGTTACAAATGAAAGGCCCATTTAATCTCAACTGTGAAGGCACCAAGGAAGCCATGTAGGTAATAGGGGTCCTCACGTGATGTTTTAAATAATATTGCTGTTTTAAACGGTTCGGTATTACCTGTTTTATTCGGTAGATAACAACAAACCTTTGGGGTTGTTACCGAATCGGTAACAACCCCAAAGGTTTGTTGTTATCTACTAAAACAAAATGGTCAATCACATCCAGCTCTTTCCTCCCACTTCGTCAGCACCGGCACTTTTTTTTTTTTAATTTTTTTTATGGTTCGTTTGTCAGGAAAAGCTTGAGGAAAATAAAAAAATGAAGTTTCCAAAACGTTTGTCGTGCAGTGACGAATTGAATTAACTGGAACAAGGCGGAGACAGCATTCATCCTCCAGTAAACCCTACATTTGAAGGAACAGTTTGGGCTAATTAATTACAATAATTACAATTATTGTAATGCGTAAAATAGAACAAATATGATCCTCTCATGATAATTGAAGGGAGTTGGGCACAAAGGGCCTAAGTACCAAACGTTTAAAGGCCAAATTAATTGGCATTTATATTTTTACCAAAAATAAGAATGAGTTAACTTAATCATTTAATAAATTATCAAATCAATTATTGATTTAATTAACTTTTTAATTAGAAATTTAACCCATTTAAGGCAGTTTATCTATTAATTTAATCAATTAATTTCTAAGGTCACTTAGCCCCTTTGTATCCAACACCCTCCAATCCTTTCTGATCACGATCTCCTTCTTCACGTTTCCCCTACGTTCCAGTCGTCTTCTTCTTCACATTTTTCTCTGTTACCTATATCATGAATATCGTGTGTTCAACAGTTCAACATATACCGCGTTCTCGCGTCGGGTGCCTCAACAAAATTTGAAATTTGTGAATATTACGAACTTTTCTACATGAGATTTAACATGCTACTCTTGACCGTGAAGACCCCTATTGTCGATTTTACAGGCTAGAGCCACTTGTTCATCACAAGGAACGTCTGACCAGTTACTGGTATGTTAGTACTGTAAAAAAACAATGACTACGGTATTGAAGATCTTAATACAGGAAGACATTGTAAACAAAGCTACACTTACTACGTACTTTCAAATAGATTGACTTAATTAAGACAATTAATAAATTGACTTAATTAATTAATTAATCCAGTATTAATACTGGAACTAGTCGTATGTTTCAAAGCTTGCAAATTACACATGGAAAAATCCAAAAGAGAAAAATGTTTATCGAGAAAAAACGCTGCAAATTTTACACAAGGGTTTATTATTCTTTGATATACATTACTTGTGCAGAAATTTAATTCTGTCAATGAAAAAATTAAAATAAAATAAATTTTTTTGGATTTTCATCTCAAAAAAAATTTTTTTTTTGATTTTTTTGTTCAAAAATGTGTTTTTTCAAAAATTCTGTATTTTTTACTCGAAAAATATTTAACATCCTGGGATCCTTCAAAAATCCCATTTTTAGCCCCACGAATGCCCTAAACATCGCCCCAGTGAAATCGGATCGTTCCGGGACCCCAAAAAATGGATTCTACGTCCAAAAATACTTCGAAAACGACACCTAACTCGATATTATAGCTAAAAGCCTTTAAAAAAAACCCTCCCGTAGCCCCATTATAGCCCCATAGCGCCCCACGGGTTTGGGCGATCGGACTGAAAACGTTGCGGGCACAACTAGATGGTAAACCAAGTATTTTGTCGAAATTTCAGATTTTTTAAAAAATTCCTACTGCCCAAAACGGCCTGGACGGCGGACGGCGTACGGCGCACAGTGGTCCAGATCGCTAATCTAGCGAATCAAAAATGTTAGCGCCCCAGGTTTTTCATTTTGGTACGTTTTGAATACGTCTCTAGCTAGGTTTTTTCACGCTGAATCCGATGGTGAAATCAAATTTTGGCTATGTTGAGCCGTTCAGGAAATATAATTACCTAAAAGTGAGGATACCAAGCGGAATGAAGAAAACAATATTTTCTAACGATAATGCAATATATTTGGGTAGTATGAGAAGTGATTTCATCCTTCTATTGCACATTACGAACTAAAGAAAAAATTACTTATGTTTTTCGACTTTATTCTTTATTACTTTAATTACTCATTTTTCGACTTTTGACTCGCCAGATTAGCGATCTGGACCACTGTGCGGCGTACGGCGGACGGACATTTCGGATTTAGAATGTAGACCTCTTGAAACGGATAATGTCAAATTTTGAGCCCGATCGGAGTCGTCGACCCCCGTCGCGAAAACATAGGTGTATTATTCCAAGAATAATAAACCAAAATCTACATGCAATTTAGATGACATATGAAGTTGAGGCAAACCTACCATCCTTTGACCCTTCACAGTCAATAAAATGGTACTTTTCCGTTATACCCCCCCCCCCCCCCCCCCCACGACTTTCGCGACTGTTTCACGTCCGCCCGATGTTTCTAGGCATTCCCTCTTACTTAGATTTGATATTTACGCACAATTCGTACCTAACAATTTCAAACTGTGAGAAGAAATTATATTAATTTTAAAAAACGCTGCAAATTTTACACAAAGGTTTATTATTCTTTGATATAGGTTACTTGTGCAGAAATTATTTCTGTGTCAAAAGAAAAAAATTTGGAAAAAAAAAAATTTGGGATTTTTTTTTTTTCAAAAATTCTTTATTCTTACTCGAAAAATATTTAACCTCCTGGGATCCTTCAAAAATCCTACTTTTAGCCCCATGAAAGCCCTATAGATCGCAACAGTGAAATCGGATCGTTCCGGGACCCCAAAAAATGGATTCTACCTCCAAAAATACTTCGAAAACGACACCTAACTCGATCCCATAGCCGAAATCCTTCAAAAAACCTCTCCCGTAGCCCCATAGCGCCCCACGGGTTGGGGCGATCGGACTGAAAACCTTGCGGGCACAACTAGATGGTAAACCAAGTATTTTATCAAAATTTCAGATTTTAAAAAAATTCCTACTGCCCAAAACGGCCCGGACGGCGGACGGACATTTCGGATTTAGAATGTAGACCTCTTGAAACGGATAATGTCAAATTTTGAGGCCGATCGGAGTCGTCGACCCCCGTCGCGAAAACATAGGTGTATTATTCCAAGAATAATAAACCAAAAGAAGGGGGAAAACAATTACCGTGTTTTCAGAAGTTGCCGATTATGTTGAAACAAATTGTAATTATTATTTCCGTTCCTTATCTCCTGACCTATGTGAAGAGATTAGTAAACCCACCGGTTCATCGGGAAGACATTCGACCCAAGCAAGCGCGCAGCCCCCGTGGTCAATGGAGTTACCCTCTTGTTTTTCCAAGAATTCACCGGTGCCTCTTCACTCTTTCTATCTGTGCGTACATTAATGAAAATGTGAAAAGGGATCATTACCGGTGCCTAGAAACATCGGGCGGGCGTGAAACAGTCGCGAAAGTCGTGGGGGGGGGGGGTATACCGGAAAAGTACCAATAAAATAGTAGCCTTGACAGCTGTTGATCAATAATGAAACGGCTGGTGAACCTAATAATAACTTTTCATACTCAGCACACAATATGGTTCTTATGTTGTTTCGGACACTGGAGCACAAGAAAGTAGACTGGTAACAGAACTTATAGAATCAATCCCTACTGAAAAGAGTCGACCCAATGTAGGAGAGGTTACTGCTCTAGTGGATAACTTGTCAATTATTTTCTGAAAATTCCAGAGGAAGCCCAATATTATGATTTTAATACAAATAGGTTTTTAAGCGTTCTGGCAGCATTCAAACGTCAAAAAAATCCTTAAATTCATGTTTCACTCTACATAACACACGCATGACACTTAAACATACCATTCATTCTGTTGAATTTGGAGCATACAGAGGTCCAATACAAATATATTTTTTTGTCAATGGTTGCTAGTGAACCCAAAACAACTGTACGCATCAGTTTGGAAATAAATTATATATATCACATTTAGCTATACTAAGCAATCATGCTCGTAATTTTAATTGATATCATCTCATAGTTTGTCATAAAAATAGCATCATAACCTAACAGAAAGTAGCACCCATGTGGGGCAATAAGCTAACACGTATCTTAATATTCCGTTTTCACTTTAAATGTACCAGTACCATGATGTTACTTGGGATAACCGAGAAGGAGAAATTTGTACAAGTCTTGAAAAAACATACACATAAGAATATAACATTCAAATTTTCTTGTGGGGGAAAATAGCAATCCATAGGAATAAAAATATAGTCATTTCCTCCACGCAAGAAAATCAATTTATTCAAAACAATCATAAGTTAAGGTGGAAGCTACGCTAAAATAATCACAGTCATAGGAATACTCTATCTACAACAACGGGGACTTGAAGAAAACTTAAAGAATAAGACAGTTAGGATGACATTTTGTACATAATAGCAGTCTATAAAAACAAATAATGAAGAGATAATGAGGCTAAAGATAGCTATGATTGACTTGCGATTGTTAACATATAACAAAATCTTATACAAGTATGAAAAGAGAGAATGGAGCACTAAGAAGTTCATTATACCTGCTTTAGGAGGCCGTTCTCGTACAAATCCAGAATTGGCACGCGGACAACTTTCTGTGACTTTTTCGAAGAACAATAAATACGGACAAATACAGAAAAAAAATCATAACTACATCAATGTTTCTAACAGGACGATTGCACACAGCTGTTCGAAGCAACTGAATCGCTCATACAATAATTATTGATCGTCGATGATGCTCTAAAAAAATTAACAATATCCAAAGTATTTAAAACTAAACCAACTCTAATGCCACAAATTCCTTTGGCAAGAAGTACAAAATACTCGGTCAGATTGAAAAGTTAGCCAAAGTGGAATAGTTTATGTGAGCGGTCCAAATCGCCAACAGCGAAACAATAAAAATCTAATAAATAAATGAAATATGACGAACTAATAAAATAAAGAAACAATACATCAACAAAACAATATTATATTTTAATATATAAAGAATAAAAATAAACATTTATAATAGGTGCCCGAGGAACGGGCAATTAATAAAACATTCAATAATTCAACAATTAGTGGGGTCCACAAAAAAAAAAAACTGGAAAAGTAAAGAACATTACAGACTTGGTATTGAAAAACTTATCTACCTACAACAAAAAACATTATGTGCACGAATAAATGTTTTTTAAATCATTATGGGAATTTTCAAGTCGAGTAATTATTTATTCAATTTGTTCCCAATTAGTACGCGATAGGTAGTAACTATCCTAACTGCGCTGTGGGCGTTGGAGGTCTTCAGCAAGGCTCCAATGAATCATCCTTGCTCAGAAATGGGAGGAATAGTGGCTTAGGAGTCAACAGAAACAAAAATGATTCGAACCTGCAGGACCATAACCCACCCTACCCTACCTATAAATTGATGGGAACGCAACCAAATTGTATGAAGAACAAAAAGTTTAATAAAATTACATACTAGTTTGTTTAATTAGATTTACAAGTCACTCAGTAGAGTTAGGATGTTATTAAAGAATGGCTCCCACATTATGCTTAAATGTTAACTACCAACCTGAATGCCACGAGACGGCGTTAAGTTGATTTTAGAAGCTCGCCAATTTTCAATTAAGATTCCGTAGGTGAGTTGGCACCCTCTGGTTCGCTGAAAGAAAGAAGGAATTTTAGCTGATTTACAATTCTTCGACGGGCCGTTCTCAACGCGCTAACGTGTTAAGAAGTCGAGAACAGTCGAACAAATTGGTTCAATACAATAATATCGTTAATTAACCAGTCATCATTCTTCTATTCCTAATTGCGTCAAACTCGGCTGGTAAGAATCAGTGATTATAATTGAAAAAAAGAAAGAAAATTATGTACTTGGGTCAATCAGGAATAGTCCTCCTCGCTTTTTTGACGGGCCCGATCGGACCCTCGTCATCGTCCTGGCTGTCCAAATCATCATGGAGGTTCGTGTGCGCAAAAAGGGGCAAAAACTTCGTCAAAAGGCTTTCTAAAAACTCTTCGAGCGTCATCCCGTCGGCGTACACTTGACTCCCAATCTGAAGACAGATGGATGGGTACCATGAAGCAGGATGTTACACCTGGTATTAAATCGAAATTGTGAGAGTTATAATGTTGTTCTTACTCACCGGATTGAAGGTGAACGCATTTTTGAATACGAGCCGAATATCACTAATGAATTCCCGAACACTGCAGTAATGTGAAGGATCAGACATCGTCAACCTCTTACGTATTTGATCCAAACACATCGGTCTCTTTATGACCTTATGGTAATCTGCGTTCTGAAATTGAAAATGTGCTTGATCAAAATGCAGATCAATTCAACTCAACATCAAGGAGGTCATTGAGGGTGTGTGTATGGATGAGTCACAGTCTGTGCGTCAGTTTGTATTACAAGGTATTTGTAAAAGTCCTAACTCACATCAAGGGGAATCGGCTCTCGAAAATGCAGACTGCAATCATACTGGCAATAGAGTTCCAAGAGAATTCGTTCACAAATATTGTGCTCGTCTCCACTGAGCCTCCCACTTCTCGAATGTTTTTTCATGCCACCGTAAGGAAGAGCTGTGACATCACGGCACAGCGAGCACTGCCAAAGTTCCCTGAATAAATAATCATAATTATAAATACGTTTAAGTTAGGTTAGTTTTAAGAATGACAATTGGTGACAGGGCAGACTCGTTTGTAGAGGATGTTTGTCCAGATGGCACTCACTGGGGAACTCTTGGAAGAGCTGGTATGTGACAATTGATGTGGAAAACCTTTGGGCAATGGTCACAGCAAACCAGTTCACCGCCATCCATGCAGACAGCACACCAGTCTTCGTTTGGATCTTCTTTCTGCCATTCCCCTATTCACGATTAAAAAAAACATGCGCTCGAATTAATACAGTACAATCTTCAATATCTAACGAAAAAATGAACGGAGGGTTTCATGGCCACTCACCTGGGTTTTTCTGTTGAGCAGGAGGCTGAGGAGTACCAGATTCTGAATTTGACGTTGAACCGGTGGAACTGTGCACTATACTGTCCCTCTTATTAGCAGATGAATTGTCTTTGTCGAGATCCGACAGCGTCCTCAAAACGTCATCCAAAGATGCCTGTGTACAGTAGATTTGAGGAATTAGCATAACGTAATATGAAACGGTACCACGCTTTTCTCATCTGACAGGTATTGTGGCGGTAAAATCAAATATACCGCCACGGAGCCAAGAAGGAGGGTCTGACGACGGGCTTACTTCTGCCGCCTCAGCGGATTCCGAGGACGCCGACGTCATCGGCGGCTACGTGTCCCCCCCTGAGTCCTCCCGAGAGCCCCCCGATTCGAGTGAGTTTCGTAGGATCAGTGTGGTTGTGAGTGACACGTAATTAATAAAGGCATTATTTAAACTAGTTCATTAAGGTGTGTATTTATTCACATAACAGTATCATACCTGGCAAAGTGTGTCCAAAGCCTCAGCTACTTCAGGTCGGTTCTGGTTGCTGGGGTTCGGAGGGGTTTCCGGCGCAGAGGAAGAAACACTCGTGGGCGTCGGGACGGTCGGAGGGGTTTTTGATTTGGTAAGAAGAATTTTGAAAGACGGGTCTGGGAGGTTCTTGGGGCACGAAGGGGACGCCATGGGCTGAACTGTCTTGCTTGAATCGGCGCTTGGCGCCTGCGGTATATGCCACGAGACTCCTTGCTACAAGTTCAAGAAATTCACCAATTTAAGGAAATGTTTCATTTTCCTTACGCAATAAGAGATTTCAAGCAGCCCAACAATTGCCATAGGCTCCGAAGTTGGCACCACCTACGTATGACAATGCTTACCGCTACAGGTCGTGGCTGTTGATGAACCTGTTGTAAATGTAATTGGACCGACTGTTGTTGCTGCTGTTGCGACTGCTGCTGTTGCACCTTCACCACATTTATTTTGCTGTTTTGATGAACCCATGGCGGTGAAGATCGGCTTGAAGGGTGGTTACGGTACAGAACAAAACGACTCTGCGCTATGCTAGGCGGAATCTGTCAGCAAAAATTGAATGAAATATTCACATCAAGCGAATGTGGGACAGCAGGTTGTAAGCACTGAGTGGCTCCAAGGAATGGGGAATGCTCATCAAAATTTTTTACCTTTTTAAAATTTTTTAGTGAAAAGTACTCGCTGAGTAGTTTTTAAAATGATGGCGACCTCGTCCAAAAAGTCAGGGTAAGTAGGATTATTCGGGGTAGGTAATCGCCTCGTTAACTTCACAGATTGGATGACGTAGGCTCCTCTGACGTCGAACGAGTCAACCTTACAGTTCTACGATCAAAAGACTGCAGTCGGGAATCAGTTACTAGCCGTGCAAAATAAGTTCGGTCGAACCCTTCCCTTTCAGTTCAGTTAGAATTTCAGTGCTGGACGTCGTTAAGGGACCGAGCGTCAATTACGCGAAAAGGGTAGTGCAACGTGTTAAGATAGGGATCGGGGCCATCTACCTGCTTTTGGCCGACTGCAGTCTTTTGATCATCGAACTGTACCTTCGTTTGGATAACCGGCTAGGAAGAACCGCGTTGCAACCTTTACCCGCTCAACTGTTGTGTTTGTGTTGTTCGCATCGGTTTTTTACTTTCCTCAGTAGTTTGGTATAGGTTCTTTGAAGTATGGTACGAAAAGTGAATGAGCGATTTTTGAAGGCGAACTCTGAGAACATCCCTGTGGTGGACGTCGAAATGGTTCAGGTGTTCTATATGAGCTGTTCTATATGAGATTCGAGGAGCTAAGAACCTCAGGTGTTATGTTTTATCATCATGATCGAGTTTGGAGTAGGAACTGTAGGCATGGCTTAGTTTTCAAAGGTGATTTTGAAATTTGGAAACTCATGACACGATCCACTTGTTCAATGGCAGTTCTTCATTATGTGAAGTGGGCGAGAGGTTGTTTCGAAAGAATCCTAGTGTCGCGTTTTCAACCTCTAAAGGACAGTTAGGCTCCGGAATAACGTCACTTTTCCTGCCTGAACGTAAGGGCCGTTGAAACATGAGGTTGTCTCCTTCGACGTCAGAGGAGCCTTCGTCATCCAATCTGTGACGTAAACGAGGCGATTACCTACCCCGAATAATCCTACTTACCCTGACTTTTTGGACGAGGTCACCATCATTTTAGAAACTACTCAGCGAGTACTTTTCATTAAAATTTTGTAAAAAGTTAAAAATTTTGATGAGCATTCCCCATTGAACAATATTTGGTTAATACCTACTCTACGGAATCAACGGATCTTTTTGAAAAAAATATTTGTCAGTAAACTACTTTCTATAGAATCCAAAACGAGGCAATTAAAGCTCAGGAACCTATTCGTTTTTGTTTTTTTTTTTTATTGTTTTGATTCAGCGGTTGGTGCAGGAGATGTACAACGGATATACCTGCCAAGTCATCCATGATGGTGTGCTCTCATCTCCAATACCCCTCAGTTGCCCCGGGTTGCCGACAGGGCTGCGTGCTCTCCCCGACTCTCTTCCTGTTAGTGCTGGATCTCTTGATGAGAAAAACCATGGGGGGCAGAAAGAGAGGGATTCAATGGGGCTTGAGGGAGCGGCTTGAGGACATGGACTATGCGGATGACGTATGTATGCTGTCCCAACGACTGAGTGACATGAGTTTTAAACTCGAGAAACTCACGGAGCTGGCGCACATGGCGGGACTCAAAATCAATGTGAAGAAGACGAAGGAGATCCGAGTCAACGTGTAAAGGAGAGACGACCTCGAGGTGAACGGGGAACCAGTCGAGCGGGTCGAGACCTTCCAGTATCTTGGCAGCATTGTGGACGCTAGAGGAGGGGCAGAAGAAGATGTGAAGAGCAGGATTAGAAAGGCCAATGACGCTTTCGTTCAGCTGTATCCGGTGTGGAGAAATAGAAATATTTCTCTCGGAACGAAGCTGCGGCTCTTCAGCACGAATGTGAAATCGGTCCTTCTCTATGGGTGCGAGACCTGGAAAGTGACAAGCTCCCTTACACAGAAGCTGCAGGTCTTCGTCAATCGATGTCTCCGACGGATCCTAGGGGTGTTTTGGCCAGACGTAATTTCCAATGGCCAGCTTCTGGAGCGAACTGGACAAAAACTCATCTTGTCAGAGATTAAGCTCCGAAAATGGAAATGGATCGGCCACACACTCCGCAAGGATGAAGCATCCATAGAGAAGAAAGCTCTGGACTGGACCCCTTAGGGATACAGAAGAAGAGGTCGACCACGAACATCATGGAGACGGTCTGTCGAGGCGGAGGTCGAACGAGTTGGGAAGTCGTGGAGGGAGGTCAAGACTTTGGCGAACAACCGCGAGGGATGGCGAAACTTTGTAGCGGCCCTATGCTCCTCTTAGGAGTCACAGGAAATAAGTCAAGTCAACCTATTCGTTTATTTTTGGGAAGAAGATAGTACCAAGTAGGTAAACTGATGATCACTGCTTTCATTGCTGTAATTGCTATTTGAGGCGACCTCACACTTACCATACTTGCTGCAAGCCCAAACACAGAATCAGCTGACTGGAGTGTTGCTGATACCCGAGATCAGTGCCTACCATAAGCCAAGGAGTGGTATGTGTGAGGTTGACTCAAGTAGCAGTTATAAGAAATGTGGGACCCATTAAATTTTTATTTTTTGAATTAGTTTTTTATTGGTTCGACTTTTTCGTAAGTTTTTAATTGGTTTATTATGTTTATTTCAGTTGGATATTAAGTCTATAATTGCTTACTCTTCGATTTTTCATATAGGAATGATTATAATCATTCCTATCAAATAATTATTTGTGGATTAATGAGAGTAAATTATTGGGGTATTATTGGATCATTAATTTTAATAATTGGTCATGGTTTATGTTCATCTGGTATATTTTGTTTAGCAAATATTATTTTATGGGCGAAGAGGTGCTCATATGCTTATATTGAATAAGGGTCTAATTAATTTTATGCCAAATCGATCCCCCACTCGATTCCCGCCAGCCCGCCATGGGTGGTACCAAATGGGGCCACTGGAAGCGCTGTGACCTACGGCGAGATCGGGCGGCTCAGCTTCTCGCGGAGGAGGCTTCAACTCCCACGACCCGGACTGTCCCTTATCTTACCGTCGGGCATCCTTCACTGATCATTTATACAGTATGTTTAAACGCAGTGACTTTTTGGTTGGATCCGCTTTCCAGGCATCCATTGCCAACACTTCGGTTGGAGACGTCGGATCAGTGGAACCAATTTTACACGCGAGTCTGCTGCCCAGGCACCTATTAGCGACGATTCGCTTGTAGGCGCACGGAGAACAGACTGTCGTACGATTGATTGGCAGGGATTGCCCCAGTTTGGACGACCAGGCCTCCATTAGCAACAATTTTCTTATGGAAGCCAGTCAGCCAAATATCAATAAAACTGCGAGCTGTGGGAGAACTAATACCCATCAGGAAAATTTGTGTTTGATAAAGGATTCCTCACAGCCCCATTCCGAGGAAATACACACTACAGGACAACTAGACACTTCCAGCCATCCTGTAGCTCGTGCTTCCTCTCACTCTGTATCGACATCACCTATTAAGTCCGTAGACCACGACATTAATTTGTGCGATGCCTTAATTACGGAAGTTCATACACTTCCCTCCTCATCCTCCAAAAACTTCAAATTCCTACTGTCGAAGAAGTCATCAAAAAACAAGCATTAGCCCATCAGCAGAGGCTTCGGGGACACATCAACAGCGAGGTTGTCCAGCTCCTCGACGTTGAAGGCCTGCTCAGAAGACTTAAAAGAACAAAACCTCATGACCTGTGGGAGTGGGCTGCCCTGTGAAAGTTAGCTCAGTGAGTGATTACTAGTGCGTCAGTTGCACAAAACAACAAGTCGCACAGAAGCAGTGTTATGTGTCATAGCTTCTTGCAAGTCATTTAGTATACATCAATTGTAAATTGCTGATAAGTTTGTTAACTAGGTGCAATAAAAGTTTCAAAAAAAAAAAAAATCTTCCAAAACAAGGGAGCATAATCCTAGATATTATTATGACGCTAGAGGCAATCTCCCAAACACACAACACAAAATTTGTGTAATGATAATTTAATTATCATGTTAATCCAGAGAAGCAATTAGGAACACATTATAATCATGTAGATACACCCTCAACATCCGCTCAGCAGGGTGCCCTACAGGAGTGGTCGCAGGGATTGGCCCAGACGTACATCATCAGTTTACCTCCTTGCTACCCACTTCTTCCCGAAAATAAACGAGTAGCTTCCCGAGGGTACCTTCACTCGTTGTGTATTCTATAGAAAGTTTATAGTATAGAGAGTTTACAGTCGAATTCCCAGTGTGTCGTTGGGTAAACGACCATTTCCCTCGATCAGCAAAGTTAAGCAACTTTGGGTGTGGTTAGTACTTGGATGGGTATGAGTACTACTTATTCGGACGGCAAACTCCTCCCAACCGACGAGCCATGAGCGCAATCGTCAGAACGAGTACCGATCCCCCTAGAGAGGACTAGGTACCACAACAGCAGCCAATATGACGCAAATTCAAGGGTGAGTCAATAATTTAATCTCTTCCTTTTTTCATGAAAAATAAACGATCGGCTTTCCTCGTTTTCTTTTCCATATTGAGCCTATTTTGCGTAGGAATGTTTTCAAGAAGATTCGTTGACCAAGCAAATTGTACATAAAAAGAGCTTCACCTGTCTCATTTGTGGAATATTATTAGGAAACAACTTCCGAGCATGTTGCACTCGAGAGGCTGGCACGGTTTCTAAGCGAATGATACCTCGAGATTGCAGTACTCCGAGATCAACAACCTGCGAAAAAGATCAATGAATGATCACATGCACAATATATCCTTGGGACGTTGCACAACAGGACTTACAGTACTCACAGGTTTGTAGATATTTGATGTTGACGTCACTTGCTGGTTGGCAGCAACTCGTATGACATTCTGACCTGAATAGCAATAGGTACTAAGTAGAATCATTAGTTGACTAGCCAAATAGCAATCACAACAATTTCGTGGATAATAATCACCTTGAATGATCTGTTGCTGAGCAGGTTGTTGACGGTAGTTTGAAGATTGTACTGGATGGGAAGCCTGCCAGTTTGGATCAGGTTGTCCCCAGCCTTGACTCGGTGAATTGTCTCGGGGCATGGCACAACTGGAGGACTGAGGTTGGGCTAGATAACTCTGGATTAGATTCGTCCGGGGTGCTCCATTAGACGGATATCGGGGCCCAGCACCAATCTGCAATGGCTGCTGAGCCTGCCTCATCGGGTGAGCAGGATAATGAGGGCTAGGGCCTTGATTCACACCGTCAAACAAATAGGTAGGCACAGCGAAATGTTCAGCGCTTCCCGCTCTTTGCGGAGGCTGTTGTATCTGCTGGTGTTGAGGTTGATGTTGCGGTTGTGGTGGTTGTTGAGGTTGCTGCTGTTGGGGCAAAACGTTTTGTTGCATGTTGTTCACATCCGCAGGGTACTCACCATTCTCTCCTGTATATGTCATTGCAGGATCAGGCGCGGAGGGGACTGGATCAGATTTAATTTTGGCAAACCTCGAAAGAGCTGATAACAAAAATATATATATATATATTAAGGTACCTACACATGTTCACAATAATATTTTATGTACCTAACAACAAATCTTCGGTACTTTTCCGTTATAAGCCCCCCCCCCCCCTCGATTTTGGTAAGGTTTTTAATCATTACGAAACTATTCTCTACTCTCGGTTAACAGGTTTATGTGTCAATATTCCCTACTGAGTAGGAATTTGGGTGCCTTAAAGCCATCGGGAGGGGTTTGTAAGAAACTCTAAAATCGAACGGTGGGGGAGGGGGGTGTTAAAACGGAAAAGTACCAAATCTTCTATTCATGTAGAATGAAGAAATAATAATTATTGGGAGTTCCTAGTTCACAAAAAAACAAGCCTAAATTTAACTGGGCAGAAAGGTACCTTTAACAAAATCTTCAATGTTCGGGTAATGCAGTTCTATGTTGAAGGAAATGGGCATGTGATTTAGAGCTGAAACATCATCCCTGACGTGGTTTAATCTGTGCATGACATGCCTGGAATTGTGGAACGCACACATAAGATCAGTTTTCGTCACTGAGATGCCAAAGGAAATAACGATGAATTCATTATGTGGTACTCACTCCTTAGAATATACGAGAACAGGATCTGAGGCCATTTCCAAAGCATTCCGGACGAAATTGGAACAGTGGTCAATTTGCCGAAGGCTGGACTCAAGTTTCTCTTTTTTCTCATTCATTTCGAGCAATTTAGCTTGGCAAACTTCGTCAACTTTAACCACCAACTCAGTTCCTTTTCTCCTGATTACTTCAGTCAACCTGAAACACGAAAAACAAATTTAGTAGAAGATTACCTTACCGAAGGACAGCGTGTTCTTCCTTTTGGCGAATAAAAAAAAAAGGAACACACTTGTGATTATGTATATTTTTCTAGATACTTCATTTTTAATTAGCATTCATGACTGATTTGATTAGTCAAACTACATAGAGAATCCGAACATAACGTTACCCACCTTAATACTATTTCCTTTATTTCGTTAAGTAATTTACACTTTTTCTGTGAAATCTGTGCCTCCAATTCTCGAACAGACACAATATGCCCGTCTATATGGTATCTTCGGCTCCTGAGAAATTGAAGAAAATGTTTCATACAGTCCGATATTAACGGCACGCACGCCGTCAATTGCTTATAAACTTACTCTATTTCTAGTTTTACACTCTGAAGGGCTTCCCTCGTGGAATTGGCGATTTCAGACAAGAATGCATAATCGTGTGCTCGATGTTTGGTTAACTGACAATCCCTACAAGTCATGATGTTACAGGCAGCACAAAACACCGTCATAAGTTCCTAAAATCATGGAATTACCAATATAAAAAAATTACTTCACTCACAGTTCTCGTTCTTATTAGTGACGAACACTCACATGAACGGATAAAATAACTTATAGGTATCCAAGAAGTGAGTTGATGTTGAACTAAACCTCTCTGACCGTGCAAACATGAGGGGAACAAAATTCATTCATAACCAACACTATTTGAAATTTCAATGATATTCATGAGAAACTCGAGTTGTACTTACTCTAGGATGATCACTACAAGGAAAACACCTCTGAGGCTTCTTCTCTTTCAGTGATTCAATGTACTCTGCTTTTGATTTTATTACGTGGTCCTTCGTTGGTTTTAGCTGTTTGTGGGCCTGAAATTTTAGTTGAAAAAAATTCATAATGAAAACACTTAACTATTTATCAAATAACTATTGCCAAGCTATTGTCAATTCATTACTAAAGAATCAAAGAAATGAGTATTAGAAAGACGGAGATTCTTAACACATTTTTTGGCAGTACAAGCTGAGCCATATGGGGATTCCATATGGCTCAGATGCACCTAGGTACTTATTCAAATATTTCAAACCTGAAAACAATTTTTAAACTTGCTCTTTGGTTGAGGCTGTGGTTTTGACCAGCGGGGTTCGATCATTATTATAACCACCTCAAATAAGAAGAGACAATTTTTCTTCAAGTTCATTGCTATATAATGAACAACTACGGTAGAATTGTCTCCATAGTTAAAGGACAGTAAACTTAACTTGCGCATCGCCACTGATCCATAATGAAGAATGTAGGTATTGATTTGTTAACGCGTTTTGGTTGCCGCGTTGGCGCCTATCAAATTTCCCGTTTATTCCACAAATGAATCATCAAATCCATACTAATAGTAATATTAATTGGCCTCGTAGGGATTTGATGTTATTTAATAGTTTCAATGGCCAGCATTAATATTCTTGAGGCTTGATGGCTCAAAATCCATTAAATTTTAATAAATTTTAATAAATTTTATTAAAAGCCTCTAGATGAATTTTGGTTTTCTTCATCAAAAGATTTAGGTAGGAGAGAAAATATTTTAAATCACTCATTTGGATGTAAAATTTAGAACGTGATACAAAAAATAAAACGCAGCAAATTTTACACAAGGGTTTATTATTCTTTGACATAGGTAGGTTACTTGTGTCAACGAAAAAATATTTTCTTTTTAAACCCTTGTCAAAATGAAAACATATAGGTATATACCTACCTATATGTATATACCTGAAAACATATACCTACCTATACATAAAAAATTCTGAACATTGTTGAACAGACGTGGGACCTCGTAAAATTGATTAGGTATGCGTCCAAAATTACTCGGAAAGTATTTGACCCCCAGGGATCCTTCAAGAATACCATTTGTAGCCCCATGAGAGCCCAATAGATCCCCACGGTGAAATCGAATCGTTCTGGGACCCAAAAAAATGGATTTTACGTCCAAAAATACTTCAAAAACGACTCCTATCTCAACCCCATACCTAGCCGAAACCCTTCAAAGAAGCCCTCCCGTAGCCCCTTTTCAGCCCCACGGGCTTGGGCGATCGGGCTGATCCTGAAACCTTGCGGGCACAATTAGAAGGAGAACCGAGTATTTTGTCAAAATTTCAGATTTAAAAAAAAAAAAATCCTACCTAGTGCCCAAAACGGCACGGACAGCATGGCACGGACATTTCGTTTTTAGAATCTAGACATCTTGAAACGTATGATGTCAAACTTCGAGGCCGATCTGACTTTTCGACCTCCGTCGCGATTACATAGGTGTAAGTGACTTATTACTCCAACAATAATAAACCAAAACTGGTTGTTACAGGATGAGGTATTAGTTTCAGAAAAAGAACTCACAGTCACACATGTTTCACAAATAAAGGCAGTGCAGGCGTCACACCAGTCGGTAGATATCGTTTCAGGGTGGTTGCTGCATTTGATATCATCGGGTTCATCAGGTATCTCTTGCGTGAACAGCAGATCATTCATGAACTTGTTTTCTATAAACGTCGGGCAATGATATACCACTCGGCATCCGGGGCATTCTCGCGGACAAATATCTGCGGAAGAAGTTGAGGTTGACAAAAGACTTTTTTGGGGAAATTTATGGACACAAATCCAGGACTTTAGGGAGCTATCATAGTATAATACTCCCTACGAAGGGTCTACCAGTATGCTGCCAAGGCTTATTTTGCTCAGCGTTCTCACTAGAAGTAGCCAACTCTATACCCTTCGTGCAATATGGGGCAGTCATCTAAATGGGCCCATCAATGTACATTACATGTGGGGTATTTTTGTCTAATGGGTGAAAATTCTCCGGGAAATACGCCTAAGCCCGGCCCTCCCTTTGAAAACAACCTGCAATGATGTCGACATACCACATCATGAATCTTACAATAGGTACTGAAAAAAACGACCGTAAACATTTTCAACGTAATACTTAGTTAATTATTAACCCATTAGGCTGATTGAAAGGCTACCTAAGGAATTGAACTCATGAAAATTTATCGGTTTTTTCAAACGCCACTGAGGTTGTAACTCAACTATGAAAACAAGCCGCTTACCGCTGCCCGTAGTAGTGTCAACGACGAAAGACTGCAGACAAGCATTGCACACCGTATGCAAACATTCCAGCAAGTACGATTTGTCCGTAGGTTTGAACACAACTTTGCATACAACACACTTGAGCAGCGACCAATCCTCTTCCCGTTCTTCACACGTATTGCTTTCCACCAATTCCTGTTTCAAAGCTATATTTGCCATCCTAGGCGAATAGGTAAAGTCACGAAACCAAGTTATTTTTATGATCCCGAGGGATGCGTTCTGTCACCAACATTTTGACGCGTCACGGACTTTTGGGCCAAACATAGTTTTAAACGAGTAGCCCGGTTTTCCATGGTCGTTCCTACCAACGGCGCTGATGCTTACAAATCATGCGGTCAATTTAAGAGAAGAAAAATGATCCGAAAACATTCTCGGCTACACTTGTTTACTGTTTCTCCTCTACCAGCGGATCCCCCGAATGGTGATATCACATAAGTTTGAATTCTCATTTTAGTATCATCTCCGGTAGTGGTAGTGTTAGGTTAATATCGATAGTATCATCGATATGAATCGATAGCTTTTAATGGACTATCGACAGTTTTTGTTTTAAAGACGTTGAAAAAGTCTAGTGAAGGAATAACGATCAGAATTTGATCATTTATTGAATAATTGCCAACCTGGGAGACACACCAAAATTGTACCTACTACCTACCAAATACAGAAGGTTAAACGCTAAAGGCAAACAAGAAAATAATATTATTGCGATGGCGACCTTTGACAATTCGAACCTGGGTCTACACGTAATATTTCTTCTGTACGTGTCTTGTCATTTCTTCGGGTATTCATATCATTATTAGCACGCGGTCAGGGGGGGTCCTCGCTTCGCTCGGCCACTTTCTCAGGCGGAGGAGGAAGGGCTCGCCCATTTCGGTGACTATTCAAATTAGAATCGAGGAAAAGGAAACGCCGTTCTAACCGGACTGTAAACAACAAAATTTCTTGTACCGACCTACATTTAAGTAATGTACCTACGGATATACGGTACCTACTCAAATCCAAACCAGAGAAGAAAAAAAGTGTTTACTGTAAGGGTTTCAATTTACATTAAAATTTTAATCCCACTTGGATTCACCCTGACTATATTAGCGAATATAATATACCTATTTCAGAACTAAATTTAAGGAGCAATCACATAAAATAGGTATCGATCTTC
The DNA here is from genome assembly GCA_955831195.1 of Pilophorus perplexus. Classification (NCBI taxonomy): domain Eukaryota; kingdom Metazoa; phylum Arthropoda; class Insecta; order Hemiptera; family Miridae; genus Pilophorus; species Pilophorus perplexus. The sequence continues at coordinate 61,164,659 of OY037007.1, read as the reverse complement.
TTTTTTATTACAGAAAACTGTCGATAACTATCAATAGCCTTACGGAGAAAGAATCGGAACTATCGATAGTAACGAATATCGATATTAACCCATCTCTAGGTAGTGGTTAGCGGGATCCATAGGATACAGAATTATTATTATTATAGGTAAGTAGTTATGTTCCTTCCGAGACGAGTTCAGGGTGTAAGGTGTGAGAATCACCATCGCTGCTTCCTGGCGACTTTTTGAAGTTTACCCTTCTTGGGAATGGGATGGTTTATGTTTTGGCTTGTTAGCTTGATAAGGAGGTAGGATTAAAATGTTCTAATTATTCCCTATTTCGGTAGTTACCCAGGTAGCTCAGTAAATTATCCTCCCTATCAGGCATCTGTGAAAAATAGTATTTAAAAAAACTAAAAAATGCATAATCTAACTTTTCTCAATTATAAAATTTATAATTAATAAATATTTAATATTACCTACATGTAGGTTAGATGTATCTAACAATATACGATGAAGCCAACTTTTCGGCAAAAATTTAGGAAGCGTGTTCATAATCTTTTTGTGTTTCTAAAAACCCTCTGTGTGTTGTGGGGTTATAGGAGGTGTATGAAATGACTAGTCGTTCTTTGGTGGCCAAGCTTTCGGGTTATAATTGACCATCTTCAGGGCTCTACAAAAAGGAACAAACCTGCCGTTAGGGTCCAGATATCATTAAGCTGCACAGTGATTCTTAAGTATAAATGTTACAAACCTTAAGTTACAGTCCTTAAGTTACATTTCAGTTCCTCCGTCCCAGACCTCGACCATATGCCAAGCGCCAGGGTAAATTTACAATAACTCCCTGGGTGGGTGGATGTCATGTTTAATCTGTCGCTGTCATTGTACTAAAAATAGATCGGGTGTTAAATGGTGGTTTACAAGTGGATTTTAATGGAATTAAAATTTATGGCCATGAGGCTGTGTTTACCTGGGTATCAGATTGGTGGGTATTATTATAACGGTTATTGCCGGTTGTTGTTGAGGTTCCGGGTGGTTGTTTTGATGCGTGGGAGTGGGTGATTAGAATTGGATTTGCACAGAATTACTTGATTAACTAAAATTGCGGTGGGGAGTTGTTGGCTTGTGGGAGGAGGGGGGCGACTGCGATTAATTATGACTCATAATTTATGAGGGGAGGTTACGGAGGTAAACACAACCTCATGGCCATAAATTTAAATTTCATTAAAATCCACTTGTAAACCACCATTTAACACCCGATCTATTTTTAGAACAATGACAGCGACAGATTAAACATGACATCCACCCACCCAGGGAGTTATTGTAAATTTACCCTGGCGCTCTGGCATATGGTCGAGGTCTGGGACGGAGGAACTGAAATGTAACTTAAGGACTGTAACTTAAGGTTTGTAACATTTATACTTAAGAATCACTGTGCAGCTTAATGATATCTGGACCCTAACGGCAGGTTTGTTCCTTTTTGTAGAGCCCTGAAGATGGTCAATTATAACCCGAAAGCTTGGCCACCAAAGAACGACTAGTCATTTCATACACCTCCTATAACCCCACAACACCCTGAAGGCCAGATAAGCCAAGGAGGAAAGAACATGTCAACCAAAAACCCTCTGTTTTAATCAAAAACGTATACCTACCTATCTAACAATATAAAATTTATATGTAATATTTTGTGGAGGAGGGATGGATCATCCATCATGGATGTGACACTCCCAGAACAATGGCCCAAGCCTCCTTCTTTTGTTTCTCAACAAAATTTAATGGTGCGCGAGAGGGCTCTGCAGTTTTGGAGAGGATCACTTTTTCATGCGGCTTTTTGAGAGTGAGCTGCGTAATACGTGGAATAGGTCAAAATAATTAATAGCTTCATATCCTTCAAGGGCACCTAGCCAACCATTTCAAGCCCGGTTTCATCAAAATCGGTTCAATGTTAAGGAAAATGATTCGGGAATAAATAAAAATTCTGCCGTTTTCTTAAATTTACTCTTAATATTTAACCGTTATTGGTGCCGTTAACCGTTATTGATTATTATTGGTTTCTAAATGGCTTTTCTGCGTATTACACACGTTGCTCACTCTTTGAAAAAAAAATCGCTGCAAATTTTCACAAGGGTTAATTAATAAGTAATTATTATTTGATATAGGTTACACGTCCGAATATTCATTCTGTGTCAACAACAACAAAAATGAAAAAAAAAAAAGTGCTGATGAAGTAGAGGGATGCGGATTTTCTGGAGAGCAAGCATGGACAGCAGGGGAGGTTGACGGTTCTTGGTCAAGTTGGGGATTCCTTTCTGATTGGCTGTCGGTCGTGGGTTGGTACTTTCTCTTCCTCTTATAATTCCTAATAAAGAGAGGGGGAAGAAACAGGATGGTGTGTAGGCACCTACATAAAACTCCCCAACCCCCATAGGTAGGAACTTCGAACAATGTAAATTCTATAAATTGAGTGGATAATAGGTTATCCGGACGCAGAATTAATATTCGCACAACTAACCTATATCAAAGAATAATAAACCCTTGTGTAAAATTTGCAGCGTTTTATACAGTTCATCAAGTCTCCTGAAAAGTCAGTGCGGCGAAAACACAATATGTTTTCCAAGATTTCATTTATTATTAAATACCTAATCTGAAATTTTCATAATTGTATTCAACAGATTTTCGCATTGTACAGCGACAACTTACCCGGCCTTAGATCAAATGGGTTAGTTAGGTTATTTACAAAAATTAATCGTTTCACCACAATAGGTTTATTCAGTAAAATTGATTAATTTTTTAAAGTAAACATTTTCAGAAATGCCGTTGGGTATAAAATGAAGTTAATTCTAGCCAGTCAAAATCAAATGATAATTGTGAAAAAATTAAATATTTGCAATAGTCGTTAAAAATGCCTTCAAGCCATATTATAATTTATCGCCAATCCCGGCCATTTTTTCGTAGACTTCAATCAATACTTGCACGTAGGCGATCGTTGCCTGAATCTTTTCAGGGTAGTTCTTGATCTTTTTCCAGTCGGGGGTTTGCAGGAGCGTCTTCACGTTGAGAGCAGTTATGTGAAGGACTGCAGCTCTCATCAGCATGGAGCCACAGAGATGGGCCTTATACATAAAGTACATGGCGTTATCGAATCTAAGCCTCTCCAACATGGTATTGATGCAAAAGACCTCCAGATTCTTGAGTTCAAATTTGTGAGCAGCGCCCAATAGTCCCCAATTGACATCTTTTTTGGATGGTAGGAGATCCGTAGTGACATATTGGTAGAAAGTCTGTAAAATGACCAACATTACTGAGTAATAAGCAAGAACAATGGGACAGTGCGGTGGTGGAAGAAGGGAACGTTCATAAACATCACCATGAATCAGGGATAAACGTGTGTGGGATCTGCTCATCAGAGATCCAGGCAGCGATATTTTGGGTTATTATTCAGGGAATAATACACCTATGTCATGTGCACATGACTTGTATACATACATGACATTCGCGACGGAGGTCGAAAATGTTGCTCGGCCTCAAAATTTGTCATTATAAGTTTCAAGATATAGATTAGAGTAAAGTTAGGTTTTTTCATTTTTTCATTCGATCAGGTGCAAAGCGGAAAAATGTGACATTAGGTAAATCTAGCGCAAATTAGTGCCCACTCAGGTGGGGAAATACGACTGAAGAGACGCATCCAAAAATTTGCCTGGAGAAGAAAAATAAAAAGAAGAAGAAGAAGAAGAAAACAACAGCGGAGAAGCCCGAATTTAGTACTTAACGTTTTAAATTTGTTCCAATTCTATCTTGTTGTAATAGGTACCTACGTACTACTACGATGAATGGGGCTGTTGGTGTAACAACAAAGTAGGGGAAAGTTGGGCAGTCCTGACCATTTCCTAGGAATCCTTTAATTACAGGCTTGGAACTGAATTTTCTGGAAATTTGAAAAACTCTCCAGAAACTTGGACTCTTTTGCCAGCAGAATCCCGATTTAGTCGAAGCAAAAGTCAAACTAAAATCACGATTTTCGGTGTTTTTTTTTAAAGATCAATGGGCTTCTTGAAAAGGTCAGGATTCAGCATTTCTGACAACATATTCGGATTCAGCACCCTTTAAAACCCATAAACCCCAATTATTAGTTCGAAAATCCGTATAGGTACGTGCTGAGCTGTTTTCGAAAAGTTAGAGATTTTGAAATGAACGCCGGGCATATTTGACGTCACACCTCGCCAGGCTGGGCGTCGAGTAGTTGGGCACGGAGCCGCCAGAGCGCTAAATAATAAATTTGAACAGAATCGGAATAAAAACACTCGGCCCGGGTCGATTTTTGAATAACCTTCTTTGATAATAACCTCGATGCTCAATTTTCGAATGACCTTCTACATATAATGATTAACCCGATTTTCGATTTTTGGGGTCGACTTTTCGCGTAGTAAAGTTGGCTGACTTGCGTAGATGAGAGAGAGAGAGGGATCTCCCGGCCAATCAAAAGACGACAAAGCAGCCCACGTCATGTACCCTCTCCATACCTCGGAATTCAAATATCATATTTTTCCTAAGGCCCTATAAATAATTGAAACAGGTTTTCTACAATATGGACCCGTTTTCGTAACTTTTGAAGCATGACCTTTGCAGGAAAAACATTTTAAAAAATCATTAAAGGAGCTCAGGAATATTTCCGGGGAAAGTGGCGAATTTATTTTTTCTCCTCTTCAATTTATTCAAACATATTTTTCCTGTTTTACTTAAACTCTTTCTAATCGATTGATAGGCCATAGTACATGCCAAGGTACCTTTGCTGCCTGATGATTCTTGATCCCTGAGCCTAACGTCTGCCATAAAGCTTTGTCAACAGCAACACCAATCCTGAAATCGAAAAGACGAAGAAGATTGGGGTGGGCGAGAGAGGGAACTTGTGATAAGTGGCAGAGTGATTTACTTTGCTCTTGTTATGACCTAAAGTCAACACAGTTTAATGGACCTTTTCATTTTGGAAAAATGAAGAGGCGCACGCGCGAGCCATTTGCAAACCAATGAATTGGCGGGAAGTGTTACTTCCAATCTAAACAAAGGGAGTTATGACTGTTTCGTCGGTTTATACCCTTTACTACTGTGTTTAATTCTATTATTTACCTATCATCATTATCATAATAATGCACTGGGCGTTTGGTGACTGCAACAGTGACAGTAGAATCGATTCTACTGTCACTGTTACTCAGTAGATCTACTGAGTAGATTTGGTTGGCCTAGGGTATAACCCAACAGTGAGGTTTTTTCTCTTCCCCTACACTTGCATAGGTCCAAAACGCCAAAACGCCGGTGTCGAAATCTTTTGTGGCAATTTCAACGTAGGTTAAAAAAAAGTGTGATACCTGCGCGCTAGACAGGTGGGTCAAGAAAGGCAAAGGAGGTAACGGAAACATCACGGAGGAAGACGACAGAATACTATTCTTCATATTACCAAGAATACTTACTTACTCCCAACTAGATTTTTACTTCCAGGTAGCCTCCTATTTACCTAAAACCCAGTAAGAAACACATAATATGTTTCTGAGTGTAACCCAGGGCCACAGATTAAACTACTAGGCCCAGGGCCTAGCAGCTCATAGCCGATTGGCGATTGCATTCATTGGGAGTCGAGAACTACGCTACAGTGTTTATATAAAATATTATTTTCCCGAAACAAAAACGCAGCACATTTTACACAAGGGTTTATTATTCTCTCATATAAATTCTCCATACATGAATGATTAATTTATGGAAAATGTATATGAATGAATAACAATAATAATTATTGTTATTCTTAAATTTATTGTTATTATACTGCATTGTTATTATTGTTATTATGCAATAATAATTATTGTTATTTTTAAATAAATAAATTAATTAAATTTTTAATAATAATTACGCAATAATAATTATTGTTATTTTTAAATAAATTAATTAATTAAAAATTTTAATAATTAAAACAATTTTTAACAATTATTGTTAAAAATTGTTTTAATTATTTAAAAAAAAAAATTAATTAATTTATTTAAAAAAGTTATTTTTCTTGTAAAGTTTCTGGGCGGATCTGGGACACCAAAATCACTCGAAAAACGACTCCCCATCTGACTTCCTGGAATCCTTCAAAAGCCCCATTTGTGATCCCTGGATCCTCTCAGTGAAATCCGATGGTTCTGGGACCCCAAAAAATGGATTCTACGTCCAAAATTACTTCGAATACGACACACCACTTGATATCACACTCAAAACCTGCAAAACCCTCTCCTGTAGTCCCTTTTGAGCCCCTCAGAACCCCACGGCGTTGGGCGATTAGGCTGAAAACCCTGCGGGCACAACTAGGTGTTGGAACGAGTACATATTTTGTCAAAAGTTCTGATTAAAAAAAATGTCTACTGCCCAAGACGGACATTTCGTTTTTGGAATCTAGTTCTCTTGGCTTTTCCATCCTTCAAAAGCCCCATTAAATTTTGTTGTCCCGAAGGTCCCTCTTAGTGTAATCTGATGGTTCTGGGACCCCAAAAGATGGATTCTACATCCAAAATTACCTCGAATACGACACCCCACTTGATATCACACTCAAAACCTGCAAAAACCCCTCCTGTAGTCCCTTTTGAGCCCCTCAGAACCCCACGGCGTTGGGCGATTAGGCTGAAAACCTAGCGGGCACAACCAGGTGTTGGATCGAGTATTTTGTCAAAATTTCAGATTTAAAAAAAAAAAAATTCCTACTGCCCAAAACGGACATTTTGTTTATGGAAGCAAGATCTCTTGGCTTTTCCATCCTCCTTCCATCTTCCAGCCAAGCTCCTTTGCAATGGACATGTCAATGGTTGGCAATATCGGCAAGTTCCCACATTTCACTCCAACTCTACAAGGGCAGCTTTGGATTTTGGTTTATTATTCTTGGAATAATACACCTATGTTTTCGCGACGGGGGTCGACGACTCGGATCGGCCTCAAAATTTGACATTATCCGTTTCAAGAGGTCTACATTCCAAATCCAAAATGTCGGTCCGCCTTACGCCGTCCGGGCCGTTTTGAGCAGTAGGAAATTTTTTAAAAATCTGAAATTTTGACAAAATACTTGGTTTACCATCTAGTTGCGCCTGCCAGGTTTTCAACCCGATCGCCCAAACCCGTGGGGCGCTATGGGGCTAAAATGGGGCTACGGGAGGGGTTTTTGAAGGCTTTTAGCTATAGGATCGAGTTATGTGTCGTTTTCGAAGTATTTTTGGACGTAGAATCCATTTTTGGGGGTCCCGGAACGATCCGATTTCACTGTGGCGATCTACAGGGCTTTCATGGGGCTAAAAATGGGATTTTTGAAGTATCCCAGGAGGTTAAATATTTTTCGAGGAAAAAAGAATTTTTGAAAAAACCTTTTTTGAAAAAAAAATCAAAAAAAAAATTTGTTTTGAATATTTTTGATTTTTTTTTTTTTTTTTTTCATTGACAGAATTAAATTTCTGCACTAGTAACGTATATCAAAGAATAATAAACCCTTGTGTAGAATTTGCAGCGTTTTTGGAAGTAAAGCCTCAGCGCTGTAAAAACCTGTTCAGCACTGTCACACTGTTAGGCTCTGCTTCCAAAAAGGGAAAGTTGTGCCCTGGGATTTTTGCGCTATTGTGATTGAGGTTTATTCACTCATCGTCATTCACGCTCCACAAAACACAACTACCTAACAAATCTATCAACAATTTTGTCGCATCACGAAATTCGCCGAATGAAAATAAACACAAATGCTAGTGACCAGAGAGAACAGTAGTAACGTAGTATCCTTCTTTCGTCAAGTAAGTAATTGTTTCTGGGTATATTAGAACGGGGAAAATACGGCACTTATACGGAGAAATTCGATTTGGTAATCAACAGTCCAGTACGGACGCCAGCAAATTATGGTCGGATGACAACCCTAGTTAGATCGGATAGAATTGAAGATTGTTATGATTCAGACATGTTACAAACTCACAGTGAATGTCCTTTGATCCAATGACCCGGCCTTGTTTCTCATGGTAAAAAAAATAACGGAGGGCTTCATTTCAGCCGAAAATCAGCGATGGTTCAAAGAAAACACAGAGTAACAGAGACCAGAAACAAAATGAGGACGAAGCTTGCGCGGAATTTGAATATGAACTACCCTATATTAGGGATGGGTCGCATAACTAATAACGTTACGAATAACTAGTTATTTAAAAATAACGAACTAACCGTTATTCAATTTCTAAAATAACAGTTATAAATTATAATTTTTAGTACAATGCCTAAAAAAATTTTCTTTTAAACCCTCAGATTCAAGTGAGGTGCCTACCTATATATTTTTTTAAAATAGTAACTAGGTACCTACCTACCTAAACTCTCTGATGAAGCTGACATTTTTGGCTACCACACCAACAACAACAACAAAAAACCTGTGTCTCCCATTGCCTGAGGCGAGAGAAACGAAGAAGCGCTGCGTCTTTCCGTTCGTCCGTTTTTCCGTTCTTTTTCCGTTCTTTTTCTGTTACAGTTATTTTTCCGTAAAGTTCGTTTCTGTTGTTCAGAACTATACGTTTCTGTCTAGTTCGTTTCATTTCTTTTGTTCAGAAGTTTGTAAACGCCGAAGTTATATTCCATTCCATTTTCACACAGGTAAGGTTCGTTTCTTTTCACGTGTTCAATTATTCTCGCCCATTACAAAGTCGTTGATACTCAACAGTTTTTAAAGTGAAACTTTTATTACATCGTCTCAAACTTTTTCGTCTGTGTGTTGCATGTCGCGTGATGGCGGCACCACCGAGATACATGTATCTCGGTGGTGCCGGTGACGGTCGGCCTCAGTGGTAGTGGCTGCCGAACGTCAGTGAGCTATTTATTGAGACTCTAACAGATTGAAAAATGTGGGCATAATTTCCTGAAACTTTCTCGCTAGGCTCGCCACAGAGGTAGTAGGTACCAACTTGGGGCGTGGCTGCCGAACGTCAGTGAGCTATTTATTGAGACTCTAACAGATTGAAAAATGTGGGCATCATTTCCTGAAATTCTCGCTAGGCTCGCCTCAGTGGTAGTAGGTACCAACTTCGGGCGTGGCTGCCGAACGTCAGTGAGCTATTTATTGAGACTCTAACATATACCTAATATATGTTAGAGTACCTATTATATTGTAGATTATATTATGTATTATCTAGATAATATATACTGATATAATATCTATAATATAATATTATTATATATAATGTATCTAGACCTAGTATACTTTTATCATTTCCCATTATCATTCCCATTTTCGAAGTATAACATTAAGATTGATGAACCGATTTTTATACCCTTACTTAATGGAATATTGTTCCGAAAATTTTCAGTTAAATGTCTATAATGTGTAAAAAAAAATACTGCTCAGAGCCTTTGGCTAAAATTCAAGAAACATGGAACATGCTTTGCATAGTAACGTTGCCAAGCAGAAAGAAATCAACAATTGCAATTCTTCAATTCTTGGTTTGATAAAAAATAGCTCCTTTGTCCTCCTAACCTCCTAATACTCGTGTGACACTTCTACGTCAGCCATCTCGCGTCACGGGCAGTTAGATCAAGGCTAAAGCATGTTCCATGCTAAAAAGTTCCACTTTTACCGTGGTTTCATAAAACCACACAACCAGTTTTTTCGTTATTTAGGTATATTTTTTCAATCCTCTGGCCATTATTACGTTGTATGACGTCCCGCTCGTTGTTCAACTTCCGGACGTTGTGAAGTAATTTTATGAATTCAGCCCAAATCCGCAGGGGGTTAGCTGCGTAGTCTTCGGACACCCCTTGGCCCACCACCATCCCATGTCAACTGCTCCAACCCCTATTTGTTGACCACTTTTAGAGCATCTGGTACATACTCGACTTGGTGCAACTTGGTGGTTTCATAATTTTCTCGTCATCTATTTGCCAAAACAGATTTTTGGTATTCTTTCATTTTTTTTTTTTTTTTTTTTTTGGAAAAGTTAAATTTCCCGTTTTTTTCCACTTTAGGAGCTCAGATACGCCACATGGAGCTCCTTTCTGGTGGTTTCATATTTTTCTCATCATCTACTCGCCAAAACGGATTTTTGGTATTTTTTCAAATTTTATAGAAAAAGTTTAATTTCCCGTTTTTTTGCACATTAGGAGCTCAGATAATGTCAAATTTTGAGTCCTATCCAAATTTTCGACCCTCGTCGCGAATACAATGGTGAATTATTCTAATGGAATATAAAATGAAATAATAAACCAAAACGAAATGATCGGTTTCTTGCAATAGCTGAAGAACGAGAAACGATAAAAACTAGCAAGTAGGAACTAATAAAGAACTGAAAAAAACGAAACGACTGGTTTCTTGCGGTAGCTGAAGAGTTATTCAGAACTCGTTTTTTTTCGGTTATTTTGTAGCAGAAAAAAAAACGGTTATTGTATAATAACGAACGAAACGGAACGTTACGAAAATGTAGCAATAACGCCCATCCCTACCCTATATCGGTAATCAAGTTGATCAACACGAAGAAACTTGCTCACTGAACTCACTTTAACTTGGAGGCAATATTGCCAGGTTCCGAAGGGACCCCGGGGGACCATTAGAGGGGAAAAGGGGGAAAAGCGGGGACTTTCTGGGGTCCTTTTCACTGCAAGAAACACGAAAAATGCGGCAATACGAAGCTCTGCTGCTTTCACGAGACCATCCCTGATAGGAACTCAAGAATTCCAAAACAGGAACTCAAAGGCTTTACTGCTGTCAGACTAGAACGGGAAATGCGGTTTGATTTGTTTTCAGTTGACATGACATTGTGAACATTCAGACTAGAAGGTTGGGCTTTTTTAGAGCATGAGAACACATCTTTTTATAGGTATGTTCCTTCTGCGACGAGTTCATTAAATAATTCTGCGCAGGGGTACACTTGCTACGTTCCTTCCGAAAAAGTTCTTCTTCGACTTTCTAACCGGACTGTAAAAATGACGAGTTCTTTGATAGGTAGGGTGTTCTCTGTTACTCTGTGGGTGATCCTAGCTAACTCCTTCCGAGACGAGTTCAGGGTGTAAGGTGTGAAATATCAGGTATGTTCCTTCCTAGACGTGTTCAGGGTGTACGTTGTGAGAATATTGGGTGGATGTGTAGGTGTGGTGGGGGGAGGTGTAGCGCGGGTGCAGAGAGTTATGAGTACCTACATGAACTCACTGGATGGAATGCGAAAACTGAACTGAAAAATGAATTGAAAACATCCTAAGGATGGAGGTACTAATTGTAATAATTACAATTCGTTACAATGCTCAGCACGAAGGAAAACACAAAAATGAATTTTGGGAAGGTTATTAGCTGGTACGATTCGTGTGCAATGAAAAAACCCTGCCTCGAGAGGGTGTAGAATATTATTGAACCCAGGGTTAAATATAAAAGAACCCGCGCGGAAGGAACGCGTCATTTGTACAGTCAGGGTGTGAACATGTATCTTACACCCTGCGCAGAGCGACTGCGCCGAATTTTGGTTTATTATTCTTGGAATAATACACCTATGTTTTCGCGACAGAGGTCGACGACTCCGATCAAAATCTGACATTAACAGGTTATTGAATTACCTGTACCTATTACTGTTTTGTTTTAACTTTGTATTGGGAAGGCCTTTACAAATGAACCTTCTCATTCTCATTCTCAAATCTGACATTATAATGGATAAATCCGTTTCAAGAGGACTAGATTCCAAAACCGAAATGTCCGTCCGCCGTCTGGGCCGTTTTGGACAGTAGGAATTTTTATTAAATCTGAAATTTTGATAAAATACTCCGTTTACCATCTAGTTGTGCCCGCAACGTTTTCAGCCCAATCGCCCAAACCCGTGGGGCGCTATGGGGCTACGGGAGGTTTTTTTAAAAAGGCTTTTGGCTGTGGGATCTAGTAAGGTGTGGTTTTCAAAACATTTTTGGACGTAGAATCCGTTTTTAGGGGTCCCGGAACGATCCGATTTCACTGTTGCGATCTATAGGGCTTTCATGGGGCTACAAATGAGATTTTTGAAGGATCCCAGGAGGATTTTCAAGTAAAAACGAAAAAGTTTTGAAAAAATAAAAATCTAAAATTTTTTCCATCGACACAGAATTAAATTTCTGCACAAGTAACCTATATCAAAGAATAATAAACCCTAGTGTAAAATTTGCAGCGTTTTTTATGAACTCGTCGAGGAAGGAATTTATCGAGGCGTAAGAATGCTCATTAATTCAACTGTATTTGTTTGATAGAGATTAAATCAATGATAATTATTTAATAGCGTGAGAATTTGAGAAAACGGAATATAATAATATTATTAAATATATTATATTATTATTAAGGAACGAAATTCTGACACTTCAAAATCACGGTTGTGTCCGCCATTGGGGGAACTGAGTGAAACTTGCGACGTCAGCCATAGGCGACCTTACAGTTTTCAATAATAGCAACCCATCAGTGTTACCAGACGTTTCCTTTCGTTCCGGAATCGTTTCCCTTTCGCTTACCTATTCTTGAAATAGGTAATACACCTAGGTATGACATACCTAGGAATAATACATTGTATTATTCCTATTCAATACGGATGTCGAAAATTTTGATCGGCCATTTAATGTGTCCTCATGTTTCATGATGTGTAGATTTCAAAAATGACTAACTCCTCAAAAAAAAAAAAAAAAAAAAAAAACGATAATATCGTAGCATGTTATGTAGGTATAACATATGTTGGCATTTTTCCTCAAACACAATTAAAACTATGGGTAACACCGTAACCCAGTAAAACATTGTATGGGTACGGGAATAATCGGTACCTACAACTGGAAATAATATTTCAGAGATAATGAATGCGTGACGTTACGATCCATATTATGACATTCCTCGTACTTCAATTAACTACTTTTACCCGGCAATGGGAAAATCCCCGGGAATTTATTTTTGGGGAATATTCCCGGGAATTTTCTTTTCTCGTGGTTCTGTCGACAGCTGTCCAACTTCTGTCGACAGACGCAGTCAGACCTGGAACAAACCGCTTATAAGAATAGAGTCCAACAACAACAACAACAACCTCTTATAAGAACCATGGAATGGATATTTACCATGGATAATTATCATAGAGCAGCACTCCAGTAATTATGGGATTCCCTAACATTTCTTATCAAAAAATTGATTCAAGGGTAGGTACTTGAAAAAAATCGCTGAAATAGCCCATTATGGTGCATAACTATTTTTACTACAATTTCTCTGTAAAAAGTAAGTAGGTACCTACGAAGGAAATTTAAAAAAAAAAAAAAAATGAAAGAGGATTTAAAAGCGAAGGTAAGTACCTATGGCGAAAGTGTAGGTAACGCAACAATTTGTGCAATACAGCGCAAGATTTAAAAAATTCATTCACACTAAGTAGGATGTTATTGTTTTGTTATGTATTAAATAACCAATTTTAGATTAGTTTCGTTTAAATTCTAGAGCAAGATTCAAGGGTAAGATATGGTCAGAGTTTAAAACAACATTGAAAAGCAAAGGTTCGGCTGAGATTAAAAAAAAAAAAAGGATTGGTAGGTATGGCCAATCTATCAATCAGTAGGATTTTGAAATTGGAAAAATAAATTAATAAATTTAAGAAAGGAAAAAAGTAAATTCTCATTTTTCCGGGAATTTATTTTTTTGAACAATATTCTCGATAAATTCCCTCCCCCGGCTCCCTGGGAATAATACCAGTGCCCATCACTGCTTTTACGTCACTTTTGGCACCTAGTTTTATTTTCTCAATCAACCGGATCGGCCGAGTATTCGTAATAACGATATGAAAAACGTTTTCGTATAGGATTTTGAGTTCTGATTCGAATTAGATCAGTCTTGAATCTCTAAAATGCTTAGTTTTGAATAGACGAGCCCTGAAACTCATTTTCAAAAGAACATCAATGTAAAAAAGATTAAAATTACGCGTGGGTACTGTCCACAATTTATTTAGTGTTTCCGGGTATCCAGTTACTATACCCAATTATTGTAGACATTCCTGACATTATTTCCATTGAAAAGAGGATCAAAAGAGGCCGAATTTGGCCCACTCTTAGTATTAGAAAATATCATTGCTGTTCGGAAGTTCCTGGTATATTCTAGACCTCAGTTCCAACTTCCTCCGTTACCAACTCTTGACAAAATGCATCTAAGCAAACCGTCCGTTTGAACTACATACGCGATGTCGAGTACGAATAATTTGAAATGATGGAGGTGGGTGGGTTTAAACAAAAATGGCCTTAAAAATCCATTGGGTATATCCATAATATGGATATTATTATTATTAATATCCATAATATGGATTTTTTCCAAATAATAATAATAATAACAACAATAATTATTTATTAATTATTAAAATTGTTGAAAACATTTTCGATCGGAAACTATTTCCAATGTTCAACGCACCAAATTAGTTGAAAAAGAATGAGCTGACGCAATAGCCCTAATAAGTGGGCATCAAAATACAATCATTGTGCAAGTGTGTTGAAGAATCTGATGATGTTAATACATTTCCCGAAAGCTAGACATTAGTTGAGTCCATAAGCGAGTCGAGTGTAGGGTTGCCAACCGTCCTCCCCCGGGGAGGACAGTCCTCCCTTTTGGTCATCCGTCCTCCCGAAACCCGGGACCTCGGGAGGACGCTCAAATGTCCTCCCTTTTCTGTTTGTGGATTGATGTTTCTTCAACACAAACAATATTATCTAGCTTCACTCACAATGCGCTAAGTACCTACCTACGTAACTAAAAATAGCGTACCTACCTAGCTATAACGTAGACAGTTACCTAAAACAGAACAATCGCGTTAACCAGCTGCGAGACGAATTGAGATGAGGAAGGAGTGATCAAATTTCTCATCAACGTGGTCTTTTTCTGTTACTTTATCTGCCCTCTCTTGATGTTATCCTCTTCAAGTGGATCGCGATTACTTTGTGAGATTTTTGCTTAGTTTTTGGTGGATAGGTTGAGTACCTAAGTACAGTTTGTGCTAAAATTGGCACAGAAACCGACAGTGATGTTGAGGAAGACCCAAAGTGTTCGAAGGCTAGGACTTCTAAACGTGCGTGTTCTTTCAACCAGTTGTGGGAGAAGGCAAGGCAAGGAGGAGGATGGGCAAGGTTAGATGAGGTAAATCCCAAAAAAGCGTAATGCTCCTTTTGCAAGAAATCGTTCTTTATAAAATATGGTGGAATAAGCTCTTTGAAACGTCATGCCTCCAAACAAACTCATAAAAGTAATGCTTCTGCCGTCATACAGAATAAAACGTGGGCATCCTTCATGTCCAGACCGACTTTCATTCCTGAAAATTAGAAAATCGTTGCCGCTGGCAAAATTGTATCATGGGGTGTGACATGGTGGTAGGTAGCTAGTTAGCTACGGGAGGGTTTTTTGAAGGCTTTTGGCTATGGGATCGAGTAAGGTGTCGTTTTCGAAGTATTTTTGGACGTCGAATCCAGTTTTGGGGGTCCCAGACCGATCCGGTTTCACCGTGGGGATGTATAGGGCTTTGAAGGGGCTACAAATGGGATTTTTTAAGGATCCCAGGAGGTCTAGGTATAGGGATCCATTTTTCGAGGGTCTTGATTCCCTTTCTTGTTCGTGTTAGTTGATGGAATTTTTCTCGTTTTACATTTTATTTTATATGAATAAAATTCCATTTTTATATCTCAAAATTTTGTTTGTTTTGCAATTTTTCGTCTACGTTGTTCGTGTTTGAACGTCCCCTCAAAAGAGGGAAAGGACCATTGTGAAAAGGGAGACAGGGTGGCCCTGTGGACTAAGGCGACAGAGCTTCGTCTGTTTACAAATCAGTCGGAGCGCTGATCAGCCTGCTTCAAATCCGGGGACGAACACCAATGTTTGACCAAAAGTACCTAAATCACGTCTTGTAATACCTGTCTTGTCGGCAGAAAATTCACCTCTGAACTCAAGTTTATGTGAATCCTTTCCCTGGAGCAAGATTTTCTAAAGCGTTTCTAAGTACAAGTGCGGGGTCGGGTCCTGCTATGCCCCAATTGAGAGAACCGAAAATGGTTAAGCACAAAAAAATCCCACTTTTTTACCATTTTGAAAAGTTAAACTTACAATGTAGGTATAATTTATTATCCTTCGCTGAACCCATCGGTGATATCCAAATTAAGTTCGTCTTATGATTGAAGGGCATGTACGACAATCAATACCTGAATATTTGAATCCAGGCATGCATTTATAAAAATACAAATTATGTAATGATTTGACGTAGAGTGATGCATTATATTCTAGTTCCTTTTTGTTTTTCATGAGCATTATTATTTCTTAGTTCCTTGCTTAATACCTGAGTGTACTACCTAAGTCAATACCTACCTAGTTTGGTTTTATACTTACAAATCTGTATTTTCAAATTTAAGTTCACTTTTTGTCTTGTTTGTGTAGTGAATCAGTTTTTTTTTTTTTTAATTCCGGCCCTTCGTACGTTAGTAAAATTATATTCACTTGATAATGAATTTGTAAAACTAATAATTTATTCCAAATATCAATCTTGGAGTGGATGTCCTCCCTTTTTACACGGTGTCCTCCCCAATTTTTCCAAGCGTCCTCCCGAACAGAATTTTGGAGTTGGCAACCCTAGTCGAGTGGGGTGTCGCTTGCCAAGTAATAATTATTGTGAACGTACTTATTGTGAACGTACGTAGCATCGGTTCATCGGAAATATCCCTTTTTATCTTGTAAAGTCCCCGCTTCCCCACCTCTTGACCGGCTGGCATCACTGATCGAGGTTAGTCATCGAGCGAAGTGTCATTCCTGTGCCGTTTTCAGTGACCAATGTTTTGGCTTGGCTGATGCGTTTTCGGGCATTGTAGTTGAACTATTTCATTTATTTCAGTGACAAGATGAGTTTCTTCAGTAAAGTGTTCGGAGGGAAGAAGGATGATAAGCTTCCAACGGCGTCGGAGGCGATACAAAAGCTTCGAGAAACGGAGGACATGTTAGTGAAAAAGCAGGAACATTTGGAAAGCAAAATCGAATTAGAAATGAAAATAATCAGGAAGAATGGCACAGCGAATAAACGAGGTACGAGTTTTTAAAATAGTTTGCTGCTTGTAGATATCGTTTGGCCAGAGGATATCGTATAACCCTCTTGACATCGTCCGTTGTTTGTCTTCTGATAATACTTGATAACAAAGCCATACCTTTTTCTTTTATGAAAATGGTAAAATTGATTCTTCTCAGCATACCTTGATCCATTTAGAGGAGTAATTGCGATCAATCCCTATGTTGAACTCACGAACGGTTTATTGAAGTACCGTTGTGGAGTCTGACAGGCGGTCTGACCGTGTGACTCATGCCTTTGTTTTGCGTGAGTCAAACAGGATATTCTCGTTACCTATATCTTAAACCCTTCAAACGCTTCATTTGTTCATTGGCCATGGGCAAAATACATTAAGTGACTTCATGGCCTAATCGTAAAATATTCTTCAGAATTTGAAATGGTTCTCTGCGCTCTTGCCATGAACTAAGATAATGTTCCTTCCTCCTCGGTAAATTACAGGGTCCACCGACGAAATCGAGAATTTCATTTTGATCTAGTCGTAGGCGGATAGTAGCGAAATCTGTATGCAGACGTCAACAATCCACTTGATTAATATATTCTCCCTCTAGTTAAGTGGTAAGGCAGCAGCAGGTTATCTTCATCAGTCGCCATCGCAAGATACACAAGAGGGCTGATAGTTGTTGAATTCAACGTGTCCAATGTGCTTTTATTCCTTGTGCAGTAGGGCTGCCTTCCGTCCATTATTCGGAGTTGCATGCAACTCATACATGATGTCCCGTACGCGTTCTGTACATTCACTTTGGCACCTATCAGGTGGAAACTATTCCTCTAAATTTTACCCAAGGGTTTACTATTCTTTGATACAATTAGCCCTTGGTTACAATTAGTCCCATTTGTAGCCCCATGAAAGCCACATAGATCCCCACGGTGAAATCGGATCGTTCTGGGACTCACCAAAACGGATTCTGCGTCCAAAAATACTTCAATAACGACACCTAACTCGATCCCATAGCTAACAGCCTTAAAAAACCTCGCATAGGCCGATTTTAGCTCCATAGCGCCCCACGGGTTTGGGCGATCGGACTGAAAACCTTGCGGGCACAACTAGATAGTAAACCGAGTATTTTGACAAAATTTCAGATTAAAAAAAAAAAAAATCCTACTGTCCAAACGGCCATTTCATTTTTGGAATCTAGACTTCTTGAAACGTGTAATGACAAATTTTAAGGCCGATCAGAATTTTCGACCTCCGTCGCGATTACATTATTCCAAGTATACAATAAACAAAAAATTAACCTAGCATTACTGGAAGAAGAAGATGCCGACTTTCTTGTCCGCTGATGTCGAAGACTTCATTTAGTCTGTGCGAAGGATAACGACACCAGTTTAAATTATTGATTTGAGTATTTGATACACTCAGGAATTGAGTATCGTATGAAAGGGGATCCTATGATACGCTCCCGGACCGCGAAAACCATTACGATACGCTCCCGCCGAAACTTTATAATACGCTCCTGCCATTACGAGTCACCTAACCGACCTAACCTTCAAAACCTATGTTTGTAACCCATTGTTGTAGGATAAAATGTTTTAGTTGGCTATTTACCACCCCAGCCTCTCCTATAGAGGAAAGTGGGGAGGTTCAGGACAGAATTTACATAATTGGCTGTAACTCCCACAAACAGCAATATTTCCCATTTTTTCACAGTCCTGCAGGTAAGAATCTCAGTCCCGCATTGCGGGACTGGGAAATCCCGCGGGATTTTGAACTTTCAGGTTCCGCAAAAATCCCGCGGGAAGCCCCGCATTCTCAAAAAGTTTGATTTTGTGTATATAACCCTCAAATAATAGGAATCTTCAAATTATGAAGTTATTTCAGGAGTATTAGTCGACAATCGGTTCCCTAGCCCATTCTGTTCAATAATTACCATATTCCATTCCACATAATATATTATACCTTCCTCACATCCCACCTCCATAACATTTTTATTTTTAAACGCTGGAGGAGGGATAGTCTCACCACATCGTTTGGCAACCTTCGAGGAGATTCGAATTTCCTTAGAAATTCATCAACTGTAATTCAATTATACATAAAATTAAAACTACAATTGAATTTGAACATTACTACCTTCCATAATTTCTGGATAAATTGATTGATTTGTCAATAATTACCGACCTAAATAGTACCTAAATACCTCAAAAACAAAGGGAATTTTTTTTGGGTTCTCCGAGTCCCGCGGGACCACTAGTTGCGGGATTTTGAGACCCCTATATTCAGGTACATCTCTCTGAGCTTTACGGATAATTGTTCAAAAAACGACATTGCTGGTACTTCCCAACAACTTGGTGATGCCATTGGCCCAAAAGAAACTGGCAGAAATCGTGAAAACGCACCGAAAAATTATGGTTTGGAGAGCAAAAAAGGTAAGATGGAGACTGAAAAAAAGGGGTGGGTTGTCATGAAAATATAACCTTCCTGAAAAGGGATTTAATGGCATGATGTGATATCACCCTCCAAGACCTTGTGATGTATTTTCAGTGGATCTAGACAACTGGTTTGGTAGATACAATTGGTGTCCCGAAACTCCCCACTTTCCCCTATGTGATGTAATTATCATGTAACCCCCCTTTTCCAATATGAGAGCCAGTTGTAATGTATTTTGTGGGGTTTTATTTTAGTAATTTCGTTTCATTCCATTTTATAATACTGCAGTCGAGTATTTCTTTCGATTGTGACCAAAGTAGTTATATGACTTCTCATTATATTCGAATTTGCCCCATACAGTCCCGTATTTTAGCTTGGAGTGTCCCGTATTGGCTAAAACAGAGATGGCAGATATACTACAAACGATAATAGTCGATATTATCGACTATCATCCACCCTTAGAATGCTTACTAAGAATGATCGACGACAACAAAGCTTATTTAAATATTCATGCACCAAGGCGTTGTGATTTAACACAAAAAACTAGCCAAGCGGTGAAAATTGATTACTCTAGAGAAATTGACTAATAATAATATAATTAATCGGCTGCCCTCTCGTCTCAGTTTTACTTTGTTAGGCTGGCTTTCTTAACAAGTTACTTCCTTATTCTAATTGGTGTGTTGTCTCACTTAAAAACATGTTTGAATTTACAGTTTCGATGCAAGCTCTCAAAAGGAAGAAGCGGTATGAGAAACAACTTCAGCAAATCGATGGAACCCTGTCGACCATTGAAATGCAAAGAGAAGCTTTGGAATCGGCGAATACCAATACGGCTGTTCTCCAAACGATGAAACTTGCTGCTGATACGCTGAAAACTGCCCACCAACACATGTACGTTTGTGATGATTGTTACCCTACCTGCACGTGTACTTTACTTTCCTCGATGAGTATCATGGCATATTTTTCAGGGACGTCGACCAAGTCCACGACATGATGGATGACATAGCTGAGCAGCAAGACGTAGCCAAGGAAATATCTGAAGCCATATCCAATCCTGTAGCCTTTGGCAATGACATTGATGAGGTAATTATTAACCCTATTTTGCGTGTATGTCTTTGAAGTGACAATGACAAATCTCATTAATTTGTTTTCAGGACGAACTGGAAAAGGAACTCGAGGAACTCGAACAACAAGAGCTGGATAGAGAGTTGCTGGGTACACACACCCCAGCTGACGTACTGCCTTCTGTCCCAGCTACACCTCTTCCTGCCAAGCCCAAGCAAACAGGTAAACTACACTGTAATTATTTAAATTTCCTAAGAAACCGAACCATTCAAATGGCTTCGTTTTGGAAATTCGTTTGACTAATTCAGCAATGGAGATATTCGTAGAGCTAATTTAGGAATGGACGTGCACCCGAATTTCGGGTGAAATCATCCTGTGCCATGTTTTTAGAAGTCAAAAAGATAAAAATACATCATTTTTGTGACGAAAAGGCTTTCACGTACCTAGTTTATCTAAAGTTGTTCTGGTCGATTCAAAAAGGACGTGCGTGACGTCACGTACGGCCCTTCCAGTTAGACGGCGAGTTTCCCACCAAAGACACCCGAGTGCAGGTCGATTTTTCGTATATTTTTCTTGATTTCCTTGGTGATTGGCATTAGTGACATAGGAGTAACGCGAAAATGGCCGTGTTCACTTTGTTATGAATGTGACCGTGTAAAGTAAACTTATATCGACTTGTTTGGTAACCTCAGAGACTGATCCTTCAGTTTTCATTTTTTTTTAATGGTGGCCAACTTGGCAAATCGTCTACCAATGGGAGTGGTTGGTTTCTGCCGAAAATTCAAATTTGGGATTTTCCACAAATTCTATAAATTCGTATGAACTTGCGATTTGTGTTATAATAACCCCATTTTTGGTGTTATTTGGAAGCCTTCTATCGATAAAAAAAAAAAAAAAATAATAATTCAGAAACGTCCATTCCTAATTGTGTTTTGACTGTGAAGGTGCATTCGGCCCAAATCGACTTCAATATAATATATTATAGAAAATGACTCGAACCAACGGTGTAGTAGATGTGCATTTCGAAGGAGAGAATTCGACTGAAGAAACAGTCCTCTAACTGGAAGGGAAAGTCAACACGGCCCCAGTTCAGCTGTTCGACTTAAAAAAAAAAAAAAAAAAAAAACCATCTCTAGCCCCTGAGTGTGAGGGTGGAGCATAAATTTATGCGTATGGTAGGGCTCCTGATAAGTGGGGTACATCGACCTGGGCATTGTTGCACCTTCACAATCGATTTATCTTAGTTCTAAATGTCTATACTAAAATCCTCATTCCAAAACCATTGTCGCTCACCCCTGCACCCAAATAATTATATGTCAGGCATTCATTCAAACCTGGTGTTTTCAGTTCCCGACGACGATGATGAATTGAAGCAACTCGAAGAATGGGCAACATAATTCGCCAGTTTCCAGCAAGCAGCTTATGCCACTCCAAAAATTACAACTGTAAAAATGTTCGTTCTTATTATTAATGATTCTTTTTTTTTCATCTTTTTTTGTCATGGCTACTCGCAATCTGCTTGATACCTAAAATCCTGCTCAAGCAGTTAACGATAAGAACGTCTTGTAAATACATAGATCATAATTCAACTTAGGATAATATTTCAATATAAGTGAACTAATTCAAATGAAACAATATATTCTTATACATTTTATGAATGGTTTGGATTATTTGGTTATAGTTCATGTTATTTTTGATGAGATAGCTAATAAGCGGAGGTTCGTGTGGTTACAATGGCTCATTGTGACTTCTTGGTTGCCTACATCGAATAGTTTGAAAAACTTAACTTTGATGTTTTTTCCGAGGGATACGTAGCGTTCTCGTGAGATTTCTTCATTGTGTGGACTGGAAAACCTCCATCAGTTTTTATAATCCCTCTTTAGGTATAGTGAAGCAACCACCTTCGTGGCCCAGTGAAAAGTTTAGGCTGTGTTGAGGGTGACGAGGTATGTGAAGCATACGAGGTTCGTAGACTACTTGGTTGGTTGAGTGAGCTCCAAAGTTCCAGAGTGGTTGTGCTGTTTTTTCCCTGTCACGAAAAAAGCTCAGCAAAGCGGGATTCCCGGTGCACTAAACCACTTTCCAACGTGCACATGGCTTGCTGCTGTTTCACTTCAAGTTGTCACTGGCCCTGTTGATTAAAGAATAACAATTATTCTTGTATGATTTATTTATACAAGTTCAGGCAGACTTTCGTTATGTATTAGGATATCTCGAGTCTACATAATGTCGGAAATATTATACAGCCTTAGTTCAGTTGCCTTTCTTGTCTTGAAATACATTCATTTTCCATGTAATCTTGCGATATTCACATCCTTAGGTACTTTTTGTTTCCTCATTCTCACAACGAGAGGCCAGGTGTGGGGAGAATTGTGTTTTCTCATAAAAACAATTTCTAATGGACATTTTTGACTGATAGTTTTGTTCATTTTCCACCCTCTCGAGCTAAAGAACCTTTTCGTAATTTGAACCATTCTTCAGCCATCTGCTGACTCTGTATAGCTCATTCTACTTTTCTACCTGGCGGGTTCCTCAGTTCTGGCTTCTATGATTGTGAAAAAAAATATTGTGAAACGATAAGAATTATTTTCACAAGGATATTTTAGCGTTGCCATTTAGTTCATCATCACCCTTTGACTCTAACAAGGGAGTGCTAGCTGATACTAATCTATCTAGTTTCTTTTGTTGTTTGCAACGTTGTTGGAGGGGGCGCTTCATTATGACTCATAACAGACAATGTGAGTTTAATGTTGGAAAGAAAAAGGTGGATGCGGTGGAGGACTCCATCAAGGCCATGGCCTTTGTACGAGCGTAATTTATTTTGGTTTAAGTGGACTGCATGGTGATAAATAGCAACGATTTTGATAAAGAAAATGAATTTGGAGATGCAAGGTTTATGGCTGAATGAACATACCAATCGTTGAAGAGGATCAGATCCTGCTGACACCGACTGCGCAGCCGGGACGACTCCTTCGGCGATTTTCTCTGGCAGCACACAAACACTCGCGAACGAGGGATGGAGGTAAATAATAAGTGAATTTTGTGGGGTTGGGATATCAACCCTTATTAAAGACGAGACGTGAGGGAGATTTGCACTGCAATGGTTCATAGAGGACAAGGGGGGGGGGGGGGTCTTTGACCTGTCCACTATTGCCTACTTACATCTCCAAGTAAATTAAACTTTTCCCACTTTGCGGGAAAATAATCTTCTAATTAACAATGAACTAGATGACGGCGGAACAGTACAAGTACATGTGGTGGAAGGCTCCATCAAGGCCATGGCCATTGTACTTGTACGAGCGTAATTTAATTTTGGTTTAAGTGGGCTGCATGGTGATTGAATAAGTTTATTCAAATTGATTCACTAAAACTGTAAAAATTTGCTTTTTTAACTAACTGATGGTCTGTTCATGAACAAACCTTTTTAACGCTTTATTTCTTGATTGAAGTTTCAACGTGTAGCATTTCAAAATCTGGGTGGGATTTTTTTTTTTAATATAAAGAAGCTCTGAAATTCAAACTTGGAAATCACAATCCCGAATCACAGGGGGGGGGGGGGGGGACAAGCCCACCGTCAACGTTAGACGATGTTGTCCCTTCATCGTGGCAGGATTTTGATCCCCAACGGCACTGCGGTCCTCAATTGGTCCGATTGTACTCGATTCGACGCATCCATTTGTTGATGCCCCAAGTCCCTAGGCCTGGTTTTTTCTCACATGTCAACATGAGCTAGAGCCGCCGGAATTACCATGTTTTGCCACTTTTGGTTTATTATTCTTGGAATAATACTCCTATATAATCGCGATGGAGGTCGACGACTCCGATCGGCCTCAAAATTTGACATTATCTGTTTCAAGAGGTCTAGGTTCCAAAACCGAAATGTCCGTCGGCCGTACGCCGAGCCGTTTTGGGCCGTAAATTTTTTTTATTTTTTTAATCTGAAATTTTCACAAAATACTCGGTTTATCATCTAGTTGTGCCCGCAAGGTTTTCAGCCCGATCATCCAAAACTGTGGGGATAAAACGGGGCCACGGGAAGGCTTTTCTGGAGGATTTCGGCTATGGGATCGAGTTAGGTGTCGTTTTCGAAGTATTTTTGACTTAGAATCCGTTTTTTTGGGGTCCCTGAACGATCCGATTTCACTGTGGGGATCTATAGGGCTTTCATGGGGTTAAAAATGGGATTTTTGAAAAATCCCAGGAGGTCGAATATTTTCCGACTAAAAAAAAAAATTAAAATTAAATTTTTTTCTTTCAAAAGGTTTTTGCTGACACAGAATTAATATTCGGACATGTAACCTATATCAAATAATAATAAACCCTCGTGTAAAATTTGCAGCGGTTTTTTTATTATTGTAATTGTCTGGAAGTTCAACGAGAACTGTGAAAAGGAAAAGGACATAAAAACCTTATTATATATAATAATTCCAGACCCCTGTGTGTGGACCCGGCATTATAACCACTACACCATCGACGGCCCCTGGGGTCGGTATTTATTTGGTTTCAGCTTCACACGAGGAATCAATTGCAATTATTGGGACGGGACTAATAATTATTACAACAATCACTGTCATCTTGGGTTGCCGATCCGGATCAGATTATCT
This sequence comes from Pilophorus perplexus, assembly GCA_955831195.1. Classification (NCBI taxonomy): domain Eukaryota; kingdom Metazoa; phylum Arthropoda; class Insecta; order Hemiptera; family Miridae; genus Pilophorus; species Pilophorus perplexus. The sequence goes on along the minus strand of OY037007.1, from coordinate 61,139,574 downwards.
GAAACCCGAGGAATATCAACAACCAAGGGATACCGATGGGCAACAACCTCAAATCCAGGGTGAATCGTAAGTAGTGGTGCTGTTTACCTTTACTACCTTGGATGGTTTTTGTCAAAATGTGGGAAAGGAGAATACTTCGAGGATCGCAGCCACGATTTTGTTTTCTTTCCCTCATACTTACCTGCATCCTGCCTGAATGGCGTCGATAGAAAGTCAACGGATCGACTACAATGTCATTCCACCTCATCTTAATGATAAAATTATTCCTCATGCAAATCAAGCTAAATATTGTATTTTACCTTTTATTTAATTTTTTTTAAACTAAAAATCACTTACCTACTTTAAGGTTTAAATCAATGTGAACAAGGTTTACCTAAAAGGTAAAACATTACATCTCGGTATGACGCTTCAGGCCAGGTTTTCGTTGGTGTGACGCTCACCCAAAAAGGGTGAACTCTTATTGAAATGAAATGAAATGAAAAGGTTTATTTATAAAAGCCTTCGGGCGATACAAGGTTGAAACAAAACAGTAACACAGTTGAATCAATAACTAAAATGACACAAGGTAAATCACTACAATAGTACAAGAAAAATCACTATTATAATACAGGATAAATCGCTACAATATTTAGCTATTAAAACAAATTCGCAAAGCTTAATTAGTCACAAGTATAATAATTATTAGTACAAAAAACCCTTCATTAAGGAAAAAAGCTCTAGTTCTAATACAGTTCAAGAGGAAGCAGTACATTTTCTTACAAACTAATAAATCATTGAAAGAGAACAGACAGGCCAAGTCATTGTGGGACAATTCACTGAGGAGAAAAAATAAAACCGTTCGCCACGCACCATAGGACAGTCACAGTTGAAATGGAAAATTGAATTTTGGGCCTCCGAATTGCACATCGGACATACTCTTCGGTATTATTAAATTTGGCAACATAGTCTGGAGTGCACAGTCTGGCTAAATAATTCCCTGTCAGCCTTGCTTGAACCAGGAGTCTCTTTATCTGAATGCCCAGATCTGAGTTCAAATAAAAAGGTATCTCGTTGTCTGCAGGCGAGTACATCCTGTAGATCTGATTGAACTGCGACATTGCTACACGCTCCCTGTCATTATTTTCCCAAAACGAGTCAATATTTTTTACGAAGCGAGTCAGGTTGAAGTTGTTGCAGTTCTGAGATACCCAGAATATATCATATTTAGTGTCTTGCTCCAGAGAAAGGATTCACATAAACTTGCGTTCAGAGGTGAATTGTCTGCCGACAAGTCAGGTATTACAACACTTGATTGATTTTTGGTCAAACATTGGTGTTTGGCCCGGATTCGAACCAGGCTGATCAGCGCTCCGACTGATTTGTAAACAGACGAAGCTCTGTCGCCTTAGCTCACTGGGCCACCCTGACCCTCTGGAGCAAGACTATCTAAGACACTCTTACTTTATCAGTGATTATCTGGGCGCATTGTGGGGTCGGCTCCTGCCCCACTTGTGAGAACCATAAATGGTTAAACACAATAAAACCCACATTTTTACCATATTTAGTGAAAAACAAGATTTCTTGAAACTAAAATGAACTCTTTTTTTAAGATGGACATGGGCAATCATACCGCCTAAATCCAGACCACGCTCCCACAAGGTAGGTTTTCTTCACGTAGCTGTTTACAATCAGCCGGAGCGCTGATCAGCCTGGTTCGAATCTGGGGAAGAACACCAATGTTTGACCAAAAGTCAATTATGTGTTGTACCTAATACCTGTCTTGTCGGTTGACAATTCACCTCTGAACGTTGGAACGTTTATGTGAATCCTAGCAGAGGCTCCCGTGACGAAGGCGGCCGAGACATCCGTCTTCAACACAAGATCGAGGGATCGCATGAACGAACCTCTCTTGGGACCTCGAACCGGGATCAAAATCTGGTGGACCGGTAAAAAAACATTGTCTTCGTTTGCTGAGAACTAAGTTGTTCGTTTGCTTAAACTAGCCACAGCAATCTATGACTGAGAGGGGAGAGCTGGGGGCTGCTGACCCGACTTGATGATGGACCTACAGTCGTAGTGATATGTCTTGTATTAGGGATTAGACCTCGACCACCAGAAGGCAAATAGAGTCATCGGTACCATATCAGTGAACAATGTGCCGTCCGGGCGTAAGTTCAAGGTGAGACTCCGTTGATTACCTGATAGGTAAACATCGTAGTCTCTCCTCTGGTTGGTAGCCGTTCCCACAAATCTTTTTCTCTTTAATACTTCGGCCGAAGGGTTTACAGAAAATCTCAGGAATTTGTTAGGTATCGAAGATGTGATCAGCAGAAATACCACGCACATGTGGTTTTATAAGACCCTTCCATAAACGTATGGCCCTGCCATTGGACACCATCACACCATTACAGGGCTCAAGCAGGGGCCGTGAAACTGGTGTACCTAATGAAGTAACTTTTATATCTCTTCCTTCTGGCATAGGCCAATTTCCAAAGGTAGGAAACTTTATTAAGGGTGCGCTGGAGGGCTATTTAAAGTCAAAGGACCACGTTTTCAACCAGCTTTTTGGAGATGATACGTAGGAAAGGTAAAATTTTGGAGGTAGGTACCTATCGCGGATGCTTCTTCCCCGATATCGGAGACTCCAAACATTGAATGTTAAATCAGGAAAACAAGATATTTACGTTTTTCAAAATTTATAATATAAATTTATGATATTATCATAAAATCATATTATTTATATCATCAAAATTTATTATTTATATCTTGATTTCTTGAAATGCCTCTCTTATTTTGCCACAAAGTTTGATTAAATTGGGCTGTTGAAAAGATTTCCCCGAGAGGCCGCAGGTACCTCGTATATTTAACCTCTTCCACGTAAGACGTAGCTCAGTCAATCAATCAATCAATAAACACTGACATAGCAATCGTTACCTATATGTACATAGATTAAAATGAACTTAAAAACTAAACAAACAACACTAGGTACCTAACCGTCAGATATCTATAGCAATACCTAAGAAAAAAACAAAAAAACACGTGAAGACATAGAGTAGGTAGGTACATAATGATTTTACTTACAAACATGAATTAAAAACGCTGAAAATTTTACGCAAGGGTTTATTATTGTCTGATGTAGGTTACTTGTGCGAAATAAATTCCGTCAATAAAAAATAAAAAATTTCTAACATTTCTTTTTTTCAAAACATTTGAGGAGGCCCGTGCAATAAAGGCTTATATGCCTATAAGCCCTTCTTGCGGGGAACGCGAAAATCGATTCGCCATGTTGTTTTCTATACAGGTACCAAGTTTCAGGAAAAAATTCCCATTTGTTTTGTTTGTACCTACTACCCTTGTTTTTAGTGATAGCTGTTATACGCCCTTCTTGTGGGGAACGGCCTGTGAGCAGTCTTCTGATTCTGTAATCAATTTTTTTGTATTGCGTTTGTTTTTATATTCAATCATTCTAAAAAATGCTGTTCATAAAACGTATATTTTCCTTATTTTTCCTTCAAAACCAACATTTTCCAAGTTCATAAGCCCTCTTGGAGGGAACTGTTCCTGTTACAGTCTGAAAGGGGATTTTTCTCTCCCCACAATAAGGGCTTAGGTATAACCTCTTCGCAAAAAAGAAAATATCTCCGATGCGGTTAATTTTATGGTAAATTAGCTTAGTGACATTGCAAGTGGAAGAATAAGACATTTGAGGAGAAAAGGTTTGGACAGAAAATAACGTACCTACTTATAAATACACATTACAGGGTGCATGTTGAAAAACTTCGAGGGTTCAGAAATTCGGACAGTTTTCAAAGTCGAAACGGGGTCTTTCATTCTGCCAGAATATTTTCGGACATTTTCCAGATTTCTGGAACTACTGGACTTCTTCGAGCAGGTAGAGCATCGAAGAGCACCGCAGAGCACCGAAAAGCACATTTGGTGACTTGGATCTTCAAATAGCGTATATATTGAAGTGGACTCTCGTACGAGGAAGTGGTACATTGCGAGGCCCATGAAAAAGGCGAAATAAACCGATCGCAGAACTGGAAAAGAAACTGCTTCCGTCAAACGACGCAAAGCAAAGTTACAAGAAGCGAGCCTACTGCATACATTTACGTTTTTGTAATCTTCTATGAAAATTTTTGGTTCTTCTTCCAGAATGTTCTTCTTATCTAATAGGGAATCGCTGATTATATTGTCTGAAACTAGCGATCCGCATGCTGTAGAACCCTACATTACTCAGTGTTTTGAAGGAATCAAGCGTGGAAAAGTGGCTTAAAAAGGTAGCTATATTTGCTCGATTTACATTTTCATATTAGGTATGTTGAGCCCAGGACAGCCGACTATCAATCTTGAGACCAAGAAAATTCGCAGTCTCCTACTTCACCATTACCTAAGGGAGAATTTTAGATTCTGGGTGTTAATACCTTTCAACCTGAGACCATTAATCGCACACCACTCCTCGATAATGTGGCTGGAGGAAGGTACCTAGTTTTTCTTTTACACCAACCGACCTTAGTTCGTTCGAAAGGATCGTTATCTAGGCACAACAAAAATAAGGTTGGCCCTGATTGACACCACAAGAGATCGGAGCAGGTGTCGATGCAGAAAAAATAATCTGATGCCAGCCACTCAAGAAGTGCTCAAAGAAACGTAAGGTGGACTGGGTGAGCGAGTTTACTTAAGAGAGTAACATGAGAGTTGAATTATTTAAGCTCTTGAGAGTTTCAGATAAGTCCATTGCTAGAGCACAAGCAGCTTGCGTGCCGAAAACCTAACTGCTGCGGATGCAGTTTCAAATAACTGCGTAAAAACGTGGTCTTCCCTCTTCTGAATTTTAATTTGCTTCTAAATTTGACAATAAAAAATATGAGAAAAATTGAGGTAGAAATTCACCCTGACAATAAGGGAGAACGCCAGTTCCGCGCAAGAGGCTTGGAATTGTGAGATAATCCTTGCCAGTTCCGCGCGGCCCAGTCCCGAAAGCTTCGCCAATTCCGCGCAATCTACAGAGATCTTCCTTCTACCCGATTGCAACTGAAATTATCCTGTTGACTGTCGCGTCCACAATGTTATAATATAATCTTACTTTTACCTTTAGTCCTAGAAGTTATCCTCTTAGCTCAGTGCCGATCTGTCCTTTACCTACTCGTGTTCGACATTCTCTTCGCGTTCGTGTTCGGGAGTCTCTTCGGGATGTCTCAAAATCCGGTCGAAGTCACTTATAGTGAAAAAGGGAAACCGTTGTTTGGCGTATTTTTCCATCGAAAACCGAAGAAGACTTCTTAGACTTAGTGTACACCAGAGTTGAACAAATGGTACTTACAAGTACTAATTACAAAGTACAAGTACAAATACTTGGAAAAGCAAGTACAAGTACAAGTACATTTGTGTACTTGTACTTGCAACAAGAGAAACAAGTACAAGTACAGGTACTTGTAATTGGAATCCCAAGTACAAGTACTTGTTCTTGTACTTGCACCATGAGAAACAAGTACAAGTACAAGTACTTGTACTTGGACCTCCAAGTACAATTACTCGTACTTGTACTTGTCTACATCCAAGTACTTGTACTTACAAGTACTAGTACTTGTACTTGTGCTTGAACTTACAATTACAAGTACTTGGACTTCCAATCATCAATAATAAAATCAATATTGGCGGAAATCCCCACTCCTTCCCTTCTTTAGGGAATGAGAGGGGGTTGAAGGAGGGGAAAACGGAAAAAATCCTTGAGGGCGCTCAACCTATCTCAGATCATTTTTGAGTTTCTCGAGATTTTCAAGGTATGTACTTGGTGTACTTCAAGTACAATTACTTTCTACAAGTACTTGTACTTGTAATTGTTCTAGCTTTAGTTAAAGTACAAGTGCAAGTACTTGTACTTGTACTTGGCCAGTACTTTTCAAGTACTTGAACCATATAAATCACTGGAGTAGCTTTTTCTCCATTTACACATGTTTTTGGAGGGGAACATTCCTATTTTTTACTAATGTACTTTGGATATGTACTTAAGTACAAATGTAATTAAGTACTTTCAACACTGGTGTACACTCAGCTCTTCAGGCATGCAGGCATGACTGGAAAGTACATAATATGTACTTTCCAGTCATGCCTGCATATTATGTGACTACGCTGAATATTAAATATTAAAACTTTTGTTAGCATGGTATCTCTTCGACGAATGTACATAATATTATCCTCCAACCCAATGGGCATCACAAACAACAGATTCAGCGCGCACTAGTATGCATGTGAATCTTTTCACGCGAAATTTAAAAGAGAATAGTACCTAATTGCAAAATATGCAAGTTTCTATGGATACGCAGCTAAATAGCATCACTTTGATGAAATTTGAAATCGCTTCGCTCGCTCGGGGTGGGATGTATACATAAACGCTTGCGTACGAGTCTGCAACACATTGGGGCATTTTATGTCTTTAGTCCCCTCCCATTTCTTACTAAAAAGTAACATCGATAAGTTTACGGGTTGCCACGGGTTTCGGTAACGCTTCAAAAAAGTAACGCTTTTTTCGGTTTTGTGCCAAATTAAAGACATAAAATGTCAAAAGAAACGAGCGACTACGCAACAAGTTCAGCGCCGAACATTGATGGATTACTCCCTGGATCTGTACAGACGAGGTTTCTGTGATCCTATGACAAAGTATGTTTTCTTCACTCACCACAATTTCCATGCACAAATGACCTTTTTCGCCCCGCGCGGAACTGGTAGTATAAACCGCGCGGAACTGGTAGGATTAACCGCGCGGAACTGGTACCTACCCAAAATTGTGATTGCGCGGAAAGGGTACTCACCCGACAATAATTGAACTGATGAAGAAGGAAGGAAGTTAAGGATTTCCAGCCCTCGCCAGTTTTTCCTTTTTTAATTATATTTATGCTAGCAAATTTTGATAACCCTATTAATTTTTTAATCGGCTAGATTCTATCCGATACACAAGAAGGGTGATAAGCTCTTGTGTGATACCTCCTGATAGCAAAAACGTCGGACAAAAATAGCATTTTTGAATCGACATGTTGAAATACGTAAGAGCGGAATTTAAGGCGAATCAAAATTTTCAACCATCGCTACGAAAAACCTAAATGTTGACAAAACACTCCTTGGACCCTCAATATACGCAGGGGTTTAGAAGGGTTTTGATCTGAGAGTCTATTGGGGTGTCGTTTTCAAAGTCGAATCGATCCCAGATCTGGCCGACCGCTTTTCAGCAATGTAGTACCGGTTTGAAAGAATAAACCTATGACGAATCCAATTTCCATCATTTTCCTAATTGACTGGCGACAAACACCGTTAAAACATTTTTTTAAAGTAATGATTTGGGGGAAAAATAACTAGTTAATGAATGAGTCCGGTATGGTGGTAGGTTACATCAAATTTCTGAAATGGGCGATATTAACGACTTCTTTCATTTCATTTGAAAAAGACATCCCGGTCACAAATTTGAATGGTAGATGACGGTAAAATTTATCGTAATCGACTATTCAAATTTAATAAGGATCGTGAGCTCTGCTGAGATGTTGATCTTCGTGGGGCGTCGGTAAAGTGGCTGTGCTGCCGAGTATTTCTGAATGAACTCGTCCAGCCGATGCTGCTCTCTGCGGGCACCAAAGCCAACTACCGGGTGTGTGAGGTTGACAGCGAACGTCGTGGACTTCGTACTCAACAACCACCTGCTTCGCCAGTCCCCGTGCTTCCTGTACCTATTGTCCAGTGAATAGAGGGTCCATACAAAAATATCTATCCGTACAAAAATTCGGGTAGTCCTGATTTTAATGTAGGTATGTTGTTTGGGACCATTAGGAAGTTGTAAATCCAAGTTTTCGCCCTTCTCGTCCTCGTGCGTTCTTCGCAATCTTGAAAAAACCGTCAACATTTTGCGAGTTTTTCAGTTTTTGGCCAACAACTCGTTCTCCATGAGGTTTTGCGTAAACAGTTCTATTAAGTACCCAAGTTGTACAATACAAAATTTTCTAATAATTTAGTCCCAGTTTTTATTTAGTAAAACGGCAGCGGAGATACGAGGCTGCAAAAAAGGGGTAAAATCTCGTGTTTTGGAAAATTTTAACTTTGTTACCACTTCGCGACGTAAAACCTCCTAAAAGGCTTCGTTTTAGGGAAAATATAGACAGTTGTAGAGAATTTTAGTACCTTTCAAATGCAGGTCTTTAAAAAAATGTAGGAGCCAAGGAGTGGGTGTAAATTTCTTGAAAAATGGAAAATCCCCGATTTTTGCATTTCAGCGTGGAAACGCAGTATGGTGTACTGTAGCAATATTTCATCAAATTTCGGTTTTCCAGTATACATGGTAATGCATGTGAATTGCACTACATGTTTTTGAATACTTGGGTGATTCCAAAAAAAACGGAAATGGGTGAGTACTCGCCTCTGTAGCTTCCAAAAATTACCCAATCTTCTAACTTTTTTTTTTGTATACCACTTTAAATACTTCTGAATTATTTCGGCTAATGTACTAGGAGAAAATCGAGATTTACTACAGAAAACTCCACGACCTTCACGCGTACTCAAGATCTATGAGCAAGTTTGGAATCGATTTTAGATCCCATATCATGGATTTACAGTCAACGCCTTCTCCCCAAGTGATTAGGAGATTCCATATTTCAATAGTTTACTACGTTCAAGGGGTTATCAATTATCTAAATGCAGAGCCACCCTCTAAAAGTTGCGTACTCACGATGACTCAAGACCGGCACAAGAAAAAAAGTTAGTTTTTCATTTCGCCTGAAGAGCGCGTTTTTAACTATTTCGATCTCCGAGCTAGTCCGTTCAGTAGCCCAACATCACTGGAAGGGAAAATACGGCTCGTGGGGGATCTCCAGCAGCCAAAGAAACATTTTCACAGAGTTTACTGAGCTAAGTCATGTTTGTTGAGATACTTTTTTCCCAGACATTCACGCTCGTAAAATGAGTAATTCAAATTGTTTGATTAGATTGTAATCACCCGTAGAACAAAAAACGGGTCCGTGTGGCGATGAAAGCCCAGTTTACCCTTCTGGAACAACAGAGTTAGCTTGCCAGCCATTTTGAGATACTTTCTCATGACCATCACACTCAAAACCTTCACGCGACCATCACGCTTTACCAAGTCAAACTTGTGAAGGTCATGAGGGGTTAGTGAAGGTTTGGATGATTTAATAACCTATCTCATTGACTTGACCAAGTTATTGTAGTATATATGTACGTATATTGTATTATTACTAGGTAAAAGGCAAGACCATTGTGAAAAACTCATGACCTTCACTCAAGAGTTCATAACCTTCACACAAAAGTTCAAGACCATCACGAAAACTCAAGTCCTTCACGCCTAGCTTTCTCCATTTCAGTTGCAGAAATTGACCTTCAAATCTAGTTTCTAACCCTAATTATATTTTATATTCGGTTACTGGCTACGGATACTGAAAGTAATTGGGAATATATATTGAGTTCCTCAATAGTTATACCAACACCAATTCATGTGATGGTCTTGAGGAAAGCACATAAATCCGTCGTGGTTTTGTAGTGATACCTACCTTTTTGGGGGCTACATAAAGTATCTCACCCTATATATTTTCGAAAACTAGGGCTTTCCCTGGACCGGAATCAATAACACTTCTAGAGAAAACGAAGGAAAAATTTTCGGCCTAAACGAAACCCCAAATTTCCGTTTTTTTTTGGAATCACCCCCTTTACAGAAAATTTTGGTGGATTTGAAGTGAAGGGGTCTACTGATTTTGTGTACAATGTAGTTCGATCTAAGTTGGTAGTAACCTATCAAATCCATGGCTATAAAAAAATTTTACAGCCAAAACCAAGGAGTGGGGGTAACCCCTTTTTCCCAACAACAATTCCTGTACCTACCTAATTAAGATGATGAATACAACTATTATCAACATACATTCGAAGGTTTTTATAACAAAATGATTATTATAATATAATAATCATTTTGTAATATTATATTAATACAATTACAATTTAGGATAATATATTATATTACACTATTTATGAACACCCAGCGGTGTTGGGAGGGAGGAATCTTCTGGGACCTCTTCTTCGAATGGTGGGAACCCGTCGTCTTGATCTTCGTCTTCGGTTAAAATTATCGATCTGTTGTCACAGGACTGCCCTCAGCAGTACTTGATGAGGCTGGAGCAGTTGAGACCCAATTTACGGCATCCGTAACCTCCAGCAGAGCACCCCGTGACACATTTACACGAGACCGGTTTTAGTAAGGAGGGTGGAGCAGCATCCCTTGTCGTCATAATAGGTACTTAGTCTCCTCTTCCTCTTACCCAACCCCATTCCAATGGATTCTTTTTAATCCCCTTCCATGCTATTACTTGATTGTAGGTTCTCAATGAGTGATAATGGCATACTTTGGAGGTTGGAGGCAGCTTAGCAAGGTTTAGGTTGGCCATGGTCGACGTGAATTTCTGGAACCGTAAACTTGCGAGGGATTGACCCACCTCCCCTCCATATAGAGCGACCATAATGATTTTCCCTGCCTCTGTTATTTCTGATACTGAGGCACCAGGACCGAAAAACTCCTCTCCTACCTCCACCAACAGCGGATTCTTTCGGAAAAGAGAACAAAGCTTGTTCTCTTCATACACCGAAAACATTTGGATGTGGTGTCCCATCCACTAATGGCATGGAGGACCAGAAGGTTCTCAGGAGAGTCGTATTTGAAGGAGGAAGAGGAATATGTCACATCTGGGGCACTACCTCTCCCAGGGTTTTCAAAGAAGACGTTATTGACTGGAGGAGATGTGCCTCAGTATCAGAAATACAGAACCTACCATCGAGTGATGGCACCGACTCTCGTGAGAACCTTCTGGTCCTCCATGCCATCAGTGGATGTGACACCACTTCCACGTGATGCTCCTCCGTCGAATTCCTGGACATTCCAATGCTAGTTCCTGGACCTCGTCAGCAGAGCTGCCACACTTGCGCAGAAATTTCCCGACCTCCGTACAGTTGTTGTAGTCAGTCCATCTTGCGTCAGGTGAAATTTACAACCACAGTTTCTGTCTGACGTGGCTCTCCCTGAGATAAATTAAAAAAGAGAATCTCTTTTAATCTAACATCTGATGTTACTCCAAACGCCTCAAGTCGAAAAAGAAGAAAGGGAAGGTTTCTGCATGGTTACTCAGCTCGTTTCCTGCGCACCTGTGGATCCCAGCACATCGTGCTCCACAAAAAGTGTGGCCTAGAGCTGTCTTCACATCACCAATCACTTGAGTTCCAACTCAAACTTGTTACAAATTTAATGCTGATTAAGGATTTTTTTGTTTTGATAATTTCAATTACCTATGTTGATTTTTGGGATGACAATAAACAAAAATGTCCATTGAGGTTACTTAGCGCCTAAAAATGGGGAGGCTTCATGAACCAAGAATGCTTCAAAATATTTCAATTTTTTATTTAATCCGTATTTCTCTTGTTTTTGGTGATACATGGTTTAGGTGGAGGAAGGATTCAAATTTATTCCCATTAATATAAACCTTTATAATGAATTCTGTAAGGCTGAATATTTTTTAGTCGAATAACGTCGAATTCCTACTTTCTAGGAAGGCTAGTCAAGCCCGTATGTTTTCAAAAGTTCATATTTCGTTGTTTTTTTTTTCAAAGTTTATTTCGTTTTACTAAAAGAATTTTGAAAACTCCTTGGTGATTTTTCAGTTTTTGTAAACCTCTTACGTTTCCAGCGTAGTGACTTTGCTCCAACCAGTGAACCAATGCATTTTGAAGGGGATTCTGTTAATGGTGCAAAGTAGGTCTGAGCCCGGGGAAGATCTTCGGCGTTTTGGAATGTTGACCCCTTGATGCACAAAAAGACCAGTTAATCATTCAGAGAACGAAGGAACATTTTTAGGATTCGGAAGTGTTGACACCAATTTTTGTCTCAAGGTTTTCAAACAGATGGATCTGATCACTGTGAGGATTCTATGGGGATTCGAAAGGGTTTTGGCCTGAGAAGGAGGTGCCACTGCTGTCCAGTCAACTGTGCATTAAAAGAAGACCCTGCATTTAAACCGCAGAAGAACAACCCTAAATATTCTCATCTTTTTGGCATAATTCAACAGCCAACGGTGTCGCCAAATTCCGAAGTAGAGCGATTTTGAAAACGCACCAACAAGTCGAAGATTGACTAATACTTGACGTAGGTAGCAAATTGTTCGTGTGCTCAGATTTGAAATGCCCCCTCAGGGAGTGAAAACACAGCCAAATGGAAAACTCGGCGGGAAATAATCTAAAATCGAGCATTATTAAATAATAACATACAAATTTTGTATACCCCACGTTGTACACGAACATCGCCGTGTAAATTACTTTATTAGATGTTGTTTCTTCCTTGTACTATCTTGTCTTGGAACCGTAAAGAAAACGATACCTTACTTGTCTCTCTGGCTCAATACCCACTTGGTTAATTACAACATGACCGAGTTTTAGCGAATAAAGAATAAACCAAACGATCATTCTGTTTTCAAAATCGTCGCAAAAAATTCAATTTCAATTTCAATAATTTTATTGGCAAAAAAAGAAAGAAAAAACGCTGCGTATTTTACACTAGGGTTTATTATTCTTTGATATAGGTTGCTTGTGCAGAAATGGAATTCTGTCAATGAATTTTTTTTTTTTCTCACAATTTTTTGTTTTTGAAGAATATTTGACCTTCTGGGATTTTGTCAAAATTTCAGATTTTTAAATAAATTCCTACTGCCCAAAACGGCTCGGACGGGCGGAAGGACATTTCGGTTTTGGAATGTAGACCTTTGAAACGGAAATGTCAAATGTTGAGGCCGTTCGGACTCCCGTCGCGAAATCATAGGTGTTTTATTCCAAGAATAATAAACCAAAAACTGATAAAATCGATAGCTGTGTGGAGAATAATAAACCAAAACAAACAATACAAACCTAAGAACAATATAAAAGGTATACTTACTACATAAAAGTATAAAAGAAAGTAAATGGTACTTACACAATTGTCCACCGAGGAATAAGTTCGTGGAACTTGTGCTCCCCGGAGAAGTCGCAAAGCCAAAATTATTTCAAGTTGATACGAACATCGCCGTGTAAATTACTTTATTAGATGTTAGGTATTTCTTCAATCTTTCTTAGTTTTTTCTGTTTATTAGGACTTGATAAACAGAAAAACTAGAAAAGATTGAAGAAAAAACAAAAAATACAAACTAGAAATTTACATCAGGAGAAATTCACTTACTCGTTTTCGGATGTTCTGTTTTAATCGAGTGGTGCGAAATTTGCTTTGAACCATCGAGATATCATTTGAGATTCCTCATAACATCACTTCCCGTCAACAGATTTATATGAAACTTAGTGTGTGGGTGAGGTTTGAAGTCCTGATTGACCAATTAGGGTGGGAGTGTTGTGATCGAGTGGGGGGAGGAGGATCTATTACGGATGGTAAATTTCAATGAAATTTGGAATGCGAGTCAGGTTTTAGGAGAGGTTTTAGTACCATTCGTGACCAATTATAATAATATTGGTATATGATATATTATAATACAGGTACATGATATATTATAATTATAACCCTATTGGATGGGGGTAAGCGTGTAGGGATGGATATGAGAAAGAGGTCTCTTGTCGGGGATCCGCAATAGGTACTAACAATTCTAAAAGGATCGGAAAAATTCCCATTCTTAATAATTAAAGGGGAGTAATAATTTCCAAATTGAATTCATATTGTTTGCGGCAGTTAGGTGACAATTTCTTTGCAACTAAACAATTGGTCTGCTAAGATCACTTGGACTGTCGATCGAAGCGAAGCCCCCTTCCTCTTGTCAATACATATCATCATAATCTTGCACAAGACTGAACAAAAGCAGTGATTAATTAAATGAATTTTCCACCCACAAAATCGATATATTTTTAAAGATTTTATTTAACAATTTACATAATATGTAAATATTATTTTGTTATATATATAAACTCCGAGGGACAGGCAACACTAAAACGTCGGTGTAAACTAATAAAACACTTTAATTAAACAATAAACTCAAATAATAGAAAAATGAGCCGCGGAACTCCCTGTCTTTGTTACAGCGTAAATAATAATTGCCATCTTGTCCAAAACAGTGTGTCCACCATAATTATAAGGTAAACCGAGGGTGAACCGCAAGGAGACCAGTAGCTGGTAGGCTCATGTTGGTAGGTAGATAGTTCACACGGCCTTCCTGACCGTGGTCGCGCCCTCGCGAGAAGAGGACTCTGAAACAAAGGGGAGTACCGGGCATCAGTCCACACAAGCCAGGACCAACGACCATGGCCAACAAAAACAAACTGGCCAACCAAAAAATGTAAACCCCAAAGAAACGTAGAAAAGAGCAGGGAGGAAGGCACAACAAGTAACCTCCAAAGAACAATGCAACGGGAACAAAACCCCAAACCCCAAAAGGGTATACCATGAACCGACAGAGATAAGCAAGCACCAAACAATCATGGCATCATAAAGCAATAAGGCAAAACAAAAATTCGCTATGTCATCTGATCACCCACAAAACCAGCAGGCACACATGCCAATCTGACCTGCCCAAAGCAAGGCCAAACATCAAACTACCCGATTTCGACCCATCACGTGAAGGTGAAGATCCCAAGTCGTGGTGTGCAACAGTGGAATGTTGTTTGGACGATTCTTCGAAAGCAGGTGGTACACTCATAGTCGCACTTGGACAGGCCTTGAAAGGTGATGCGTCTTCCTGGTTCACGTCAGTTGTTGGCCCCGACCTCACATGGGACACTTTCAGGTCAGCGTTTTTGCAACAATGGGACGCCACAGTCACACCACCTTGTGTGTTTTTTTCGTTCATGCGATCTCAGCCCAAGGACAACAATGAAACTTACATCACCTACGCTTCACGCATGATCCACAAGCTTATGGCGAGTTGGAAGGGGCTCACACATGAAGAAATTGCGGTTGCTGCCATTTTGGGTCAATTGGCTCAAACTGACTCAAGAGTGCGCAGATTGGCTCATACAGAGCAGATTACAACGCGTGAGAGACTGTTGAAGGAGATGAGAGTGCTTTCCTACAAGCGACCTGGGGAACTTTCTGACGGGCAACCAGACGCAAAGAAAGGAGCTTTGCCCCATCAAATTCTTTCTCCAAGGGTGGCTCATCTCACTCTCGTGCCCCAGGACAGCAAGAAAAATCGTCTTCGTCTGCCAGGCCGAACCAGTCATCGTCGTCGTCGTCGTCAGGGGTTCAGCAGAAACCTCCAGGGTCTTTTCGGCCATCAGCACGTGACAAGCAGAAAGCTGAAATTACTTGTTACCGGTGTTCAGCAAAGGGTCACATCGCCTCCAGGTGCACCGTGAGGAGATGACAAGCCACAAAGTAGGAACAAACCAAGTGCAAGGGGGAAGGAGTCAGGCGCACAGGAGCTGATCACACCCCAAAGCACCCCACATCGCCAGGCGAAAAGTGAGACGCCATGGAGCCAGACACAGCGCAAGCGACACGTGCCCAGCAGGGGCAGAGAACAGGACGCATCGCAAGCGAAAAGCTAATCCAACTCCCCACCCCGAAAACCCGCTCAGCACGCCCAACGCTTACCCCAAGAACTACTCACTGTCAGCGTCTGCTGTCCCAGAGGGACCAGCAGCCAAAGAGCTTATCTCAGTCGCTTCAGGTACTCTTCGTAGCCGATCATGGGCGTACTTATAAGAACGCCGTCCATCTATAGTCCGCAACTCATAACGGTCGTTTTCTAAAACCTTGTTGACAATGAAGGAACATTTTGGTAAGTTGAATGAAAACCCTTTAGATGTCAGCACCGAAAGGACCTCCTCCAAGTGCGACTATGAGTGTACCACCTGCTTTCGAAGAATCGTCCAAACAACATTCCACTGTTGCACACCACGACTTGGGATCTTCACCTTCACGTGATGGGTCGAAATCGGGTAGTTTGATGTTTGGCCTTGCTTTGGGCAGGTCAGATTGGCATGTGTGCCTGCTGGTTTTGTGGGTGATCAGATGACATAGCGAATTTTTGTTTTGCCTTATTGCTTTATGATGCCATGATTGTTTTGCCTGATTGTTTTGCCATGATTGTTTTGCCTTATTGCTTTATGATGCCATGACTTTGAATTCGACTCCGCATGCTATCACTAAGGTTTCCCCTATGCAATTAATGTTTGGAAAAGTTTCTCGCCCCCGCACTATGATTGTGTGTGACCAGGATAATAGTAGCTCGTCTGATGATACTCCAGTGTTGAGGGAGCAAGCATCTGCCAGAATCACAAAAACGCTGACCTGAAAGTGTCCCATGTGAGGTCGGGGCCAACAACTGACGTGAACCAGGAAGACGCATCACCTTTCAAGGCCTGTCCAAGTGCGACTATGAGTGTACCACCTGCTTTCGAAGAATCGTCCAAACAACATTCCACTGTTGCACACCACGACTTGGGATCTTCACCTTCACGTGATGGGTCGAAATCGGGTAGTTTTATGTACGGCCTTGGGGGTGGATGTACTGGCGCCGACAAGGCTTGTTTTTTTAAGGCTTTCGGCTATGAGATCGAGTTAGGTGTCGTTTTCGAAGTATTTTTGGACGTAGAATTCATTTTTTGGGGTCCCGGAACGATCCAATTTCACTGTTGCGATCTATAGGACTTTCATGGGGGCAACAAATGGGATTTTTGAAGGATCCCAGGAGGTCAAATATTTTTCAAGTAAAAAAAAAAATTTTTTTCGAAAAAAACATCCAAAAAGATTTTTTTTCTAAAATTTTTTTCATTGACACAGAATTAAATTTCTGCAGAAGTAACCTATATCAAAAAATAACAAACCCTAGTGTAAAATTTGCAGCGTTTTTTAAAGTTCATCCCCCGATTATTTACGTTTTTGAATTGACTTTCGAACACTAATGTCATTTATATGAGCTCCCCGTGTAAAAGGTGGGGTATAATGGTTAAATCGATTGGTTGGCGCAACTTTGATATCAACGCTTTTGATGCTTGGCATCTTTTTAACCCCTGTGGGGTTTGGGGGAGGGGATTATGTATGAACATTCGAAGCACAAAAGGGTCAAGTTATCTAAACCTCTCGAACATAACATTTTGTCCGCAAGTTGATGGTTTTGTCATTTTTACTTTGGAACCTGATAAATTTGAAAATTCTTCATGAAAATGCTCATAAATTAATTACTGTGATTCGAACCAAAATTTACCTAAATCAGGATCCTTGGTGTTCACATTATTCTCACATATTCATTGGGATGATTGTCGAGTTCCATTAAGAACACATAACTTCAAGCGAATATTCAACTCTTTTAAACCAATTGTTCAACTTTTTAGCCTCTTTTAAACTAAATATGCAACGCTTTAAAAGCGAATATTCAACTGTATTAAACGTCTCAAGTTGACCTCTCTCCTCCATAAAAGCATATCTTCATATCTTCAAGCCCCCCCAGGAAAAGCGGATTTCAAACCAAACACGCCAAAGCGGTAAAACTGTACAAACTGTATGCCAATTTTAATAATAAAGTAATGAAATACATTCCTTCTGTCCTTTTTCATTTATAATACTGAATAATATATTTCAACAACCCAACTTCGTACAAATGGTCTCGGAATCGCCTTAATAACTAGTTTCATTTTTCTTTTTCTTTTTATAGGAAAAATACAAAAGGCCATTCTTTTGTACAGAAAACTACATAACATTCATAGAAAAATATAGAATCACTGTGGACAATATTGTTATTATTAGGAATTGCTATGTATTGTCAAAGGGCGACTATTGTTGATGGTTAACAGTCCATAAAAAAAGTACGGAGGCCAGCTCGTAAACTTGAAATGTCATGAGTGAATTTTTTATTCGGTAAATTGGTGTGTAATCATCGGGTAGCGTTTCCAGTGATTGTTTATTAGGCTGGAACCATTTCCAAGTTGACCAACTGGCCCGTCGTTTGAGGCTTTTTCTCATTTTATTTCTTCTTTAGTATAAAATATTGGAGTCAATCATTTTAAAAAATACGGAAACACAGATTTCTTTCCATGTTATGAGATCTTGTAACTGCAGGTATTTGTGAATTGTTTAGGTACTATAACATCATAAACTTAAAATCGTTTAGCATCAACAGAACTATATATCTGTACATTTTGATTCGTTCATATTTGGTTGCGGTTGCTGACTTTGATTCGCCCAGTAACTATGGAGTTTTAAAATTAAAACGTGATCACTTATAAAATTAACCCTTTTCTACTTTGGCTTGTAAAGAAACGACTTTACGTTATCTTTTTCTTCCTTTAAAAAAATACTGTTACAAATAACTTTTTGGCACTCGGCGCAAAAAATGTCACTGACAAAATTAAAGCTCTTAAAAAATACTTTCAACGGTCCTGACAAAAATTATACGGTATAAATATATATATTTTGAGTATAAATAGCATCCATCATCGAAGGTTTTGTTTCTAAAATTTTTTTTTTTCCCCGAAAAATTCATTACAGCTTAAAACTAAGATTCTCATGAGTAAAGTATAATTGTACTTTTGAAATTTATTTACAATTTTGGATTTGGTTTAAAATGTTGAGTAAAATTTGTTTTGGATGCATCGGAATAGTTTTCACGAGTTCGAGCAGAACAAAAAGGTCGGAAAAAAATAAATTGGACGGCTTGAGTGGAATCTGCAAGCGTTAAAAGCCCCCCCCCCCCCCCCCCCCCCCCCCTGCAGATTAATTACGGGCGAGTAAACTGTTGAAATGTTGGGTTTGTAGGCGGATGATTCAAAATTTGCTGTCTGTCAGTGGGCGGTTGAATTATCATCATTTTCTGCAAGAATAGAAACCTTTACACCCTCGAACTGGGCACTTGTACTTCGTTTGGAATTGAAAGTGCTCTCTAGAATAATTTTATTATACTGTACAAGGCTCGGAAGACAAGACGTATTAGGCCCGCGTTAAATATGGAAACAGTTTCATGGAGTGAATTTAGGCCAATTTATTCCCCTAAATTTAGTTTTGTATGTAAAGTGAGAGCTTTATGTAGTTGTGATTGAACACCAAATTGAAGCATTTTTGGATTAATATCAATTTTAACTATTTCATGGTGGTGTCCAAGAGTCAGTTTGCTACTTCAAGTATTTTAAAATGACAAATTTTACTTAACAAAAAAATCAGAGCCCCTTGTAATTAGTTTATTGTTAACGCAAAGTTACGAAACAAAAAGAAAGAAAATTAGTTGTACGATTTGTTTGATGATGGTAGGCTGACCTGATGATCCCAAATTTCTGACAAATTGGTAGAAACATGAAAATTTATTATAAATTGGTATTCAGGGTAATAGCTGGTCACCAACGCTAAAATATCGACCAACTATTACTCATAGTGGACATCTTCGTATTAGAAAAAGGCCGTCCATGTGGTGGTGGTTTCCTTTAAACATCAGAGGTGAAACGCCAACTTTTAGAAGTAAAAAGTTAAAAAAAAAAGTGTGTGTTTAAAGAAAAAGCAGTTTTAGCGCGAATACAATAAACGGGGTACCTCCCTTCGTCCCTGCAACAATCAAACCTTTTCACAATTTGCTCGAACCCTGAAAACCCCTCGCCGCTATTACCTTTTCTTACCTGAACGGAAAGAAATATGTTTCATTGACGTCGTTAGTCTAATACAAAAAAACGGAAGACCTTAGCACAAAGTAAAACAAATTGCATAAATTAAAAACTTCGTCAACAAACAAAATCGTGTCAACAAAAAATGTTCTAACTCGCCAACTACCAGTCAAAAACTATTACGATCGAACAGACAACTTTATCCCTCACAAGCTATAATAATAATACTGGTATAATCATCAACTAGACAATACGGAGGAATTTTAAGCAGTTGAATTTTTGGTACCATAAAAAATTCAATACCAAACTCCGGTTTCTGCTCAACAAATTCTTCAAGATCTAAATAGTGGGAAATAAACTGACTTACGCCCTATACAATTAGGTAATTAATGAACACAACAAACACGTTTTCATAATTATATACATGATCATAATCCTCTACGTTTTCAATATATCACATTTAAAAGATATAATGCAGAACCTCGTTCCGTTGAGTTCCAAATAGATAAAAACTAGTTCTTTAAAGAAAAAAATGAATGGGCATTGACAAATAAATTGCATTTATCTGCTCTAATAATAACTTTAGGGGGAGGAAAAAAAAAACGAAATTATCACCAAATGAAACCTCTCACTAACGAACATTTATGACTCGCGCTTTCGAGAGGTTGTAAGATAAACAAAAAATATGAAAGTCTTGCTGATCCTACATCTACTAAAACCAAAAGACGGCCTTCTAAAAACGAAACACTAAGTAAATATTATAATGAACCCTGAGCTTCAAGTTTACATTTTTGGCAGGATCACCGCCACAGGTGAATTCGGGCGGAAACTGATTGTAGGTGAAAAAGAGAATGCCTGAATGAATGTGATTTTGAAGAGAGGTAGTTGGACAATCTGTGGCGGTTGACAACCTTAATAAATATTATTAATTCATTCCGGACCTACCGTGAAAACTACTCTTCACTACGGAGTCTGTTCAGGCGATGAGAAGGTTGATTTTGCGGTGAGTTTGGCACGATCGAGGTAACGATGTTTTCTTGGGAGGTTGGTAATGGTGGCGGGTGTGGGGAAGGAGGGGTAGCAATTTTGAAGATGTAACTCGCCGGGTTTGTTTACTTCCTTTTGGCGCGAGGGGCGGCAGGTTTGAGTTTGTTGGCTCTCCTTTCGGCGCAGTTCTTGACATTGTTGAGGAGATACCTGAACTGGAGGAGCTGAACAGCTGTGACTGACGGGTCGGAACAGCACTCGAGCCACCTGAGGAATCTTTCGCCGTGTTTCAGAGCTTCGGCGGCCGTCTCCGGAGGGTCGTCCTCTTCGTCGGAGCCCTGGTTCTCTTTGGCGTCTTCCTGGACGTTGTTGTTGTTCAGGTTGAGGAGGACAGTGTCCAACGTGGATTTACTCTTAACCAACGGCAACGGCTCCACCAATTCTTTCGGTTGGAACCCGTAGTGCTTGTACCACCTCCAGAACCAACTCGCGTTGTCCAGAGTGTATTTCGGGTCCGGCGCCGGACTGACAGTTGCGTTGTGCTGAGCTCCGAGCCAAAACATGAGCGATTCGTCAAATTCGCTCTTTCTCGCCGTGTCGTGGTCCATTTTGAACCGTTTGACTTCAGAACTGGGTCCTTCCTTTTCGTATGAAATCGGCTCAGGGCTTGGACTTGTCTTTGAAGCCATTGCGTGAAGTTTGTCTTCATTCTTACACCAACCCCTCAAGGTGGACTCTGGAACTCCGATTATTCGCGCGACGGAAGCTTTGGATTCTCCCTCGTGGACACGTTGGATGGCATCCAGTTTCTCTTGGATGGACAGTTGACGGACCGGTCTCTTGGGTTGGCTCCCCACTTTGGACGCAACTGATGAATACAACGATGCCATGTCTTTGAGATTCATTTTTCCGTCAGTCATAAGGGCTGTAGTGTCTGCATAAATTGATGCCATTTTTGAAAAAAATTTTGAATTTTAAAAAAATTTTCCGAAAAATTTTTTTAAATGAAAAACCAAAATAAACGGAATTGTGCGGGGACGCACTGAGTTAATTTAACTCATTAAAAAGGGCAATGTCGTTTTGGGTAAATGTCACTGTCATCGAGTAGGTAATGTGTCACTTAGGTTGTCATGGAAGAGAGCCGCGAAGACACAACCAAGAAGGGACTGCGAGAGCGACTGACGGTGGTTGTGTTCTAGTTAGTAGTTGGGAGAGTCCGGTAGGGTAGGAGAGGGGCCAGAGAGTAAGTAGGGGTCCAGGGTAAGTAGAGAGGGGTTGCGGGGGTAAGTAGGGGGTGGAAGGAGGAATTGGGGTGGGAAGGAGAAAGGAAGGGTCTTGTCCTTTGTATGGATCAATAAGAGGGTCCCCCCTTGCCTTCATGACCACCCTCGCCCTTAGGGGCGCCCACCTCCGCGAGTGGACACTACGGACTTTGACGGTCCTACAAGTGGAAGGCGGGAGGGGGGCGGACTCACCGCCGGTCCGTTACCAAGCGACAGAGCATCTCCAGGGCCACCCTCCCCCCTTCTTGGCAGGCCGCCCCTAGTTTTCCACGCCCGCCAAGCCACCCTTTCGCTAAGCACCCCCCACCCCCCACCCGACACGTAGCCTTTCTCCGCCAAATCCAATCCCTAAACTCCGCCGATGCCTCCCTCTTCG
Source organism: Pilophorus perplexus (assembly GCA_955831195.1). NCBI lineage: Eukaryota > Metazoa > Arthropoda > Insecta > Hemiptera > Miridae > Pilophorus > Pilophorus perplexus. Next base: position 61,117,362 of record OY037007.1, on the reverse strand, counting down.
TAGCGCGCCGCGATCACCCTTCAACCTCCCAATCGCCCCTCAACCCTCTTCCACGATCACCCTTCGACCCCCCCCCCCCCCCCCCCTCAACCCACCATCACCATTACGTGGCCCAAACTTTGGCAACGATTGATTAAACATAGAGACTGGGCCTCCTCTGCCCCAACATTACCATCTTCACTTTTTTCCACTGCTAATACCTTCAGTGGAAAATTTCAGTTTTTTGTTTAAACAATAACTTTATTACGAGCAAGTAAACATTTGTAATAAACACAAAATAACTAACACTTTTGGTTCATTACCTATTCTTGGAATAATAAACCAAAAGTGTATAAATAATACACCTGTTTTCGCGACGGGGGTCGACGACTCCGATCGGCCTCAAAAATTGACATTATCCGTTTCAAGAGGTCTACATACAAAATCCGAAATGTCCGTCCGCCGTCCGGGCCGTTGTGGGCAGTAGGCATTTTTTTTAATCGGAAATTTTGACAAAATACTCGGTTTACCATCTAGTTGTGCCCGCAAGGTTTTCAGCCCGATCGCCCAAACCTGTTATGGGGCTAAAATGGGGCTATGGGAGGATTTTTTTGAAGGCTTTTAGCTAAGGAATCGAGTTAGGTGTCGTTTTCGAAGTATTTTTGGACGTAGAATCCATTTTGGGGGTTCCCGGAACGATCCGATTTCACTGTTGCGATCTATAGGGCTTTCATAGGGCTACAAATGGGATTTTTGAAGGATCCCATAAAGTCAAATATTTTTCTAGTAAAAAACAGAAAAATTTTGAAAAACAAAAAAACCAAGCCGTCAAGCTGTAGAGACTCTCCTGAAGAAGTTGGCAGTTTCTTGATCGAGCATTCTCCATGTTTCGGCATCTTTTCATTGATCAAATATGGTTTCATTTATGGTCAGTCCATCTATCATGCCGCATTGTAGCGTCGTCGGATGCCCTAGCAAGGAAACAAACAAAAAATCCTTAACGTGATTTTCAGTCCCCTTACTTAAACCAAATCCAAAGAAAGAGCAAGACGCTTGCATACGAGTCTGCAACACATTGGGACATTTTATGTCTTTAGTTCCCCCCCCCCCCCCCCCATTAGCTACCCAACCCTTTCCCTCTTCTGTACTCCCCTCTATGTACGAATTACAATCGAGTGTAAAGCATAGAAATTAGCTTTAAGAGCCACTCAGCTGATCCGGACCCTGGGCATCGTCAAGTAAATGTCCTAAAGAGGCTACATACAAACGGTACCTGGCTAGAAAAAACTGTTATTCAAAGACAAAATTTGAATTATTATACAATCTCACATCAATTGACGAGAAGGCAAAGGGTTGAAACCCCTCTCTTCAGAGTGAGAGATTGGCATTGGCCAAGAAGGTGGAAGGATTCTTCGAGATTTGTTCTAATTCGTCTTGGTTTCGAGCATGATTCAGCTTAATTATTATGGTCGGGACCAAACCAATTCAGAACAAATCAGAAGAATCTCATCCGAGTCACCCCTGAAGTGAAAATTTTTTGGTGGCGATGACAGTTTTCTTCTTTTGAGCAGGAGTTGGTTCCTGAGGTGCTTCGTCGTCACTTAGAGTCACAATATCATGACGTAGAAGGCTTTGGTCGTTGTAATAAACATTTATCCATTTTATATTATAGTTATTACACTTTTCAACTTGCAACGCAACGAATACCTAAGGAATTAGAGGGACACGCGGTCGCGGAAATCGTGGAAGTTAGGTTCTTTTCTGGTTCAGAGTTCAGCTGCTGAGGTTGTTGCCATCTTTGTGTTGAAGGTTACTAACCCGTCGCGTTAATTTACTATGCAGAACATCATAGTAAATTAGTATAGTAGGTAGGTACGTACCTACTTCATTTTTCATCTTTTAATTAATTAGGTAATTCTCGTTACCAAATTTCTTAAAAGTTCACAGCTCGACGGTGAAATTTCCCCATAATTTCCCCAAAAAATCCATTTCCCCATTTTGGTTTTAGAGTAGGTGAAATTTCCCCATTTTGGGGAAATTTCCCCATAATCGGCAGCACTGTAATAATTAGTGACTAGTTCGCCCAGTTTCTACCAGAATGTAGGGATGTCCGATTCTCAAAAATAATCGCGATTATTTTTTCAAAAAGGATCGATACATCTGAGGATGGATTCTTTTTCCAAATTATTTATTAAATTTCAAATTTATCAGAAGAAGAAGAAGCATTACCTACCTATTACGTTACGAAACCTGAATTCCAATTACTAATAAATTCAACTGCAAACCAGCACTATTACGTAGGAAAAGGTAGGTAGGAAAGCTTCAGCTGTGTCAGTGTTTGTTGTGCAACTGTTTCGAAATGTAAAAATAAATAATTATTTGCAACAACCAATTGATTTTTCCCTTGTGATATATACTTACACCTAGGTATAAGCAAACGGGGAAAACCCTTTTTACAACAAGATTATATATATATAATTTAAATATATAGGGGGTCCTCAATACATTAAATGTATTATTATATTATAGTATTTCATAGAATTTTTATGTTTATGAGTTGTTCCTACACCACAATCCAGGTTACAATGGTAGGCTGCCAGGTAGTTGAAAATGGAGTTTCCACTGTCTTTGGTTTAAATTCATTTTCTCGTGACCTATCGAACCTACATGGTTCTACTAGTGCTCAAATGAAAGCAAATTAATTTTTCTTTCAACTCATACCCCCAAGTAGGAGGAGTCTGAATGCGTCAAAACAGAAAAACTGTGCCACAAAGTCGAAAAATGGTTAAAAATCACACGTTTTGGTAAAAATTGCCTATATTTGAAAGGCTGTATCTCCGTACCTATTTGACCTATAGAGCTGTACTAGTGCTCAAATTGTCGCAAATTTAATGTAGTTTTGATTATATAATAGTGGTCATACCGCTAGGATGCATAGTTTAGAAGTTATAAGCCAAAATCCGAAAAATGGGGGGGAAAGTCGCAGTTTTTGACCCCCCCTACGTTAGCGGCACTCGTTCGAAGTTGCAAACTTCAGGACACACTACTGGGACCCTACCAGACCACATTAAAAAAAATAATAATAATAATACTGTGGCATTTAATGCACATTACGATGTATCGATTGACTGGACTAGTTTCGAAATCACTCATTAAATTTCTAAATAAGTAAGGTTTTGGGGGAGAAATCTTAATTTGAAAGTGGGGGGCAGTACTGAAGAACACCCCACCCCAGGAAGTCTTCTTACGTTGGTCCTTACAATTTAGTAAAATGGCTGTAATGTACTATTGAGTGTTGGCCACCACAGAAATACTGGATCCGCCCCTGCCTGGTGAGTCTTATGAACAGGTATGTACGTAGTCGTACCTCATGAACCCTCAATTAGGACTTGGCCAAAAAGGTTCGCGGTTTTCCCCATCGACCCTTCCAATCAACCCACGGGTCTGCCAGATCCCTGCCAAATCACTCGACGGGCCCGCAGGTCTATAAAAGCCCTCAACGACCACGAAGGAGACGCTCCTGTTATCTTAAGGCCTAATTTGGGTCCAGCGAATTTCTCAGAAACTGTAACCCGTGGCCTGAGTCGTGCGGTTCTTTTTTTTTTGTCGAGTCTTCTTCTTCTTCTCGCTCCCACCCTCACACTCATCATCTTAATTCCGCCTCTTTTTTTTTCTTTTTTGCTCCCTTGGCCCCGAGGTAGGTTCAGAAAAGAATGCCATTATATCTCACACCAGGATGAACCTCGCGATCCTTCGGTGGGGTGGCCGGGAATCTTCCTCCCTACGTGATCTCCTCTCACACAAATCATTAACATGGCGATGTTATATTGAAGGACACCCTAACACGAAACGTTGAGGAACAGGAGACATTGGGATGTCACAGAAAAATGAAAAACGCTGCAAATTGTACACAAGGGTTTATTATTGTTGGATATAATTGATCCAAAAATAATTTTTATATCAATGAAATTTTTTTAAATTCAATTAATTGAACAACTTTTTTTTCTTGTAAAGTTTGTAGACCGATGTGAGACCCCCAAAAATGGATTATGCGTCCAAAAATACTTGGAAAACGACACCTCATTCAACTTCCTGGAATCCTTCAAAAGCCCCATAGATCCTCTCGGTGAAATCCAATGGTTCTGGGACCCCATAAGATGGATTCTACCTCCAAAAATACTTAGAAACCGATACCTAACTCGACCCGGCAAAACCCTTCAAAACCTCCTCCCGAAGCACAGTTCCACAGAGCTCCTCGGGTTTGGGCGATGGGATTCAAACCTTGCGGGCACCACTAGATAGTAAACCGAGTATTTAGCCACAATTTTTTATATTTTAAACAAAATCCTACTGCCCGAAACGGCCCGGACGGCGGACGGACATTTCGTTTTAGGGATCTAGACATCTTGAAACGTGCAATGACAAATTCTGAGGCAGTGACAGGCGTATAATGACAAACCCAATCTGACAAACGAATCCTGAAACTCGAACTGATAGATTTTGAGGAGGATACAAATTTTTGGCCAACGTTGCATTAACATTCTTTGAGGGTGTCGCTTTTGGTTTATTATTCTTGGAATATGTTTTCGCGACGGAGGTCGACGACTCGAATCGTCCTCAAAATTTGACATTATCCGTTTCAAGAGGTCTACATTCTAAATCCGAAATGTACGTCCGCCGTCCGGGCCGTTTTGGGCAGGAGGAATTTTTTTTTTTAATCTTAAATTTTGACAAAATACTCGGTTTACCATCTAGTTGTGCCCGCAAGGTTTTCAGCCCGATCGCTCAAACCCGTGGGGCGCAATGGGGCTACGGGAGGAGTTTTTTTGAAGGCTTTTGCCTATGGGATCGAGTCAGGTGTCGTTTTCGAAGTATTTTTGGACGTAGAATCCATTTTCGGGGGTCCCGGAACGATCCCATTTCACTGTGGCGATCTACAGGGCTTTCATGGGGTTACAAATGGGATTTTTGAAGGTTCCCAGGAGGTCAAATATTTTTCATGCAAAAAAGTTTGCAAAAAACTGTTTGAAAAAAAAAAAAAAAAAAATCCTAAAAAAAAGTGTTAGAAATATAAAAATAATTTTTATTTTTCTAACACATTTTTTTAAGGATTTTTTTAATGTTCCATTTTAATTATTCCAAAAAAATTTTTTTAATGTTTCCATTGACACAGAATTAAATTTCTGCCCAAGTAACCTATATCAAAGCATACCTAATAAACCCTTGTGTAAAATTTGCAGCGTTTTATGTTGTACAAATATTGTTCTTTTACAAGATGTCAAGATGATGAGATGAAAGAAATGTCTTTCCGCCGTCGAAACGTTTCGAGCAGTAGGAAATATTTTTAAAATCCGAAGTTTTGACGAAACACCGAGCGTCACGGGTTTGGGCTCGGAGCGAGTGACAGGCCCTTCGAAAAGGCAACTTTGGGCCCGCGGGGAGAAAGGAAGGTGAAGGAATGGAATTGTCAGGTGTTGTTTGAAAAAATGTAAACATCTGGATGTGAAGCATATTGTGTTGTAGAGCAAAACATCAAGGCTTATCTCACAGGAGCGACAGCCATGGAGAAGAAGAAAAATGATTTTTTAACGAAAAATGATTCAAATTATTGATTTAACCGTTGTTTTTCGAACGAGTCCAAAACCGGACCTCGGTTATCTATCTAGTTGTGCCCTTAAGTAACAATTCCGTGGGGCTAAAAAGGGGCTACAAATGTGGCTTGAGGTCACATGTCAGGTGCCATTTTTCGAATAGTTTTTTGCGCAAACACTGGTTGAGTTCAAATACTAATTAACTTTCGAAATAATTTTTGCTCAATTTATGCACAAATCATTGTATAAAATGTGGAGGGTTTTGAATAAACAATTTGTAACATTAGAAGAGAAGTAATCTTTCCATCCCCCATCTTTCAATCCCAATTTCCATATTGGATTAAACCTCAGCACCTTCGGCCAACAACCATTTCGTGTTTTTCTTCAATTTTTAATAATATACGTAATTATATACGTATAATTTTTAGTACCTAATAAAAAATATTATATTTTTTATTGGCCCAGAATTAATTTTTCGCATAATTCATATAAATGAATAAAGAACTCAAAGTGGTTGTTTGCCGATGGTGCAGAGGTCTAATCCAATGAGTTTGGTTAGGGAGAGAGAACGACTCCTCTGCTGAATATTCAGCAGAGGAGTCGTTCTCTCTCCCTAACCAAACTCATTGAATAAAGAACTCTTATCTTGAAATTTACAGCGTTTGGAGGTTAAACGTATTATCTTTCAAAAACCGATGGTAAGAAATGTTTACGGCTCACATAACATGGATACTTTTCTCACTATGGAACCTCCTCCCCTCTTCCTCCACTTATGAGTCAATGGGCCGGCAAAGTGGTTCTGGGTTCACCCCGTCCAATGAATCCATCGACCGGCGGATCAACAGGTTAGAAAAGATGTCATCAGAGCGTCCACATCGCTCAGTGAACGGTTTGCTCAGTCAGTTAACATATGACTTGAATCAGCTCCATTCGCTTCGCTCCAGCGCTTTTGTCATTTCGAATACCTGGCGAAATGAAAGAGGTCGTTGAAAGGGTCGGTGCTACTTATTTTGGGGAAAACCGCTATCTTGCAAGCCCCTCCGGGCGCTAATTTCGGTTGACTCTTCTCAGAATTTTTTTTTTTTTTTCTCTCTGAGAATTTTATTGCTCCAAGTAAAATTTACTTATTAACAATATTGGATTGAGACTAGGTGATAAATATTTAAAACTAAGGTACAGCACTTAGTTTTTGTTTTCTATGATAATATGTCGACACTGCGCGCTGCTTCACGAGCAAGCAAGATCGAGTGGTTTAGTTCTTTTAAGTCTTCGGACGATATCACATGTGTCAAGGAGACGGACAGCTTCCTCGTTGACGTGAGATCTTAGCCGTTGCAGATGACGCACGGCCTGCCGCTTGATGGTTTCGTTGACTGTTTCGATTTGAAGCTCGTGGTGGAGACGTTCATTTCGAAAGTACCATGGTGCATTGACAACGTTTCTTAATATATTGTTTTGGAATCGCTGGATGATCTCTCGATTTGACTGAGCCGTACAGCCCCACAGCTGGGCTCCATAAGTCCACACCGGTTTGAGGACTTGGTTGTACAGAGTAAGCTTATTCTGGATGGACAGTTTAGACCGTCTCCCCATTAGCCAGTACATCTTTCTGAATTTGAGCAAAAGTTCTTCTTTCTTCTTCTTGACGTGGGCTTTCCATCGGAGCCGAGCATCAAGCGTCATACCGAGATACTTCGCTTCATTTGAGTATGGGATTACTTTCCCATTGAGGTAAGCCGGAATATAGTTGATTTTTTTGTTGGTAAAATCAACATGTACTGACTTAGATTCGTTCAGCTTGATTCTCCATTTCGCTGTCCATTGCTGAATGTGGGTGATTGACCGGTTTAGATTGGTGACTGACTCCCTGTTACTTTCCCCTATCGCCAACACCGCAGTGTCATCGGCAAAAGTTGCTATGGTGTTCATTTCTGGTTCTGGGAGGTCTCTGGTGTACAATAAGTACAGTAGTGGACCAAGTACGCTCCCTTGTGGGACGCCTGCTTTGACAAGTTTTGGTTCAGAGAAGGCATCTTCTTGCTTGATCCTGAAGTAGCGATTGGTAAGATATGATTGAAGTAGCTCAGCGTACTTTGATGGCAGGGTTTTACGCAGCTTAAAGTTAAGTCCCTCATGCCAGACCTTGTCGAATGCCTGAGCAACATCCAGAAATACAGCCGAACAGATCTTCTTTTCTTCAAGGGCTTTTTCAATGACGTGTGTTATCCTGTGTACTTGATCAATTGTAGAATGCTTCTGACGAAAACCGAACTGATGCGGCGGGATTAGTTTTCGCTCCTCCACTATCGGCATCAGACGTCTGTGTAATAACTTCTCAACTCTCTTGGCCAGGTACTGAAGCAACTGCCACGTAAGGCTATAGCAAAAATAACACTGATCGTCAATGCAGTTTTCAAACTTCGCTGTGTTCCTCAGTTGTGGAAGATTGCTGAAGTCATCATGATCCCCAAACCAGGCAAGCCACCTGATGCACCAAGTTCTTATCGACCAATTTCTCTACTCCCAGTACTTCTCAGAATGAGGTACGTTCGTTTCCGCGACGTATTATTCGCTTGAAAAACGCTGAAAATTGTATACAAGGTAGAAATTGTTCAAAATATAGTAGGTAGTAGTTCAATAAAAAAAAATTTAAATTGGAAAAAATTGAATTTTTTTTTAAACTGCACGCTTGAACTGTTTTTGGACAGCTCTAGTGGTAACCGAAAAAAACCCACGATTTCGTCAGAGCGGAAAAAAACTCCCGTCGTCGAAAAGTCGCAGGTAGATACTCATATGAAAAACGCTGCAAATTTTACAATAGGGTTTATTATTCTTTGATATTGGTTACTTGTGCAGAAATTTAATTCTGTGTCAATAAAAAAAATGTTAGAAAAACAATTTTTTTCAATTTTTTTTTTTCGAAATTTTTCGTTTTTTACTTAAGAAACTCGTTTTTTACTTACTTGAAAAATATTTGACCTCCTGGGATCCTTCAAAAATCCGATTTTTAGCCCCGTGAAGCCCTATAGATCGGAAATGGCCCCAGTGAAATCGGATCGTTCCTGGACCCCAAAAAATGGATTCTAAGTCCAAAAATACTTCGAAAACGACACCTAATTCGATTCCATAGCCAAAAGCCAACAAAAAACCCTCCCGTAGCCCAATTTTAGCCCCATAGCGCCCCACGGGTTTGGGCAATCGGACTGAACACCTTGCGGGCACAACTAGATGGTAAACCAAGTATTTTTTCAAGATTTCAAAATTCTTAAAAAATTCCTAGGTACTGCCCGGACAAGGCCGTCTTTGGAAACTATCTCACTATCCTGACCACAGATTAAACTACTGATCTTGACCCACGGGAGCTTTTTTTTTCCGGGAGTTTTTCTTCCGAGAACCGATCAAGTATCTAAATAATGAATTCCACGTTCATGAATACTTCGAAAACGACACGCCTCAAAACCTTCAAAATACCCTCATGTAGCCCATTTTTAGCCCGACAGGTTTGATCGATCAGGCTGAAAACCTTGCGGACACAACTAGATGGAAGACCGAGCAGGTACCTAGGTCCTGTTTGTCTAAATTTATTAGACTAAGTATTATTTTTTCAATTATTCTTTTGTCAAAATTTCATACTTCTAGGAAAAATCCTGCATCGTCGAAATTTCAGATTTCTAAAAAGATTACTGCTACTCAAAACGGCCTTGACGGACATGTAATTTTTGAAATCTACGCGACGTGAAACGTATGGTGACAAATTTCTAGGCCGATCAAAATTGATGACCCCCGTCGCGGAAGCAAGGAATAAACAAAATGGATTTTACGTCCAGAATTCCTTCGAAAATGCACCTCATTGAACCTGGAGTCCCTCAAAAGCCCTGTTTGCCCACCTCCCGGCGAAATCGGAGGGGGTCTGAGACCCCCATAAATTGATTCTCACGTCCAAAAGTGCTTTGAAAACGACACCTCACTCGACTACCTACCCTAATCCTTCGAAAGAAAAAAAAGTATTAAGGAAGAACATTTTCATTGACTTCTATTTACCTTTTTTTGTGGTCTTTGATAGAAAAATGCAAATTTTACCGCTTGCACGGAAAAAACTCATGCATAGATAATATCTACATATTATGTCTTTTGGCAATTATTTAAGTTGTTACGAGATAATACAATGTAGCTAAAATTCGATAGTTTTAGATAATAAAGGGCGATGAGTACTGAAATATGAAGTGTAATCACGCGTTTCCAAATTCACATGACGGCATCGATGCATGTTTTATTTCTAGGGGTTGAGATTGCGATGTTATTGCTCAATTCGAGTCCAAACTCTCAAGACATGAAATCCTTCAATTCAACCCCGTCAACTCCTCTAAGATCCACATTGAATCATGCAAGCAGATTCAATGTAAAGAATTGAAAAATTGTCTTCAGCGGTGTATTTGGTGTGAAAAAATCAGCTCTTAAATCTTATTTTTTCAAATTAGAATCTAACATATTATGTAATCGGTTAGCTTTTTCATCCGTGAAACGGGTGAGTCGAGAGTTCTTTGAATCGCTTCTATCTTTTGTTGCTCTTCGGTGTTCGCTTGATTGTAGACATTTCTAGCGGATTCCCAATTTGATTTAAGTGTTTTAATCATGTTGATGGGAACTATGTGTTTGTTATGTAGTTCCCACACAGGATTTAAGGGAATTGTTTCGAAAATATTTGCTTGTTCATCAAGAATAATATCTTGTTCTGTAGGTGATATAGAAGAACTCTCATTACCGGTAGGGTCGGCATGTAGAAGTTTAACACGTATTTGAGAATTGTTGTCCTGGTCCGCTGGATGGGATGAGTTTGAATGTTGCTGTTCTTTGAATCCCAAAGACCGTTTTTATTTTTTGTATTCCTTACTGAAATTATTTTTCGTAGGAGCCATTATGTAATCACCTATGTATAAGTATTACTGAAATAGGTAAGAAACTTAACTTGTATACATGAAACTAGGTACGATAAATACCTAGTTTACTCGTAAATAGGATAGTTTAATATCCAAGAAAAACGTTGTACTAAATACACTGAGAGAATAAAAGGGCCTATTCTAGGTTATTTTTCGATTTTTTTCTAGGTTAAATGCTGCCAACCTAGATTTTTTTTGGTTTTCATTCTAGGGTGGAACAATTTAGTCTAGGTTGAATATAATTTAACCTAGATTGAAAATACTGGTGAAGTTACCTTCCTAAAAATGCAAACAACCAAGATTTAAAATACGCCACCCCCACACTTTAGTTCTAGGTTAAGTTAACAGTGTGTGCCGCCGCCTCCATCGATTTACAGTCTAGGTTAAAAACATTAATGTCTTGGTTGTCTCACCCTGGTATTCAATGTTTTTCACTTTCATAGACGGTTGATTTACCCTAAAACAAAAACGTTCTCACCCCACCTCAAACAATTTACAGCCATGGCGCGTTAACCTAGAACCCTTTTTTCTCTAGGTTGTGTTCCTTTATTTACGAGGTTGTTTCAATTACTATCCCTGTTGTTCCAGTTAAATTTCTAGGTAGCTTCCTATTCATTTCAGGTTGGTTCTAATAAATTACTAGGTGGTCCACTTTTCTTTCTAGGTTTGCTCCACTTCCATTGCAGGTTGTTTCTATCAACTTCAACTATCTTTCTGGGTTGTCTCTGTTTCCAACTCAGTACAAAAATTTGAATGTGACGTCATAATATGACTGCACATAGTGACAGAAATTAGATGATTAGAATTTGACAAAGATTTGGCCTCAACCCCACCGGCTAAATAGCAGGGGTGCCAAGACAACGAGAATTAACGCCCACCGCCTACAGTGGCGCTCTCCGCGGCCGCTTAGCGTACTGTAGAAACAACCTGTAATTTTTTGAATGAATTACAATCACTGTTGTTTAAACCTAAAACTATTTGTAGTACTACGGTAGTTTTAACCGAGACTGAAAGTCTAACTTTTTCTTCTGGGTTGTTACCTAAAGTAGCAATCTCGCCTTTTAAATCTCTCGGTTGTTTTCAGTTGTACAACCGAGACTTTAATGGAGGGGAATTATATGGAAGGTCAAATCATTCAATTCTAGGTTACCCCACTTAAAAGTCAAAGGTAGGTAATATATTTTCTAGGTCTTCACAATGTCAACCTAGACCAAATGTGAAGTTCACATTTGGTCTAGGTTGACACTTTTTTATTCCAGGTTGTGGTTAGAGGGCGGGTAATAAGGGTTAGGTTGTTTCTATATGGGTCTAGGTTGTATTAATATTTTTCGATGTTACTTTAACCTGGACCTATTTTTTTCTAGGTTGAATCAATTGATTCTAGGTGGTTTCAATTTCTTTTCGAGGTTATTTCGGATTTAACCTAGCCACTAAAAAAATCTTTTCTCTCAGTGCAGTAAACAACTTAGTCACCTACTTATTACATTTTTTGATCACGATCACGCTTATTTTGTCATGACCCCCAGCCAAAAGACATATCTATGTCAATAATAATAAACCATTGGAATAAACAGGAATATTAAAACAAAACTCGTGCACGCCATGGCGTTTCTTCCGATGTAGGGTCAAAATTGAATTAATAACACCGAGTGTGGACGAATGAACGAACGGCCAGAGGTTCCTGTGGGATCGAAAGGAAGTCTGGGAATCAGATTGGGAGACGGGGCGTCGTTTTCGTTATGAGATTGCCGGCAGATGAGTCACCTGAATTGCCGCCTTTTTGATGAGTCAGCTCCACCGACCGGACGAAAAAGAGCGAAAAGACCGCTTTCGAGCAAACCACGCGGAGAATCCTATGGACTCCGATTGTGGACGACGATTCACGTTATTGTGGAAGTGTGGATTGTTTAACACATTGTGGATGACAATATCATATTGTGATGCATGCGGACTAGTTTTTGGTGTATTATTCTTGAAATAATTTACGGGGGTCGAAAATTTTGATCGGCCTCAAAATTCGGCATTTTACGTTTCAAGATGTGTAGATTCAAAAATTTAGGAATTATCAAGGGGGCCGAAATGCATGGGTTTTATACGAATTATTGGGAACGAGGCCACATAATAATATTACATATTATGTAATATTATTACGGCAACTCCATGGAATCAAAAGCAATAAAAATTTTTTGTGATAAAACAAAGTTGCTTGTGATTCCATGTGGGTAGTTCGTTCATCCTGAATGCGGGGTTTTAGGGGATACCCCAGAAGGCCCCATTTAGGCCAGTCAAAATCGACAATAAATTCGCAAAACGAGATGTATCTCTGCTTTTTTAATATGTTGTTCGGACCCATTAGGGTAGTGTTTACCCAATTTTGCAACTTCCCAAAAGTTGTGCTTCATGCGTAGCCAGAGTTGGGCTTAATTACATCAGTAAGTAAGTACATTTGCAATTACACGAGTAATTGCGGACAAAATTGAAGGGAAAAGTGAAGGAATGGGCCCAAATAATGAAAAGTGATCATTTAGGGGCAACAATTACTCATGTAATTGCAGATTCATGCAATTACAATTACTTGTAATTGTAATTGTACTTGCAATTACTTCCCTCCAGAAAGTAATTGTAACTGAGATCTGCAATTACAATTACTTCTTAGAGACAAGTAATTGCAAGTACATTTACAATTACTTGTAATTGTAATTTCGGATTTTCAAGTACAATTACAAGTAATTGCAAAGTATGTAATTGTAATTGTAATTGCAATTACATTTTGCCCAACTCTGCATATGAAATAGCGAATTTTTTCTAGAAATTTTTCCTACTTTTTCTGACACCACGCCCCCCTATTCTCTATCACTCCCCCCATTCCCCAACCCCCCCCCCCCCCCCTATTTTAATTCTTGTTTCATTTTCGCAAAGTAATTGCAGTGTAATTACTCTGCAATTACAAGTACAATTACAAGTAATTGTAATTGTACTTGCAATTACTTGTCTCTAAGAAGTAATTGTAATTGCAGATCTGCAATTACAATTACTTTTCGGAAAAAGGTAATTGCAAGTACAATTACAATTACTTGTAATTGTAATTGCGGATTTTCAACTACAATTACAAGTAATTGCAAAGTAATTGTAATTGTAATTGCAATTACATCTTGCCCAACTCTGTGCGTAGCACACGAAAAACCGCGATTTTTTCGGCTTATTTCAGTTTTTGCTCTATATCTAATCAATTATGCATTGCCCGACGAAAACTACTATATGAGTTTTTGAATAGCATTAAATATGTGACAATTTAAGCCCAACCGGAGCTACCCCAACGGTAGGTCAATTAGTTTCAGAGTTATGGCACTTTGAAAATAGGCAAGTTTTTCCAAAATGTGAACATTTTAGTTGAAGACCTGAAGACAGCGGAAGCACGTTTTTCAGAACGTTTTTGGCTGTAGCTCAAGAACTATTGGTCCGATTCCAAATTTATTTTTTTCTCATGAAAGCTAAATAAATTCCCCATCGCAGCTATTCTATGTGAAATTTTGATTTGAGCGTTGAGGGAGGAGCGGGCACGGCAAAGAAGTGGCAAATTTCGAACGAACCGTGTTTCTTTGGACATTTTTGCCTATAACGCGGGAACGGTTGGTCCGATCTTACTTTTATTTTTTTTTTTTAGGTGAAAGCTGATTAAATTTTATACAGGGGACGGCACATTGCATGTCTATTGAAACAATAAAAGTGCCATTCGTATTCGACGGAAAGCGTGGAAACAAAATTTGTTAATAATATTTAATATCTGATATTTGACCCTCTACAACCACGTTTTTCGGAAAATTTTCTTCTCTCCCTCCAAGACTATTGCTCCGATCGAAATTTTATTGCCCCCACGCTTTTAAAAATATTTTTATCGACAAACTTTGCTAAAACTATCATTTGGATTATGTCAGCATGCCTAATGAGTGGGTATATTGCATGGTTAAAATCTCAATCAACTTTCAAACATAAGTCAACAGTCGATCCATTGCTTGCAACAAAATCAGTTGAGGATAGCCAAATGGAAAAAAAAAACATCTATTGGATTGATTGATCATGACGTTGCAAGCCTAATTTGTTTCCTTCCTGGTGGTTGTCATCTTATATTAACTGTCCGGCACTGTCCAGTCTCCCTGCTCTCCCCTACCATCAGCCACAAAAGCGGCCAGGGTTGTGCGACATCATCCAGAGCAATTTGTAGTCGAAAACAACCGTTGTTGTTTTGTTTTGAAATAAATATTATTGACACGTTATTCTCGAATATAATCGGTTTAGGTGTTGTATGTACAGGTCCTGTATTCCTCAAGTTTATCGTCTAGAGAAGTTGGGAGCGTGGGAGTTGGACCGGGTGGTTACAGGAACGTGCCGAGGAAATAATGCCGGGTTGTTTTGCAGTTTTGCCCTTGACCCTGGAAAGAGTTTCAAAACCACCCCCAAGTCCCACTTTCCTAAGTAGTTCAGATTTTCCAGAAGTTCCATGCGGGCGAAGGTGGGAGGGAATATGGTCGAGAGTTAAAAGGCTTCGCGTCAGGAGCTTTTCGTGGTCGTTTCCGTCGTGATTGTATGATGGTATCGCACACATGAACACACCCTCGTATGGGTTCACATCATTTTTTAGAAATTCTATGAAAACCCCAGATTCAATGGATTCTTCCTTTATTCTTCTTTCTGGGTAGGTAGGTACAGTCTATAGGAATCTGCTGAATATGATGACATTTCAGGAGTATTTTGTACGTCACTTATCTACCCGTACTACACTTTTATGTTCGGATGATAGAAAAATAAATCTCCTGAAATGTTGGCACGTTTGAAAGCGCATATTCAGCGCAATCATAGGCCTCAACTCAATTACCAAACATTTATAGGAGTGGTTGTTAACCAACATTTTTTCCTGGATTTTACTAAAAATTCACCGTTAGCTTATTATTCTCAGAATAATCAACCTATATATATACTACTACTTTCGCAATGGGCAATCAGGCCTTTTTGCAGTCGGAGTACAAGCCGAACGCAACGCTGCCTGGAACGTTCGACAAGAAACTCGGTTTTTTCCCCCAGCTGAGTCCGATCGCCCTAAACTGTGAGGCTACAAAAGGGCTACAGTCCAGGTTCTTGAAGGATTTCGAGAGGGGTGTCGTATTCGAAGTATTTTTGGAGGTAAAAACCATTAATGGGGGTTCTGTAGTGTTTCTACAAACTGACATCCGACTACACCGTGGGGTTCAATCGGGCATTGGCAGGAGGTCAAATGAGGTGTTGTTTTCGATGCTTGTCTTCCATGCTGCAACTAAGCAGAGTGTCAACGCTGAACCAGTGAGCTGTTGAACCAGTCTGAAAGCGACAATTTCCTGATCATTGTAGTTGTCGAGACTAGACTGAATGAAATCCTCTTTGGCTCGCACTTTGTAATACCAAAGATTTTGTATGAACAGGCTGAAGAGCGTAATGATGGTAACAATATGGAAATAGATTTAAAGTGTTCAGTGGCGTGTGTATGTGTTCGTGGCCATGCGGCGAGACTTTTTCCTCGGAGAACCATCTGAAAAAGAACGGGTAGGATGGAATCATTTGCGTACAGACAGACAGTCAGTCTAGAAATTTGATTTAAAAGTCATCCAGTACGCTACAGCATAGAAACTAAAGTGGAAAAACGTTCGGAAACAGCAGCAATGTTACACACCTTCCAACCATGAAGCTCCTTCTTCCTCCATCTCCTCATCCTCCACAAGTTCGTCCTCCACTGCCGCCGCAGCTTCCTCAAGATCAAGCCCCAAATCTTGCTGAAAGTCAACATGTTCAGCCTCGCCTTCTTCGTCAATATTTATTGTGACTGCTGAAGTGGAGCACGAATTGTCCAGACAGTAGATGCAGAGATCAGAACAACGCAGTCCTGCTTTCATGCAACTGCAGTTGCGTGCACATGTCAGCGTCAGAGTTTTTGGCAACACTTATGCGTTGAAAGAGTGCGGTTGGATTGATTGTGAAAAAATCCTTATCGACAAGTGTGCGACAGCCCGGTTTTGGCTAATTCCTCACATATTCATGTTTTACCTCCTGACCAGCAGGTAAATGATCCATAGGTAACTGTTCTCTTCCGCATTCGTGTAGGACTACTTATGTTGTTCAGTACAGGTTCCTGGGCAGCGGGCCCACTACGTAGTGGCTTATTAATTGTTTTTGCTAGAGGATGACGCCATATCTTGATGTGCAGTATCAAGATATGGGTCATTAATACGGAAATGGAACGTAAAAAGGTGAGATTTGCATTTTTCGCGTTTTTGGGGATTTTACCACTTTTTCAACGCGCTCTAGCGGCCGTTTACCAGCACCAAATTTTGAATGTTACTAGTGAATTTTGAAGCAGATGTTATGTACTTTCATTTTGTATAGAGTGGTCATGTCGCTAGAACTCATAGTTTCAAAGATATGAGTGAAAAACCGAAAAAAGTGCCAAAATTTCGAGGTTTTTTGTGATTTTGACAATGTTCTGGGCAAAAGTCCTGTCAGCGAACTTCAGATTCGTGTTCAGCGACCCAAAAAAATACAGGAATGTGGTGATTACGACTATTACTAAACTTTCCGGTAACTGTCTTTTATCTCTCTTTTATTCTCCTCTGATAGGCCAGGCAAATTAGGCCTAATGTAACAAAAGGGTTTTCATGTTGCATTGAAGGGACCACGTGATGGACAAAAATAGTTTAGATAGTTTGGCAAAATTGCTTACCTACGTGGTGCCAGTAAATAACGACCCCGAGATGAATGCCTTGTTTCATTGAGCCCTAAAAGGGCCGGCAACCTCTTCAACCTTCACCGGATTTTACGAGGGCCCCCTCAGATTCTTTCTTGTTAAAGAGAAAGGAACTCCTTTTTATTTTTTCTGTGTTTGGCGTCCCCCCCCCCCCCCAAAACCCTGCCAGTAGGCGGATTCGTCACACCCGTCTTCGTCATCCATTAGGTGCTGCGATGTTGCACTCTACGACCTTGACGGTTTGGGGGTCGCGTCTTCGGGTTTCAGCCCAACCACCTACTGCGTTGGGGAATGTGAGCATGTGGTGCCGTTGACGAAGAGAAGACTAACAAACCCGCTCATCACGTACCACATTCAAATTTTGTCAAATGTCTGACATTTTTCGCACTTTATTTTCTAGTTGAAATCCTTTTAGCGTAAACTAATGTAGGTACAATTCATTGATAGGATTTTGGTTTATTATTCTTGGAATAATACACCTGTTTTTGCGACGGAGGTCGACGACTCCGATCGGCCTCAAAATTTGACATTATCCGTTTCAAGAGGTTCCAAAACCGAAATGTCCGTCCGCCGTCCGGGCCGTTTTGGGCAGTAGGAATTTTTTTTTTTTTTTTGATCTGAAATTTTGACAAAATACTCGGTTTACCATCTAGTTGTGCCCGCAATGTTTTCAGCCCAATCGCCCAAACCCGTGGGGCGCTATGGGGCTAAAATGGGGCTACGGGAGGGGTTTTTTGAAGGCTTTTAGCTATGGGATCGAGTTAGGTGTCGTTTTCGACGTATTTTTGGACGTAGAATCCATTTTTTTGGGCTCCCGGAACGATCCGATTTCACTGATGCGATCTATAGGGCTTTATGGTGCTACAAATAGGATTTTTGAAGGATCCCAGGAGTTGAAATATTTTTCAAAAAAAAAAAAAGTTTTTGAAAAATAAAAATAAATTAAAAAAAGATTTTTTTCTAAAATGTTTTTCATTGACAGAATTAAATTTCTGCACAGGTAACCTACATCAAAGAATAATAAACCCTAGTGTAAAATTGGCAGCGTTTTTAATTAGGTATTTTATTAATTTTTTTTATCGCTGCATTTGCAAAAAATTTTTTTATCGCGTCGGTGACCATCTATCAGAGCTTAATTAAGTTTTTGGCAAAATGAGTTAGATTAGCTACTTAACGTATTTTTTGGTGCCCGATCGAATGGTTGCCATGGCGAAAAGATCGGAGCACTGGAAATGACAAAAAAAAAAAAAAACGCTTGGACCCATAACAACCTTATCAATGTCGAACCGAATCACCGCCTCATTCAGCCCGATCTTGGCTGTATTGTCCGTCGTTTTTCTCGCAAGTAAGTGAATTTAACCCCAAAAATCGTATAACTAAGTAGCACGGTAATGCACAGAATAGTTGGTGAACGTTTTTTTGGGCCTCCTGAAAAGTTGGGAAAACTGAAATAGACTCTCATAGATGGTCACCGACATTTAATGCTACATAAGCAGGTATTATTCTTTGGTATAAATTATCCAAAAATTAAATCAGATTTAAGGTATTTTATTAATTTATTTTTAAAAGATTCTTTAAAAAAAAAAATAAAAAATAAAAATCTGCCTTCCTACAGTGTTTGGACAGATGTAGGACCTAAAACAAAATTTGTTTGAATGACATCTTCATTAAAACACTTCTACATCCAAAATTACTAGGGAAACGAAACCTCATTCGACCTCCTGACGTCCTACAAATGCTCCATTCGTAGCCCCATAGATCCCTCCGATAAAATACCGTGTACTTCAAAATGTTTCATGACCCTAAGATTTTGCCGTATAAAGTTATAGATTTTTAAACTCGAGCATTAAAAACCTCGGTAAGTGCAATAGCCGATTTTTGGCGACTGTTTAAAGTTTAAAACTGGGAATTTCTAAACTAGGCCTAAACTGGGAATTTGTTGTTTTTGCCGATTTGGGTAAAAACTGTAAACAGTCGCCAAAAATCGGCTATTGCACTTACCGAGGTGCGGTTGGTCGCATTCGACGCAGAAATGTACCAAGTATACGGCGAAATTTTGTTGGTTCGGCTAAGTATTGTAGGTTTTGCAGAATCGTCAGAATAGTGGAAAAAAAAACTTCAAGATTAATGAAAAACTACTTTTTTTGGTAGTTTGTCGGCAAAAAACACACGAAGGAAGCATTTTAGACCCATCAACATATATATGGGCGTGTTCAGCGTTAGATTTCCCGTAAGAATAGTACCTGCTCGTTGAAAAATAATGAAGTTGGAAATTAAGTGAGTTTTTTTATCATTTGGGTACTGTACAGCGGAACCTCTGCGTCTAGGGGCAAAACGGACCTCTGATTCGGACTCAGCATCCTCGAAAACCCCCAGGACCACAATTAGTCCAGTAAAATAAGGCCGAAAATGGGAAAGAAAACGGAATAATTCGGACCGAAGCGGAAATCGTTTTAATGCCTTCTAATGGTCCTACATACACGGAATCTGAGTTTGCACCATCGCAGGTGGTGAGCTTAACTTTTGGCAGCCGAAAACCGCGAAATTTTTGCACTTTTTTCAGTTTTTCGCCTCTAACTCGGAAACGATCCTTCTTAAAGAAAAAGTTATACATTACAAAATGAAAGAGCATTAAATTCTATATTCAAAACATCGCATAATCAACAAAATCGGTTCAGCGGTTTAGCCACAATCGTTCGTCAAAGATAGGCTATTTTTACCAACTTTCGTCAAAACCACATGTTGGTCACCGTAAGACCGCTGTAACTTCTAAACAACGGCCCAAATCGAAAAAAGTTATAGAATCAAAGTTGCAGAATAGCGAATTTAATGCTCTTTCATTTTGTTAAGTATAACTTTTTCTGTAGGATGGATAGTTTCCGAGTTAGAGGCGAAAAACTGAAAAAAGTGCAAACATTTCGCGGTTTTTCGGCTGCCAAAAGTTAAGCTCACCACCTGCGATGGTGCAAACTCAGATTCCGTGTATTTAGGCCCATTTGAAGGTATTAAAACGATTTCCGCTTCGGTCCGAATTATTCCGTTTTCTTTTCCTTATTTCTGGACTAAATCAGACCTCTTGAAGCATGAGATCGTTTTTTTTTTTTTTTTTTTTTTTTTTTTTGTAGAGCAGTGTAATTGATCAATTATCAATTATCAATTACGGGTGTTGCTTTAAAGCCGGGATTTTTATCGTACTGAAGCAGAATAAAGAAATCAGGATGCATTTTTGTTGAGAGCTTGAAATGTAGACATTGGAAGCCATGATTTAACCAAAATTTGGTCAACGGAAAATGCTACAAATTGGAAGACACAACTTGCCAGCGTAGACAGTGTAACTCTTGACATGGTGTGGGGGAATAAAATAAAATTTAATTTAATATAACTGAAATAGTAGGGCGGGCTCCAGACGGAGACGACTCGCGGAGGTTGATGGCGTCGCGGTGCGGGTGGTAAAGCAGTAGTTGATGTCGTTGTGGGGGGGGGGGGGGGGGGGGGCTCCCCGGGCAACGCCTCGTCGCTTCCAAGAAACCCTCCCCCGCCCTACCCCGCGACAACGGCCCTTCCCACCTAGCAACCCTCGCGGCTCCAATCGCCACTCGCAGGCCTTTTATCCCTCGAACCCTCCGCCGCCTTTCCCGACGCACCCTTAAACTACCCTCCCCGAGGAGTGGATGGTGATTTCGTGTTGTGATGGTGACGAGGGTGGAGGGTTGAGCGATCGGGGGCGAGCGGAGGGTGAGCATCGCGTGGGGTTCCCTCCGGCTTTTCGAGAAGTTTCTTCGGACCCTCTCAAAACTTGGCCCCGAAGCTGCTCACCCCAGTCCGCTCTTTCACTTGCCGTTCCACTTGCTTCACCAAATACTAATTCACCTTCCTCGATGTGGCTCGCTGTGACGCCTCGAAATTTCGAGGGTACTTAGTAATCCGACCTCACCCCACCATGGGTTTTGACTGCTTCATTTTGATTACTATCGAGGAAAGTGACAACATTAAGGGGATCACGGAAATCGGTTGTACGGAGCCGGACGATTTTGATGGAATTTTGGTTCATTTTGCGGGTACTTGATGCCTGTCTGGAGGGCAGTGGATCGGGGGAAACGTCGAGCCGAAGGAGGCAATCCAACTGAGGGATTCAAATCACCTGAAGTTGTTAGCCAGCGCGAAACACAACATAGACGTGGAATATAATATTCCAATAGGACCTATTACCAGGTACCTTGTACATTGTACCTATTGGTAGGAAACCCAGGGCCACCCTAGACTCGGTAAGTGAAATAAGACAAGATATTGACGATTTATAGTAAGTAATCGACACCGTCGCAGGCCTACATCGCGGGAGGAAATTGGCAGTTATCATACACGTACGTGTTTGTCAAATATTCAACCGATTTCCAGACCGTGACAGGAACAGTTCGCGGTCAACACTCAGCGTTCGACCCAATTAACAGAAAGATACTGAAGACTGATAACCAGAGCGGCTCAGTCCACCCTCTGGAAAGTGAACTCAGAAAACCACCGGCCCAAATTGGAATGAGCTCCTTGAATGATTTTCGTTTATTATTCTTGGAATAATTCACCTATATTTTCACGACGAAGGTCGACGACTCCGATCGGCCTCAAAATTTTACATTCCAAATCCGAAATGTCCGTCCGCCGTACGCCGTCCGGGCCGTTTTGGGCAGTAGGAATTTTTTTTTTTAATCTGAAATTTTGACAAAATACTCGGTTTACCATCTAGTTGTGCCCGTAAAGGTTTTCAGCCCGATCGCCCAAACCCGTGGGGCGCTATGGGGCTAAAATGGGGCTACAGGAGGGTTTTTTTTAAGGCTTTTGGCTATGGAATCGAGTCAGGTGTCGTTTTCGAAGTATTTTTGGACGTAGAATCCACTTTTGGGGGTCCCGGAACGATCCGATTGCATTGTTGCGATTTACTGGGCTTTCATGGGGCTGCAAATGGGATTTTTGAAGGATCCCAGGAGGTCAAATATTTTTCATGTAAAAAACAAAAAGTTTGGAGAAAAATAAAAATCCAAAAAAAATTTTTTTTTAAATTTTTTCATTGATTTTAATTTTTTTTCCTGAAATGGTCATGCTTTAAGAATTACGAAAATGGGTCAACATTGCAGAACACCGAAGAGGAGGTGGAGGAGAAGGGGGAGAATGCTCATGTTTATTCTAGGGCACTTCCAGATGACGGAAAATTTTGAAATTGGTCTAAAAAAAATCCACTTTGTCGAGCATAGTTCGAGAAAAGTCTGAAACCACCAAAAAGTAGCTCCATGTGGCGTATCTGAGCTCCTAAAGTGGGGAAACGGGAAATTAAGCTTTTTCTAAAAATTTTAAAAAATACCAAAAATCCGTTTTGGCGCGTAGATGAGGAGATTAATATAAAACCACCAAAAAGTTGCTCCATTTGGCGCATCTAAGCTCCTAAAGTGGAGTAAAAATCAGGGTTTGGAGTAGGTACTTGACTGGATGATGAGGTTGCTGTGGGACAAGGGGAGTAACTGTTGTTCGAAGGCTACCCCCCCCCCCCCCCCCCCGTCCCCAAAACACAAAATTCTGTATTTTTTAAGAAAAAACTGCACAATATGGGAAAACGAGTTGTTGGGTCTGAGGCCATGTGGGATACGGTCGGGGGTTGGCCCCGTTATTTAGAGTGCCTTTGGAAAAATATAATATTTGAATTCTGTGGTCTGGAGGTACATGACGTGGGCTGCTTTGTCATCTTTTGATTGGCCGAGATCACCCAATCACTCGACGCCCAGCGAGGCGAGGTGCACTGAGAGAAAAGATTTTTTTAGTGGCTAGGTTAAATCCGAAATAACCTCGAAAAGAAATTGAAACCACCTAGAATCAATTGATTCAACCTAGGAAAAAATAGGTCCAGCTTAATGTATCATCGAAAAATATTCATACAACCTAGACCCATATATAAACAACCTAATCCGTTATTACCCGCCCTCTGACCACAACCTGGAATAAAAAAGTGACAAACTAGACCAAATGTGAACATCATATTTGGTCTAGGTTGACATTGTGAAGACCTAGAAAATACATTACCTACCTTTGACTTTTAAGTGGGGTAACCTAGAATCGAATGATTTGACCTTCCACATAATTCCCCTTCATTAAAATCTCAGTTGTGCAACTGAAAACAACCGAGAGATTTAAAAGGCAAGATTGTTACTTTAGGTTACCCCAGAAGAAAAAGTTTGACTTTCAGTCTCGGTTAAAACTACCGTAGTACCACAGTTGTTTCACATATTTTGGGCCGAAAAATTCAATAACGCGTTATTCCGCGGTTACTTCAACAGGGAATATTAATAAACTCTACCCCCACCATTTACGTCTTGGTTGAAACAACTCGGAATTTAATCATAATAATATCCCGGTTATTACATTAAGTTTCAGTCTTGATGACCGTCGTAGTATGATGTCACATTGCAAATTTTGGACTGAGTTGTAAACAGAGACAACCTAGAAAATTGATAGAACCAACCTGGAATGGAAGTAGAGCAAACCTAGAAAGAAAAGTGAGCCACCTAGAAATTTATTAGGACCAACCTGAAAAGAAGAGGAAGCTAGAAATTTAACAGGTACAACAGAGATAGAAAAGGAAACAACCTTGAAATTAAAGGGGCACAACCTAGAGAAAAAGGGTTCTAGGTTAACGCGCCATGGCTGTAAATTGTTTCAAACAATTTGTTTGTGGGGGGTGAGAACGTTTTCATTTTAGAGCAAATCAACCGTCTTCGAAAGTGAAAAACATTGAATACCAGGGTGAGACAACCAAGACATTAATGTTTTTAACCTAGACTGTAAATGGATGGAGGCGGCGGCTCACACGGTGAACTTAACCTAGAACTAAAGTGTGGGGGCGGCGAATTTTAAATCTTGGTGGTTTGCATTTTTAGGACGGTAACTTCACCAGTATTTTCAATCTAGGTTAAATGATATTCAACCTAGACTAAATTGTTCCACCCTAGAATGAAAACAAAAGAAAATCTAGGTTGGCAGCATTTAACCTAGAAAAAAATCGAAAAATAACCTAGAATAGGCCCTTTTTTTCTCTCAGTGTGTGACGTCACGGGCCCTCCACTTGCAGTTCAAAATTTCCAACATTTCTAAAACAGTTAGAATTACGGATTATGCGGATTTTCGAACTAAAAATGTGTGCAAGGGGGTTTTAAAGAGTGCTGAATCCGAATATGTTGTTAGAAATGATGAATTCCGACCTTCTCAAGGAGCCCATTCAGCGGTCCGAACACAATTAACGACTTGGAATAGTCAACACACAAATCCAATTTGGAGTATCGATAAGGATAGTGAAGGCTCCTCCTTTCCTGAGAACAACTCAGCGGGCTGCCGATTGGAGATGAGACGCAGTATTTCGTGAGGTACGTCTCTGGGCGATTCGGTAGCGAGAGGGTGAAATGGGGGGGTTGATTGGTTGGAGTGGGCGGACGGTGGGGGGGGGGGGGGGGGAGATCAGCGTCAATGCTGGGTCTGCAAAGACAAGGAGGGTGAAACTACGGGCTCTGGAAAATCGTATGGACGGAAGGGATCTGTGGGGGGCGGGAGGGTTTCAGCATTGGCGGTAGCGGGAGGCGGGAGGCTGAGTTTAGAGGAAGATGCGAGATGACGTGGGCGGCGGGTAGATGAAGTAGCAGGACGGCGGTGTGATGAAGAAGAGGGGGAGAGGGTTGGAAGGGACGGCTAATTATTCTCAGTCACCGGACCCTAGCGACCCTTGAAGGAAATATATTGATCCTGCCGTCCCTTATCGTCCTCTCTCTCGCTCTTATCCTCTGGAAACTCTCCCTCTGTCTCTCTCGCTCGTCCACTCTGCCAACCCCTCTCCGACTTTCCTTCGCTTCGCGATCCCTCTCCAAGTCCGAAGCCCCTAAACTTGCTGAACCCCCCTCTCGCCCCTTCCCGCCTTTCATCCTCATCCCTTCCCATCTTTCCACTCAACCAACCCTCCTCTCTGAGTGGAGACCCTTTCACCCCCCTCGCCCACACCATCGATTTTTCGGGGTCCGACCCTTCGCGGAAAAAGGCGCAGCTCCCTTTTCACAAAAGGGAATTCTTTCCTGGCTCTCCTAGAATACGATTAAACTCAAGAAGTAAAACCTTTTAAATCTCGGCTGAATCAAATGCGTCAGTACCAAGTTTTTGACAAATTGAAAACTGTTCATTATCGTCCTGCTGGATTTTTGCGAGCCATCAGCCAGAGCCTCTGCTGATCCTGCCTGCTGATTCATCTACGGAATCAACGAACTCAATAATAAACTCTCAGTTTTACTCATACTTCATTCTTTTCAATGAAAACTCTCTAATCTCACAAATGACTGGATTTTGGTTTCCTTGGAATAATACACCAATGTTTTCGCGACGGGGGTCGACGACTCAAAATTTGACATTATCTCTTTCAAGAGGTCTAGATTCTAAATCCGAATGTCCGTCCGCCGTCAGCCGTCCGGGCCGTTTAGGGCAGTAGGCATTTTTCTATAAATCTGAAATTTTGACGAAATACTCGGTTTACCATCTAGTTGTGCCCGCAAGGTTTTCAGCCCGATCGCCCATACCCGTGGGGCGCTATGGGGCTAAAATGGGGCTATGGGAGGGAGTTTTTGGAGGCTTTTAGCTATGGGATCGATTTAGGTGTCGGTTTTGAACGGATCCCGGAACGATCCGATTTCACTGGGGCGATCTATAGGGCTTTCATGGGGCTAAAAATGGGATTTTTGAAGGATCCCAGGTAGTTAAATATTTTTCGAGCAAAAAATAAAGAATTTTTGAAAAAGAAAAATTGTTGAAAAAAAAATCCAAAAAAATATTTTTTTGAAACTTTTCCCAAACTTTTTTCCATTAACACAGAAATAATTTTTGCACAAGTAACCTATATCAATATCAAAGAATAATAATACCCCTATGTTTTCGCGACGGGGGTCGACGACTCCGATCGGCCTCAAAATTTGACACTATCCGTTTCAAGAGGTCTACATTCTAAATCCGAAATGTCCGTCCGTCGTCCGGGCCGTTTTGGGCAGTAGGAATTTTTTTTTTATCTGAAATTTTGACAAAATATTTGGTTTACTATTGTCGGCTCCAACGTGAGGCCTACCTTGATGGACGATGCGATGATCCTGGAGGGGCCCCTCGTCTCCGTCGGTCCAAGGATTTTGCTGCCGCCGCGATCGAATATCGCGGCCGAATAAAATCTTGCGTATTCCGAACTGGCGGAAATTAAAATAAAAATTTTTTAATCAATAAATTATCCCTTCCGCGCTAATAAGAAATTAAATTTACGATTCGAGCAGCAAGACGAACTCGGCGAACTCACTTGAATGAACGTGTCTTCTGTTATCGATAAATTAGGTTCGAGCTGCCAACCTTGAATTTACCATCTCCGAATTTTGTTTATCAAATGAATAATAAAATTAATTTTATTTTATTAGGAATTAAACAAAGCATGAGAAGAACTCATAATATGGTTGCTTATACAATTGTTCCTTGTTTCCCATGCTTTCTCATCTTTTAAGAACTAACTTATTTCCTAAGCCCTGATGAAGGCAGTACATCAGCTGAAAGCTCGGCGCTAGAGGACATGTTTGAGTTTCTTTAGACCTAATGCCCGATACCCACACAATTCCTGAAAATATGATTGAAATCCAATCAAAATAGTGGCAAGGAAATGCGGACAGACAGACACGGAACCAAAATTGTTCAGGAGGCTCTGAAACGCAAAATGCGAGTAGAAATTTTGATTTTGGAGCACACAATTTTTTTTTTTTTCATTTTGAAAGTGAAAACAAAGCTTCCGCTGCCTTGCAGACTCGGAACTGCCTCGCAGACTCGGAACTGCCTCGCAGACTCGGAACTGCCTCGCAGACTCGGAACTGCCTTGCAGACTCGGAACTGCCTCGGAACTGCCTTGCAGTTGCCGGCTTCCGTAAGGCAGGACGGAATTTGTCTGTGGCCGCACGGAGTCCCTCCTCCGTTTTTTTACACTATCTAGGGGTTTTTGAGGATGCTGAATCCGAAAATGACAGCCGTTTTGCTTCCAAGTATGCAAGGCAGCGGCATTGTTTTCACTTTTGAAATGAAACAAATTTTTTTTCTCTAAAATCAAAACTTCTACTCGCATTTTGCGTTTCGGAGCCTCCTGAACAAATTTGGTTCCGTGTCCGTCCGTCAGTCTGTCCGCATTTTTTTGCCACAGCCATAAATCCCACAATTTTGATCAGTTTTCAATCAAATTTTCAGGAATTGTGTGGGTATAGCCCTAGATGGTCCCATATCAGTTTTATCACGATTGCATCAATGGTACTCCCTGCGCATGCGCGAACGTAATTTTCTTGTTACAGTCACAACTACGTTCATTTTGAACCCGGCACGAGGAAGCTCATGTGCCATTGCCTTGGCAGTGTATTTCTACCTGTCTCTTACGCAGTGCCGAATTCATGTATGACTGTTCGGCCTAACGAGAACCCGTGCCGAATTCGTGGGCGACCGTTTCTGAATATGAGATGCGAAACAGTCCGGACAAAGTTCTGGGCGATTTGCAACTGTCAATAAAACAGGTAGATTACTCATGGGCGTAGACAGGGTGGGGCCTCGGCCCCCCCCCCCCCCCCCCTAGACTTTTGGGAACGACAATACATTGTGCTGGACTTGATAGAAACAACAGAATTGAATGCGAGGTATACCTACCCTAATATATTAGGGCGTGGAAAGGTATTATTGGAAATTGGAAACACTAACACTGACAGGGGGCCTCGCTTCGCTCGGCCGACCACTTTCTTGGGCATTGGTCTCATGTAATTAAGGAGGGCTCGCCCACTGCAGGGCTGTGCCTCTCCCGTTTGCTTGCAGACGGCAGGTCTCACGAAGGGGGTCTGTACAGTCCCAGATGTGGAGCCCCACCACAAGGGTTGCCTACTTGTTTGCCTGAGCACCAAAAGTGAGGCCTAGTGTTCTAGCACACTCTCCCAGCATGACGGGCTGGTACCGCGTTTCCCTCCACTTTAGGGAGAGATACTATCACCATGAATAACTTCGATTCCAACACCAACCGAGGAGGATGGCCAGTAGCACGATTGGACACTCTTGGGCAGGGGGCCTCGCTTCGCTCGCCCATTTGAATGATAGGGAGTTAGTATTGAAATTTGGATCTCCAGGTAGGATACAGAGGAAACGCGGATTCAATCGGACTGTAAACAACGAAGACAGGAGGAGTTGCGCGCGTCAGAAATGTCGCTCAATGCGCTTATTGGACGTAAAAATGGCCGGGGAATCCGAATTCACAACAACAAAAAATTAGTTCCGATTTAAAATAAGAAAGTTGGGTGCAAATGCGCCGATTTGCGAGCATATTGGAATAATTATTATACTCCTATGAAATCGCGAAGGAGGTTGAAAAATCAGATCGGTCTCAAAATTTGGCATTATACGTTTCAAGATTCCTCGTTCCTTTTCACGTTCGAAACGACAGTTTCAACACGCCTCTTTCAAGAATGCAACCGGTCGCCAACTCATTGCAGGATGTGATCGACATCGACTAGTCACTGCCTTCTTTTAAAAGGCTCTCGACAGACTTTTTTCATGGGTGAATTATTTAATTTACGCTGTTTTTCTTTCTATCGAGCTGTTGACTAACTTCTCAAGTGTACTTTTGGTTTATTATTCTTGGAATAATACACCTATGTTTTCGCGACGGGGGTCGACGACTCCGATCGGGCTCAAAATTTGACATTATCCGTTTCAAGAGGTCTACATTCTAAATCCGAAATGTCCGTCCGCCGTCCGCCGTACGCCGTCCAGGCCGTTTTGGGCAGTAGGAATTTTTTTAAAAATCTGAAATTTCGGCAAAATACTTGGTTTACCATCTTGTTGTGCCCGCAAGGTTTTCAGTCCGATCGCCCAAACCCGTGGGGCGCTATGGGGCTATAATGGGGCTACGGGAGGGGTTTTTTGAAGGCTTTTAGCTATCGGATCGAGTTAGGTGTCGTTTTCGAAGTATTTTTGGACGTAGAATCCATTTTTTGGGGTCCCGGAACGATCCGATTTCACTAGGGCGATCTTTAGGGCATTCGTGGGCCTAAAAATGGGATTTTTGAAGGATCCCAGGATGTTAAATATTTTTCGAGTAAAAAATACAGCATTTTTGAAAAAGACACATTTATGAACAAAAAATCCAAAAAAAAAATTTTTTTTGAGATAAAAATCCAAAAAAAAAATTTATTTATTTTTTTCATTGACAGAATTAAATTTCTGCACAAGTAACGTATATAAAAGAATAATAAACCCTTGTGTAAAATTTGCAGCGTTTTTCATTTTGATATTATTTATCAGTATTCTTTGCATTGGAATTATTTTCCGTAATTAAGACACACAAAAAAGTCTAGATTCCAAAATCGGCAGCAGGGTCGTTTTGGGCAGCAGGCTTTTCTTTTTTTTTTAATCTGAAAATTTGACAGAACAGGTAGGTACTCGGTTTACCATTTAGTTGGGCCCCGCAAGGTTTTCAGCCCGATCGCCTAAACCCTTGGGGCTAAAAAGGGCTACGGGAGGTTTTTTTAAGGTTTCGGCTATTGGGTCGAGTTAGTTGTCGTTTTCGAAGTAGTTTTGGACGTAGAATCCTTTTTCGGGGGTCATAGAACGAAAAGATTTCACCGGGGGGATCAATTGGGCTCTAATGGGGCTACCAATGGAATTTTTGAAGGATCCCAGGAGGTCAAATATTTTCCGAGTAATTTTGGACGCATAGGTAATCCATATTTCGAGGCACTACCTACTTCTGTTCGAACAATGTAAAAAAAAAAATTATTTTTTATTTTATTTTTATTGCCCCAGAATTAATTTTCGCACAAGTAACCTATATCAGAGAATAATAAACCCTTGTGTAAAATTTGCAGCGTTTATATATATGTAAAATAGCGCTTGGGGGTTTGCCCCCCCCCCCCTTGGCTAAATCCTGCCTACGCCCATGAGATTACTCGAATAATTTTAAACCAAAGCCCACGAGCATTGTAGAATATCATACAATATAACCGATCATGAATAAAAGAAGAAGCTTAGGAAAATGAATATTCGAGCTCGAGAGGGATATTACTGTGTAATCGTCGTAGTAATACACAAGTAAATAAAACGGCGATCGGACTACTCGGATTTTTTCTTTATTTGTCCTCTTCAATTCTTCACCATTCTCCCTTTGACCAACGCCGGCTTTCCCCAAGTTTACACTCGGATCTATTCAGTTTACCCACGGAAGAGAGAGTCTCTCCGTGGAGTTAGTGTAAGCAGAGAGCACCGAGTTGCCTCTGCCAAAGTGGGGGAGCAAAGAGTCAAGGATGAGTTCTCTTATCAGCAGTATACAATAGACCTTGTTTTTGACTGAAAGCTCTCCTCTGAAAATGTGATTTTTTTTTAAATCGGATATTTTGACAAAATACTCGATTTATAAAGGCCGTCTCGGCCTATCGGCATATATCATAAAGCAGACTTCAATAAGACACCAAGTGTCTCATTTCTCACCTCGAATCCTCGCACACTACAAAAATAAATAAATACATACAACTTTTTTTCCTGCGAGATGTTTGGTAAGATGTGGGACCTCGAAAAACGGATTTTGCGTCCAAAATTACTTGAAAACCCACACCTTATTTGACATAGGGATGTAAATATCGGAAATATATATCGATATTCGAT
Organism: Pilophorus perplexus; assembly: GCA_955831195.1. Classification (NCBI taxonomy): domain Eukaryota; kingdom Metazoa; phylum Arthropoda; class Insecta; order Hemiptera; family Miridae; genus Pilophorus; species Pilophorus perplexus. The sequence goes on along the minus strand of OY037007.1, from coordinate 61,086,370 downwards.
ATATCGATATTAAAAACTATATCAATATCGGAGAACGATATATAGTCAAAAAATATCGATTATCGATATATCGGAGAACGATATATCGTCAAAAAAATATCGATAGCTATATCGGCCCAAAAAATTTATTTTATTGCAACTTTTACTACCAATTATTTTCAAGCAGTTTTATTAATTTTCACAATTTATTTCTCTTTAAATTAAAATTAAAATTTACAATTTCGTTTAGGTATAAAAAAAACTGTTCACAAAAAATCATCTTTTTATTAATTAATTAGTATCTCTGATAATGATATAACAGGGATTGTTATCAAATCTTCTTCTTCCTTTTTGAAGTGACAATTGAAATTGAAGTAGGTAGGTATTTTTATAATAATATAAAAATTTGTGTAATATTTTATTTGTCATAGTTTTCACCCTAAAGTTTTGAATTTCCCTTCCCAGTAAAATACAAAAATTTAATAGGCTCCAATTAGAAAAAAAATCTGTCCCGATATTGAGAAAAAACTATCGATATATCGGGAAAAAATATATCGGAGAGAAAATATCGATAGTTTGATATATCGATATTTTTTCAACAACCCTAATTTGACATCCTGGGATCCTTCAAAAAGCCCATTTAGGTATAGCCCCATGAAAGCTCCATGGAGCATGCTATGGATAGGTCCTGGATCGCCCCAAAAAAATCGCTGCAAAGTTTACACAAGGGTTTATTATTCTTTGATATAAGTACCTAGGTGGGTATGCAGAAAAAACTTCCCCATTTATGACTTGCTAGGAAAATTCGGGCGTAACCCGTTTCGGCGAATGGCCCACGGGTGGAGCTTGAATCGTGGACCCCGTTCGGCAAGTGCGATAGAGCGGTGGAGAGCCCGCTTCGGCGAATGACAAAAACCCAATGAGCAAACTCCTGCTCCTCAAAGAAAAATCTGTGTAGCAAAAGACGCGAGTGTTTCCCGGGTAATATCTGCACTGCGTACTTATATGCACTTCTGAGTGGAAAAGGGAAAGATAATTACATACATTTTGGGATGGAACTGAAAGAACTGGCAATGACCCTGATGCAAGAGAACTTGAACTTTAAGGGGACGAATTTACATATTGATGACCTGCCTAAAGATATTTTCTAGTGTACAGTTTGCATAAACCTGCATCATGAGCTAGTATATTTCCACTTCAATGATTTTTTCCATTTCCCCAAACCCATTGAAACTAATTTTGAAGGCTTGCCCACTCCACGCCAAACCCATTTCGCCCTGTCGACTTCACATGGACTTCGAAAAAGCAGCTAAGAACGCAGCTAACGAATGTAGGAAAAAACTTTCCCGGAAAAACCTTCCCCGGAAAAAACTTCCCCATTTCTGACTTGCTAGGAAAATTCTTCCCCAGCCAAAACGTCACCACGGAAAAAACTTCCCCGAACGAGAATCGGCCACAAAGACGCTGTTGAGAATGTTCTGAAGTAAGGTGACAATCTCCTGGTTAGAGGCTTTGTTGTTAATTTTTATCTAGCGACGAAAGGTCCTTTCCCCTAACAATAGGAGATATGTAAGCTGTGAGGAATGATGAGATCGGAATATTGGAAGTAGAAACAATTGAAAAAATATAGTTTACCTTTATTCAAATAAAGGGATTTAGGGGGATAAGGGGGATTTTAGTGGGGATTTAATGTTTAAATTGTTTATTTTTACCTTTTTTTACATCTGATGAGCGGAGTTGATTGAAACATGAGTTAGGGAGTGAAAATCGATAGTAACGTTGAGATAACTATTCTGAACTGTCCTCCAAGGATTTTTGAACCGTTTTGAAAAAAAAAAAAAAAAAAAACGACGAAAATTTAATTTATCCCGTTTCGACAAACCACGGTGACACCGATCGATTCCTTATAAAATTTTCCTTCGATTTTTCCCATTTTGTCGGATTTACACTTTTGCAAGGCCGCTCCAATTGAACAGCTTTTGGACTGTTTGGGGTGTAGGAAAATTTCCATTTAATGCCAAACGACGGGCTTGTGTTTCAGGAAATAAAATACCTCCGTGATTTTTGAAGTATATAACGTATATAAAAATTTTATATATTTAATAAATTAATATAAATTAATGCTATATTTATTATAGCAACTAGTCTTATTGCTATGTATTAATTACACAGGTTTACAAAAAAAAGGTCAATCTCAGGCGCCGCAGAGAAAACCATCAAACTCTATGTTTTTTGGGGTGCTGAATCCGAATCCGACCCCCGTTTTTTCCGGTCACATCCAAATTTTCGAGATATTGGCGATTTTTCGTTTTTTCGACCTTTTTCCGTTTTGAAAATCACAGCTAAATGTGCGGATGCCCAAAAATTCCACAAAAACTCTCTTCTTACTGGAAATTTATCGCTGATTCCGAAAATGTATATGAGTTGGTGTCTAAAACAACGAGAAATGTGTGCTTTTGCCAAAAAATGTTGAAAAAACGTGGTTTTTTCAAAACCAAAGTCATGTTTTTTGATACTTTTTACCTTCTAGCGTGAAAACTAAGGCCGTTAATAAAAATTTTCCAACGAGGTCTTGTAGGTAGATTGTTTCTGCGTCGAATGGGACCAACCGTGATTCTTCCAAAATCACGTTTTTTCAACATTTTTTGGCAAAATCACACATTTCTCGTTGTTTTAGACACCAACTCATATCTATTTTCGGAATCAGCGATAAATTTCCGGTAAGAAGAGAGTTTTTGTGGAATTTTTGGGCATCCGCACATTTAGCTGTGATTTTCAAAACGGAAAAAGGTCGAAAAAACGAAAAATCGCCAATATCTCGAAAATTTGGACGTGACCGGAAAAAACGGGGGTCGGATTCGGATTCAGCACCCCAAAAACATAGAGTTTGATGGTTTTTTCTGCGGCGCCTGAGATTGACCTTTTTTTTGTAAACCTGTGTTATAATTTTGTTGTTAGGGATTGTTGGACCTTTCTTTTCGGTGTATAAATAAAAATTAATTGATCTAATCGGCAGGTGTTTCAGTATCTATCTTTTGATTTGAGTGGATTTTTTTTAATTGAAAGCGTTGCGAATGTTCTCAGCCAAAATCGATGAGCGAGGGATAGAAGAGGTATAGGAGGGATCTGGGGTGAGGGGGCGGCAGGAGAAGAGGCGAGAAGCATCGGCGGGGGGCGGCGGAGGCAGCTGCTGCCCCTAAAGGACCCCAGAAAAAGAAGTCAGGTACGAACCCTCCTCGGCCGTGCGGATAGACTAACCATCGATCCTTCGCCGCCCCCCTTCAATCCCACCCCCGCGTTTCGTCCTGCCGTTCCGCGTCCCACGTTGCCGTCCAACCCTCCCGAAAGCTCTCCTGGCCTTCGTCGTCCTGTCCTGTTTCGCTCCCCTTTTAGTTAGGACCCTTCAAACCCCTCGCCCTTCCCGCCCCCGCAGTTAGACGCCCCTCACTTTTCCAACCAGCGCTCCGCGTCTTTCCCGCGCTCCTCCGCCCGCGTCTTCCGCGCCGCCTTTCCTTTCACTCTCGCCGCGCACGGCCGACTCTCCCGCCTCCCGCCCTTCGCCCTTCCCCATCAATCCCTCTCCTCTCTTCCTCGCCGGCCGCTTTGAGCCCTTTTCCGCCCTCGACCCTTCTGCTAGCCCCTCTGCGTTTCAAGTCTTTTGAATTAATCGATCGCCCAGGATTTGATTCTTCCCCGTGTTCCACCAGAGCAGAAGATAACATCCGATATCACCAGCTTCTCTTGCTACATTTATTTTCACCTCCTAAATCACCAAAATAACGCCTGTCCAGTGCTCATGTGACCCAAGAATTGTGGACCACACCTCAAGAAACAGCCGACAATTTCACCTCCGTCATCTTAAAAATAATTCTTTTCCCCACAACACTAAGGCGAACAAAAAATCCCTCAAATAAATCACACTGTTACCCAACTAATTTTCGCATCAAAAATTTCCAACAACGGTTCATAATAATTGAGGAGGTCGCACGCAAAAGGGGTTTTCGAAAATGAGATAGAGACGGGGATTTCTTCCCCTAAAAGGTAAAACTGACCAAGTGGCACTTCCAAGGATAATTTCCTTTCTAGATGTAAAACTGTCTATATGTATTTTGTGGGAAAAATATAAAAAGAGAGAATTTGTGGGTAATTTCGTTTGAAAAAGGGAAAAACAATTTTTACCTGAAGGAAAAGTTTCATTTTTAGTGACCAAGTGGCATTTGAGCGTTTTTACTTGGAGATTCTGGATCCTGGAAAAAATCATCAAGTGCCACATAGTCAGTTTTCTTCTGTGCCTCTGTTCACCTACGAAATTTTCCTTTTTCAAGAAAAATTGACCAAGTGGATTCACCTACCCAAATCGCTTCATTGAAAAATTCTTGACCATCTACCACATGGTCACACTCCACATGGTTTCACTCCACTCGTTATCGTTCAGACAACTGAGTTTCATAGTGACCAAGTTACAAGAAGAAGGATCTCCTCCTAAGCTTTGTACCACTGGCGCCATTCCTTCTCATTTTCATCAGTGATACTCCAACCTCCCCTCACATGAGAAAAGGGCCCCAGAAAAACTACCAGAACCTTCGTATTCAGACGAACAGAACTCGGAGGAGTGACGTGTTCCAATTTGGTTTTGGTTTATTATTCTTGGAATAATACACCTATGTAATCGCGACGGAAGTCGAAAATTCTGATTGGCCTCAAAATTTGACATTATCCGTTTCAAAATGTCTAGATTCCAAAAAAATCTGGAATTTTGACAACGTACATAGACATTTTGGTTTATTATTCTTGGAATAATACACCTATGTTTTCGCGACGCGGGTCGACGACTCCGATCGGGCTCAAAATTTGACATTATCCGTTTCAAGTGGTCTACATTCAAAATCCGAAATGTCCGTCCGCCGTACGCCGTACGCCGTACGCCGTACGCCGTCCGCCGTCCAGGCCGTTTTGGGCAGTAGGAATTTTTTTAAAAATCTGAAATTTTGACAAAATACTCGGTTTACCATCTAGTTGTGCCCGCAAGGTTTTCAGCCCGATCGCCCAAACCCGTGGGGCGCTCTGGGGCTAAAATGGGGCTACAGAAGGTGGTTTTTGAAGGCTTTTGGCTATGGGATCGAGTCAGTTGTCGTTTTCGAAGTATTTTTGGACGTAGAATCCATTTTTTGGGGTCCCGGAACGATCCGATTTCACTGTGGCGATCTATAGGGCTTTCATGGAGCTAAAAATGGGATTTTTGATGGATCCCAAGAAATTAAATATCTTTCGAGTAAAAATTAAAAAATTTTTGAAAAAACACATTTTTGAAAAAAAATCGCCTCAAAAAATTTTTTTTGAAATATAAAAATCCAAAAAAATTTTTTTATTTATTTTTTTTTATTGACAGAATTAAATTTCTGTACAAGTAACCTATATCAAAGAATAATAAACCCTTGTGTAAAATTTGCAGCGTTTTTTATTGTAAATCAAGAAAATTAAGTAAAAATTAATATTTTAATGGTTTATTCCTCGTTTTGGTTTATTATTCTTGGAATAATACACCTATGTTTTCGCGACGCGGGTCGACGACTCCGATCGGCCTCAAAATTTGACATTATCCGTTTCAAGAGGTCTACATTCAAAATCCGAAATGTCCGTCCGCCGTCCGCCGTACGCCGTCCGCCGTCCGGGCCGTTTTGGGCAGTAGGAATTTTTTTAAAAATCTGAAATTTTGACAAAATACTTGGTTTACCATCTAGTTGTGCCCGCAAGGTTTTCAGTCCGATCGCCCAAACCCGTGGGGCGCTCTGGGGCTATAATGGGGCTACGGGAGGGGTTTTTTGAAGGCTTTTAGCTATGGGATCGAGTTAGGTGTCGTTTTCGAAGTATTTTTGGACGTAGAATCCATTTTTTGGGGTCCCGGAACGATCCGATTTCACTGGGGCGATCTTTAGGGCTTTCATGGGGCTAAAAATGGGATTTTTGAAGGATCCCAGGATGTTAAATATTTTTTGAGTTAAAAATAAAGAATTTTTGAAAAAAACACATTTTTGAACAAAAAATCAAAAAAAAAATTTTTTGAAATAAAAATCCAAAAAAAATTTTTTTTTTAAATTTTTTCATTGACAGAATTTAATTTCTGCACAAGTAACCAATATCAAAGAATAATAAACCCTTGTGTAAAATTTGCAGCGTTTTTATTGAAATGACCATGTACGAAATCAAGACTGCTCTTCTTCAAAAATGAACATCGAAGTTATGACTATCTTACTGTAGAATGGGAAATTTTAGGTTTTTATAAAAACGACCATGTGCAACTTTTGTCCGTCTACCTTCCAGTAAGATAGACCAAGTACGTATTTTCGCTAATAAGTCAAGTTCTGTACGTACAAATGAGGATTTGAACTTATTTTCCGATGAAACAGGGTCTTACCTATCCACAACGGTCATAAATTTCAACATTGAGTTCAAAATGACCAGGGGCGGATAGGCAGGTCGGGCGATCGGGCGACGCCCGAAGGGCCGAAGGACTTGAAGGGCCGGTCGAAGCTTGAAAAAAATTGTACCTTCCTAAAATATGTACTCGAGACCGAAAAGGAAAACTCAGACTTGAAAGAAGGCGAACTGGTTGGCTTTGTTCCTCATAGGGTGGATGGCAATTGCAATAAATCGACTGCCCAATTTGTGCTACAAGGTTTTAAAACTACCTACAACCTCATGGCCTCATCGTATGCAAGTCTCTTTTTGATTTTCTTACAAATTTTTGGCAAAGCTTTCTACGACGCAAGTCGAGTGTTAGAGGAGTTTTTCGAAATTTAAAATCATCAAAACAATGCTGAGGCAAACTCAAAGTGACAACAATCTGGAGGATCTCACGGCGAGCACTGAGCGAAGGGGCATTGGTCGGTTTCGACTCTCCTCGCCATCGCCTACCACTTGGTCCCATCTCCCTCATCAGTGTGCGTTTTGTGTGTGAGTGTTATCTGATCTTGTTTTGGTTTAAATATTCTTCGAATAATACACTTGGGTATTTGCAACAGGTATCAAAAATTTTGAACGTCCTCAAAATTTGTCATATTATCTACGTTTCAGGATGACATTATGTAGATTCAAAAATTTAAATGTCTGTCCGCCAACCACAACGTTTCGGCCAGTTGGAATTTATTCCAAAATCTGAAATTTTTGACAAAATTTGTCATTTAATGACTTGTTTCTCCTTTTAGTTTTACCTGGAAGGTGTTCAGCCCGGTCACACCGGTGGGGCTTAGTGGAAAAAGTCTAAAAAGGGACTACAGGAGTTTTTTTTTTTTTTGAAGGGATACCTAGGTGCCGTTTTCGAAGTATTTTTGGGTGTAAAACCCATTTTTGGGAGTCCCAAAAGCATCTGATTTCTCCGTGGGGATCCATGGGGCTTTTGAAGGATGACACTCACGATGTGGTTGTTTGACGACGGTGCAGTAGTCTAATCCAATGAAGAGTACCAAATGTTGATAATTCATTTTTCAGGGTCCTTCTTCCGTCCAAACACTTAATATAACATGAAAATTTATACAGGTAGAAATTAACCATGGGCCTGAGTTTCAGCTTAGAATTCAAAAGAAATGAACAAGCATGGGACATACCCACGTGTGAAAGGGTGGAGGGGTGATGGCGAGGAGGGCCGGGAATCGCCCAAAGCCTCTCGGCTCAGTGCTCCAGCCAGATGCTCCTCTTGCAATCCTTGGTTTGTTATCGTTGATAAGCTGTCATAATGTACTGAACTGAAGAAATGTGCGAAATGCATCTGTCTTGAAGCGCTATTTGTTTGTATAATATACCTTTGGTGCCAACTAATTCACATTTCAAGCGCCAGAAATTATTTCATTTTTTCTAAATATGGGCTCCGTTATTTTACTCCTTGACCTAAGTATTAGCTCACTTAGGTATTAAAAGTAAGGTCTTTGGATAGGTGTGTGGATAACTGTGTGTGTGTGGGGGGGGGGGGGGGGAATTTAGGGCCAGTCAAATGGAATCGCCCGGGCCGGTCAAAACCACCTATCCGCCCCTGAAAATGACGACATGGGAAACATTTTTCGGCAAGATGTCGAAAGCGAAAACTTTGATCGGCCATACTGAAAAACTCAGAAAATGAAGATAGTCAGTTTTACCTTTAAGGGGAATGGAATTTTGTTCTTCTCGTTGAGTGCTATCCAATGGAAAAAGAATTCTCAGCCAAGAAGTATTTTTTCCTCTTTTAAAATGGCGTCAAAAATTAGTCTTTGGTGCACCCTTTGCATGCAAAAGGGGTTTTGTCCTTCGTCAACTTGCGAGCAAAACCAGTTTTCTCCAAGTAGTAGCCAATCAGATTCCCAGCTGATCGTTCAATTTTTTTTTTCTATCCAGAATGTCAGTGTGGTTTTTGCTGACGGCGCAGAGGTCTAACCCAATGAGGTGGTTAGGGTGAGAAATGACTCCTCTGCTGAGTCATTTCTCTGAGTGAGAAATGTCTCAGCAGAGGAGTCATTTCTCACCCTAGCCACCATTAACCAGAATGTCATGGATTTGACATTTTTTCTAGAGTTTTCATTCAAAGTCACCAGTTCTTATCTCTGGTTCAACAATTGGTTGTTATTTACATTTCAGGCTCACAGAATCTATAGATAAACAAACAATTTAGCCAAATTTGAGGTTAATGACTAGGTAATTTTTAGTTTTCACTACTAAAAAATTGATTTAAAAAAAAATTAAAAATAGACCGAAAACTGGGCACAACAAAACAAAAATCATGTTTCTATCACAATTACAAGTCGGGGAAACACGTTTGGCCACGAAGGCCTCTGAAGAAGGCCTGGAGAGGCAACACGATTGGCCACACGAAAAACGACCCGTTTGGCCACCGATTTTTGACGGCTTTTCGCGCCCTTACGGCTGGCTCAATTTTAACTTTAAGTCGACGCAGAATTTTGTGCTCTTTAATTTACTATGCAGAATAGTTTTACCTATAACGCACTCTTTCAAAGTTATCCATTAAAAACAAAAACAAAAAACAAGTAATTTCGTGGTTGCTGGCGTTTTTGACGGTGAGGGTCTCACAAATATTGTTGCGAAGCTTTGGAATCGTGTTCGTAACCCCAATAAAACGTATTATAAACAACAAAATTGTATAAATGACAATAATTTTACTGTCACCAACTTTCAATAATTGAATAATTTGATAATTATTCAATAGTTCACGAATAATTCGTGTATTTCAGCCCCTGTGCAACAACGTATCCACCCAAATGAGTAGCTTCAAGTTGAAAAGTCACCCCTTGGCAAACTCGTACGTTTTTTTCTTCTTCTTTTTTTTTGTCCATCTACAACGGAAACTATGATTGACACGTGAAACGCCACGGTTTCAACCCTTCTCCTAATCGCCCTTTTCAGATGAGTTTATGGTTGTACGGCACAAAAGACGGGTCGACGAGTTCCCTGACCTTTGCCTAAGGGTATTGAGGACGCACGTTGAGGGCCGCTTGGAGTTTCACTCGAAATCACAAAAAAGGGTTCGGCCTACAAAGCGTTGGGAATGAGTGAGATATTTCTTATTATTATTAAAGAAACACAACTTAATAAATGCTTTTTTTTAGGGCCATGTTTCGTTTTTGAAACTTTTGTAAATACGCAAAAAACTGTCCCATGTCGTTAAAACGATCAAAACATCCAGTTTTTGCTTCGATCGAATGGAAGTATTTCGATGAATTAACTCCTTTCCCGATACTTATGAAAGGTATACATGTATTTATTATGCATAATACATTCATAACTTATGAAAGGTATACATGTATTTATTATGCATAATAATAAGAACATTTTTCTAAATGTAAAATCGGGAAAAATAGAAAACTTCAGAAACCGATTTACTTTACGAGCCCTTCATCAGTCTCGCATTTAACCGCAAGGAAAAATCTTCCCCCCTCCTCCTCCTCCACCACTGTATCCCATTAAAAGCCTCGGACATGTCTGTCCCCCCCCCCCCCCATCCATCAGCGTTAATAAGGTTGCTTCAACTGTTGATTCTCGCTTTGCCTCGTCCTGCCATAATTTTGACGATCTTTCAATTTTATAAAATAAATTTTACGCTAAATTCCACGGTGGCTGGAGAGGCGGCAAGTTGTCATTTGAAACATGTGGCGCACATAGCCCATTTCAAAGGACATCGGAAATTTCAACCCGGCTTTTCTCTAGAAAGTGTCTCCTTTCAACGGTAATCGACGTAACTGTGTATGAAGACTCAGAATAAGTAAAAAGTGAAAATGGCCAAAAATGTTACATAGCCCCTTAAAAAATAAACAAATATTTTTGGAAAACTTACACAAAAAAACACCCAGATGGGGGGCTCCGCCCCCCAGACCCCCCGTAGGGCCTCGCTTCGCTCGGCCGGGGGAGTTTAGAATAAGTCTACAGTTCAAATATTTTCATTCCTCGGGAGAATGAAAAAGGAAGCGAAGCTTTATATCATTTTGCAAAAATCAGCTGCCAGTATAGTGTCCTACTAGATGCTCCGGCTCGCTTTGCTCGCCTACGCACCCAGCTGTCTGCGACCCCCCCCCCCCCCCCCCCCACCCCCTATTCGTAGCTAAAAGGTCGGCAAAAAAACTAGCGGGGGAGGGGGAGGGGGCGTCCGTATAAAAGCTTCGCTTCAAAAAATTTCCCCGCCTCCTCCACCGTTGTAAGGTCCCTGAAGCCCCACCCCGGATTCCACCCGTTCTGAGTACGTCTTTCCGACATCCTTGACAGCGGCCGGGTTGAAACGCGCCCCATCTATATCAAATATATATATATCGCGAGACTCTCTCACTCACTTACTCACGATTTTCACTGGGAGACTCCTCGAGCGGCGGGAGGGGGGGGCGTCCGTATAAAAGACTTCGCTTCAAAACTGATACAAATGTGGAAAATATGGGCACTGCAATTCTTTGAATAAAATATTTCATAATTTTAGACTCATTTTGTAATAGTTGCAAAGAGTAAACTTATTTTGGAACATTCTACGAATTTTATTCAAGTTAGTCTGCAGTTCTAAGCAATGAAAGTGTAAAACTTATGCCGAACGCAGTGCGGCCCTACTTTGACTCGATCTGCATTTGTCGGCGTGAGTGTGCGGCGACAGCAGTGATTCACGGAATAAAAATCCCCGGAGAAGAAATTTCTCTATCCATAGCGTTGACTGAATGGAAATGACAGGAGATAAAAATACATTATCACGTGTAATACGTCATCTACAACATCTACAACAAGTACATAATATTATTATCCGGAGACTTTTTTCCGAGGGCTTTTTTTTCGGGGACTTTTTTCCGTTTTTTTCGTTTATCATTGCGGTCGTAATATTGGACCTAAAGATCCGAGGAAAGACATCTCCAGGATTTTACGCATATGATTTATGCCTTTTGACTTTTAGTTATGTTGAAATGCAGAGGATGTTGAAGGCTCTCCACTCTTATTGCGAGGATAACTTTCTTCACGTTAATCATACGAATTCAAACATTGTGGTTTTCAGGAGACACGGTTCACTCCCAAGTGGGTACCACTTTAGGTATGGTGATGTGGAAATCCCAATAGCCAACTCCTACTCATATTTGGGTGTTAAATTCTTTAGTTCAGGTCTGTTTGTGCGGCAAGCCTCAGATGTAACCAGGAAAGGTGAATCGGCTGCTAGGGCGCTTTTGCCTATGGTCCATAAGGCACGTGGGGGTCCTTTCTCATCATGGCACAGAGTACATAGTTGAGTCATTGGTTCTTACCGTTTCTCTATATGCTGCTGAGTCGTGGGGCGTCACACTGTGCAATGTCTTGGACAAAATTCAAGTCAGAGCTTATAAGTCTTTACGTTTTCTGCCCAATAACTCCCCGGACTACCTTGCCCACCTGGAAGTAAAGATTATTATGCTAGCTGGTGGCTCATGTTGTGCGGCATGGAAGACACCAGATACTCTAAGTTGTGTCTCCGTCGTCTCATCGCTCTGAATGAAGTGACGTCGGAGCCTAAGTACAACTGGGCTTCCCAAATGTCGGTTAGCTTCACTAAATTTGGTGAAGGTCAAGCCCGGGTGTCTCAGAACTCCACCGACTTCAACCTGACTCGTTTCGTTAAAAACATTGACTCGTTTTGAAAAAAAAACAATGACAGGGAGCGGGTAGCAGCATCTTCATTCAATGAGATCTTCAGGATGTAGGTACTCGCCTGCAGACAACGAGATACCTTTTTATTTGAACTCAGATCTGGACATTCAGATAAAGAGACTCCTGGCTCAAGCAAGGCTGTCAGGGAATTATTTTGCCAAACTGTACACTCCAGGTTTTGTTGCCAAATTCATGTGTCATTTGGAGGCCCAAGATTCAATCCTCCATTTCATGTGTCAGTGCCCTGTGGTTCGAGGCGAACGGTTTTCGTTTTTTCTCCTCAGTGATTTGTCCCACAATGACTTGGCCTCTCTGTTCTCTTTCAGCGATTTATTAGCATGTAAGAAAATGTATTGCTTCTTAGTAAACTGTATTAGAACTAGGGCTTTTTTCCTTAATGAAGGTTTTTTTTTGTAATAATTACATTTAAGTGACTAATTAAGTTTTATTACTGTAGCGATTGTACTATTGTAGTGACTAATTAAGTTATTGTAGCGATTGTGCTATTGTAGTGACTAATTATATTATTGTAGCGATTGTACTATTGTAGTGATTTACCTTGTGTCATTTTAGTTATTGATTTACCTGTACCTATTACTGTTTTGTTTCAACCTTGTATCGCCGGAAGGCTTTTACAAATAATAAACCAATAAAACCTGTATAAACCTTCTCATTCTCATTCTCATCTCCAGGATGTGCTGCATGGTTTTTTGGTGTCGCTGCGGCTTGTCCTTGCTAAGATAAGTCCTGATTAGACTTTTCTTTACTTAAATATGAAATATTTACTTAAACATGAAATATTTACTTAAATATGAAATGTTTCGCTCTATTGGAACATCGACTCACGGAATGAAAATCCCAGGAAAAAAATCCCCGAAAAGAGAAGGGCTCGAAAAAAAGTCCCCAGTATTTTCCAATCCTGGAAAAAAAAAACCTCGGAGAAGAAATAGCCCGTCTCAGAATTCAAATTTGCCAAAATGGCCGGCGAACTTCTGTGGCAAACCTCCATAATATTATTTGAATAAGAAGACTTCGATACCTTTAAATCACTACTTGATTTTTATTTTTTAATTAAAAAATTTTTAAAAAAATACTGGTAATCGAGTCTGTTATGTCGGTAAAGAGGTATCGAAGTCTTTATTTTTATTCAAACGCGTCAGGAATGAAACATGTAGGGGGTCAACACTAAGCTGTCGGAAAATCCGCATAATCAACCAATCAAAAGATGACGAAGCACCCCAAGTCACGTACCCCCTCCTGACCTCGGGATTCTAATAGGCATTATATTTTTCCTAAGACCCTAAGGTAACATTTTCTGAACTCTTTTCCGACAGTTTAATATTGCTTCCGAGTCTGCAAGGCAAAGGAAGCATTGTTTTCACTTTCGAAATGAAAAAAAAAAAATTTGTTCACCAAAATCAAAATTTCCACTCACGTTTTGCGTGAGAGCCTCCTGAACAAATTTGGTTCCGTATCTGTCTGTCTGTCCGCATTTCCTTGCCACACCCATAACTTCCACTTGATCGAATTTCAATCAAATTTTCAGGAATTGTGTGGGTACAGCTCTAGATGGTCCCATATCAGTTTCATCACGATTGAATCACCGGTATGCTCAGCGCATGCGCGAACGTAATTTTCTTGTTACAGTCACAACTATGTTAATTTTGAACCAGGCACGAGTGGCTCCACCTCACTCCCTTCAATGCATTTATTCATTTCCTAATATTTGTTTAAATATTTTTAAATACACCTATGCAATCGCGACGGATTCGAAAATTCTGAGCGGCCTTAAAATTTGACGTTATACGGTTCAGGATGTCTTGATTCCAAAAGCAGAATATCCGTCCGTCGTCCGTGCCGTTTCGGGCAGTATGCATTTTGTTTAAATCTGAACTTTTGAAAAAATACTCAATTTACCATTAAATGGTAAAACAGAATTTTAGTTGTGCCCGCAAGGTTTTCAGCCCGATCACCCCAACCCGTGAGGCGCTATGGTGCTAAAATGGGGAGGGGGTAGAGCTTAGTGTCGTTTTGAAGTATTTTTGGACGTAGAATCCTTTTTTTGGGGACGATCCAAGATCTATGGAGCTTTCAAGGGGGTATACCTAAATGGGATTTTTGAAGGATCCCTGGAGGTCAAATAAGGAGTGATTTTCCAAGTAATTGTGGACGCAAAATCCGTTTTTCGAGGTCCCACATCTGTCCAGACATCTCACAGGAAAAAAAGTTTTTTTTGTAAAGAAATAGTTTTTATGCGAAATTATTTTATGAATTAGAAATCACGCGGGATCCCGCGGGATTGAAAATCGTGCGGGATGGCGACCCCTAGACACCTATTGCCAATCGACATGCTCCTATTATTGACAGTTCATATATTTAAGGGGAACTGTCAATAATAGGAGCATGTAGATCTATAATAGGTGCCACGGTGGGTTTTCAACTGGGGGAAAAGGTCTCAAAACACATTCAAACTGGGGTAATTTTTGGCATCTCACTGGGGGAAGGTTTTGAGGGACCGGCGATTGAACTGGGGTAATGAAGAAATCTTGTGAAATCTTGTCTTAGTACTGACAGTAGATCTGTCATATTACTGATTTGGGTCTTACCACTGTCTTGGTTTTGAGTTATTACCGATTTTGATCCTGTCCTGGTTCTGGTTTGGGCCTTATTTTATTACTGACCTTGGTCTTACGCTGTACTGATCCAACTATTCTCCTTGACTAATTAATCTTGGATCTTGTCTTGGTCCTGATTTTGGCCATGAGCCTTGCCACATTCATGGTCCTGGCGGAGTACCAATCTTGATCTTGTCTCGGTCGTGATCTTTTCCTTGTTTCAGCACTGTCTTGGTATTTTCTGAGTACTGGTCTGTTCCTGCTGTATTACTGATTTCGGTGTTACCACTGTTTTGGTATTGACTTATGAAGCTGAAGCTCTTGTTGAGGTCCATAACCCAGTTCAATCGCTAGACCTTTGCCCAGTTCGATTGCCTTCCCCAACGGTGTCCACCCACTGATTCCCCTAGATCGATTACCATCGGTGCCACTACCCCTCACTGTAAAAAAATAAATAAAAAAAATAAAAATCCAAAAAAGTAATTCAAGAAATATGAACATTTATATAAATATACCAAATATTTAACCCCAATCCACAATTTTATAAAAATCTGTAAAAGTAACAAGGCAAATAAAACCTTTTTTTGTTGGCAACTTTATTTTCGCGAGGTAGTCGTTACTGTCCGGATGGGGCTCCTTGAAACGAGTCCCGCAATCCTTTTTTTTTGGCCTGCAAGGGGCTGCGCAGATGGGAACCCCCACGAAAGCGCGAAGACGCCCGGCAACGCTGTCCCAAACCCCTCAGCTATCAGGCAGGCCAACATTCCGATCGGCTCGTTCATAACGAGGGGTAACTGAAATTGGAATAGACTCCAACGGGTTGTTGATGCCCATGTTTGCTCTCTGTTACTCTGTGTTGATGCCTAACGGTTTGACATCGGCGGCAGGTATATTTTCCCGAATTTTTGCATCACGGTGGCGCGGGCTCCACATTTTAACGGGGTAGGACCACGTTTGAAAATTGCCCTCTTATCTGGTGATACACTTTTGAGCTCTACTGCGTCAAAATCAGACCAATAAAAAAATAAAATTATTTAACTGAGATCCTAAATGGTAATCGGAAAAAAAACGGAAAAATAGTCCCCGGAAAAAAATCCTGCAGGGCGGAGAAGAATACCGTTTTTTTCAACTGTTGAAATTGAAACTAATTTAGTTGCAAAAGTTAGTTTCGAAGTTGCGAATAAAAACTAAAGTAGTTTCATCTTTTATTCGTAGTTTCGGAACTAAAAATGAAACTAATTTTTTTTTTTCCTCGCGTTTTTTACTGATTTGAAGGGGATGTGTGTTCGTGTGTGTGTTTCAACGAAATGTGGGTGCTGGGTGCGAACAAGTTCTTTTTTTTCAGGGTCGTAGAAGAATAGATTAAAGTTTGCTCCCCTCCCCACCACTGTGAGTGGAACATCAAACGTTTTCAGAAACGTATTGAAGAATTGAGGGTGAGCCATTCATTATGTCTGGAGGAAAAAAATTGCGAGGAAAAAAAATTTAGTTTCATTTTTAGTTCCGAAACTACGAATAAAAGATGAAACTACTTTAGTTTCATATCACTGGTAATAGGAAAAAACTCCCCGGGAAAAAAATCCTGCAGGGCGGAAAAAAATCCCCTAAGAATACTCAAGGAGGGAAAAAAATCCCCAAAAAGAAAACTTTTAAAAATTGAAAAATCTTGAACAAAACACGATAGAAAGTTAGGCAACCTCTTCGTTTGGTTTATTATTCTTGGAATAATACACCTATGTAATCGCGACGGGGTCGAAAATTCTGATCGGCCTCAAAATGTGACATTATTTGTTTCAAGAGATCTAGATTCCAAAAAACTAAATGTCCGTCCGCCATCCAGGCCGTTTTGGGCAGTAGGAATTTTGTTATACATCTGAAATTTTGACAAAATCCTCGGATTACCATCTAGTTGTGCCCGCAAGCAGCCCGATCGCTCAAACCCGTGGGGCGTTATGGGGCTAAAATGGGGCTGCGGGAGGGTTTTTTTGACGGGGCTATGGGATCGAGTGAGGTGCCGTTTTCGAAGGATTTTTGGACGTAGAATCCATTTTGGGGGGTCCCGGATTGATCCGATTTCACTGTGGCGATCTATAGGGCTTTCATGGAGCTACAAACGGGATTTTTGAAGGATGCCAAGAGGTCAAATAATTTCCGAATGGAAAAAAAGAAATTGTTGAAAAAAAATTTTTTGAAAAGAAAAATTTTTTTTTTAAATTTTATTGATTGACAGAATTAATTTTCTCTCAAGTGCACACTGAATAGGTAGGTTCCGATAAAAGATGAGACAAAGCCACTCATCTTTTGGACAATACCTACAACATAAGACGTTGAACGACAACAAATAGGTATCATCTTCTTTTCATTTCCATTCAGTCAACGCTATTTCTTCTACGGGGATTTTTTTTTTCCGGGATCGGAAAATACTGGGGATTTTTTTCCGGCCCCTTTTTTTGGGGGGGGGGGGGACTTTTTTCGGGGGATTTTTTTTCCTACAAACAAATCCCTAGGCTCTGTAGGGATGGAACGCAATAATCCCAGAAGATATTTTAACGTGAGAAGAAAGTGAAATTTTTGACGAATTTTATGTAGGTAAGAATAGGTATAACCAGGGGGGGGGGGGGGGGCATTCTTCCGGAGAATGAAGGATCGAACGTTCAATTCAACCCAGAACTAAGCAGCAGAACGCTGCAAAGTTTACCCAAGAGTTGGGTAAACTCAACCCCCCTTGGTTCAAATGTGGCTAAAATTAATTCCAAGTACAGCAGAATCCGCTTAATGTTACCACTTTGGGACCAAGCCATTTTGGTAATACTAACCGACTGGTAACGTAAGGCGAAGGGCATTAAAAAATAATAATATTTTACCTACATATTATGTAGGTATGTAAGCAAAATCCCGACCAATCAAATAATAAAGTGCAAGTAATTTATTTCATTTTAAAAACATTTTTGTCAATGTGTACCTATATATGTGGGTTGGATTTCGGCATCCTCGATCAATTTTCAAAAATTATCTTTGAAAATCGTAAAGGGATTGAAAGTCTGAAGCCCTGTGATGAATTCCTCTCTGTAGGATGTCAAGAGCGGTAAGCTTTTCCTTCTCAGTTGGGGGCTTGACTGCGGATTTAGATCATGTGTGTCTGCCTCTATTTGTTAGGATTTGTACCGTTTGTTCATGATCGTGAAGCCAATTTTGGAAAAGAGCGACAACAATCGCCCATTATTAGTTGGTAGGTATGCGGGAGGTTGTGTACTTCACTAATCTCATCGAAACTAGGATCATGAATAGGTCTTTTTCGACCTGATTGTTGACGTACAATGGTAACACTATCCGACCTGTTGGTAATACTAAACGGCATATTTCTTACGTTGTGAGATACAGCCGGACCGTTCCAGGCTTTTTTGGAAAAATTAGCCGACTGGTAGCTTTAACCGTGGTAACATTAAGCGGATTCTACTGTACATCAATAAAATAAAAGGTGTTCAGTAGAAGTTCTAGACTGGAATTTGTCCCAATTTGCAAAGTGATTGCACCCTCCGCACAATTGGGTAGGCAACAGGGCAGGCACACAATGCAGCGGAAGTTGAAAGGCCGCGACGGAGGGGAAGGGCCTTTTTGAGGAGCCCGTGAAGTCCGAATTTGGCGGTTGAAAGGCGCCCGTGGAAGTCGGAGGGTTGCGGCGCAGGTAGTGTGCTGATAGTGCGAGGACACGCCGACTACCTGCGCGGACCCTCGCGGCCCAACTCCGCGGAGCTCGAGAAGAAAACCGTCCCGACAAATATTTTTACAACCCTCGGGAGGCCCGCATGTGTGGAACATGTGCGGTGGAAGTGGCCCCTCAAGCAATCGAGTAAACTACCTACAAGTTCCCAGAGGACAACTGGACAGGTCCGGCGGTCCTTTCCGGTAGGTTGTGTCCGGTATCATCATTGGGGCATACACGGAAACACTGTTAATTTTACACAAGGAATCAAGCTTACCTATTATTATGTGATATGCCTAGGTCATGAATTAATTTGTGAACAATTATTGTTCACAAATTAATTCTGTTAATAAAAAATGTATTTAAAAAACAAATTTGCTTGTACGTACAATGTTTGGTCAGATGCGGGACCTCCAAAAATGGATTATGCGTCCAAAATTACTCGAAAAATGAAACCCTATCAAAAACTCCTCCGTAGCCCCCTTTCAGCCTCACGGGTTTGGGCGATTGGGCTGACAGCCTTGAGGGTACAACTACATGGTAAACCGAGTATTTTGCCAAAATTTCAGATTTTTGTAAAAATTCCTAGGTACTGCCCAAAATGGCCCGGACGTCGGACGACGTACGGCGCACAGTGGTCCAAAATCGAAAAAAATGTGAACTTAATAATTAATGGTAAAACGCTGCAAATTTTACACAAGGGTTTATTATTCTTTGATACAGGTTGTGCAGAAATTTAATTCTGTCTGAAAAAAACTTTAAAAAAAATTTTTTTGTTGGATTTTTATATTTCAAAAAAAAATTTTAAATTGTTGTCAAAACTTTTTTGTTTTTTACTTGAAAAATATTTGACCTGGTGGGATTCATCAAAAATCTCATTTTTAGCCCCATGAAAGCCGTATAGATCGCCACAGTGAAATCGTATCGTTCTGGGACCCCCAAAAATGGATTCTACGTCCAAAAATACTTGAAAACGACACCTAACTCAATCCCATGGCTAAAAGCCTTCAAAAACCACTCCCGTAGCCCAATTTTAGCCCCATAGCGCCCCACGGGTTTGGGCGATCGGACTGAAAACCTTGCGGGCACAACTAGATGGTAAACCAAGTATTTTGTCAAAATTTCAGATTTAAAAAAATTCCTACTGCCCAAAACGGCCCGGACGGCGGACGGACATTTCGGATTTAGAACCTCTTGAAACGGATAATGTCAAATTTTGAGGCCAATCGGAGTCGTCGACCCCCGCCGGGGTGTATTATTCCAAGAATAATAAACCAAAATCAATGTTCCCCTTTGGACCCGGACCTCGTTGAGGTTCATTCCGAACATCTTATCTCATTTGAAGGGGCAAGTGGATGAAGGTGATATGTGACAAATTGTGAAAAACCTACTTTTTACCATGGATGAAGGTGATAAGTACATCAGTTTCATGTCCCCTAATCAGATTTCGCGAAATCCCTCTAAAACGCTCAAAACTGAAGTGATGAAGGGGATAATATCATGTCGCACATATTATGTCGCACTACTTGGCGAGAAACCTAGTGGAAGAAGGTGATAATGGAGGATGTTACCACCTTCTTCCACGAGAGTGTGCCCCGTTTGAGGCACTTATCACCTTCATCAACTGAATAGGTACTGAGACGACTCCGCTGGCCAGGGATGATATTATATTATATTGGTGAAAATCATCAATATTCAGTCTTCAACAGTTATCTACATTTTTAGTCCAATTTGTTAATAACAGAACAAAACTAAATTTCCAAATTCCCTTCACTAAATCAATTTATAAAGACCTCAAAGTTTATTAGGTGATATGTACAGAAAAATGCTCAAATCTCTAGGTAGTTTTCAGAAAACTAATATACAACCACTAGTAACAAAAATGGTTGGAAACCAAGAATGTGACACCGTTTTACCCATAGAAAAAACATCCATACAAAAAAAGTAACAGAGAAAAAACTTTGAACGCTTTTTCTAGAAATTTGAAGAAATGTCACATATCACCTTCATCTACTTGACCTACTTTGTCCACCATTAATTTGGTAAAAATTGTCTCACAAGTCCGTAGGGAGAGAGGAGAAAGTTGAGGAAGCTCGATAAGCTCGATTTTCGTCGTTTTTAACGCTCGAGTTTATAAATCTACTAGCTGCTCCGGCTCGCTTTGCTCGCCTACGCACCCATTAGCCCATTTTAGCCCCATAGCGCCCCACGGGTTTGGGCGATCGGACTGAAAACCTTGCGGGCACAACTAGATGGTAAACCAAGTATTTTGTCAAAATTTCAGATTTAAAAAAATTCCTACTGCCCAAAACGGCCCGGACGGCGGACGGACATTTCGGATTTGGAATGTAGACCTCTTGAAACGGATAATGTCAAATTTTGAGGCCGATCGGAGTCGTCGACCCCCGCCGGGGTGTATTATTCCAAGAATAATAAACCAAAATCAATGTTCCCCTTTGGACCCGGACCTCGTTGAGGTTCATTCCGAACATCTTATCTCATTTGAAGGGGCAAGTGGATGAAGGTGATATGTGACAAATTGTGAAAAACCTACTTTTTACCATGGATGAAGGTGATAAGTACATCAGTTTCATGTCCCCTTATCAGATTTCGCGAAATCCCTCTAAAACGCTCAAAACTGAAGTGATGAAGGGGATATGTCGCACTACTTGGCGAGAAACCTAGTGGAAGAAGGTGATAATGGAGGATGTTACCACCTTCTTCCACGAGAGTGTGCCCCGTTTGAGGCACTTATCACCTTCATCAACTGAATAGGTACTGAGACGACTCCGCTGGCCAGGGATGATATTATATTATATTGGTGAAAATCATCAATATTCAGTCTTCAACAGTTATCTACATTTTTAGTCCAATTTGTTAATAACAGAACAAAACTAAATTTCCAAATTCCCTTCACTAAATCAATTTATAAAGACCTCAAAGTTTATTAGGTGATATGTACAGAAAAATGCTCAAATCTCTAGGTAGTTTTCAGAAAACTAATATACAACCACTAGTAACAAAAATGGTTGGAAACCAAGAATGTGACACCGTTTTACCCATAGAAAAAACATCCATACAAAAAAAGTAACAGAGAAAAAACTTTGAACGCTTTTTCTAGAAATTTGAAGAAATGTCACATATCACCTTTATCTACTTGACCTACTTTGTCCACCATTAATTTGGTAAAAATTGTCTCACAAGTCCGTAGGGAGAGAGGAGAAAGTTGAGGAAGCTCGATAAGCTCGATTTTCGTCGTTTTTAACGCTCGAGTTTATAAATCTATAACTTTATACGACAAAATCGTAGGGTCATGAAACTTTTTGAAGTTGTAAATTTACAACTAGATTTATCTACCTTCGACATACTTGTATGTCTTCTTTGAATTTCGGACTCCAAAATTCAAAGAAGTGGAGTGTTCAAAAAGTGGTTGTTTGCCGATGGTGCAGAGGTCTAATCCAATGAGTTGGTTAGGGAGACTCCTCTGCTGGTTTGCTTGTCTCTCCCTAACCAACTCATTGAAGTGGAGTGTTTTTAGTTGAAACTTCTTGGGCGCTCAAAAAATGAGAAATGCTAACTTTTCATGGTTTTAAAGGTTGTCCTAAGCCAGGAGAAGCAACCTCTGCCAAGGACAATAATTGTCCTTAAATAATAATTATTTAAATAATAATTATTATAAATTAATTATTATTATTGTTGAAGGCTGTTTCCAGACGTTTCATTGACGTAGCATCGGTGGAGCAGGCCGTAAGCACATCCATTTTTACGTACCATAGATTGTTATCTAAAAAGAGGAAGTAAAAGTGTTTTCAAAAGATTAATTCTCGGGGCCTGAGGTGTGCAGTAAATTACTTACTGTACGCAAATTACTTTTGTAAATTATTTGCGTTGAAATGATGTGGATGAGTTGATCGGTTGAGGTCCCAGAAGTCTCACTAGGTAGCATTTTTTAGTATGAAGGCCGTTTTACGGATTGGGATGGGTCGATTGAGGTTTCCTGTCTGAAAACGATTTGGGTCTGACCGTCCGGCTTCGAGTTCCGGCGCCATCAGTTCGATCATCGTGTCTGGCGGGCCCATCAGTTTTCCATCGATTGAACTTGATGACATGTGTATACACATGTCATCAAGTTCAATCGATGGAAAACGTATACATACAGTTCGATCCGGTCATTTAAAAATCTCATTAAATTCGTTTACCCATTTGGTATCCATTTTTTTACACTTGTCCCCAAAAATAAACTTGCTGTGTCCTACGTCCAAAATTACTTGGAAAACGACACCTTATTTGACCTCCTGGGATCCATTAAAGGTAATCGGAAAAAAACTCCTGCAGGGCGGAAAAAATCCCCTAAGAATAGGCCTACTCAAGGGCGGAAAAAATCCCCAAAAAGAAAAATTGAAAAAATTGAAAAAATCTTGAACAAAACACAAAAGTTAGGGAACACCTCTTCGTTTGGTTTATTATTCTTGGAATAATACACGTATGTAATCGCGACGGGGGTCGACGACTCCGATCGGCCTCAAAATGTGACATTATTTGTTTCAAGAGGTCTGGATTCCAAATCCGAACGTCGGTCCGCCGTCCGTTCACATATTATACTCGGATTTTAGGCCCAGCTATTCACTTCCTATCCCTGTCTAAATTGAGACAGGGAAGTACACTTTATTTAATAAAGTGGCTGATTACCTTCTCATCTTCTTCCTCACTAATTTTGGTCACATTCAGTGATTTTGGGTAATTTAATAACGAGTGGGTTTGGATCTGGTGCAAGTTACTAAAATCGGCAACCTCGAAACATTCCCAGGAGAATTCAAAAAGTCACCTTTCAAAATAAAATAACTTCTCACCGTTTCCCGACAATTTGCTTTGATTGATTGAGTTAGTCACAGCTTAAACTACTGGGGTTAGTACATACAGAAAAAAAAGTAAATGGAAGAAGTTAGCCAACTCCTGCAGGGTGTAGGTTATGTTGCACGCACATTTGTTTTGCGGTTACTTTATCGGGTCCCTATTGTTTCCAGGCGTTTGTCCGCAGGACGAACGCTGCAAATTTAACACAAGGGTTAATAGCTATTAACTATAGTTAACCAAATAATTAACTTAAGAACAATTATTATTCTTTGATATTAAAAAAAAAAAAGTGCAAACATCAATTCTGTCAATAAAAATGATTTTAAAAAAAAGAAAATAGATTTTCTTGAACAACATGCTACCCAGAAGGGGCGCAAGCACTTTGCCAAAAATTAATAGGGCTCAAGGTGACAGGGATTTTAGGTTTATTATTCTTGGAATAATACACCTATCTAATCGCGGTGTAGGTCGACGACTCCGATCGGACTCAAAATTTGACATTATCCGTTTCCAGATTCCAAAACCGAAATGTCCGTACGCCGTCCGGGCCATTTTGGGCAGTAGGAATTTTTTTGTAAAAATCTAAAATTTTGACAAAATACTCGGTTTACCATCTAGTTGCGCCCGCAAGGTTTTCAGCCCGATCGCCCAAACCCGTCGGGCGCTATGGGGCTACAATGGGGCTACGGGAGGGTTTTTTGAAGGCTTTTGGCTATGGGATCGAGTTAGGTGTCGTTTTCGAAGTATTTTTGGACGTAGAATCCATTTTGAGGGGGGAGGGGGGGGGGCCGAACCGATTTCACTGTGGCAGCACTTTAGGGCTTTCATGGGGCTACAAATGGGATGTTTGAAGGATCCCAGGTGGTAAAATATTTTTCGAGTAAAAACAAAAAAAGAAATTTGTTATTGACACAGAATTAAATTTATAGACAAGTAGGTAACCTATATCAAATAATAATAAACTCTTGAGTAAAATTTGCAGCGTTTTTTCATTTCCTCTTGTTGTTTGATCTGCGAGTGTTTGTATCTCCATTAAATGGAGATACAAACTTGTTGGAAAATCCGAATTTAAGTTAGTATTTTTAGCATTAAATGTTAAAACTATAAACTACTATAAAATTTATTGTATAGTATTATATTCTAATTTTGTTTTTGTTTTTGTCTTTTACCGACAGAATAAATGTTTGTTGAAACCCTCGATATTACTAACGTACTATAAATCTGGGCGATTGGGAAATTGGGGAGGGGTGGGTCTATAAAAGTGTTGGAACCATTGTTCTAAAGGATGAATACAAAAAAATTAAAATAATGTTATTATACTAAAAATGAAGCTACAATTCTCCCGATTTGCGTTCTGTTGCTGTTTTACTTCCGTTGTAATTTAGAAGTGAGAAAAAAAACTCCCCGTGACCCGGAGGCGTGGGAAAACTCCGTAACTTTTTCCCGACTTCAAAATGCCAAGCCCTCCCTTGCTGCCCTCGTCACGAAAAGGCCCCCAGTTGAAAGGAAGCCTCGAGGACCTGAGTTCTCGTTAAGGGATTCCGAATTTCCCGAAAAAGGGATTTTCAGAGTGGGGGGTTTGATGAGGGGGGCTTGCTGGGGAAAACTTAGTTTGCAGACTCTGGGGACCAAAGCCCGTCCTTCTATCATTCCGTCCGTCCAAGAACTCTGGTCCTCGAGGCATTACTTTCAATTGGTGGTGAGGGGGGGGGGGGGGGGGGGCTTAGGATCACCCCCTTATTGAAGTTTGTGAATATCATTTGTAGTCGGAATTTGAAGCTCCGCGAAATGGTTAACCCATAGATGTAAAATTCCCGAGTGGGAAATACTTGATTTGGGTATTTCCACCTCAATCGAAATTTGATCGTATTTAATACGATAAAAAAAACAATTCTAAGGGGGAAAGCCTGCCTGTGCACAACGTTTCAAGAATTTTCGAGTTCATGACAATCCTCTAACTACAGAAAATCTCATGAAAGTGGGTGCACATGTGAGTCTGCGAAAAGTTAGTTCCATTCTATTATTATCTTAGCTAATGTGAGGAAGTACTTGAAAAACAAATCGTTTTGTCGAAAATTTCAATTGTCAAATGTTAATTCATTCTTTATCATTACCTACCTAAATCAGTCAATATTTTACTTTTCAAAAATGTATTCACGTTAGGGATGCAAATCGATTTTCGATTAAATCGAAAAATCGATTTTTTACCTCCGATTTCCGATTTTTTTGCAATCGATTGATTGTACCGATTTTTATCCAAAAATGTTTTTGGTGAAATCGATTTTTTGTTTTTGCGAAATCGCTGTTTGTTTTCTGTATTGTACCTACTCTTTATAAACATAAAATTTATGTACATTTAATGTACCTATGCAGCAGACCCACAAGAAGGATATAATATAACATAACCTCAAAAAATGCCCCCTCGCTTATTTGGAAACAAGAAACCTGTCTCTCCCAAACTTCCAATAATTTGAATCCAATAATAATAATTATTATTATTATTGCTATCAAGTACGTAACCTCGGTGTCTACGTCAGTCCCGAGCGAAATGCTTTTTTCTAAGGCAGGTCTCATGCTCACCAAGAAACGCAACAGGTTGAAAGGCGACCCTCTTTCCAAATTTTTATTTTTGAACAGTGCACCTACCCGAAATTTACTTTTTTAAGTGTAGTGGTCCAAGTGATTACCTTGCACGTAATTTGTTTGATTTTTTATTAAACGTGGCTCACCCCAACTTCCTAATTATACTTTTACTATGAAAAAGGTGTCTTACAATAATAATTATTGTTACAGTTCCAATATTTTCTTTAATAATTTGCATTAAATAAAAACCACCTAAATTTCGGTAGGTAAAATATTTAATTACCTGCTGATTAAATTACATGCTGTTTTTTTTTTAATGAATGATAATTTTTTTTATTTGTCCGTAAAATCGATTTTTAAATAAAAATCGATTTTTTTGGCCCGATTAATTGATACAATCGATTTTAGCGTCCGATTGAAAATCGATTGTCAAAATCGATTTTTGACCACCGATTTTGCATCCCTAATTCACGTTGTGAAGTGAAAGTGAAATCATAGGATAGGAAGAAAATGTATAGTTTATAGTCCAAATCTCGATTTTGAAAATTCGACTTATAAGCGTTTTCGCCTCACTGTGCGTCGCGTTGTCGCCAAGAACCTTGCTAGAACTACGTAGATAGGTACCTACTTACCTTTGGCGCGGCGCACCATTGCTTAACCTTTTTATTTGAGATATTCACGAGTTTGGTTTTTAACGTATGAAAGTTGTTTTCATTATAACCGTTGGATTGATGGTTTTCAAATTAAGGGCGCAGGTGAATATTTTCCAAATGGCGCACCGGCCCGCGGGCCAGTCAGGGCCTTTATTCATTACATTAGGCAATGTAATGAATAAAATGACAGCAATCAAACAAATAATTTGGAGAAAATTGGGAATGGAAGCGTTTCTGGATTATTTTTTTTATCGATAGAAGGCGTCCAAATAATACTAAAAATGGGGTTGAAACACAAAGCGCAAGCTCGTATGAATTTATAAAATTTATGGAAAAATTGCTATTTGAATTTTGGCGGAAACCCGAGGTCAGCTCCTATTGGTCGACAAGTTTGCCACCATTACAAAACTAAAAACTAAAGAATCGGTCATTGGAATAAGTTAATTTATATCACAAATAAGTGGAGTAAATAAGCATGATCCCATTCAAAACAAAGCGAACACGGCCATTTTCGCGTTACTCCAGTGTCACTAGAGCCAAACACCAAGAAAAAATCGAAAATAGAAGAAAAAATCGACCTGCCCTCTGGTGTCTTTTGATCGGAAACCGGAAGTGTGGGTGACGTCACCCACACTTATTTTTGAATCGGCCAGAATTTTTTAAGACAATTATAAACTACGTGAAAGACTTTTTGTCACAAAAATGATGTATTTTCCTCTTTTTGACTTCTAACAACATGGTACAGGATGATTTAACCCGAAATTCGGGTGCACTTCCATTCCTAATTGGAACTGAGTTATAATGGATGGCAGTTTCTCGTCTAATTTGACCAACCCTCAACAACTTCACTCCCACATTATGTATATTATACACATTTTGCGCTCTGAATTTCTGATAGTGAGGGGCTCACTCTCTCCGTGAGAGGATTTAATCTTATGCGGTTTTCTGGTGAGACCAAATACAATTCACCAATCCATTCATCTTATCATTTCACCATGCACTGAACCGTCAGAACAGAACATTGAACGGGTTTCAGTGAACAGTAGCGCCTTCATTACGGGGTTTATGAAAACCAGCAATGTAAGAGAGTATGTTGGGATAGCGTATACGCAAGATAAGGGTAAAAACCGTTCAACTACCTAAGCCAAACTCTTTTGAAGCGAAGTCTTTTATACGGACGCCCCCCCTCTCGCCGCTCGGGTAGTTTTTCTCAACCGTTCCACAGGAAGAGGCAGAAGTGATGTCCGGACCAGTTGTGGCGCCCCAAAGAAATTTATTTACCTTCCGCAGTTTTAAATAATATTTAAATATCACATATTATGTGATATTTGAAAAATGTTCTCAAATATTTAATATTTACTATTTAAGAACTGCCGAAGGTATCGTAGTAAAGGTTTTTGTTTATTATTAAATAAGAATTCCAAACATTTTCTGGAATAATACACCTATGTAATCCAGGGGCGAATCCTGAGCTGGCAGGCTGGACAAGCACACAATTAGGTTCCCCCTCCCCCTTCCAACCTTCGCTCATCTCTGAAATCCTCACGATAAACCTCAAAATCTCCTACACTTTCATAAGCAACTTTCACAAATACCAACAGCGAACTTACAGATAAACATTACAGATACTCACTGCAGCAGTGCGTGTATTCCACAGCTGCATGAAGCCATTCTGTTTGCCGATTTCACACACACGATACACAATACACAGAAAAAACGAAGAACACTAGTAATAATGGCAATAAAACTTAAAAAAAGGTCAAATTCAAGTAAATTGATCACAGAAAGAACTCTTTCAGAAAGTAAACAACTAATGGTTAGGGATGGGAATCGATTTCCGATTTTTTGGAAGAATCGATTTTTTTCTCCGATTTTTCGATTTTTTTGAATCGATCTTCAGGTTCCGATTTTTTAGGTGAATCGATTTTTTACTTCTGATTTTTGTAAAAATCGTGAATCGATTTTTACTACTGATTTTTAAAAAAATCTTGAATCGATTTTCGTCATTTATAAAGATTAGTTTATTATTTCAAGTGATTCAAGCACATTTCGAGCCTTAGGACGATTAAAAATTATGATAATAGCTAATAACAACAAAACTCACTAGTTACCAGCGACGTTCGCCATGGATTTTTCAGACAGCGAAACTGTTTACTCGTCTGATCAAATGTTTATTATCAAAATTTTTGAAAACTAATGAAATTTTAATTTTCAATAAATTTTTTTAACGATTTTTTCCTGAATCCTACCTACATTAAATATATCTACAGTTATCACTCATTAAAAAAACGTTTTTTTTTTTAAGACTGATTTATGAATCGATTTTCCAAAAAATCGATACTTTTATGGCGATTTTTTTGGGAAATCGATTTGGAGCATCCGATTCTGAATCGATTCAAAAAATCGATACTTCTTACCGATTTCCCATCCCTACCAATGGTCCATTAGTAATGGAGAAGTTGGCAGCTGAGGATCAATCAGTGTTGCCAAGGTGCGGCCGTAAAAAACCCCTGAGGCAACGACAAAAAACCCCCAAACGAAGAAAAAAAAACCCCCAAAAAAAACCCCAAAAGTTAAGGATGAAATCCTGATACAAATAAATAACTGAAATTCTTTTAATAACCTAATATTATATTTGACACACTCCGATCTGCCTCAAAATTTGACATTATCCGTTTGAAGAGGTCTACATTATAAATCCGAAATGTCCTTCCGCCGTACACCGTCCGCTGCCGGGCCGTTTTGGGCAGTAGGAATTTTTTTTTAATCTGAAATTTTGACTAAATACTTGGTTTACCATCTAGTTCTGCCCGCAAGGTTTTCAGTCCGATCGCCCAAACCCGTGGGGCGCTATGGGCTACGGGAGGTTTTTTTTAAAGGCATTTAGCTATGGGATCGAGTTATGTGTCGTTTACGAAGTATTTTTGGACATAGAATTCATTTTTGAGGGTCCCTGAACGATCCGATTTCACGGTCTATAGGGCTTTCATGGGGCTAAAAACGGGATTTTTGAAGGATCCCAGGAGGTTGAATATTTTTCGAGTAAAAAATCGATCAAAACATTTTTGAAAAAAAATCCCAGAAAACAAAAACAATTTTTCAAATATGAAAATATAAAAAAAAAATTTTAATTTAAAATTAACAACCCTGCAAACATGCAAGCCGGTTACTCGGACACAAAAATTTAAAAGGAATATTTAATATTTCTTTCTTTGACAGAATTAAATTTCTGTACGAGTAACCTATATCAAAGAATAATAAATCCTAGTGTAAAATTTGCATAGTTTTTACCTGCTGTTATTTCTTTAATGACTGATCCATTTTTTCATTTTCCCCCAAATTCCCCTGACTCATCCGTAAACCCCCCCAAAAAAACCCCAAAAAACTTCACCCCCAAATTCTCCCTCTGATGGAAAAAAACCCCCAACTTGGCAGCACTGGGATCAATGTCCGCAATCCTACGAGTAAAAAGTCAGATGAACGCCCCAAGCGGAGGAAGCACAAACCATACTGCTTACCTTTCAGTAGTAGACCTGCGGCTCTGCCCCCCACAAGGTCTATAAACCAGCTGTTTTCCTGGTTCAACCAAGTCGAGCCAAGGCATTCAGCGCCACGTGTGCTTGACTAGGGGGAAAGATGCTCAAACGGTAGTTCTACCTACTCTCTTCTCAATAAGAAGATTAGCTGCGCTGGAGCTCGTTGCCATTGCTCACAAGAATGAGCACAGACTTTGGGTACAAATTAATAGTAAAATGTCCATTACTAATGTAAAAATCATTTGAAAAATTGTCCAAAAATTGAAAAAATAAAACAAAAAATTATTTTTTAAAATGGCAAGCACTGGGCAAGCAGTGCTTACCTTGATTTGCCAGAGAATTCGCCTCTGATGTAATCGCGACGGAGGTAGAAAATTCTGATCGGCCTCAAAATTTGACATTGTACGTTTCAAAACGAAACGTCCGTCCATTTCCTATACGTGACCGACCCGTGCCTTTAAAAGGCCGGTCAAATTTACTTCGGGCCACTGGAAACATTTTCGTCCGAACTTGTTTATTTTGGTTTATTATTCTTGGAATAATACACCCATGTTTTCGCGACGGGGGTCGACGACTCCGATCGGGCTCAAAATTTGGCTCAAATTATCCGTTTCAAGAGGTCTACATTCTAAATCCGAAATGTCCGTCCGCCGTCCGCCGTCCAGGCCGTTTTGGGCAGTAGGAATTTTTTTAAAAATCTGAAATTTCGGCAAAATACTTGGTTTACCATCTAGTTGTGCCCGCAAGGTTTTCAGTCCGATCGCCCAAACCCGTGGGGCGCTATGGGGCTATAATGGGGCTACGGGAGGGTTTTTTTGAAGGCTTTTAGCTATGGAATCGAGTTAGGTGTCGTTTTCGAAGTATTTTTGGACGTAAAATCCATTTTTTGGGGTCCCGGAACGATCCGATTTCACTGGGGCGATGTTTGCGGGCATTCGTGGGGCTAAAAATGGGATTTTTGAAGGATTCCAGGATGTTAAATATTTTTCGAGTAAAAAATACAGAATTTTTGAAAAAACAGTTTTGAACAAAAAAATCCAAAAAAAAAATTTTTTTTTTAAATTTCTTCATTGACAGAATTAAATTTCTGCACAAGTAACGTATATCAAAGAATAATAAACCCTTGTGTAAAATTTGCAGCGTTTTTTCGACAAAGGATCTGACCCCATTCACTACAATTTAGTGGTCAGGACAGGTCAGTGAATAACGCTGCACAAGGGTTTATTATTCTTTGATATAGGTAACTAATTAACCTAGGTATATCACTAGTCTGGCGCAAAAATTAATTCTTTGTCAATGAAATGAAACAATTTTTGAAAAAATTGTTGTTTTTTTTTTTGTTTTTTTTTTGTTTTTTAATTTTTTACTCGGAAAATATTTGCCACCTGGGATCCTTCAAAAATCCCATTTGTAGCCCCATGAAAGCCCTGTAGATCGCCACAGTGAAATCGGATCGTTCCGGGACCCCCAAAAATGGATTCTACGTCCAAGAATACTTCGAAAACGACACCTAGCAGAAAACCTTTTTTAAAAAACCCTCTCGTAGCACCATTTTAGCCCCATAGCGCCCCACGGGTTTGGGCGATCGGGCTGAAAACCTAGCGACACAACTAGATGGAAACCAAGTATTTTGTCAAAATTTCAGAATTAAAATGTCCTACTGCCCAGGACGATGGACGGGCATTTCGGTTTTGGAATCTAAATCTCTTGAAACGAATAATGTCAAATTTTGAGGCCGATGGGAATCGTCGACCTCCGTCGCGATTACAATGGTGTATGATTCCAAGAATAATAAACCTAAAGCTTGATACAAGACAAACGGTTAGTAGACAAACTACCTAGATAACGAATCATCACCAACCTGTCCTCGCCTGAAAAATGAGCTACCTATGTTTGTCGAATATTCAGTGTTGTTTGTTTGTTTGTTTTGGATTTAT
Organism: Pilophorus perplexus; assembly: GCA_955831195.1. Taxonomy (NCBI): domain Eukaryota; kingdom Metazoa; phylum Arthropoda; class Insecta; order Hemiptera; family Miridae; genus Pilophorus; species Pilophorus perplexus. Next base: position 61,054,384 of record OY037007.1, on the reverse strand, counting down.
AGTATAATCCGCGGATATTACAAAGGTTGGAATGAGAAAAATAATATATACACACGACTCAAATATCCCTCGTCAATCCCATGATGAAAAATATTAAATTGCTGTTCCATCGTAGGAGGTAGGTATACACTGTTCCAAAATAAATCCATACGTTTCTAACAAGAAAGGAAAGAAAAGAAAAGAAGAAAGGAACATTGAGAAATGAGAGAGGATTGATGAGAAAAAGAAAATCAGTGTTCAAGTTTGTAAATATAACCCTCATTGACTATTGTTACTTCTTTCTTCCACTAATGCTCCTATAGTTCGAAGACCCGAGGTTCTGAGAAGACCAGATTTCGGCGTAGCCAATTCTCTGCAGGACGGTCCGCTTCTGTGAATATTATGCCGGGTTGGAGGAGTCCAGTGCAAGGAGCCTTTGAAAACGCAACTTTGGAACCCTGCTCTCGTTCATTGGTTGAAGTTTCCTCCACCACTGCCAGGCACGTTTTAGCACTTCTGACTCCATGTGGTTGAGGTTGAATTCTATCCGAATGTAATGGTCTGGGGTATTTCTTTGAAGGTAAAAAAAGGACTTGAAAAAGCGCATCTGCACTCTCTCTAAAACCTCGCCCTGGTTCATTCCGGTCACTTCGCTTCCGTAGAGGGCTGTTGCAGAAATTATTGATATTCAGTGTTCCTTTTTTTCACAAACTGAAGGAAATCTATTCTACAAATTGGAGGAAATCAGGTCAGGTCGATGATGCCGAGGGGAGAATCAATGGGTCGCATCTTCCCCATTTGCTGGTGTCGTCGACCTGTCCATCTGAATTTTTAACTATTTATTTTCTTAAACTTATTTTCTTAAATTTCGATGAATACTACGAGAACACAGGTTAAAAAAAATAAAATAATAATAATCGTATTTAAAGAGCACGTGATTTTTTCTTTTTTTTTCTGGTTCAATGCGAACACTTTTATTTAATTTCATAAGTCAAAACAGGAAGTGACCTTTTCTGATAGAACACCCATTCTATGGATGAGCTTGGAGGTGAATCAAAATGTTGTCTTACGGTTTTGGCCGGACTCGGACAACAGGTCGATAAGGGGAAAATATTTAATATCGGCGAAAAAAAGGTCATTCTGGGAGCCAAAAATCGAATTAAAATTTGGATTATTATTCGAAACCAGGGTGTGTGTCTCGAGTGCTCTAATCAGATAGGTATTGGGGGTAGCGAGGTTCAGTCAGAAAAAGCTTCAGGTTCTTCCAGGTTGAAACCTGCCCTATTTGTTGATCGCTATGAGAAAATTCTTAACAGTTCTCACTTTACCTTCTGATGACCTGGTGGTGATTTTCTATTCTAAGACCGGAAGATGGTTTAAATATAGACCGAAACGTTGGCGTAGAAGAACCAGAAGCTTTTTCTGACTGAAACTCGCTACCCCCGAATATAATATCGAAAGTGTAGACTGTAGACGACAAAGTGGATACCTAGGTACTTGGATGATCCTTGATTTCGAAATTATTGACGGATGCTGGCATATAGACTGTTAGGAATACCTGCATTGGCTTTGACCCATAGAAGAAAAAAAAAAAATCCCGATCCCGAGTCAACTGCTTCCCCCTTCAACTATACGCGATTCCTCCCGATAAAGATATAGGTAGGTAGGTTAAGTATGTCTGGACTATAAAATGGTGCAGCGGATCAGTCGAGGAAGAAGGGATTTTTTGGTGAGACGATGCGGAAGAGGAACCCTCGCGAACCCAGTTTAATGAAGTTCCTTGATTCCACTACAAGCAACGCACCGACTCTGGTGATCAAGAGGACTGATCGTGGCAGTTACTGGTGTTGGCAGAGAGGGAGACGTCCCACTGGTATTCCATTATCCATTAGGCATGCCACTCGTCTGCGGAGGATTGGTGGGCCAGGTTAGCTTCCAGGGTCTGTCATTGATCTGTTTAGGATTCTGGGTCTGCTGTTCAGGCTCTGATGGTTGAGCCAATCCATAGAGAATAAACCTTTTGCCCCCGCCTTGATGCCACCAATCCCTCTGATCTTTCCAAGTAGGATCACCGGGAGCAGGTACATACCTAATATGTGATTTTATTTCTGATATTTTTCATTAATATTTTATAATATTCCTTCTCATTTTTATTTGGCCAAAAAGTGCGCTAGTTATTCATTTTATTAAACATTTCCGTGGTTTGCAATCCATTTTTTTTTTTCAATACAACACAATACTGTCCCGATTTTTTTTTTTTTTTTTTTCAAAATGCAACATAGATATTATTGGCGAAAATCCGGTGTTAGGTCAGTTGGATCAAAGAATGTTTTTCTAATAATTCCTCGTTGATTTTTTTTTTTTTTTTTTTTTTTTTCAAAACAATAATCACTAATAAGCACAAACAGGTTTTTTGACCCCCTGAAAAATTGTTCATTTTGGATAAGTGCGGTTTTGATTCTTAACGTCTCTTGTCTCACAGTCTTGTGCTTGATTACGGTTAAGACTTACCGCAAGACGTCGTGTTAACACTTACCTACCCACAACTAGGATTTATAGAATGTAATTTTTCTCCATTTTTCTGTTTGTATTTGTAATGGAAATAAATAAATGAATAGGTAGGCCATCGGAAAAAGTTCACAAAACTACCTAATTTTTGTTTTTAGAGGTTTAGTGGTTTTGCCCCACTGAGCGCGGCAGTGCGCAATAGACTTTATTTGCTATGGATATTGGGGTGTAGGGGCCTTGAGGGCTATGAAAAGGCTGACTGCTTTGCAAATAAGGGAGGGGAATCTTAGCATATCAGACCAGAGCCCATGCGAGAGCTTTCAAAGAGTCCAGCAGGTCACTCGCAGGGAGCCAAACACTGTAGCTGTCCGCTGGAACTAAGTCGCACGCAGGGCAAGCCAAAAGACTCATCACACATCTGCATCAAGGGGCAAGACTCTACTGTCTCTGTCTAGAAGTGACGTCAGGATCATTGTCAGCTTCCTTACTGCTCACTTAATTACCACCTCAACAAGATGGGCAAGTCAAAGTCGGTGTACTTACCATATGCCGCGACTAGATCTCGGCACTTAGGTACGCCAAGATTCGTCATTGCGGAAGCAACGACTGCCGACAAGCTTGTCTTCATAATGGAAACAACTTCTTTCGCTAGACAATGACACAACAATGAGTTTGGTTAGGGAGAGAGAACGACTCATCTGCTGAATACTAAATTGTTTATTCAGGTAAACAATTATAGTGTGGGGACCGGTTTCGAGCAACTAAGCTCATCTACAGCCCAGAGTGACTTGAGGTGGTTGAACGTACAGAACGTACGTTCAGAACTGATTGTACGTTCAACCACCTCAAGTCACTCTGGGCTGTAGATGAGCTTAGTTGCTCGAAACCGGTCCCCACACTATAATTGTTTACCTGAATAAACAATTTAGTATTCAGCAGAGGAGTCGTTCTCTCTCCCTAACCAAACTCATTGGATTAGACCTCTGCACCATCGGCAAACAACCACTTAATGACACAACAGATCCATGTCTCGATGACGCTGGTGATGGTGAATTGTCTTCTTGTCGTCAAAGAGTATGTCCCGCAAACCAGTGGCGCATTGATGAGAAAAAACAATCACTCCCATAAAATCAAATTTAATTTACAAGTTCTTAACCCCAATTTGTATAACCTCCGTTTTTCTTACACTTTTGATTCTGTTGAAAAATGAATTTTTGTACATAGTTGTTAGTAACACTATTTCTGTTAAGACACTCCTATTCTCATACGACAGTCAACCCTTCGCCGAAAAATGATACCTATTAATGTACCACTCTACAAACTTACCATCCTAACACAATTTAACAAGGAAGACATGATGTTTAATATTTTCTTACGAGCCTAATATTTCGGACCTCACAACTGGCGCGGACATCGGTTATTTTTCTTTTTTTTTTTTTTTTTTTTTGGTTGATGCTAATGAAGCTAAAATTTATGGTCTACGAACTGTCTCAGCAATAGTGAAAAAATCCAACAAAACGAAAAAAAAGGGTCGTGTCCCATACTGGAACAGACAGATGATGTGGAAAGCTGTGTTAGTTTCAACGAGTTGCAACATCCCTCACAATCTTTTGAAACTTGAAAAAGTCATACAAGCCATAGCAGTGTTGTCGTTCAAGCGGCCAAAAGCCGCAAATTTATCTTGCAGCTTCATATTCATCTAGAAGTGATATTCATTCAGGCAATTATCTTTAACGGATTTTCGAAAACGGCTGATGGGCATTTGAAGGGCTTCCAAAACTATTCAGAATCGACTCGACCTGGAAAAGTCCCGACGTTTCAAGCTCTTGAAGACAAATACATATAAGTATCAATTTTTATCTAAAGCTTATGCAATGCACACGGTTCCAAGCACACTATAAGCAATGTAATTACCAATACAAAAAATATTCAAATCACATACAAATTTTGAACAAATAGGATCCTAGTTTTAGAAATGCTTATGTTCTATTTCAAGATGCATAATGCACACTTGGACAAAAGAATTGGAAAAAATACCTACTCTCTTTTGTGAGTTGTGTTGACTTTCCGTTCAAATTGATAAAATGTTAAGGATGGAATACAGTGACCTAGTGGAAGATATGTCTAGTGAGCCATGTACACAACCAGAACAGTGATACGATGACTCTGGCGAAGAACAAAGCATCATCGTGGTCCATACAAGGAGAAGACAGACGAAGCATTACTTGGCTACCCCCATGTAAAACGGCATTTTCAATTTTTTGTTGTTAAATATCTTCTTCTTCCTCATGAGCACCTTTTAGAAGATTGACATTTAATTTGGTTGTGGTTTTATTATTTCTTGGAGAAACTGAATTACCTACTAGACGTTCTATCCTCTCTCGCAGAATGAAACAGGTCCAAATCAACAAAGTGGGTGTGAATTACTCGAGTTAGTTGCTTCTCGACTTGTTGTCAATCTAGGAAGTAATCTTTTTTTTTTAAATTAATGTATTCGGTGCCGATCTTCATTGCTATTTTCTGTAAGAAACGGAAAGTTATATTATAGTCAACGAAATACTTCATTAGCACGCTATGCTAGTAATTTTTACTCGTACAGGAAGTGCGAAGTGGAACACGAAACAGTCTGAACACCAGACTCTAATATGGGAAAATATCTAATTCAGGGTGGATCAAAGGAGAAAAGTTTGTGAAATATAAATTATTCGAAAAAATACGACAATACAATTAAATCACCATTCGGAGAAATAATTTTCAAACATTTCAGCCTCTTGGGTGAAAAGTAATTTTCCTGACCATAGGAATTGATTCTTCCTATAAGCAAAAAGATTTATATCGCACATAAATTATTATTAAGTATGTATACTCGTATTCCGACTTGAGCCGAATATCTATCTGAAAACAATAATTGCTTTCAAAATTGGAAGATTATTTTTATTGTCAGGATTTTTTATTTTTTCTTCACTTTGTAATGCTAATCACCTGATCCTAAACGTCAAGTTCAACAATAGGCAAGCTCGTTAGGCGGTTCAGAAAGATTACAAGGTAGGTATAGCTAAAATGAGAAAAATAAACTTTAGTGAACATTTTCTTTTTAAATTATTGTCATTCAATTTTACATTAAATATTTAGATTACTTGAGTTTCTCAAACCACGTGATTTTCCTAATTAACCCATAATTGAATTGTAGCCGATTATCTCGGTTTGCCCTAAGAAACTATCAGTCTACTTAATTATAGTGGGAAAGTAAATTTTCCTGACATCTATTAGTTTAGAAGGGTTTTTACACAGTTATGTAAATTTCCTTTTATATACAAGAGTTTAAATGTACAAATTTTGAATTTGAGGAAACCTGGTTAAACGTGAGTTCGTTGTGTGTTAAAGTAATTGCTGTAGATCGCTAGAGAAGAATACTTTGAACGACTGACATCAATGGAAAAATCTTCTATCTTACACTTCTGTGATACATAATAACCATTTCAGTGTTTTATATTTTCACTCTGGAATAGATATGTATAAAGCTCTACGGTTTGTCATGTTACATCGAGTAAAAGTACAATACGCCTATGACGTTTCTGGGCTTACGTACGTATTGAAACATTTATACTCGGGAATGTTAGTTTACCCCAAAAAAATGATTATACAAGTTTTGGTTAATTTTAGAAACGTGCAGCGCTACTTCTACAATACGCAATTTATAGGAAAGTAAAATTACAGTAGAGTACCATTAAACTGGTTGTTTGCAGCTTCGTCTGGTCTTTTTTTGGAAATGCGGTATGCAAATTAAAAACATGGGGGGGAACTCGCGTTCGTTGTCAGAGCAGTGTGATAAGCGTAGAAAACGGTTTATTTGGGATGACTCTTCTGGGAGAGACAGAGCAATAAAATATAACAAATAAATTGAATTCCCATTTATGGTATGGTAGTTAACATAATTGGCCCAAATAGTATGATAGCTTATAAACGTAATTAAGTTGTTAACTATCATACCGTTTGGGCAGTGTTTTTAAAACAAAATGTACGAAATAAATGGAATAAAAGTGACGAGACAGAAAAGACAAACAATGAGATGAAGATTTTGGGGCTGACCAAAATTCGTCAGGATCTTTTTCTCCTCCTGTCATTCCAATTGTTTTCTACATCATAATAAACTCCAAAATAAAGACTCCACCCCCGCCAGATTAATGATCCTGTACTGCATAGAATTTATTTTATTATTGTCAACTTATTGTTCATAGTTACTGTTCATACGTCTACTTGTTCAATAATTAATTATCTGTATCCAAATTCAGTTTTAGCACCTTTTTTTTTTTTTTTTTTTTTTTTAAATCGAGAAAGTTGGTATCTTAATCCATCTGTAGTATGGTGTTTAGAGTGGTCATATTCAATACAAACTAGGAGCGGTTCAGCTATGAGATTTCTTGAGCACTTATCTGGACACACTTGACTGGAAACGTCTCTTAAATACGACCCAGAGCTACATGTATCTTTCGGACTAGTTCATATTGACGATATTCCATCACCTGAGCTGTCTTTAAATTTTATATTAATTGAAAGTTATTCCTAAAACTAATTTTCAAGTAAAAAGTCACTTCACCAACTAGGTGCAGCACGTCAGTTTCAGAAAATCTCAACGCTGGACCGTCGCCAGATTATTATTCAGTTTCTTGGAGTGGTTTTACTCAACGTATCACATCGTGAAAACATCCTTTTGATCAATTCAATATACTATCTCCCTTATTTTCAATATAGATACACAATTTATTATGCATAGGTACTTAGAAAACTAATAAATATGTATTGTCATGATTAGCATTTAATTTAGAACAAGAAACCACAGACGAAAGGCACCATTTCAATTAGATAAACTTGTGTATTGGTAACTCTTGTTCGTCATTCGAAGTATTTTACTGATCGCTATTTGGTAGTAATATAGTTTGCTCATGACGTTTCTTAACATTAAAATTTAGATTGTCAGGAGAGGAAGAATAAAAATAAATCCAAAAAATATAAAGCTGGGAGTTAAAAGGCTAATCACATAATCTACGACCACCAAAGAAGCCAAATTCAGACTAGATGACGTCATTCAATGAGATCGTTGTTAAAAAGGAAAATCAGATAAAATTATAGGGATCTGAGGAAGTTTCGTCTCAAGTCCTCTAGGTGATGTCCCGAAGTTTTGAACCCCTTGAAACCTCGAACCCTAAACAATAAATTAATCTAGCTACAAAATTCAAGCCAAAAAATGTGTATTCCTCACGAAACAAAAAGTTTAGACAAGTTTTCAAACTAAGTTGGTGCTTGGGTTGGTTTTTAGCGTTGCTCATGCTGGTTTAGTTTATGGCCTTTAGTTTTGACCATAAATAAACATTCGTGAAATGCTACATTTACTTTTTTCCCCATTTATAAATTAATTGCGAATTATTGTCACTTTTTCATTTTGGAGCCCCTAAAAAGTTGAATGGGGCAACCAATTAGCGCAGAAATTATAATGCCATAATAATGTTGTTTAATGAAGGTGTTTCACAAAGGTCGTGTTCCCCTTGAAAACTGCACTGCAAAATACCAACGTGCATATTCGTAGTACCCTATTTCTTGAACATAACAGGGGAAACAACGCTTTTTTTCAGTGGTCGCAGATTTGTGAGTGAAATCAGGTTTAATTAGTTAGGGTTCCTGTTCCGACAGTTCATTTCCGAAAGGTCTTTACCTTTGGTCTCAGGAACGAAACAAACTATGAAACACAGTCCCCCGATGGACACAGCCGAGTAGAACCAGAACGCGCCGTGCAGGCCGAACATCTCTTGGAAGTCGACGAACGTTTTGACGCCGATGAAGGCGCAGGCGTAGCTGAAGGAGGTGGCCAAAGCGCTGCCGAGCCCGCGATATTCCAGAGGGAAAAGCTCGCCGATGAGGAGCCACGAAATGGGCGAAATGCCCATTGAGAAGGCGATTGTAAAAACTAGAACGCAGAGTAAAGGGATCCAGTCATATTGAGCGACAGCGTAGCCCCGCCCTCTGAAAAAAAAAAAAAAAAAACCAATCGGACATTTGTTTGAGTGAAACACACGGAATCTCACTAGCAGACGTCAACCTAACAATCCTTGAATAAAATCACAATGAACTATCATAACTATCACAACTAAACCGAAAGCCAGAAGGTTCATTTATAAATAAACCTGAAGGTTGGCTGGAGCCATGACACTACGAATGCTAAAAAAATATAGACATTGGCATCGATTAATATTTAGGTAGGTACAGATCATATTTTTCCCGTGAAAAGCTCAGAAGTAAATCTGAACATCAGAAGATCTCAGTCCTGACTAAGAAATGAGCGTTTAAGATACGTACCTAAAACCTAAATTTTATATCATATACAGCCAGTAGTGCCACTGATTGGAAAACACTCACGGGAGCCGCAGCCATCGCGTAAAAGAACAAAACAAAGAACTACAAACCCACAACCAACACCTTTTCCTCTTTCACACTCACTTTCCTCATTATCTGTATTCCATTGCCCCTCATCAATACCATCGTTCCATTTCACAGAAACTTTTAGGTTCTGCAACTGTTTATACAGTTTGTAATGATTAGACCTCGTACTATTCAGGTTGATCACATAAATAGAATTTGACACAAGTGTCAAAATTTGACCATTTTTACCATTTAATGTAGGTAAGTTTACATTTCAACGATACCTATGTAGAACCATGAAGTGGATATCCGTATAATATAAGGTCATTATAACAATAGTCTTCAGACGACTTTTCAATTATCTACTGTTTGTTCTCAAAGAATTGAAGATTTTCTTGGGCCCCCCCCTATACCACCTGAGGAACCCTACTAAGGTTTTAATACACATAGCACTAAACACGTGTCTTTTTCACCCCTCCCTGAGAGCAAACTGACTACAACCCCCCCCCCCCCCCCCACTTTCTGGCTTGTAGTAAAGAGTGTTGTTCAATTCTACTGCGACAGACAGTACCTCAATCGTCTTAAGGTCGAACTCTACAGACCTTCCAAAACCATACTGTAGGGCACCCCCAGGTGCGTGTGCACCTAGATTGTTGCAGGAGAACATAGTTAAAACCATACCTGTGAACGTGTTCGTAGTAGGCGAATGAGCCAAACCCAGCCAGGGCCATTGACATGAAGACGCTGCTGGCTATGAGCAATGGGAGTCGCCCAACGGTATCAATCAGCAACCCTAAGAGAAGAGTAGCATACACATCCATCAATAACATTTTCCGTACAGCTTGAATTATATAGAAATGTAGGTTGTGCCCACCTGACAGCAGAGACGAGAGAAGCTGAACAAACGCGACAGCAACAGCAGCGCTGTGAGGGTCCATCCCGCCGAACGTTTGGCGGAATATTGAGACGGCGTAAAAATTGAAAGCGTTGGCTCCGGAAAATCGTTGAAACATCATGAGGCCGCAGGTGATGAGAATCGGGTTGAGGATGGTGATGAGGGCGTGCCGGTTGGGGTTGTGGAAGCGATCTGAGTGAGCAGCAAGGACGTTGTTTCGTATCGTGAGAAGCTCTTTCCCGACATCAGCGTGCGGTCCACGGAACCACTGCAGAGACCTGCACCAAAACAGACATACGAATGAATACTGTACCTACCGATTCAAAATTCCTAATTGGGGCTACGGGAGGTTTTTTTTGGGGGGGTTCGGCTATAGGGTCGAGTTAGGTGTCGTTTTCGAAGTATTTTTGGACGTGGAATCCATGTTTGGGGGCCGCAGAACGATCTGATTCCACCGTGAGGATCTATGAGGCTTTCATAGGGCTAAAAATTTGTTTGCCATTTATGGGATTTTTCAAGGATCCCAGGAGATCAAAATTTGACCTTATTTTATTAAGTGTCGTTTCCGACACGAGTAATCCGTCCGAGTAATTTTGGACGGATCCCACATCTGTCCGAACATTGTACAAAAAAAAAAAAAAATTAAAAAAAATTTGTTTTTCCACATGACACAGAATTAATTTAATGACACTCACTAATTACACTCAAAGTAAAATTTCAATAGCCCCCCTCGCCCCTTTCGAAAAACATGCAGTCCAGTATGAGTTACCTGACAGTGCAAACGTGATCGTGTTTATGGAGGTAATTTGGTTTGAAATTGTAGGGCGTAAGGTAAGTCAAAAGTCAACAGAAATATCCCGCACACAACCAACCTGACCCGACACTCTGATGGTCCTCCGCCCATCCGCCGAGAATCACAACTACTAACTCCACCCCACGTCCCGAGTCGATCGCCTATACGGAATTACCGAAAAATACATTCTGTGTTTCATAGGTTTGATCCTCGATCATAACATTAACAATCCGGCGATCTGGGAGTGTCCCCCAGTGCTAAAGTAAAAATATAGTTAACCATACCTACATAGTCACGATTTTTTTCATTCTGTAATTTATACCTTAACAAAGAATCAACAAACTCCCAACAGCCTACCTCCTTCTATAACATAAGACAGAACGTTCGTAATACGCAATATAGAGTTGGCGTACTAACCTGGCGGCTTCTTGCTCTTTCCCAACGAGCACCAGGTAGGAGGGAGTTTCCGGCATGTACGCAACGCTGATGAACAGCACAAGAGGGGCACAGCCGATCACCATAGCCAACTCACGCCAATCCAGGTAAGCACCCACTGCAAAGCTGATCAAAACCCCAACATGGGCGAAGATTTTCAGAACAGCGCTTAGGCAACCACGTATGTCAGGAACTGCTATCTCGCTGATGTAAACCTGCAGGAATGGATCAATTTTAGAAATGGTAGTTAAATCAGGTTTTCAATAATTGAAATCAATCAAAATAGTACAGAAAATCTCTAAACGATCAATGGAGTATTGATTGATACTGGTAGTGTCCTTAACAAGATTTGATTGTACAAATTAATTTACCTGGGAAACGAGGAGGACGATAGCACAGCAAAATCCTCCAACGAATCCTGTTGCGAACATCATTTCCACATTTTTGGCAAAAACCGTTACCAACCAAGACGCTGAAAAAGGGATGGAAGTGATGAGAAGAACTTTGCGGCGTCCGAACTTCATGGCGATGCCGCCGAACATTCCGCCGAAAAGGGCACCGAGGAGGGACAGGCTTGCCACCCAGCTTGCCTGCTGTGAGCTGATAGTGAGCGTGTTGGTGAAATTTCCAGTGTGGATGGCGAACTGCTGCTTCTCTTGGAGGGATGCAATGGCCGGCGAGCTGTAGCCTTTGCCCAAACCAGCGGCAAGCGGCCCCAGCGCCAGCGCCAGCGCAGCGATCACCTGGAATTTAGACAGAAGTGGTGATTAATTCATGCATGAGTGCCTGGGATTAGAGAGCAACAAAATCATTGATGGTAGGTACCTGGGAAAAATAGTTGGGTTGAGCAGAACTGATGAGTACCGAAGTCGTGGCCCGGTGAGATTTTGATTCCCCATTGATGACCTGCGTTCGGACCTGAAAAATTATACTACCTGAATTCTTGCGTTGACTAAGACACATAAGGAGGGAAACTGTATCCGCTTCCAAATTCGTATGTACGAGCCGAATATTAGAAGCGTTGGAATTTTTAATGTATTAAAGATCGAGGTTATCAGGCTCAGTGGTTTGAGCGTCAGACTGCTGAGTCAAAGGTTGCTGGTTTGATCCCAGTAGCTATAGCTATCTAGTATACTAGACATCTTCCTTATACTGAAAATCACCTCTTGGAAGGCAATAGCAAACCACCGAGAGTACTTGCCAGGAAAACCTCTCACATTTGCCGTTTGGAGCCGGAGTTAAACAGTAGGTCCCTTACTTCTGTAGTAACAGTTACTGTTAACACCCTCAACAGAAGTTAGTAGCGAGAGGTCGCCGACGCCTGGTTACGGGTATAGCACCCAGAGAAGAAGACATGTCGTTAACATGGTTCTACAGCTCAGTATTTGAGGTTTCCCTCATTTTGGGCACAGGAAAAAATGTCCCTGGTGTGACCAAAATGACTGTCCCTCTTATGTTTCTCGCTCCGTTTCGACAGTACTTGCATCAGCTGAACAGGAGAAGCGAAGGAAGTACTCCAGCGCATGCGAAGAGCGCCACGCTAAATTTACGCCATTGGTGTGCTCGGTGGATGGTTTGTGGGCTCCACAGGCGAGAGCATTCATCAAGGTTCTGGCGGAGAGGCTCTCTGAAATCTGGGGACGGCACCAGAGCAAAGTTCGCGAGTGGGTACGCGCTCGACTGGCCTTCGCAGTTCTTAGAGCAAGCAGCTTATGTCTCAGGGGTGCTCGGAAACACTGGAGGTGCGCTGACAACCTGCTGGGCTTCGAGGGTGGTGCAGCTGTTCAGCTCGGCTTGGACAGTTCCCCATGAACCTCCCTCCTTCTTTCGGACCCGTGACAAGGGGACGGCGCGGCGCCCAGAATGGCATAAGGCGCCAGGCAGCAGGGTAGAAGCACAGTGGTTCGGGCCGTCGGTTTCTTGTTCATGTTTTTGTTTTGTTTGTTTTGGCTTGTTACCTTGGATTAGAATAAAGTTGAGTGATTTTTCAAAAAAATTATGATTTTGTGTTTGTGACGACACATTGGAAATTGGGAAGGGAACACTGATAAATTGACTTGGCCTTTAACCACTATGCAAGAGAAGCAATCACCTCACCTAGTTAAAACGGCTTGAATTCACTCGCACTAATGAAGAGAATAATGGACAGAAAAAACACGCACTAGTTATTGATCAAACAAACGAAAATCGTCCACGCCCATTGATACAATGTAACTGAAGATGATGGGTGTAGAAGTGCTTTCAGTTCGTCTAATAACAAGCGCACTCAGCAAACTGACGCTAGATTTCTGGACACACGTCTTTTCTTCTCTTTCCCGAAATTCAGCTAGGATGAATTTTAGCAATACGCTGTTAAGATTACTATATTTATCTGAACTCCACGATGTACGACTCATTGCATTAATTTTCAAAATTAAATAGTTATCAGTGCAGTTGGAAAGTTTTAGGGTGTGACCAAGGAACAGTGACCAAAATGACGAATTTCAACTTCAAAGTTAGATTGCTAATTACAAGAATGGATATTATCCCCTATGGATAGCATTACGCACGGCATAAAAAAATTTTTTAAGAGAAAATCTGATCAAAGTTTCGTGGTCTGGGGACATGAAAGTGTCCCACTACGAGAAACAGAAATCCTATACGTTCATATTATATATTTTAACGATCGCGGTAGGTACTCCATTCCGGGAGTAGCGATCATTTACTTTTTAAATGAAGAACAAAACTTCATCGAATCCAAACCGGGCCTGAATCTTTTTAGTTTCCGAATATTTGATCATAAGGCCGAGACGTCACATCAAACTATCAACAACAGTTACTGAAGTTGGCTTTCCCAACGCTATGTAAGTGCAAGTATGAACACAGTTTTGACGAATGGTTCACCGTGGATGGATTGAGTGTGCTCGATCTAGTTAAGGAGGTTAATATCCTTTGTTGACGCCTCAAGAGTCAAATTGGTAGGTCCCTATACACATCCAACGCGCTCTACAATGTTCACAAGTCTTGTACGTGGTTAAGTAATTAAATTTCTCTTGTCAGAGGGAACACGTTTCCAACCACACCGAAATTTCTAAAAGTGGTTGTTTGCCAATGGTGCCAAGGTCAAATCCAATGAGGTGGTTAGGGAGAGAAAATCGACTCCTCTGCTGATGTCATCATCTACATCATCAGAGGAGTCGTTTTCTCTCCCTAACCACCTCATTGAAATGTCGAGAAGTAGGTAGGATGTGGACGGACATCAACCCCAATGAGGCTGACGTTCCCTTGAGTCTGATATGTCCTCTACCTTGGGCTTAGTTGTGAGAACGGGTTCGCACATTTCGGTAGTGCCGGGCACCGGGGTGATCCCGTAGCCGATATGATGGACGTCAGCATCCCAGCCTTGTGGCGCACTCCCTCTGCATGGCCTCACCTTCTGAAACAAGGGGATACAATTAGACTCACGCAACATCTGCAACTATTTCCCTCCCTTCTAAAGGAAGGCTAAAGGCCCCTACATCTAACGTGTTCGTGCCTGAAGAAAATAAAACTCAACGAAATTCTATGTCGTATTTTTTGTCCGGTCTATGGTGAACCCCGGCAACACGGCACACGGCACACGCAGAGATTCCTTGGGGGAGATTTGACTACCATTGATGCAGAAGCCATGAGTAGACTCAATGCACGCGCAAACGTGAAATCTTTTCGTAAGGGACCTTTCACTAAGCAGAATATCATTCATGTAAGTGAAGCTAGGATTAGAACAAACCGTGGTGGCCCTCAACGTAGGCCCTATACCTATTATGAGATCGAAAACACCAACTGACTCCAGACATCAGTCCTGTCAGAAGACGGAAGGAAGTTCCTACATAGTATGACATTAAATACAATGTACATAAATCTTATGTACATTTTACAATTATGTACATGTAGTTGTGTTTCCACACGGCTTCTATCAATTTCCTCAATGTCCGAGAAAATGTCCCTTTTGGTTTATTATTCTTGGACACCAATGTAATCGCAACGGAGGTCGACGACTCCGATCGGCCTCAAAATTTCACATTATCCGTTTCAAGAGGTACCTATAGATTCCAGAACCGAAATGTTCGTCCGTCGTACGGCGCGCCGTCCGGGCCGTTTGGACCAGTAGGAATTTTTTTTTAAATCTGAAATTTTGACAAAATACTTGGTTTACCATCAAGTTGTGCCAGCAAGGTTTCCAGCCTGATCACCCAAACCCGCTATGGGACTAAAATGGGGCTACGGGAAGGTTTTTTTTGAAGGGTTTTGGCTACGGGATCGAGTTAGGTGTCGTTTTCGAAGTTTTTTGGACGTAGAATCCACTTTTGGGGGTCCTGGAACGACCCAATTTCACTGTGGGGATCTATAGGGCTTTCGTGGGGCTACGAATGGGATTTTTGAAGGATCCCAGGAGGTCAAATATTTTTCGATTAAAAAACAAAAAACGCTGCAAATTTTACACAAGGGTTTATTATTCTTTGATATACATTAATTGTGCAGAAATTTAATTCTGTCAATGAAAAAATTAAAAAAAAAATTTTTTTTTGGATTTTTATCTCAAAAAAAATTTTTTTTTTTTTGAATTTTTTTGTTCAAAAATGTGTTGTTTTTTTTCAAAAATTCCGTATTTTTTACTCGAAAAATATTTAACATCCTGGGATCCTTCAAAAATCCCATTTTTAGCCCCATGAGAGCCCTATAGATCGGCACAGTGAAATCGGATCGTTCCGGGACCCCAA
Organism: Pilophorus perplexus; assembly: GCA_955831195.1. NCBI lineage: Eukaryota > Metazoa > Arthropoda > Insecta > Hemiptera > Miridae > Pilophorus > Pilophorus perplexus. The sequence goes on along the minus strand of OY037007.1, from coordinate 61,038,621 downwards.
AAAATGGATTCTACGTCCAAAAATACTTCGAAAACGACACCTAACTCGATCCCATAGCTAAAAGCCTTCAAAAAACCCCTCCCGTAGCTCCATTATAGCCCCATAGCGCCCCACGGGTTTGGGCGATCGGACTGAAAACCTTGCGGGCACAACTAGATGGCAAACCAAGTATTTTGCCGAAATTTCAGATTTTTTAAAAAATTCCTACTGCCCAAAACGGCCTGGACGGCGGACGGCGTACGGCGTACGGCGGACGGACATTTCGGATTTAGAATGTAGACCACTTGAAACGGATAATGTCAAATTTTGAGCCCGATCGGAGTCGTCGACCCCCGTCGCGAAAACATAGGTGTATTATTCCAATAATAATAAACCAAAATTGTTGAAAAAATAAAAATAAACATTTTTGAAAAAAATCCCAAAAAAATTTTCATTGACAGAATTAAATTTATGCACAAGTAACCTATATCACAGAATAATAAACCCTTGTGTAAAATTTGTAGCGTTTTTCCTCCATACTTGAACAATGCACTGGCATACCACAACAAAAACATTTTCCAAGCCAAACAAGCTTTGACAAAATGTGCGGTCTTGAATTGGACTCTCAATCTCATTTCCAAGCTACCATGACGAATCTCTCAATAAAGTAAGACTCTCGACACTGAAACGGGAAAAGCTTGGAGACGTTTCACAGAAAAACTTTAGGAAGCTTTTAAAAGCTTACCTAAACCCCCTTTCAGTTGATCTGTACCACAATACGGTATCTTACGATCGGGACTGTCACGCTCCGAGGGGAAAACAGACTTTTTTCCGTATAAAAATAATTCACCAACTGGGGACTGTAAAAGGTTCTCAAGAGGAGGATGAATAAGTAATTCAACGGAGTGCTCTCTCTTCCATGGTGCAAAATAATTTTGTATGCATAACAAATTATTTCCGTTTCCAACACTAGTGGCAAAAAGTAACCATAATGTACTTATTGACGTATCACATACCTAGTATAGGGACCCTCTCTCTACCTACCAAGTCCGTCGCAACAGTTTACTAAATTAGTAATAAATAGTACGAGTAGTTATCCTTTCATTTTTAAAGGTCTTGAAATGGCAGAACAATAATTGAAGGAATTATTCAGAATGTCGGCATGATTCTTGGTTTACTGACCGACGCTCAATCCACCATAAAAAATCCGAATACAAGGGTATGTCAGTCGACTAGGCTAAGAATTTCAGGATGTCAGAAACTAAGGTGACAAGCATTTTAATGGACTCGACCATGATACGTGCTTCATACATCTCTACTTTTCTATTTCAAGTAGAAATAGTACCTAGTAGTATTCTGTTTATTTTGTCACATTTGAATGGGATGATCAACTCCAATATCGACTTGACTCGTATAGTTACTAACTCATGGTTATTAGTAACTTATTACATTGCTACGGGTGAAAGAAACACATGTTTTGGTTATAAAAACTAATTCAAAACAATTCCACTCAAAAACCTTCAAAAGATCTATACCAAAAGGATCTGATAGGTAAGTACTCATGGTTTTCCCCCTACCAGTTAACTATAGTACCTACTCGTCTTTCAGGAAATAATAATTCACATGAAACTCGATCAATGCCCGACTAAACCGTAATGTGGTTTGAAGGCCAATACGATGGCAGACGAGTTGAAATCGCTATGTTCTACCCCTACCCATTAGAGTGTAAGGATCGAACACGAAAAACCTTTTAATGATCTATCGTGCAAATACAGAGATGGATGCTCAATACGAAGCACACAGAAAATGATTCAAGAAAGTCTCGAATTACATATTTGTCTGCAATGTCGCTTATGCTCCATCCTTTTGGCTTATTATTCTAGGATTAGGTAATACACCTATGTATTCGCAATGAAGGTCGAAAATTTTGATCGGCATCAATATTTTAAGGTCAATATAGGCAGGTACGTTTCAAAGTGAAACTTCAAAGATGATATCACGAAAGTTGTGTAGATTGTGTAGACCCAAAAACAAAATGTTCGTCCACCGTCTGCCGTCCAGGCCATTTCGGGCTAGAGGAATTTTGTTAAAAATCTGGTTTTTAAGAAATACTTGTTTCGCCATCTAGTTGTGCCATAGGTTTTTCAACCCGATCGCTCAAACCCGTGGGGCTAAAGGAAAGGGCTTTTGAAGGTTTTCGCCTACGGCGTCGAATCAGGTCTCAGAATCCTTTTTTGAGGGTCCCAGAACCATCCGATTTCACCGTGGGGATCTAACGGGCTTCTGAAGGATGTCAGGAAGTCGAATGAGGTGTCGTTTTCCGAGTAATGTAAGGCGCATAATTCTTTTTTCGGGGTTCCATGTCCGTCTAAACACTCAAAAAGGAAGAAAATAAACATGCTATATTAAATTTAAAATGTTTAATTACATACTAATGTTTTTAATGTTTTATACTAACACAATTAATTTTTGCGCAATTTTCATCACAGAATAATAAACCCTTGGGTAAAATTTGCAGCTTTTTCCAATGTGAAGCAATAAAACAATACCCTAACACCATATTGTAACTTGGTTGTTTTTCGGTTAGCAACAAAAGTTTCTTTCAGATTAAGAAAAATGTATTTTTATTGCACGTTTTAATAATCTTCAGTACGTCTTGGGTATCCAACCATTCATCCCACTCGGCCCCATTTAACAGCAATACCTACCTCTTTTTTTCGCTTTTCCCCCTTTTCTTTTGTCTTGGGCCCCTTTTTCCCCGAGTCTAACTTCAAACGAAATCGTTCAAATGGAAAATCAGGCGATGTAATTGCGATTTAAATTTCTTTTGTGCGTCAACACCGAGGAACCCAATTCAACAGGAAGAAATCACCGGTTTCCCATTTTCACTAGAACGATCGACAACTCCGTGTTCCTCCCAACAGATAGGTATGCGTAAAACTCAAATCCAATTCTTGAGAGAAGGCGGCTTTCAATAAAAAGGGCAATTTTCTTTCACTTCTTTTACGCCACCATCAAACGGATAAGATTGAAGCAACAGGCGGCTGTAATGAGGCGATTTACTGGGTAACTTTTAGGTACACATAGGGTTGCCAGATTTTTTTCATCAGTAAATTTTGGCCAAGATCGTAAAACATAATATAGTATTGTAGTAATATATAATATATATTTTATAGTATACTAGGTACTATATTACGTTTTTTGAAGGTTGAGAAACAATTAAATTCGAGACATAAGTTCCTGAGGTCAAACTTTCGGAATCATCCGTTTTCAAGGTACTATATTATAGTGTTTTCATAAAAAAATAGATAAAATATATATTTGAAAGAAAAAAAATACAATGTTGATTATAAATTTTATAAGCTTCGACACTCCGTGTGATGTGATTATAATAAATACCCTGAACTCTTCTTTTTTTCAAGTATTGATAAATTTATTGTTGAAAATATTAACTTTTTCCGCTATCATTATTTTTGCAGAAAGCAACTATATAAAAAAATTCCTCCCGCTTCGACACTTGTGACTAAATCAATATGGACGGATGTGAGTTAATTTCCAAAACTGTTTTTGATTTGTAATTTTTTTCTTCAATTTTCCGTTTTCTAAAAATATAGTACATAGATTTGCTACAATAATTTTTTATATAGTATATAGCAGTTCAGACCTAAAATATAGCAGAACACTAGTAGGTCTGCAAACCTATATAATATAATATAGTATTTGACTATGCCATGTTGCCATGGCAAACCTAATTACACAAGGGAAAACTACAAAGCTGATGGTAGCCGAGTTGCAGAGGTCTAATTTAATGAGGTAGGTACCTAGTTTGGGAGCAAAATGACTCCTCTGCTGACATCAACAGAGGAGTCATTTCTGTCCCTAACCGCCTCAGGAAAACTGACAGAACTGTATGAAAAAAGAATTTCCTAATATTAGGTAATTGTTACGATTGTTTTCTTCACACATCCGCAGATACCACGGCACATTACTGAACTGTAATGAATTACGGGAATAATGGTTTTGTATTTTGTTGGAAATTAAGCACGTCGGTACCAGCTTCTTCGTTAATTTAAATTCCTTAACCATCTAGACTATATAAAACGACTTACCGAGTGTGCCCTTGGATCTGTGTTCATTGCTCTTTTCTGTCAACCCCGGCCCTGAGGGAACAAAAAATTCAAATGGTTACGTTCTAAGGGGAAAGAAAATTTCTTTTAATCGGAAAGTCAGGTTGTGAACACAATTAAATAATAACATGAAATACTAAACATATTTTATACCATGTCAACTCTATGCGAAGGATTAAGGAAAATGATTATCCTTTGACACTCCCATCACTGGAAGATTTAGAGAGCGCACGTAGCAATGCGGTGCAATTAAACAAGATGTAGGAAGCTAGGTGCAAAATTCAATTGAAAATACTACCGCTTATATTAACCTCATCAAATAGAAGGTGTTGTAATCACGATCTAGAAACAGTATGGCTAGTAGGAAGGACCCAATGCGATGTGAACACGTAGAAAGGGTTAGATGATACGTCCAAGTGACAAGAGCTAGTGTGAGAGGGGTTTAGTAACCAATACCAAAGCAGACAAGAGTTGTGTTCCCAAGCTCGGCGATAACGCGCCAAAGGCTGGTTCTCCCTCGACCTATGGGGGTATCCAACTTTTGTCAGACGATGATGTATAGGGGTGACGGTAGATTCCGTACGGTGAATATACGTGAGTATTTGTGTGGGTATCCCAGACCTATACCGTACCCACCATGCAATCTCGACGAAAAAGAACTCCTTGAAACGTTGAGAAGGAGCCAAAACATCTCTCTCGCTTTATTGATACATCCAATCTATTTCCTTGCCTTTCCGCCCCAACCAGTTCGAATGGCGGGATGGTTGAAGGTTGCTCCTGCTTCAAAAACACATAACCTTCAATTTGTGTACCTAAATACTAAAAAAAGGATGTGGGTGGGTGCAAATGAAAACCCCCCCAAAAACGCTACAGGGGTTAAAAAGATGCATGCATCAAAAGCATTGATATCAAAGTTATGATAAACAATCGATTGAAACTTTTACACGTGTTCCCTCTGATCTCAAGTTGAGCCTCCACCTACGTAGATAGTAATATCCATTCCTGCTTAGCCGGGGAACCCATATGAATGAAATTAGCATTCGGAATTATGGGCTAAGTGCTAGAATAATTATATTATTGAATACACATTTATTGCAATTTTAAAGTTTATTAATTAATTAGGAAAATAATTAAAAAGGTTAATTAATATACCTAGTAACATTTTGATCAATAGGTAACTTGATTACCTAATTAAAATTAAATTGGGCACTTAGAGCCTGCTCTTTATGAAGGTTGGTGAAGCCTGATCAAGCGTATTTTAAAGTAAACTATTGGACAAGTGGGCCTCGCTTCGCTTGGCCGTTCAATGCGGGCCGGGGGGGGGGGGGGGTGAGCTAACCACTCAATGTAGGGAGACCGGGTTCGCTTCACTCGCCCAGTTACTGGGTTCTTTAGTTGCTAGGAACTTTTCAACCTAATTGCCTCTAAACAATTTTACATTCGCATAATCAGAAGGCAGCACTCCCCTCTAAAATTTAATTACAACATTAAAATTAATTAAAAAGGGCAATTGTTCTGGTAGTAGTAATGGTAGTAGGTACTCTTGATTTTTAAAATAAATGGTGTCTAACCCTTCAAATTAAATTTCGGCATTATTCTAATTAGGGCACTTGCCCCACACTAAATATTGGACAATTTTGTTCGGATCGTCACGGGAGGGGCCGGAAGTTGGGTCGTTCTTCTCAATTTTGGTTCTTCTCTTCTGGAATTTTTGGAATAATAAACCTATGTAATCGCGACGGGGGTCGAAAATTCTGATCGGCCTCAAAATTTGACATTATTCGTTTCAAGAGGTCTAGATTCCAAAAACGAAATGTCCGTCCGCCGTACGCCGTCCGAGCCGTTTTGGGCAGTAGGAATTTTTTTTTAAATCTGAAATTTTGACAAAATACTTGGGTTACCATCTAGTTGTGCCCGCAAGGTTTTCAGCCCGATCGCGAAACCCGTGGGGTGCTATGGGGCTAAAATGAGGCTACGGGAGGGTTTTTGAAGGGTTTTGGCTACGAGATCGAGTAAGGTGTCGTTTTCGAAGTATTTTTGGACGTGGAATCCATTTTATGGGGTTCCAGAACGATCCGATTTCACCGTGGGAATCTATGGGGCTCTCATGGGGCAACAAATGGGATTTTTGAAGGATCCCAGAAGATCAAATATTTTCCGAGTAGAAAAAAGAACGCAGAATTAATTTTCGCACAAGTAACTTATATCAAAGAATAATACCTAAGCCCTTGTGTATAATTTGCAGCGTTTTACTTCTAGGCGCCGTGTCTCGAGGCTTGGCATCGCGAGACCAGCGTCTCGCTCGATGTGAATCCATGTCAGCGTTATCAGCAGGTACGAAAGCGATGTAGAGGGGATATTGGATCGACACCAATTCAAACTGGAAAATAATGGATATCGTTCAACTACCAACGAAGATGGAGAAAACAGGTGGGCTCCCCAGTCAGGAACATGCAACGAGGTTGATGATTGAGATCGATGCGAACTTATCTTCTAACCCTTCACATATAAATTTCAGTTAAAGGTGAGTTATAGTCATACCTTGGCGGCATTGTGAATATCTATTCTCCGTTCGATACTATACAGAGACCGAGGCGGACGAGATTTAGTGAGGGCTTACCCCCTTGGAGGTCGGAAGGGAACAAGTAGGTCCTCTGTGTTGGTTGGGCTTTCCTTCTCGTAGACGCCTTAACCGAGTAAGGTGTTCTAACATGTAGTACCTTTTTACGTAGTACCCACTGCATGAAAATCGAAAGAGGGTTTCAAATGGTTGCGGGGTTTTATAGAGGGTTCTAACATGATAGAGTGTACCTACATCCTCGATGATTAAAAACGCCTGAAATCAAAAGAACGAGCATCAAAACTGAAGTGGAAGTGATATTATCCTGCTCGGAAATTTTGATTGGGGCGTCTGGACCAGGGGATGAATTGGAGGTTGGCAACTTGAGGAGTGGCCGAACCAATATGAATAGATGAAAAAGGAAGTGAGGGGAAGAGGGGATTGAACGACCGCAGAAACAAGGTTCTACCGTCTTCCTTTGCAAGCCAGGCAATTAGCAATTTCTCAAGCGGATGAAGTGGAACTGAGGAAGAGGTGGTGGGTTCTAACCTATTTCATAAGCCCTGTTCATCCATCAGCGCTATTTCTCTTGTGCTAGACGAAAAGGCTAAAAGGAGGAACAAGTGGCCTCTCACCCCACTCACCATCCCATTACCACCTCAACTCGGCCTACCACAGTGAATAGGCTCTTTATGAAAGGTCGGCAACGTTTTAGAAGAGGATCCAGGAACCATCAATGTCTACCATTGTCAAAACTAAACTGGGAGACTTGCTGCGCTTTGTTACGGAGGTTGTTGGAGGTCGCTCAACGGATAGAATAGGCTAGAAGGAGGAAAGAGCACTATCCTCAAGAATACTATCTGGGTGGGTGAAGATCTTAAGCAGACATTTCCAGGAGTCAAGGAGTTCGTCCAACCCAGATTTGCCTTTCCTGGGAAGAACGCTATAGCGTTTTATAGAGTCCAATCCTGACAAACGACTATCGCTCGCCCGAAAATGGGCCAAACCCGTTGCGCTGCAGGCCTCAACACAGACTGGAGAATTCAACACAGCGATACTACGTCTACAGATACAGTTAGACGTGCTGCTAGACAAATAATCTGATCGCCCTTCTGTCCATCACCTCCAACAAGAGAAGCCCCAGGGGACACCCCCGACATTTGCACCACTATACTATATGGGCAAAAACACTAAACTATAATATAGTTATACCAATATTATTGGGCTGCCTGCCAAAAGATGGCAGATTTGCCGAGTAATGGCGGGGCGTAGGGGGAAAAAAAAAAAAAAAAACAAAACATTTGCACCAACACAAGCGGCGTCGAGAATATTGAGTATGCGCCTCTCGACCTCCGTCAAATACCTACACAAAACAAAATCAAATTTTATAGAAACCCTAGGAACTCAACCACACCCACAACATGGGTTCAGTGTCCAGGTTGAATAGGAAAGAAGATGCCCATGGGCATAGATGCATCTAAGCCAATGGGGAGTTCGCATTGATTTTAGATTTGGAATTCTTCCCTACCATTCAATAATAAGGCTAAAAAGTAACGTGCAAAGACTCCAATACCAACGAAAAAAAATCATTGTAGGAGATATAACGAAAAAACGAAACGCACAGTTTGAATCGGCTGGGGTTTCCCACCAGTCACTCTTGTGGTAGTGACGTCACAGTTCCAGTGAATCTCTCACCCAGAGCGCTAGTGTCGTCAGCTTATATGATAAATTTATAGCAATTATAACTTGATACGACGGAAAACATAATTAAATTTTAATTATAATACACGATATGTACTTGAAGTTTAAAGCCTTATCAGAAGGATTTGTGGCTAAATTGAATTTCATTCTGTGATGAGTAGTGGAGTAGCAACCCTGGGCGGAACAATCCGCTCACCTGTCAAGAAGAAAACACTATCGACGACGCTCTTCAGCTGTAATGAGGTAGTGATGTCACGCTCCCTCCATGGCCGTGTCCCCCCCCCCCCCCCCCCCGCGTTTTTCAAACGCCGTAATTTTCGTTAAATTATTTAAATTTTCTGGAAACGATTTCAGGCGGCTGACTACTGTTTTCCCTACATTCTCAGGGAGTACTTTCAGAAATAAAATAGAAAAAAAATCAATACCAACCCCCCATTGTTTTTAAATTGTGTCAGCAAACCGTCTATCTACAACAAAAATTAGAAGGAAGACTGCTAAAGAAAAAAAAGAAGACTACTGTTAGTTTTGGTTTGACGGGTACGATTGGAAGGGAATGACGGCAGGCATTTCAGAAACGGTGTTAACTGTTCACAAGAAGGAAATGAGTTGCCTTCAGATTCGCTGTGCGATTTTTCCCACTTGGCTATGTTTTCCGTCACAAGTCACCTGTTTAGGATCAAGATAAGGCATCACTTAAATGTCACGTTTCAGGGTTTATCTTTGTACAGAAAATAAAAACCTTTCTTAAAACTATATTCTGCGGAAATGGGTCCTACTGAACGCAGTAAATGCTTAAATTCATAAATTTTATATCGCAACTTGTAGTAAGTGACTCTCCAACTGCGAACTTCTTCTGACGGAAACCTTTTATTGCTCTAAGTAGGTAGTAAGTTAGTAATAACATTACTTATTTGAAATTAACTAACGAATAGTCAAAACTTACACCGGCTAGGAAATGTGAAACTTATTTTTTAGTTTGCTCATGATTAGGTTTATGCAGATTTGAGGCGAAATAAATTATGAGTCGGGTTAGCAATTTTCAACTTGAGGATTATTCCATCGTTTTATTAGTCTTCCGATGCGGCAATTAAAAGAATAAAAAATGGCAAGAGATGTTCCACAGTAGGTACAAACATTTTTTCTAATTCTCCATTTTCCTGTAAAGGCAGCACTAGTAATTATTCTATTTAATGAATACTATTTTAAGAATATCAAGTATTTCCTCATAATGACACTTCACCTTGTCTACCGTCACCGAGACTCACAAAATCATAATACAGACTTCCATGCGAGTTTTGTTCTGCTGTTTGTGTAATGACCGCAACCGAAAAACTCCAACCCAGTCATACACACAATATAGCGAGGTTTTACAGTTTAAACAAAAAACCACAGGAGGCAAAAACTTGTTGGGCAGAGAGTTCGTTGGGAAGTCCCGAACATCCCACCCTCTCAAACCATTTGGTTTTGTTTCCCTTGGTGAATTTAATCTACTGAGACAATACAGCGACGTTGTCTCAACAGTTCGACTGATAAAATGTTTATGTATTCCAACGGCAGCTGGAGCAACTCCATGAAATACGAAAACACCAATTTGTTGCAGGCATTGTACCCTATCAAAGTTTGACAACTGAACAATGACCAAAATTAAAATACAAAAGTAAGGAAGTTACCAAAATGTTAGAAGCCACAAGGAAATTCGCTCTCTGCAAGAAACACTCGACCGGAGCATGTCTCTCAATTAGTTTGAAGCAACGCTCAAGGGGAAACAGCGAGGAAATCTTGGCCAGATTCCGACACGAAAGGAACTTATGTTGGCTAGGAAGCCCAGCTGCCTTCATAGCTTCATCTCCTGAGGAATTTTCTATCATCTCGAGGAAAGCCTCTCCCAGTTAATCGAGTAGATCCCTCTCAAATGAATCCTTCGCTTCTAGTCCTAAAGCATCATCACAGAAAGCAGAACACATTTTCTCAAGGTGTGATCTGAACAGTTAGAAGAGAGTAGCGAAGGTTTAATTTAAAAAAAGAAAAATATTACACGGGTAATGAATTTTATTCGGTGTCGATAAATGTTTTTGCACAGCAAGAAGCTTTCCCAAATGAGTCTGGAGCATCTCTCCTTTCCATCTTCAAACTCTCGACCAAAAAAGGATTTAATCCTTTTTATTTCTCATGATCCAGATCGGGCTGAAAACCGTTTTAATCTGATTACAACCTCAGACAAACGTACTCGTAGTAGCCTCCGACTCCAGCCGGCCTTAATCTCTCGCTAAAGTTGCCCATTAAAGTTAAGCTTCAAGCTACTGGCACGGTTTAAGTAAATAGCCGCGGTTTCAAATCTATCACAAAACTTCAATTCCCCCGTTATCTTTCATAACATCGCTTCTTGATGAGAACAGACGATAAATGAACAAAAGGAATTTCTGGGATGCGTCATGTGCCTCTTTGCAGCTGACGTCTTGGAAAAGACGATAAAACGAATTATAGAGACACACCAATGAGTAGGCCAACTTTCGCCCCAAAATTCCTAATTTTCCTAAACTTACCAACAACATGACATGTTGTATGAAGCAGATTCTACTGCAGGTAAATCATTGGGAGCCTAATGAGTTTTGCCGGTTCTATGTGGATGCAATCACATCTACAGTCATAAACCACAAATCGATTGCCTGACCTGATGATGGAAGTGGGCACCATTGGCCTTGAGTGGTTCATTACATTGGCTCCAAATGGATCAATCGAAGCTCCTGAAGCGAAAAGGGAAAACATCTGGTGGGCATCGCACTTTTTCAAGAAAATATTGACAAATCCGTTCCATTTCCGGTCATTTCGAGAGAAGCTCTTCCACAAAGAACGTTTCTTCCCCAGTGGTTTTACATTTTATCCGAGATGCATTCTTTTTGCCGCCATTGTTGTCAACTCACTTGGGGCATTTGTCTTTGTAACATCTTGTCTTTTCATCTGCCACCACCCGTGACAGTATACATTCTGCGATAAGCTCAAAGTCTTTGGAGCAGGAGAAAATTTTTGACATTCAATGTCAACTAACAATTCAATCTAATGGAGAACTGTTGATTGAATGGATGTTTCTCCCTCAGACTACATTTCAAACTACACATCTCTCGTCGCTTTTTCAGAAAAATGAAGAAGCACCTGAAGGGGAAAGGAATACCTACAAGTCATGTACCTACGAGTACATCTTAGAAGAACATTGAATGTTCTAGATGTACCTATAAATTGTATAGAACTAGAGCCTTCCTCCTACAGCATAATCAACTTCTCTTTTTTTTGGATTAGTTAGTTTTATCCCTCTCCCCCTTTTTGGTTTATTATTTTTAGAAAAATAAACCTAAGTAATCGCGACGGTAAGATTTAGATCGGCCTCAAAATTAAATTTTGACATTATAGGTAGGTACGTTTCAAGAGGTCTTGATTCCAAAAACGAAATGTCCGTCCGCAGTACGCCGTCCGAGCCGTTTTGGGCAGTTGGAATTTTTTTTAAATTTAAAAAAAGTGCTCAGATTTAATCTGAAATTTTGACAAAATACTCGTTTTAACATTATAGTAACTATAATGTCAATCAGGGATTGACTGAGGGTTATTTGACCTGTTCACCCCTCAAAGCAGTGATAAATCTCTGGGAGATACTGGGGATGAATTCAAGTACGTGTGAAAGGCGGAAAGACGTAGTCGCTCACTGGTCCGGAATGGGCACCGGTTCCTTGGGGCTCCACTTTCAGAACTTTTGGAATAGAGAATATCCCAAGGCCGAGGGTTACAACGTTGGCCTCCCCTCACAGCAACGCAGACGAATCTCCTACTTCCCCACGTACATCAACAGAAGGCCTGCATCGTCACTGCCGTCCCCAAGCAGTAGATTAAAATCAATCAGGGATTGACTGAGGGTTATTTGACCTGTTCACCCCTCAAAGCAGTGATAAATCTCTGGGAGATACTGGGGATGAATTCAAGTACGTGTGAAAGGCGGAAAGACGTAGTCGCTCACTGGTCCGGAATGGGCAACGGTTCCTTGGGGCTCCACTTTCAGAACTTTTGGAATAGAGAATATCCCAAGGCCGAGGGTTACAACGTTGGCCTCCCCTCACAGCAACGCAGTATCCCCAGTATCTCCCAGAGATTTATCACTGCTTTGAGGGGTGAACAGGTCAAATAACCCTCAGTCAATCCCTGATTGATTTTAATCTACTGCTTGGGGACGGCAGTGACGATGCAGGCCTTCTGTTGATGTACGTGGGGAAGTAGGAGATTCGTCTGCGTTGCTGTGAGGGGAGGCCAACGTTGTAACCCTCGGCCTTGGGATATTCTCTATTCCAAAAGTTCTGAAAGTGGAGCCCCAAGGAACCGGTGCCCATTCCGGACCAGTGAGCGACTACGTCTTTCCGCCTTTCACACGTACTTGAATTCATCCCCAGTATCTCCCAGAGTAACTATAATGTCAAACCGAGTATTTTGTCAAACAAATTTTGTCTTGTGCCCGCAAGGTTTTCAGCCCTATCTCCCAAACCCGTGGGGAGTTTTGAGGGTTTGGGGAGTCAGGAGTGGTTTTCAAAGTATTTTTGAACGTAGAATCCATTTTTGGAGGTCCCAGATCGATCCGATTTCACCCATAGATCCCATGGGTCCTTTATAAGGCTACGAATGGAATTTTTCAAGGATCCCAGGGAGTCAAATAAGGTGTCGTTTTCCGAGTAACTTTGGATGCGTAATCCACTTTTCGAGATCGCACATCTGTACGAACATTCTACAGATTTTTTTTTTTTTTTTAATTCAAAAATATTTTCACATTGACACAGAACTAATTTTTGCAAAATTGTCCTACTTCTATAAAAGAATAATAAACCCTTGTGTAAACTTTGCAGCGTTTTTTCACTGTTTATACTGTATACGTACAGTATAAACAGTGAAAAAACGCTGCAAAGTAGGGGAAGACTTCCTACCTTGGTCACTTTTTTTTTAACCTTCAACAAATCATACCTAGGATGGTTTTTTGGACCTCCGATGTATGGATCTTGATAGCAACACTATTCGGCTGTTGAATGGACGAAGAACTAATCATTTTAGTATCACTAATTAATTGTGGAGACCGTTTTTCCAAACCCTTCCAAACTGACCAAGGTAGGAACCGTGCTCCTCCCTTGGTCAGGTCTGGCTCCTCCCTTGGTCAACTGTCTGACAGAAGATGTTTTTGATCAGAAATAATTGGTTTATTGGCCATTTATGCCCTTTATATCACAAAATGTTTATTAAAATGATTATTTACCAAAGGATACCTAAAAATATTATATATCATATTATGATTATCACTTTTGACTTTCGAAGGTGACCAAGGTAGGGACGATATCGTAATATTTACCTGACCAAGGTAGGGTCAACTCCCGAAAATCTTCAACAGGCTCTAAAATAATTAATTCGATTATTTTTTATGCCATTTACATCACAAAATATTTATTAAAGTGGTTATTTACGAAAAGATACCTAATATGATTTTCACTTACGATTTACGAAGTTGACCAAGGTAGGAACGACCTGCCTGACCAAGGTAGGGTCAACTCCCAAAAATCTTCAACTGGCTACAGAATAATTAATTCGACATGAACTTGCGAAATTATGCGTGCATTTCATACATCGAGACTAGAATTCAACGATAAACTAAAAAGATTTACCGAAATTTACGTACTTTCTTCGTCAGCTGTCGAAAACTATGTTGTCAAAATCGACATCACAACGCCTCGAAAACTTTGATAACCAAATAAAGCTTATATTATTATATTATTATTATATTATAAAACTTATTATTATATATTATTATTATATTATAAAGCTTATATTATCAGGGCTAGAAAAGCGGGAAAGCACTTTTGACGCAGTGTTGCCTTGACTTACACAAAACATTAAAAATTAAGGCCAAAATATTTCCCTCGTGTATACCACCCAAACTATCAACTGACCAAGGTTGGGACCTGACCAAGGGAGGAGGGCTTCCCCTATACACTTTGTGCAATGTTTAAATCTTCAATTTGTTCGATATTCTTCTAGTTTCTAGATATCATAATTATTTTTCAATATCCGTCATAAACTCTGCTCCAATGTCCTCCAAAATTATTTTCCTGATTCCTGTAATTTTGTTCATTTTATTAGGCCCTGATAATAGATGAATATGTCACTTGAAACGTCAGCACATTCTCGTCCTATTCGAACGACCCTCAACAACTTTCCACCCACAAGCATGAACAACTTTTGCAGTTTTTTTTTTTTTTTTTTTGTGGGGGGTCTGCATGATTCAAGACTTGTCTGCTGACATTTTCAGGGAAATCTTTTCATCAACAAAATTCAGTCATCAGGAGGGCATCTTGCAGCGGCCACGCTGTTTGCCAACGTTAGAGAACAATCTTTCAACAACTGGAATGTTAACCGCACAACCCTCACAATATCGTGCGGACATTACCATTCTCGCGGATGGCGGAGTAGAGAACGAGGTTTCTACGTGGTCTGGAACTCCAAGTAGGCATTAACCGAGTTTCATTTTGCTGTTGTTTCACCTTCAAGAGGGTCGATGGAAATACAATGCTTCACTTTTAAAATTGCTGTACTTATCTATTGACGGTTTGGACAGGAAATAACTCAAAACACACGTAATAGTGTGTTTCCTACTTCATTCCGTCTGGGACGATTAGGTCAGGAACCAACCCTACCACAACACACCAACACTTACACCCTCTCAAACGTCCACATTTAGGAATACGAAAGCTACAATGCCCGAACGTTTCTGACGACTGGTGGGATTTTTCGAGAGTCACTCAATCCTCTTAATAAAATTCACGGGGGAAAAAAAACAAAAAAAAAAACAAAAAAAAAAACATCGAAACTTAGCCATGTCATTTAGCCCAGCTCCTAGTGTTGTTGGTATCCTCTTGCTTTCAGCAGCTCCAAGTTCATATGGCCCAGAAGAAGGTAGCAAGAACATGACAAACAAATGGAAATATGCGGGCAACTTGTCGACGTTGAACCAGCATCAACCTAGCTAGCCCTCACTTCTCTTCCTTAACTGATGGTTAATAAAGATTACATTCAGTATTCTCAGTATTTTCACGGATAGCCAGAAAAGATGGATCTTCCCTTAGAACTTAATAATATTAATACGCTAATGGGGTTGCATAATGTGCTAACACGTACGTACGTACATACACTACATTATATAATGTATGACAATGTGTATGCAGTAAAAAATTATAACGTCTTTTTGGGTTCTTGAGGGTTGGTCAATGAGTGAACTTAATTTTCAGGCCGACGTTTAGAAATATTTGTATTTCTTCTTCAGGGCTACAAGGAAGAGAGGGACAGCTTATATTTATACAACTCTCCCTTGTAGCCCTGAAGAAGAAATACAAATATTTCTAAACGTTGGCCTGAAAATTAAGTTCACTCATTGACCAACCCTCAAGAACCCAAAAAGACGTTATACGCTACTGGTCAAGAAATTCAACCCTTAGTAAAAAATTATGTTATGCCCAAAAATCCGAGCCCGTCAAATTTTGAGGCCGATCAGAATTTTTGACCTCCGCTACGATTACATACCTACGTGTATTATTCCAAGAATAATAAAAGAAAATGGGAAAATGAAGTATTGTAGAAAAGACAAAGTGGTTGTTTGCCGAACTTATTGTAGAAAAGTGTTGAAAGGACGTACCATTATGCAATACGTATTATGTGGTGGACAAGAGCGGTGAAGTTTGGAGTGGACGTTCGAACAAGAGCACTTGGTTCCCCTTCAGAGGACCGGCTGTTTCTCCCAACTTGCCTTCATCATCCTTTTGTCGACATTCACTTAACTTTGAAACAAAGGTTAGCGCACCTCCGCAGATTGGGCACACATCAACAAAACATGGGAGATGGAACAATGGCTCCCATCAAGAGATGAAACAATATGCTCCACGAATGGCAAACAGTACAAAACCAGATTCCACATAGGTATCATTAGGGAAATTTCCCTTTTTTTTCTTCAAGCAAGAAGAGCACTTAACCGATAACAATCCATAGGTATCACCTAGGTACCTATCAACATACCTTTTTGAATAGTGCAAGGATAAACGATAAGGTACGTACAGCTCTTACGTGTTACCATGATAGAGCAACTCTTCGGTTCACACTTTTAATGGATCCCCAGATAAGATGCCCCAGGTAGATTCCCAACATTCATCTTCAAGAATCACTCAAAAATCGAATTAGGAAAACGAAAACAAACACAGGTGAACCGGCAAAGCACGTGCGACAAGTAGGTATGTTCGTTCTGAAAGATGTTCCATTAAATCGGCTAATCAAATTTTCATCCAGCTTGATAAAAGAAGTGAAGTGAGCTTGATAAAGTGAAGTGAAAGCGAGTGCGGTAATACCAACATGATTTATCGAAGAGAGATGAATGAAACCAAATACGAGAGAGTGGATACGAGGAAGCCTTATTTCCCCACTTTCAACAGAATCAATTACAGAAAGGGGAGTAAATATCCAAGTAGGTAGTCGTTTCATAATGGTCTCACAACATTGATGGGGTTTCGCTTTGAGTGAATCCTGTTAAAGCGAGATACGGGCAATTAAGAGTTTACAGTTTACAAATAGCCCTGTTAGGGGGGGGGGGGGGACTCCCCTCCTGAGACTCCAATCAGTTAACAGCCGCAAAAGAGCCGCATACTGAATTGTCCCTATACTAATGCCACAAGCCGATGAAAAAAAAACGGCTGCAAATTTTACACAAGGGTTTATTATTCTTTGATATAGGATACTTGTGCAGAAATTTAATTATAGAAAAAAAATTACTTAAAAAAATATAGAAAAATTTTTTTTTTTTTCAAAATTTTTTGTTTCTTACTTGAAAAATATTCGACCTCCTGGGATCCTTCAAAAATCCCATTTGTAGCCCCATGAAAGCCCTATAGATCGCAACAGTGAAACCGGATCGTTCCGGGACCTCCAAAAATGGATTCTACGTCCAAAAATACTTCGAAAACGACACCTAACTCGATCCCATAGGCAAAAGCCTTTTTAAAAAAACCTCCCGTAGCCCCATTTTAGCCCCATAGCGCCCGACGGGTTTGGGCGATCGAGCTGAAAACCTTGCGGGCACAACTAGATGGTAAACCAAACGGATTATGTCAAATTTTGAGTCCGATCGGAGTCGTCCACCGTCGCGAAAACCGGTGTATTATTCCAAGAATAATAAACAAAAATCGTGTTTGGAGCCGTTTGATTTAATACAGGCGAGGAACTGAATGATCTTTGTCATGCCAATTTTTAGTAAGCTCAAATGACTCAAACATTATCAATTCAACAGGAAGTTCTAATTTATTGTAATGCAGTTGAATAAATTTGAAATCCCCGAGTTGTACAAATCGTGGGGGAAGCTGGATATCGGGAGTTCTGAGGGAACTTGTGCCTAAGTTTAACCACTGATTATTGTTGTAAAAATGTAGTAGGTACAGAATGTGAGACGTGAGTTCCTAAACAACGGCTATTCAGAGAACCATCTCGTTTGATTGGAGGACCCTCATTAAACATTAAAACCCCAAACTCCATTGAGATCAATCAGTATAAATTATTCGAGGAAGTCGATTGTTGAATAACAACTGATGCGCTTCTGTCAGTTACTTTCTCAGTTTGTCAGCTGAATTTTGAAGCCCCAGATACTGAAGTTCAACCGAAGTCTAATTGAACTACTCGCATCTGCAAGTTTCAATAACGAGGAGAACTCGTCGAGAGACCTTGGGCTTAGGCAAAGTTTCCCTCCCCGGTTCCGCATTTCCCATCACTTGCTACCAAGTTAGTCAGTTTTCGGTGCTCTTGATTAAAGAATTGAAACTAGAGTAGAGGCGCAGCTGGGAATCCAGAATAACTTACTTGGACAGGCAACCAAACCGCGAATCAGGCGGAGGGTTTCAGAGAGCCTCTCACATTCTTTGAACAAGCTTGTTGAACGAAATTGTAACATGAACCAAACAAATACAAGTTCCATCCAGTGATGTATATTATCCGTTAGGCATTGAGTGGAATTATCTTCCGAATTAAAGAATATAATAATGTTATATTATAATCCCATCATCAGGGCCCAAGATTATGTAGGGTTCAATCTTACAAGGGTACAAAACACAATCATCAGGTATGTTTGCCCCCCCCCCCCCTCCCCGATCAATTGTATTTTAACGTAAATTCGTAACTTTGTTGTTTTGACTTTAAAAAGGCACTGCTCAGGTCGCACCAGCACACAGTGTTTTAGAACACCGATTTAGCGCGACAAAAATCGGTTTTGGGGTAGGAAATTTAAACAAACAAACTGTAGTGTAGGTACTCGAATCCTGAATACATAATAATAATATTATGTACGTGAACCTAATCGATAATAATATTATTTATTAATATTATTAGACACGAAACCAAGGTTTAAATCTTTTGATTCACTCACTGCAGTTTATACATGACATTGTATAAACATGTCGCTCATCAAAACAGGCGTTGCAAATACCTAATTTGAAGTATAACTTTTTCCCCACACAATCTACAGCTCGTTCGTGGTCAAGATTTATTCCTGAGATCTCCCTGAACACCGAAGTAAACCTTGATTTTTCTCTATTTTTACCCCAAGATTGATTTTGATTTTTTTGCACAGGAATCCAAGCGGTACTTGCAACGCTCGTCTTGGTGAGCGACATGTTTATACAGATGCCAGTCCTCTCAGTGAGTGAATCAAAAGATTTCTTTGTTTCGTGTCATATAATATATATTATAGTTACATAATATAATAATATACATAGGTATTATGTATTCAAGAATCGAGGACACTACAGTTTTTTTTTTTTTTTTGATTTTTTTGAAAAACCGATTTTTGTCTGGTGTTCTGAAACACTGTGCGGCAGACGGAAATTCTTCTAGAAACTAGGGTTTTACCGCTCTGTTATGAGGCTGAATTTTTGACCGGAGTTTTTAGTTAATAATTAACTAAAAACTCCGGTAAAAAATTCAGCCTCATAACAGAGCGGTAAAACCCTAGTTTCTAGAACAATTATTGTCTTTTTGGAAGTTATTGTGAAAGTAAGAATCAGTCGATGGAAGAGGGGTCCGAGACCAGCCTGGTCAATATGGAACAGTTCCAGACATAGACTGACTATTACTTCCATTTTTGTTCAAAGTAGGCCAAAATAGGTAGGCCTACTTTACATTTGAAACGAAGAAGAAAAGTTCAGCCTCCGCACTTACTTACTAGTCAAGGACAAGGTACCTATCTAAACTATACCTACTATACCAGAAGAAAGAAGAATACACCTTTTTTTAAACAAATTCACTAATATTCTAATAGAATAATTCACTTTTTGTCACGTAAAAAGATTTTTTACAAATTGTCAATTTCCAAAGTTTTTCTGAATTTTCAATTTCCACTGCTCTTTTCAGACTATTTACTATTTTTTATGTATAGATGACTGAAGACTGAATGAATGAATGTAACTTTTCGAGTTCCAAACAAGATCCTTAGTCCTTAGGCACGTGCCTAATAGATGCATGACATATTTTTTAGTGAGAACGTGAATGAAAATGATGTTCCTAATTACATTTATGTATGTAATACAACTGAAATATGGAATAGGGAAATGGATTGAAATGTCAAGTAATGTTTTCTTCGGAATAAAAATTGTGACCTACCTACAGTAAAAATATTTAATATTGCTGTCCATGAATCTTTTTTAATTCCTCATACCGAATTTTCCTATTCTCAGTACCTAATCCGAAACATTCAACCCCTTGTGTGCAGAGGCTGAATGACAAATACCTTGGTGTTTAAGTCGAGAACGTTAATTTTAATGGATACTTTAACTTTCATTGAAATGCATTATTTTTCCTGGGTGGGATATTCCTGTTTTTAAATAAACACAAGTAACACTCACATAATATGTGCATGTTATACTATATTATAGTGCGAGGTCAGTTTCAATGCATACCAATATATTAGTAAATAAGAACCTCATACATTCATATCGAGAAATAACCTTCATAACATAACCTTCCTGTTTCCAAGAGGTCTAAATACTGTTGGCTGGGAGCCTCCAAAGGACGGTTGTCAATCATACAACATGCCTCAATGTGTTATTTTGGATCCGAAATATATGAGTGCAAGTGCAGAATCGGTTGCAAAACCTGGTCCTGTCAGTCGTTATACAAGACATTTTCCCTCATAAATTAAAGTGCGTTAGTTCATGCTTTTTCTCCCATCGCCAGAGAACTCTCGCAAATGAACATTCAAATTTGACATTTTACTCCCTAATGTTCATGAAAACTTCAAATCCCTCACAATGAAAACACCGAAGCAAGCGGTAAACGTTTTTCTGAATGTGACGCCAAAATTCACTTCATCTTCTAGATACGAAGGGAGAAAGCGATCCTTCGCTCATAGTAATGAGCAATGCTTGAATCAGAAAAAAATATCTTCGGAAATGGGAAGCAGAAGCAAAGGGCTGTTTTCCCGAGATAGCTGATCCTCTCATCCGGGGATCCCCTCTTTTCCCTTCGACGCGAACAGATTTACTCTCGCGCTTTTCCCACCTCTATAATATGTATTATGGGATATTATCCCATAATACAGATCGGAGCCATATCTCGATTTTCCCACCTGAGGGTTCTAGACCAGGACGAGGAGGGACATAGTTCTCGTTTTTATTCCTCTAATGAATTTCGGAATTGTTTCCTTCCGGCTATTGATTGATCTTAAATGTTCTATTATAATAATTACCTATTTGAATTATTGAAATAATAATATTATTTCATATTATGTATCATGTTATGATATGATAATGGGACGAGAGTGTCGGTATTGAATCGGGCAGTTAGATCTAATGTATCTATACATTTGATTGTAAGTTTATCGATACATTTTCAGTGATCGTACAGTGATCGGATTTCAATCAAATTTTCAGGAATTGTGTGGGTATTATGATGTATTAGGTATATGATGGGTATAAGGATATATATTATTATACCCATCATATATTATAATAATAATAATATATGATGGGTATAATAGACCTACACATAGTGATATGATGGGTACAATAGTGTGGCTATAATAGACCTAGATGGTCACCTATCAGTTTCATCACGATTGAATCGGCGGTACGCTCAGCGCATGCGCGAACGTAATTTCCTTGCCACAGCCATTACTCCCACAATTTTGATCGGATTTCAATCAAATTTTCAGGAATTGTGTGGGTATAGCCCTAGATGGTTCCCTATCAGTTTCCTCTGTATCCTACCCCATCACCAAGTGATGTCAAGCCTTGACCTATTACTCAAATGGGCGAGTGAAGCGAGCCCCCATGACCGAGAAAGTGGCCTTCTGTCAGAGTGCTAGTAATCGTTAAGTACTAAGGAATTCCTTGCCCACAGCTCACTTCAGATCGCACAATTGCAGTTGGCATTCCATCGTAACGTGACATGTGGTAGACACGGATAGAGATCGTATCTCATCGCATACCTACCATGAAATACCAACAGAGCACCATCAGAGCATAATGCTGAGAGGAGAAGTAATATGAATACAACCAAATGGAGCAATCAAATGGATCACACAATTTTGACAATGCAAGCAGCAATTTGACTCCGCTTCCGCCGCTTTTAATCACCAGCGTGTCAATAAAATCCTTCCCGCGAAATTCAAGTTTCTTTTTCGGCTGATGTCTCTCATTTTCAAGGTTTTGAACAAGCATGAATCATTCAAAGAAACAATATCTTACCTGCATAACGATGTGAAATCCCCTGATAATGGTTTTCATCTCAAATTTTGTTTGAGTACACTCGACGCTTTCAAGAATTCCCGTCTCCATGGGATTCAATCAAATTACTCTCATTCGTTTGAATCAATAAAGCCCCACACCGTTAGTGTTCAATGGAGCAATTAAGGGGCTACATGTAGGATGTTTGAAGGGTTTTGGCCATGGGTGGCGTTTGAGAAGTAATTCTGGCCGATGAGCCGGAAGAGCCGGGGACCTATGAGAGTCGCCCGACCACTAAAATTTGGCAATTCCACAGAATAATAATGCCAATTGTAATCCAATTGGTGGGGATATGGTTCATCATTCTCTGCATAATTGAATGGTTCTCTGCAAGTTGCTTCAAGGGCCTAACTACCGATTTTATCGATGATGAAACATTTATGAATGAAAAATAATAATTATTACGTTAATAACAATAAATTATTTTTAAAAAACCATAATTATTGTGATTTGTTAATAACACTGCTCTACCAAAAAAAAAAAAAAAAAAAAAAAAAAAATCGATCTCATGCTTCAAGATCTGATAGTGGTCCTGGGGGTTTTCGAGGGTGCTGAATCCGTATCCGAGGTCCGTTTGGCGCCTAGACCCAAATGTTCAAAAAACTAACTTCATTTCCAACTTCCCGTTTTTTCAACGAGCAGATGCTATTCTTAAATGAAATCTAACGCTGAACACGCCCGTAGATATCTTGATGGGTCTAAAATGCTTCCTTCTTGTGTTTTTTGCCGAAAAACTACTAAAAAACGTGGTTTTTCATCAATCTTGAAGATTTTTGTTCACTATTCCGACGATTCTGCAAAACCTACAATACTTAGGCAAACCAACAAAATTTCGCCATATACTTGGTACATTTCTGCGTCGAATGCGACCAACCGCACCTCGGTAAGTGCAATAGCCGATTTTAGGCGACTGTTTAAAGTTTAAAACTGGGAATTTCTAAAGTAGGGATAAACTGGGAATTTGGTGTTTTTGCCGATTTGGGTTAAAACTTTAAACAATCGCCAAAAATCGGCTATTGCACTTACCGAGGTGCGGTTTGTCGCATTAGACGAAGAAATGTACCTACCAAGTATATGGCGACATTTTGTTGGTTCGGCTAAGTATTGTAGGTTTTGCAGAATCGTCAGAATAGTGAACAAAAATCTTCAAGATTAATGAAAAACCACCGGTTTTTTTTGGTAGTTTTCGGCAAAAGACACATTTACTGTAAGAATAGCACCTGCTCGTTGAAAAATAATGAAGTTGGAAATCACGTGAGTTTTTTGAACATTTGGGTACTGTACAGTGTAACCTCTGTATCTAGGGGCAAAACGGACCTCGGAATCGGATTCAGCACCCTCGAAAACACCCAGGACCACTATCAGACCTCTAGCATGAGATTTTTTTTTTTTTGTTATCATAATAATTAAGAAGGTACCTATTAATTATAAATAATTAATTATCATAAATATACCAATATCTATCTCATCATGGTTAAAATCGGTTGCTAGGCCCTTGTTGCAGGGAGCCGTTCAATTAATGTTTTTGCGACGAGGGTCCACAATAAATAAATAACCACTTAATGAAACAAAATAATTTCATGTTTCATTTAGCGTAGATTCGAAAAATACACTCCGTCTACTATGAAGCATCAGATGAGGTTTGTAAGATGAAAGTAAGGACTTTGGCCAGGGATCGAGGTAAGGTATCGTTTTCGACGTAGACCCCAATGTGGGGGCCCAGACCTATTTAAACCTACGCAATTTATTAATTCCGTTCATTTTATAATAATCCCTACTAAAATCGGCAGCGTTTATAGCTGACGTCATGACGGCATGGAATCCATTCAACAAGAAATCGTTCGAATCAGGTTGTTTAAATATATTGACGCATGCACAAGGTTTGGGGTCAAATCTTCCTCTTGCATTAAATTTTAATACCTACAGGCCAAGTTGAAACTCCTTCCGTTTGTCAACTCGTCAAGCCGTCAATTTATGCAAAATGCAATTTTACAGATTGAAAATAACTACCTAATACCTTATTTGATTTATCAACAGTTGATTAATCAAATAGGTATTAATTAGTTTTATTGAACTAATTTGGCATACATGTTATAACATGTCAAATAGTTTTATCCCAAACCCGTCGGGCTCTGTGGGGCTACGGGAGGGTTTTTTGAAGGGTTTCGGCTATGGGGACGAGCAGGATGTCGTTTTCGAAGTATTTTTGGACGTAGAATCCATGAATGTAAGTAGCCCAATGAATGTAAGAGTATCTTTGTGGTACTCAATATTTCAACCTTTCTATTCAGATTAGCATTCCATTTCCATGACAGCACGGGATGGTTATCCGTGTAGATCTACACAAGAAGGATGTTTATTTATTTTAATGGTTAATCTCGCCGGTGTGTCAACCGAGGTGAAAAGTTGTTGATGACACTTGTTAACAGGACCCTACACAACATCTTGGACTGCGAATTAGTTTAAAACGCTCAAAGTATTACTGTTCTCTTAACTGAGCCAATGACGAAGGGATTAAAAGCAACGGATATCCGGGTTATCCAGAAAGGAATTTTAACCACACAAAAAATTCCTGTCGATAATAATATGAATTTCATTTTAGCATGAATGGTCCATATCAGCATTGATAGGCCGCTAAATGCCTGTAAGGGTAGTATTATTGATACCGTTGTGAGTGTTGGGTGGAATGGGGAGAAGGAGGCCGATGAGGGGTAGTTTTGACGGCAGACGGGTATATTAGCGAAGAACCTTTAGGATAACAACACGGCCCGGACCGGTAGATAAACGACATGCAATTCATTAGAGGTTTAAAAAAACCATCTCCTAGAGGTTGGGACCTATTAACAGATACAACCTTATCCCTCGAGATATCAGTACGTATTTATATCATAATGTTGTTATCACTCACATGACTGGCGGAGTGAGATGACAGATCAGGGGGTTAGGAAGGCCTGAGTCCTCCGTCGGGAGCCCTTCTACCACCAATGCGGCACGGAGACTGTCAGTAAGGGCTGCAAAACAGCGCCTGCGTCATCATCCCCTTCAGCCCTTGGTCTACACAAATGCACCCTCCTAAATAGCTTCTCTAAATTGATTGACTGATTTTCAACCGTAATTATTAATTTTTTCACTTTATTCATAACCACCTTTTCCAGAGGGGAGTTCAGTTTTTAACAGCTTAGTCGAATTGAAGGGTCTTTGAAAGAGTCTTTTGGTTTCCTTTCCTCTTACAAGGCTTGGTCTCTGAAAAATAATGTTCACGATCCTTTGTTACGAGGAAATATGGTGTATTTTGTAATTAACACCTATAAAAACCCTAAGCCCTTACTATTCTATTAGATATATTTTAGTCTCGTTGTGCATACCTACACCTTGCGACGCACAGGTAAGAAACAAGTGTTTACGGTAGGATTTTTAGATGGGGGATTAGATGACTGTAATGGATATTTGTTAGAAACTTTATTGGAACCTACTTGAGCAGAACGTTTCTCTACGGTATTGAGCTTTTATAGAAATATTCAACTAGGTAAATCCTTCCGTCGCACAATGGCCAATTTCCCCGATCTAGGTGGGCGAAAGTCAAGGTGCAAGTTTGTAATTTGTTTTCAATGGGATCCTCTCAAGAAATGTCTGAAAGACACGAAAATGTACCTTTCAAGTTTAAGTATCTCCCATAATGGATTTAAGTGCATAAAAGTAACCTACGGTAAAGCCGCAATTTTGGACCTATTGACCTGCAATTCTGAGAGTAGATTTGAAAGACATTTGTTTATCGTTGCGTAGGTTTCGGCACGGAATAGAATGTTCATTCTATTCCGTGGTTTCGGTCAGTCGTGATCAGACGCAGCGGCGCGCGGCGGCAGCTATGTGACGCCTGATAGGTTGTATCGAATCTCCGAGGGTTCGGAGTCGTGTATCATGTTGGTTCCAATCGGCTTCAAAAGCTCCAACTGTAGCCCCACGAATGCACCACAGGTCTATCGATGAAATCGGATGGTTCTGGGACCCCCAAAATACTTCGAAAACGTCACCTAACTCGACCCACAACGAAAACCTTAAAAAAACCTCCCGTAGCTCCTTCATAACCCCCACAGGTTCTGGCGATCGGGCTGAAGGTAGGTACATAATTTCTTGACAAAATGCCAAGAATCGCATACTTCTGCGCTTTCTTGCGATACTTTGCAAAGCTATGCATGCATAGCAATGTTAATAATAAACATTGCAGGGGGACAGGGTGGCCCCGTGGGCTAAGGCGACAGAGCTTTACAAACTTCGTCCGTTTACAAATCAGTCGCAGCGCTGATCAGCCTGGTTCAAATCCGGGGCCGAACAACAATGTTTGACCGAAAGTCAATCACTTGTTGTATCTAATACCTACCTGTCTTGTCGGCAGACTATTCACCTCTGAGCGCAAGTTCGGGTGAATCTTTTCTCTGGAGCAAAATATTTCTAAGACCGTTTCAAAATACAAGTGCGGGGTCGGCTCCTGCACCAATAATTGTGAGAACTGAGAATGCTCAGCACAAACAACCCCACTTTACTTTTACTTTTATAATTAACATTGCTATTATTCTTCTGTTGTCTGCATTTTACCAATACTTGAGTTGGTTGGTTCCTGGTGGTACCAATACGAGGTGGTTCCTGGCCAATAGCTTACAACGCACAAATAATGCGCCTAACACGGCAAATATTACAAACACTATTTACCTGTTAGGTACTGTTCCTCACCACCGCCAGGCAGTCAAATGGGAAAACATTCACAGTTTGAACCCATCGTCCGATTACTCAGGAGACAAGTTGCAATACCATTTTCTGGACCAGCGAGAGTTGAGTGTGCTCACACATTGTTGAGGGCGCAACTAGAAGGAGAAGCAAGTAATTTATTTGGCTGCCCCAAACGACACAGACTTGGAGATCTCTGCATCGTGAAACATAATATCAATACCTACTTATATTATGAGGACAAATGTTGAGGTCGATAAAATGGTTTTACCACCATCGCAAAAGCATTATTCTACGAATATTAAACCTAAAGGACAAATGTTGAAAACCTCGGGGATCATTCCTTCGGGTTGATTCCTTCTATTCGGCCAGGAAATTCCTGGCAGGAATGCTCATGCCACTGGCCAGCATCTCCAGGGCGGCCAGATGCACTCCAGGGCAGCGAAGAGCAAGGGATGTTGAAAAAGTATCGATAAATATCGATATTTTTTGTCCCCGATATATATCGTAGTATCGATACTTTTTTCCGGTATCGGCGCCGATACTTTCTTTTATCCCTCACATTTCATCAGATTCAAAACTTGCGGCATGTAGGTACTATATACCTAGACCAGCAATTATTGAAGAAAGTTCGTTTTTACTCAGATCACAAAGATCACAAATTATGAGGCCAATCGGAGTCGTCGACCTCCGTCGCGGAAACACAGATGTACCTATTTCAGCTCACGGGAATTTCTGAAGGGCTACCTACCCCAACTGAAATAATTTCTTTATTTCAAAAAATTTTTGAATAATAGGAATAAGCCATTTGAATAATATTTAATATTATTCAAATGGCTTATTCCTGGGAGATCAATACTACTTTCTTCCTACTTTCATCCTAGCGATCCAACCAGTCTCTAATTTTAAAAGAAAGTCAAATTATCATTTATTTCGTGTGGACCTGGTTAGGGGACTCCCTAAAGGCAGTATTAAATAATTTTTGGAAAAGTAACCAGTCAGCAGAAGTGATATATTCAATATTTCATTCACAACCCGTGGGTCAGCAGACACAAAAACTTTGAACTTGAAAACTTGATAGGTACCTCCTACATGATCGACAGACTTACATTATTTGTTTCATTAAATCCCACCGCCTGACTCAGCTGACCCGAAAAGGTGATTTTCGAAAAATCATCACATGGTCAACGGAACCGCAATACTTACCTACCTTATTTAAATTGTGGCCCCTGGGTCAGCAGACAAAAAAAAAAACCAAAAACATCAGGCGAGTACAGGAGCCAAACCTAGTGAGTTTCGATAATGATGAGTGAATTTCATTCCCTTGGAGTCTTCAAAATGAGCTCACAGACGTAGGCATCAGCGCCCGAAGTTGGTACCATCTAGGTAGCGAGCCTAGCGACCGAGTTTCATTAATTAACCATTAATCAATTTCATTCCGTTAGAGTCTCGAAAATGAGCTTATTGGCGTTTGGCATCGGTGCCCAAAATTGGTACCTACCACCTTGATGGCGAGCCTAGCGAGTGAGTTTCAATAATGATTACTCAATTTCATTCCGTTAGACACAAAAATTAGCTCACTGCCGTTGGGCATCAGCGCCCAAAGTTGGTACTTCCCAACACCTGGGTCAGCAGACCCAAAAAGGTGATTTCTGAAAAACCCTCACATGGTCAGCGGACCCACACTAGGTAGGTATTTGTTTCATTCAGCTCATAATACACCTCTATAATTTGATGTATTTCCAGTCTTATTGCACCGTGCAAAAGACTGGAAATACATCAAATTACATAATATGGAAATACACTCATATTATGGAAATCCATTCTTACTGCGTCCGTGCAGTAAGACTGGATTTGTTGAATTGGTTCAGAAAGACTGTAAAAACCTACAGATATAATAATATTATATCTATATCTTATATAGTCTATTATTCTTCAGTTTCTCATAATATGAATGGTATATTATAGGAATGGTTATTTGTGGATTGTATACATATCTTACTACACTGAGCTGGGCGTCCTGTTTTTTATTTTCAGAAGTTGGTCGCCTTATCAAAGGGGCTCTTTCACCACAGGCTGCAACACGTTTTTTACTAAGACTAAACTTATTATTTATTTATAAATATATAATAAGGATAGTCATAGTAAAAAAAATGTTATAATATAACATATTTATATGTAATAACATTATAACATACCTAATAAGTATGTCATAATATAATATTATTATGTCATACCATTATGACATAACATAATATTATTATGCCATACCACCAAAAATTATCAACCAGTCAACATCGATACGAACTATTATTATAATGTCATAATTAGGATTATACAAGGTACCTATTAATGATCAACAAGAAGCAAATTTCTTACCACTTGATAACAGTAAAATTTAATTTGACAAAAAAGCCTTGTCTAATGTTATCCTCTCCTTTTACTAAATACCTACATAAAGAAATTTTGTTGATATGTCCGATAATTCTCTATTTTTCCAATACAAGTATCCACGAGAAAGGAACAAGTTCGTTTATATTAAAAGTAATTACTTAAGTTTTTTATTTATTTTAAAAGTACGTAAGACATTCCCGATTTTTAAATCAGGAAAAAAATTAATGTCAACATTAGTTCCATGAGGCAATTTTGCAAATCATCCCAATCTAACCTTCCCAGCGTTACCTTGCGTTCCTCTTCCTGTTGATTCGTTCCATGGAACTAGTTAGGTGTAATCATGTTCATAAAAATAATTATTATTATAGTCATAATTGTTATGATAGCAATTATTGCTAGTGTTAAAATGGATGCGGTAATGCTAGGTCCGTATACCATACGGTGAAGGGAACATCTTCCAACTTAAATAGATACAAATAAATATCAGTAACAACAAGAAGTTAAAAAAAAACGCTGCAAATTTTACACAAGGGTTTATTATTCTTTGATATAGGTTAGTTGCGCAAAAATTATTTCTGAGTCAAAAGAAAAAATGTTGGAAAACAAATTTTTTGGATTTTTTTTTTTTTCAAAAAAATTGTTTTTTCAAAAATTCTTTATTCTTTACTCGAAAAATATTTAACCTCCTGGGATCCTTCAAAAATCCCATTTTTAGCCCCATGAAAGCCCTATAGATCGCAACAGTGAAATCGGATCGCTGCGGGACCCCAAAAATTGGATTCTACGTCCAAAAATACTTCGAAAACGACACCTGACTCGATCCCATAGCCGAAAGCCTTCAAAAACCCCCTTCTGTAGCCCCATTTTAGCCCCGAAGCGCCCCACGGGTTTGGGCGATCGGGCTGAAAACCTTGCGGGCACAACTAGATGGTAAACCGAGTATTTTGTCAAAATTTCAGATTTTTAAAAAAATTCCTACTGCCCAAAACGGCCTGGACGGAGGACGGACATTTCGGTTTTGGAATCTAGACCACTTGAAACGGATAATGTCAAATTTTGAGGCCGATCGGAGTCGTCGACCCCCGTCGCGAAAACAGGTATTATTCAAAGAATAATAAACCAAAAATTAACGCCCTCTCAACATACCTTCACGTC
Organism: Pilophorus perplexus; assembly: GCA_955831195.1. NCBI lineage: Eukaryota > Metazoa > Arthropoda > Insecta > Hemiptera > Miridae > Pilophorus > Pilophorus perplexus. The sequence goes on along the minus strand of OY037007.1, from coordinate 61,008,160 downwards.
CCTGATTTTATGGCTCCTTGAAAGTAGGCCTGGAACTAAAATGAGAAACGCAAAGAAGAATGTCAGCTGGTGGTATCAGACTTATCAGTTAACCGTGATAACATAACATTTCCTTATCAACTTTTTAGATCCTTCGGTGGTTTGCCTAGCTCTGGTTCAAATAAACAATTTTGTTTTGCTGTAAAGTAAAATGCCTTTGTCCACTTACTTTAGATCGCCATTTACCGATTTAACGGGCCCATTAGTCAACAACCAAGTCGGCGGGCCCTGCGGAAACCTGGAGATGAAGGCAACCAACTGTTTGGAAGCCTATGGAGCAGACAAAGGAGCCAAGAAATGCCAAGATCTCATTGAGGATTTATACGAGTGCGCATCGAAAACCAAACAGGTTAGTATACGATACGAGTCAAATCATAGACTTATGAAGAAACGTTAATAGAATTTCGATCAAGAGAATCTGACTAGAGGGGGATCCAGATTTTGGTTTATTATTCTTGGAATAATGCACCTATGCAATCGCGACGGAGATCGACGACTCCGATCGGCCTCAAAATTTGACATTATCCGTTTCAAAAGGTCTACATTCTAAATCCGAAATATCGGATCGGGCCGCGTATTTCCAATCTATACACCGTTTGAGCCCCAAGGCGCGGTCGAAATCGTTAATGGTTTGGAGTGGGCTTTTGCCTCCAAACTGTACACTGATTCAGCCCAGAGCTGGGGAGGTGGAGTCGAAATGGTGGAGGGTTTGTGATGCGTTTCTGCCCTCCAAAATGTACACTGGTTCAGCCCCGAGAAATTCCAAGACATACCCTCCTCCCCATCACCAACATATTTCTCAAAATCCCCCTACCCACCCATTCGCTTACTCGCTTAGAATTCTCCTTGTTCTAGGAACAAGGTAGGTATTTGAATAAGTCTGCTAGGTAATTCCATAGGTATTAGAGTTAGAATAATAATTATTATTCTAATACTTAGAGCCTCCAATTAATAGAATAATATTATATTATAATAATTATTATTCCAATACCAACGAAGATCCATCTGCCTTCTATGCCGTAAACTAGTATGTACCTACTCAACTTATTGACATTAAAAAATGTTTGCTCAAATTTCAGCACGTGTGGCTTTGAATCAATCCGGTTATTGTGCTGTACAATCATGTTCGTTCCGTAAGTTTAGCTCCTTTTAATGGTGAAAAACTGACTGAATGTAACAGCTTTGTGAGTAACAATGCCGCGTAAGATTTTTTATGTTGATTCTTATTGGGGCTGAACCAGTGTACATTGTGGAGGGCAGAAGCGCTTCACAAACCCTCCACCATTTCGACTCCACCTCCCCAGCTCTGGGCTGAATCAGTGTACAGTTTGGAGGCAAAAGCGAACTCCAAACCATTAACGATTTCGACCCCGCCTTGGGGCTCAAACGGTGTACAGATTGGAAATACGCGATCGGGCCGGGCCGTTTTGGGCAGTAGGATTTTTTTTTTTTTTAATCTAAAATTTTGACCAAAATACTTGGTTTACCATCTAGTTGTGCCCGCAAGGTTTTCAGTCCGATCGCCCTAACCCGTGGGGGGCTATGGGAGGGGTGTTTTGAAGGCTTTTGGATCGAGTTAGGTGTCGTTGTCGAACTACTTTTGGACGTAGAATCCATTTTTTGGGGCCCCGGAACGATCCAATTTCACTGTTGCGATCTATAGGGCTTTCATGGGGCTACAAATGGGATTTTTGAAGGATCCCAGGAGGTCAAATATTTTTCAAATAAAAACAAAAAATATTTGAAAAAAAATTAAAAAAAAATTTTTTTTTCTAAAATTTTCTCCATTGACACATTATTAAATTTCTGCACTAGTAACCTATATCTAAGAATAATAAACCCTAGTGTAAAATTTGCAGCGTTTTTAATAGGTAATAGGTAATTTAACCTAATGATTTCTCGCTATTTAAAAAAAGGAAATTATTCGAAAAGCAATTATATTGGGCTTTTCTACTTACCTTGGGGTGATGATTCCATAGCAAGAATAAAATTTAATTCGAACCCACAATGAGGTGACAAGAGGAAGAAAACTAGCGATGTTGCAGATTCACGTCTTATCATGCGCCCCAGGCTCAATATTGGAGTTCCCTCTTTCGAATTCAAGTTCCTCAACTATCCCTCTGTGGACCCCCATTCTTTAAAAATGCTGTACGCTGACTTTCAAATCTCGACTTTTTTCGCGCTCTGCGTCCATTCCCGAACGGGACGACGTCAGGTTTTTCATAAAATTTGGGAAAGAGGCTGTGTGCAAGCCCACTGCGTATATAAGTACAGCAAAATTTAGAATATTTAATATTATATTAGGTATTTATAGTCCGGTTCGTTCCACTTGCCGGATGTTGGAGAATTTTTCTCCATGTCAATCCATCTCTATTTCATTCGTACTTTCCTATACTCACGCGCTTTTTTTTTTTTTTCAGATGTACCGTGTCATTGAAATGAGAGAACAAAGGGAAAAACTTGGGAAATTCATTGATGGCCCTGCCCACGACAGCTACGAGTACCCCACCATGCTATAAACCACCATGATGAACATCTCTGTAGATAAATTGGTAACATTTCAGTTCTTGATTCACCGAAGCCGACGAACTAGCTATTCAGAATCATGATTTCAGAATTCACTTGTTAATGTTTTCCTAAATCCTTGTCTCGAGTGCGTGCTTGGAAGTCGTTATTGCTGTGAAGTATTAACTAAAATACACTAAATACTGTACATTTTACAGGTTTTGTTTCAAGTTCCGTTTGTTGAAGGGAAAATTTTATAAGTAAAAAATAATAAGTACACATTCGATGTGCTGTGTTAACAATTTATTGAATTATCCTTGAATCCGCGGAAAGAACGTGTGCTACGCTTGAATTTTATGCGGAACAGACTTATTACTCTCTCTTTATAGCTCTCTCAAACACATGTAGGTATATAATATAATATAATGTAATGATAATTCTACAGAAGCAAAGTTTATCAATAATTTTTTCCAAACGAATTCGCTAATTTTGAACGTGTTTTTTTTTTTTTTTTTTTTTTTTTGCTGTAAGTAAATCCCTTCTGAAATTACCTGCAGGGGATCGCTACGAAATCCCTTCATTCATGCTAATATTTTAGAATGCACTATGTATTAATGTGATTACCAATGCATGACAAGGACTGAGAAAATCAACTCAAATGAAGTATAAATGCCATGTAAAGTAGATTAAAAAGATATGAATTCAAGCACAGGCAACTACGTTTTTACGAACTCGAATCGAAACAATTAGCCGTCCCCCACGACATCGTGGGGACAGTAGGACAAGACCCTCCTACTCTTGACTGTCCCTCCCAGTGCAGGACGTCTGGTCACCTCATCTATATGAAGAACAAGTGTAATTTGAAGGGCCAGATTATGTAATGTTGAACATGTCTTCTCAATTGGTAGTGCACCTCACTTCTCCTGCAGTGGTAAGACGCTGGTAGGTACAGACACCCCCATACACCTGTTTTCGCGACGGAGGTCGACGGCTCCGATCGCCCTCAAAATTTGACATTATCCGTTTCAAGAGGTGTAGATTCCAAAACCGAAACGTCCGTCGGCCGACCGGGCCGTTTTGAGCAGTAGGACGTTTTTTTTTAAATCTAAAATTTTGACAAAATACTCGGTTTTCCATCTAGTACTCGGAAGGTTTTCAGCCCGATCGCCCAAACCCATGGGGCTACGGGAGGGTTTTTTTTATGGCTTTTAGCTATGGAATCGAGTCAGGTGTCGTTTTCGAAGTATTTTTGGACGTAGAATCCATTTTTTGGGGTCCCGCGACAATCCGGTTTCTCACTGTTGCGATCTGTAGGGCTTTCATGGGGCTACAAATGAGATTTTTATGGATCCCAGGAGGTCGAATATTTTTCAAGTAAAAAACAAAAAATTTTGAAACGTTTTTTTTGCTCGTCAAATTGAAGCCAAAAAATCCATCGAGGACTCAAGTTGTTTAATTCGCCGTTCTGGAACTGGATCTAAGAAACCAAAACCGGCTTAATCTCGGTTGAACGGTCTAATCTTCTCTCTGATGACATGTCCAACCGTCTACATTCGAACACAATAATATAGGTAAATTTTGGTTTATTATTCTTGGAATAATACACCTATGTTTTCGCGACGGAGGTCGACGACTCCGATCGGCCTCAAAATTTGACATTATCAGTTTCAAAAGGTCTACATTCTAAATCCGAAATATCCGTCCGCCGTCCGAGCCGTTTTGGGCAGTAGGATTTTTTTTTTTTTTAAATCTGAAATTCTGACAAAATACTTGGTTTACCATCTAGTTGTGCCCGCAAGGTTTTTAGTCCGATCGCCCAAACCGTGGGGCGCTATGGGGCTCAAATGGGGCTACGGGAGGGGTTTTTGAAGGCTTTTGGCTATGGGATCGAGTCAGGTGTCGTTTTCGAATTTTTTTTGTGACGTAGAATCCATTTTTGGGGGTCCCGCAACGATCCGATTTCACTGTTGCGATCTATAGGGCTTCCATGGGGGTACAAATGGGATTTTTGAAGGATCCCGGGAGGTCAAATATTTGTCAAGTAAAAAACAAAAAAGTTTGGAAAATAAATAAATAAAATGTCTAAAAGTTTTTTTCATTGACAGAATTAAATTTCTACACAAGTAACCTGTAGCAAAGAATAATAAACCCTAGTGTAAAATTGGCAGCGTTTTCTATTTTAGAATCGGAAGCACTTTTTGAACAGTAAAACCATGGATTTACTTCGATAGGGGGTTTTCTTCTATCTATAAATTGAATAGGCTGTAGATTTCAACATAAAATGTATTTTGAGCAACATTCAGAAATTGAACAAAACTAAAATAATGAGATAGCGGGACTGTGTCAAATGAAAAAAATACATTTAAAAACTAACTCACAAATTGAAACGGAATATACAAGGAATAATATTGTATATTATACAAGAATACATAATGAAAAAAATACATTTAAAAACTAACTCACAAATTGAAACAGAATATACAAGGAATAATATTGTATATTATACAAGAATACCTAATGAAAAAAATACATTTAAAAACTAACTCAAAAATTGAAACGGAATATATGTACAAGGAATAATATTGTATAATATACATATGTATAATATTATTATACAAGAATACCTAATGAACGAATGAACACGATAGAAAAGCAACTTTCGGGGTATCTTGGTAGCTTCATTTTGTGAGTGTGGATTGGTCCTTGAGGGCATCGCGGTAGGCTTTTCGCAGTTGACTCCTCTTCCATTTGTCGTGGGTGTACATCAACATGATTTGATCACTTTCTTTATCGCCGAAGCGTCGTATCTTTGAGATCGGAAGCCATCCCCATGTACGCTTTTGGTCGTAGTACCGTACTAGGTGACTCGGTTCTGAATAATTACTGCGAAGGGCAACGACATATGGTGGTGGTTTAGATAGGAATATACCATTAACGGAGGCATTTTCGAGCACGTCAGGGTTGATTATCATTGCTGGGTACCAGGGAAAATCCTCAAATATAGCCCATACAACGTCAAAAGAGCTAAATTCAGAGTCTTGCCTGTTACCTTCATCATCCTCAATACCAGTCACGTCAGCGGTATTCTTCATCTTTTTGATATTCAAGCCTGAGCGGCCCCTCAACGATTCGTCGGTTTCGAGTTTCGCAGCCGGTTCCGTAAGTTGGACGCATGTCCTGCACGGAGGATCTGGTTGAGCTATCGGAGACTCACTAGCCTTTAATGAAGAATTGCAGGAGTCACTATTTGTGGGGAGATTGGAGTTGTCTTTTAAAGGCATTCGTTTAGTAGCCTTCAATGGGGCCGAATAGTAAACAAGTGGGGGTTCGTGCAGTTTGTTCGTCTTTGATGTTGTGGAGCGTGTAGAATGCTTGAGTTCCTCTGCTCCTGAGTCTTCAGTCAGAGTAAGACAGTCACGTGGCTGGGGCGACAACTCCGATTTTGATGCATGAACTTTCTGAAGTATAGTATCAACTAAGAGGATCCTCTGAACTCGGATTTCACCATTATTGATACTCTTGGCTATTTCCATCAATTCGTTAACTACATTTACCACATGATCAAAACTGTCAAGTGAGAGAGTCAAATCTGCAGAGCATTCATTAAAAAAAGTATTAAATCTTCTTAGGGCGTCACAAGAGCCAACCGGTTTCTGTTGGGTGAAAAATTCACCAAGCTTCTTCAAACTCGATTTAAAATTTTCATTCTGTCGTAGATCCGCAAGTATTTTGGTGAATTTGTCTTGGCCTGCAGCAGAGATCATTTCAAGCTCTTTCAAAAGAGGAAGACCGCTTCTCAATAGCCGTTTCAACTTCCAATAGGCAATCAACCGAAGGACAAATCGACCTTTACATTCAAATTCGACCAATTCGCCAATTGCCTGGATTTTTTCAATGGGGAAAGTGGGGTCATTGCGTTTCTTTTGGGGTTTGGTGACTATTTTCGGGTTCGGCACGATCGATGGTGAGTGATTTGAACAGAAAGATTCAGGTTTGTAATTTTGACCGTCATGAACAAACTTCAAATGTAAGCCAGTCTTTTGAGCGCAAGTTGGATGAAACGAACACTTGCAATGCCTTTTTTGGCACTTAACGGTAGTACCACTCCTCAATCTGCATATGTAGCAATATGATTTCAATCTAGCAGCAGGTATGTTCTCAATTCCTTGGATGGGCTTCATGAATTGGGTGTTACCGAAACTTAATTCTGGTGCCCATAAGGAGCACAGAACGTGAACCCAGTCGCCCGTATCCGTCTGTTTGAAGGCGCCATCAGAGTTAGGACAAAGAATACAAACGACGTCTTCGCCTGGTGACAGGAAACATTTCCTACACAGCCATTGCCCTTCTGGAATGTAAGCAACGCCATAACATTCTTGATGGACTGGTATATTGCACGAATCACAAAATATTATCATGTTCACATCCACAGAATCCCCTAATAAACAGATGCAGCAAACTGCGTCGTCGTCAACTTCATTCTCCTCCAATTGGTTGGTGGCTTTCATGTGGAGGAAATTCTCCTTTTCAAATCGGTCCATCAGCAACTCAAAGTTTTCTTCAGACACTGGGGTCAAACCAATTTTTTGACGAGACTTGTTCATTATCTCCAACCAAGCCAAGTCTTCTTCGTCCATCTCATAATCGACTAAGTCGAACAAATTTTCTTCGGAGCGTGGTTTGAATTGAATATATGGCGGAGGAAAAACCGGCATGGGAGATAATTGGTAATCCTCCACGATTTTGTATTCAGGCTTGGGAAATTTCTCCAAGCTCTCCTTGGGCAATTGCATGAAAGTATCTCGGTCGACATCTCCGGCTTCTTCTAAACTTATAATTGGAATTGGCACATCGGGTGGGAGTTGAATTCTTTCAGACATGATTAAAAACTTACAATTGTCCGTGCGTATTCAGCTGGGTCAAGGATGTCTGGATAGGAAGTCTGAAAAAATATATATATATATATATATATAATTAATAAATAATACGTTCTTTGCTATTTATTCCACGTAAATGCCTAATAGTTATGCATATTTAACAATGTTTTTGAGATTTTCAAATAGTCCATCGCATCAGCAAAAAAAAAAAAAAAAAAGGTGCAAAAATTGCTATGGTAGGTTTCCTACTACATAATATGTAGTATAGCATATTATAGCAATTTTTGTAATTTTCGGCTTTTTAGTTGTTGTAATTACATCTATAGTATGTATTTCGTCAATTTTGCAACTTCGAAAGCTCGAGGCAAACTCTGGTTACGCTAAAAACCGCGATGTTTTCAAACTTGTTCAATTCTTGCTCTTTAGCTCGGCTTGTATGCGTTCTAGCTTCTCCTTCTTTAAACGAGATAAAAATCGCTACAGTTTGAGCGTAACCGCACATCTCTACTGCCGTCCTTACTTAAAACGTCCTATCTCATTTTTCGAGTTTCAAGGACAAGGTTGTACATATCTTGACGTGACGCGTCTAATGGGCCAGGTTAGAAAGTCCTATCCTCATTGGATAGGATCGAAAAATGACTGTCCTATCTCAGTTCTGACAATTTCTGCCTCCATCCCAAAATATAATGTCCTAACTGGGTGGTCCTAGGCTAGTCCGAAACAAGTCCGAAAATTTCGAGGTTTTTCGGTCGCCAAAAATTTTGCAAAACCTCCTCGAGGTCGAAAACTTGGATTTAGCATCACCAAACATGTCCGAACAACACCCTGAAATTTCATTAACTTCGGAATTTTTCTTCGCTAAAAGTACCTGGCCACTGGACTATAGCAGACGTCACGTTCTCTCTAGGGGTTAAGATATACCCCGATTATACATCCTAAGGTTCGTTAGTTGATCATTGACTCTCATCCAAGTCAGGAAAAAGGCAGGCAGGCGGTGTGCTTTTAATGTAGTTTATCCAACGTAGCCGTAATTATGCGATAACAAATCTGTATAGTACGATTCTCATTAAACTTGACTTGAAGTAATGATGGAATCATGAATGATTCCGATACCTGGTAGACTATTAAATAGAACAGAAACGAACATTTTTTGGAAGAACTAGTCAAGCCTCAACAGTGAGTCATAT